>OY728155.1:1407048903-1408298903 GCA_963277665.1 Viscum album
AACAGAACCACTCAAAACATCCAAAATGGATTGATGAGAGAAAATAGGTTCTCTCACCATATGAACATTAAAAGTAAAGTAGGATTAATATAAAAGAACATCCCAATCGTAATAAAGATGATCTTAAAATGAATGACATAAAAGAGTGTACTTAAAAAGAAAGAGAGGAGTAGGATCCCTTACCTCAAGTCTAACTTGTCTTGTTCATTTCTTTATATTCCTTAATAATAAACTTTGGTCAATTTATAATTGCTTAAGGACCTCCTATAAAGATTATTATTCAGTTCATATCACATATTTTAATGTTATAATAATTGGTTAATAATATGAGTTCATATCAGACGTTTTTGTCGATGTTTGGTACATGAGTCAAAAATTGAACTTGTTGGAAAATAATTTTCCATGTAGTTATAGGTACATCATATCCAGAATAGTATTGATGTTTTAATATCATATATATCCAGTATATATTCATTTTATACTATTCAATAGCATTTGGAGTTAAAAAATTAAAAGCACCGTTCATGGAGACGGTAGGCCGTACGTACGCATGAACGCTACTTTCATTTTTTTGTCATATTAATGGAATTAAAAAAAATGAGATATATATATATATATATGTTATAATTCCAGAATGATATCCATAATTTAGATTTAATATATTACATATATATACATTATATATATGTACTTATAATAGTACATAACATTTTGAGATAAGAAATGAAATGTACCGTTCATGGAGACGGTAAGCCGTACATACGCATGAACGCTACTTCCATTTCTATTTCATATTTAATGGAATTAAAACATAATGATACATAATAGTATTTTAATTCCAGTATGGTATCATATATAATATAATTAAATATATCCTTTATATGTACCACATATGGTATTAACGAATCAAATCACTTTGAGGGGGTGGTAGTCCGCACTTCCTTAAATGAAGATATCGCGTTGACCCATAATGGAAACCATAAAGGTATTCCATAAATGAAAAATACATAAGCTTAAGTAAAACATAAAAATATTATATATCATATATAAATATAGTGTCAAAAGGACACAAGTGAAGACATTACCTAAAAATCGGGTAACTCCCTTTGGTTTGAGCTCAAAGGCTTCCTTGGGAAGACTTCTGCCCAAAGTTAGGATTCAAGGAGTTATATAGTAATGTGGAGAGACAAAATGGTCAGGGGTTGGCCGATCCAAAGGCTTTGGAAGTTTGGGTAAGGAGGTAGAGGTGGGGGCCTTTTATAAGAGGAGAGGAGGGGCACTCTTGGAAAGTAAAGAAATGTTACTTTATTTTAGAATGAGTTTCGGATTTTAATGGTCCCACATTGATTTGTTTTGAGGATAAGGTGGTAAGGGTTCGAAATCCCCCCATCCAATAGTTTTTGGACATGTGTAGGTCTTATATTTTACATTATCTTTCCATTTTATTTAAATCGTTAAATAATGAGGTCATCACCCCATCATCATGATGTCATAAATAATTTAATTTATTTAATGTCTAAAAATTATAAAAAAATACTATGATGTAGGAAATCTTTTTAGATTTCCAATTACTATTTATATTCAAAAATCTGACTTGTATAACCCCATGTAAAAATTGTTTTAGTAAAACATCTCATGTTTGTGTCATTTTTACTTTAACATTAAATAAAAAGGTATTTATGTCATTTTCCAACCAAAGTGGCTCTATGGGGTCCCAAAGTTGACCCATGGATTTTCCTGTTCGGCCATGACTCATGAAATGAGGGTAGTACATGTTTCTAGGTCATTTCATATTATTAAAACATTATTTTTACCTTAAACTACACTAATTACCTCTAATCGCGATTAAAAACTTAATAAGTTACTATTCACCAAAAAATTATTTTAATACCATTGAACCACATTTTACTTCTTAATGTCAACCATTTATGTCAGATATTTTAAATTCAAAACACAAAGATGGCAAAATTTCATTTAAATGGAAAATCAGGTTTTATAAGTACCACTTAGTGGTTTCACTATTCATCAAAAAATTGAAGTTTTTCAGAAAAATACCAAAACTTCACCCTAAGCTATATTTGATATTCCTAATTCAAAAATGAAGTCTATTTTACAAAATTCAAAACCTATAAGTTGCATTAATTAATTTAATAATTAATTCCCGCTGTCAGAGAAAATAGCGTGTTTTTATGAAACAATAAGTATCAAAAGATTGACACTGGTTTAAGTCTGATTTCAAAGTGAAATTAATTCCAATGACCACTATTGGATTAAATGGTAAAAATATATTCTAATTTTACTTTAAAAACAATTAAAAAGATAATATAATCATATAAATAAATTAGATTAAAACGAGGTTTTGAATTAAAATACAATATTTTTCACTATTCATTAAAAAATGAACTTTTTCAGAATGATACAAAAAATTTACACAAAGTAAATTTTGATGTCTCTATTCTAAAGAAGAATTTTATTTTGTCAAATATAACACATAAAATTGTTAAAAAGTGGATTTAAAAGAGGTTCTCCATCCAAAGGCGGTTAATCGACCTTTTAATGAATATTAGAATGTTTATGCTTAAAAATTGGATGCATTCACATTTTTAAGCTTCTAACATTTATTGTAAAGCGTAAAAATATTTGACAAACATATATAATAATTTTTTAGTTAGTTCTGTTCATTCCCTCCATTACAACGGCTAGGCGTTAACTACCATTTAGAATAATATAATTTTATTATTAGAGTGCAACGTAAGATTCCCAAGAAACTCGTTGTTGCATATTGGGTACGCCATCGAGCATAGAGTTCCCTTTAAAGTAATATTAATATTTTATTCACAAATATGGATAAATATAAAAATGTCATATTCTTTATTTACCTAGGGTGTTACATCCTTCCCCCCTTTTTGGAATTGCGTCCTCGCAATTTTAAAATTGGGCTCGGAAACATCCTTGAAAGTCCCACATCGGAACAAGAGTCGGTAAAACAGTCACTTTAAAATAATTTGAGAGAAGTAAAAATGTCACCCAAGTTAACCCATACTAGGATTACAAGTATGAAAATATGGATATTGAGGAGAAAACAAAGGTTCATGTTCTGGTAGAGAGTGATAGTAAACATGTCTAGGAGAAAGTTAACCACAAGAAAATCACAAACTTGTGATGGGTTAAACGGTATTCAATTCCCCAGTAGGAAAAGTTAACAGAAAACATTTTTGTTTTAAGTTACTCTTCATTGAGGAATTTATTTTTTGAGCTAAAATAAATCATAATGAAACATACTTACTTGTCACGTAGACTTTCAACTTTTACTAGATTCCTTAATCTAACTCATATTTTCTCTAAAAGACGAGTTTTTAGGAAGGCTTGTTCGCATTAAGAGTACTATAATCAACTTCCTGAGAATCACCTAATCCACAAAAGAGAACTATATACTTTCCATGTCTTTAGACTTTAACCAAAACCAAAAACAAAATGGTTAGTACAAGATCAAATAATCCAGAAAAAGATAACCCTTTATAAAAAGAAAATCTATTCTTAATCTCCAAAATTTGTCCAACAAAACCCAAAGTTCAACGAGGACCATTTGATAAACAATTTGTCCATAAAATTATCCAAAGTAAACCAAAATAAGATTGAAACCCAAATATTTGAAGGATTTAGTCACATAGTCTTCCAAGGTACAAATTAACTTTTATCTCCAAATAACATCAGTTGCTCTTAAATTCTCATATTGAAAAGTAATTAACCTAATAACATATCCTCGATGATAGGTTAATCATTTCCATAGATAACCCAAAATAAACTTACTCTTGATTCCAAAAATCATCTAACTAAAAATAATTAGTCAAACTAATCAGGGACTTCACGTAGTCCAGTGGTAGGCGATAAATACCAGTCGCACTTTGGTTGTGGGTTCGATTCCCGCAGCTTTGTCCGACGCGACAGGTTGTCACAGGGTCTGCGTGTTGTCCTTTTTCCAAAACTATATAATTCTTAAAACATTCCCCAAAATGAGATAAAATCTTCAAAAATGATGATAACATATTTTAACCTCAATTTTATCTCATACCTTTCATTTTCCATCATAACATATAATAACCCACAATTACCTCAAAAGTAAGGATCATATAATCTCTAATGGTTACCTTTATAATTATTACCTGAACTTCCACATCGATTGGTCATCTCATACATGATGCATTACAGATCATACCAAGGTTAAAGTGGTTGATCATGACTCCTTGATAGTTGGTTTAGAACAACCACGAGTTTCCCCATTGAATCCCCCATTTCATCCAGTCTCTTAATCAGAGAACCACCACAGTTTCCTTCAAACCAGTTGTCACTTTGGTGCCTGCTAGATCCATCCATTCACTAAAATAGAAATGTCAGTGTGAGTATATCAACAAAACCATCATGTACTAATGAGGAAGATAAACACTAAGATAAACTTACTCATTCACTTTATCTAAAAATATGACTCTTTTTGAAATTCTAACCATTATGGTAATGTCACTTATGCTTAAAGAATACCCTAACATCTAAAGTTATCTAAACCGACCTTTGATACCAACTATACGGCCCCAGCCTTAAACCTTACTTAATCGTGAGTTATTACAAGATTACACATTGAGGATTTTTTCAGGTTTAGAGTTTTAGAGAATTAGGACATGACTATTACATCTCAAAAGATTACAAAGTAGAAACTTCTACTAAGTTTCCATAAAATAAAAACCCTTCAAAAGAAACATGTCTAGTTCCATGTTTTAGGTAGCATGACTTTCCCTTGATCCCATCCTTGACCCTATTCTGCATTATGTCCTGTGAAAAAATATTTCAAAAACTTGGGATGAGCATAAAAAGCTCAGTAAGGGATACACAAATAATGAAAACTGTTAGTTTTTCAAAACAACAAGTAAACCATGTATACTTTATCAAAGTAATACCTTTCACATTTTCTAAGTAGTAAAAAAAACTCTTCAATGAATAAAATATCATTACTTACCCTTTTGTAACCAAAAGATTACCATAAAACCCATATAAAGAACACATAACATAAAAAGGTACCTTGGGACATAAACATATTTAAATGGAATAACCATACGGTCGACTTCCACACATACTTAATGGAGTAGCCATAAGGCCGACTTCCACACATACTTAATGGAATATCCATACGGCCAACTTCCATACCCAATGCATTGGAGGTTATAACGTAACCACCCGTCCTGGTATTCACGGCACCACCCGTCATAATGTCCAAGTACCATTATAAAATCATAAGACATTAAACAAATATAATGGAAAGAAAACATTTCCACATTTCGATCACAAAATATCACTTAAATATATCGACATAACAAATCCTTTATAAAAACCATTTTCAATACCAACATACATAAAAGAGTATATGGTATTTATTTCATTTTAAAAAACATTACGGCTTGTTGAGGTTGCCAAAGACCAAATAATACTCGCGGCGGCGGAAAAGGTCATTGTCACCGCGTACGTTAAAAGAAACATTCCTTTTTGTCGTTTCGTAAAACGCTTCGTATAAAAAGATTAATTTTGAATAAAATTAAAAGTCAAAGGGGTTTATACACCGTATAAAAGAAAGTTGTGTGTAAAACCAAATATGCCTCAATGAAAGGAGATTGAGACGAAGTCCCTTACAAAGTCGGTATCCTTAGATTAAGGATAAATCAATTACATGATTATGTGTGAAAAATACGAATACACAAAATATAATTGGATATTAAGTGTAAAACAATCAGAGGTCATTCACACATAATCATGGAAAAACAAAACCAATGACATAGATATTTAACTTAATGAAATGAGATTGAGTTATGATTTCCGATACAAGTCCGTCTAAATGACATAAGAATTTATCAATGAGATGATTATGTGTAGAAATAGTATATCCACACAAAGGATTGTGGAAACTACAAAATATAGATTCTACACATAATCTTGGCATAATAAAATCAAGAATTAGTGGTTTAACCCAAAGAATTGAAAGTGGGTTAAGAAGTTCCCTTACAGAAATTCGACAGCCTAACGACGTCACTTCAAAACTCATAACATGAGTTGATGAGAGATAAAAAGGGTATCTCATCACTTGGACATAAAATTTACATTAATAAGGATATGTAAGAACATATCCCAACATAATAGTATGTGAATTAAAAGACATAACAAAATAAGTCTTTTAAAAAGAGGAGGGTGAAAGGTTCCCTTACCGACTTGGGTAACTTTCGAAACGTACACCCCATTGAAGAAGGGTCATACAATGAATATATAAATACCCATAAATGAAATTATATTACACAAAGAGTATAATAATGGGAAGTACATACACCACTCAAAGGAAATGGTGTCAAATGTAGCATAAATCTCACGGGAATAAAAGAGAGATGAAAAAATCCCTTACGAAAACTCGACAGCCTAACGACGCCACTTAAAACTTCCAAAACTGGATTGATGAGATCAAATAGAGTATCTCATAATATTACAATAAAATGTAAAGAAAGAGGAATATAAAAGAACATCCCCCATCATAACAAATAGGAGCTTAATAGAAGTGACATAAATGAGAGTACTTAAAAAAGAGAGAGTTTAGATCTCTTACGAAAATTCGGCAGCCTAACGGCGCCACTCAAAACTTCCAAAATGGATTGATGAGAGAAAATAGGGTCTCACACCATATGAACATAAAATTTATAGTAGTAGTAATATAAAATAACATCCCAATAATAATAAAGATGATTTTAAAAGGAATGACATAAAAGAGTGTACTTAAAAAAAAGAGAGGAGTAGGATGCCTTACCTCAAGTCCAACTTGTCTTGTTCGTTACTTTATATTCCTGAATAATAAACATTGGTCAATTTATAATTTCTTAAGGAACTCCTATAAAGATTATTATTCAGTTCATATCACATATTTTAATGTTATAATAATTGGTTAATAATATGAGTTCATATCAGACGTTTTTGTCGATGTTTGGTACATGAGTCAAAAATTGAACTTGTTGGAAAATAATTTTCCATGTAGTTATAGGTACATCATATCCAGAATAGTATTGATGTTTTAATATCATATATATCCAGTATATATTCATTTTATACTATTCAATAGCATTTTGAGTTAAAAAATTAAAAGCACCGTTCATGGAGATGGTAGGTCGTACGTACGCATGAACGCTACTTTCATTTTTTTGTCATATTAATGGAATTTAAACAAAATGAAATATATATATATATATATTTTATAATTAATTAATGATATCCATAATTTAGATGTAATATATTACATATATATCCATTATATATATGTACTTATAATAGTACATAACATTTTGAGATAAGAAATGAAATGTACCGTTCATGGAGACGGTAAGCCGTACGTACGCATGAACGCTACATCCATTTCTATTTCATGTTTAATGGAATTAAAACATAATGATACATAATAGTATTTTAATTCCAGTATGGTATAATATATAATATCATTAAATATATCCTTTATACGTACCACATATGGTATTAACGAATCAAATCACTTTGAGGGGGTGGTAGTCCGCACTTCCTTAAATGAAGATATCGCGTTGACCCATAGTGGAAACCATAAAGGTATGCCATAAATGAAAAATACAGAAGATTAAGTAAAACATAAACATATTATATATCATATATAAATATAGTGTCATCTTAATGTCCAACTTTGAAGGTGTTAGAAGAATTTTGAACAATCATCGTTTCGTGAGGCAGAAATTCGCCATCCACAGAAACAGTATGTTCTTTAACCATTAGATGTAGGTTTGTGTAAGTGTAGCTCGAATACTTATTATAAAAACATCCTAGTATATTGAAGATACTGTATTTGTTACAAAATAAATGAATAAAAAGAGTTTAGGGGGTTGGAGAAGCAAAATAAAACAAAAGGACACAAGTGAAGACATTACCTTAAAATCGGGTAACTCCCTTTGGTTTGAGTGCAAATGCTTCATTGGGAAGACTTATGCCCAAAGGGAGGCTTCAAGGAGTTAGATAGGGATGTGGAGAGACAAAATGGTCAGGGTTTGGCCGAACCAAAGGCTTTGGAAGTGTGGGTAAGGAGGTAGAGGTGGGGGCCTTTTATAAGAGGAGGGGAGAGGCACTCTTGGAAAGTAAAGAAATGTTACTTTATTTTAGAATGAGTTTCGGATTTTAATGGTCCCGGATTGATATGTTTTGAGGATAATGTAGTAAGGGTTAGAAATCCCCCCATCCAATAGGTTTTGGACATGTGTAGGTCTTAGATTTTACATTATCTTTCCATTTTATTTAAATCGTTAAATAATGAGGTCATCACTGCATCATCATGATGTCATAAATAATTTAATTTATTAAACGTCTAAATATTACAAAAAAAAATATACTATGATTAGGAAATCTTTTTATATTTCCAATTACTATTTATAGTCAAAAATATGACTTGTATAACCCCATGTAAAAAAAATATTTAGTAAAACATCTCATGTTTGTGTAATTTTTACTTTAACATTAAATAAAAAGGTATTTATGTCATTTTCCAACCAAAGTGGCTCCATGGGGTCCCCAAGTTGACCCATGAATTTTATTGGTCGGCCATGACTCATCCAATGAGGGTAGGACATGTGTCTAGGTCATTTCATATTATTAAAACATTATTTTTACCTTAAACTACGCTAATTGCCTCTAATCGCGATTAAAAACATAATAAGTTACTATTCACCAAAAAATTATTTTATTACCATTGAACCACATTTTACTTCTTAATGAAAACCATGTATGTAGGATTTTTTAAATTCAAAACACAAAGATGGCAAAATTTCATTTAAATGGAAAATCAGTTTTTATAAGTACCACTTAGTGGTTTCACTATTCATCAAAAAATTGATGTTTTTCAGAAAAATACCAAAACCTCACCCTAAGATATATTTGATATTCCGAATTCAAAAATGAAGTCTATTTTAAAAATTCAAAACATATAATTTGCATTAAATAATTTAATAATTAATTCCCGCTTTCAGAGAAAATAGCGTGTTTTTATCAAACAATAAGTATCAAAAGATTGACACTAGTTTAAGTCCGATTTCAAAGTGAAATTAATTCCAATGACCACTATTGGATTAAATGGTAAGAATATATTCTAATTTTATTTAAAAACAATTCAAAAGATAATCTAATCATATAAATAAATTAGATTAAAAAGAGGTTTTGAATTAAAATACAACATTTTTCACTATTCATTAAAAAATGAACTTTTTCGGAATGATACCAAAAATTTAGACAAAGTAAATTTTGATGTCTCAATTATAAAGAAGAATTTTATTTTGTCAAATATAACACATAAAATTGTTAAAAAGTGGATTTAAAAGAGGTTCCCCATCCAAAGGCGGTTAATCGAACTTTAAATGAATATTAGAATGTTTATGCTTAAAAATTGGATTCATTCGCATTTTTAATCCTCTAACATTTATTGTAAAGAGTAAAAATATTTGAAAAACATATATAATCATTTTTTAGTTAGTTCTGTTCATTCCCGTCATTACAACGTCTAGGCGTTAACTACCATTTAAAATAATATTATTTTATTATTAGAGTGCAACGTAAGATTCTCAAGAAACTCGTTGTTACGTATTGGGTACGCCATCGAGCATATCATTCCTTTTAAAGTAATATTAATATTTTATTCAAAAATTTGGATAAATATAAAAATGTCATATTGTTTATTTACCTATGGTGTTACATCCTTCCCCCCTTTTGGGAATTGTGTCCTCACAATTTTAAAATTGGGCTCGGAAACATCCTTGAAAGTCCCACATCGGAACAAGAGTCGGTAAAACAATCACTTTAAAAGAATGGGAGAGAAGTACAAATGTCACCTGAGTTAACCCATACTAGGATTCCAAGTATGAAAATATGGATATGGAGGAGAAAACAAAGGGTCATTTTCTGATGGAGAGTGATAGTAAACATGTCTAGGAGAAAGTTAACCACAAGAAAATCACAAACTTGTGATGGTTTAAACGGTATTTGATTCCCCAGTAGGAAAAGTTAATAGACAACATTTTTGTTTTAAGTTACTCTTCATTGAGGAATTTATTTTTTGAGCTTAACTAAATCACAATGAAACATACTTACTTGTCACGTAGACTTTCAACTTTTACTAGATTCCTCAATCAAACTCATATTTTCTCCAAAAGACGAGTTTTTAGGAAGACTTGTTCGCATTAAGAGTACTATAATCAACTTCCTGAGAATCACCTAATCCACAAAAGAGAACGATATACTTTCCATGTATTTAGACTTTAACTAAAACCAAAACCAAAATGGTTAGTACAAGATCAGATAATCCAGAAAAGGATAACCCTTTATAAAAAGAAAATCTATTCTTAATCTCCAAAATTTGTCCAAAAAAACCCAAAGTTCAACGAGGACCATTTGATAAACAATTTTTCCATAAAATTATTCAAACTAAACCAACCCAAATATTTGAAGGATTTAGTCACATAGTCTTCCAAGGTACAAATTAACTTTTATCTCCAAATAACATCAGTTGCTCTTAAATTCTCATATTGAAAAGTAATTAAACTAATCACATATCCTTGATGATAGGTTAATAATTTCCATAGATAACCCAAAATAAACTTACTCTTGATTCCAAAAATCATCTAACTAAAAAGAATTATTCAAACTAACCAGGGACTTCACGTAGTCCAGTGGTAGGCGCTAAATATCAGTCGCACTTTGGTTGTGGGTTCGACTCCCGCAGCTTTGTCCGACGCGACGGGTTATCACACAGTCTGCGTGTTGTCCTTTTTCCAAAACTATATAATTTTAAAACATTCCCCAAAACGAGATAAAATCTTCAAAAATGATCATAACATATTTTAACCTCAAGTTTATCTCATGCCTTTAATTTTCCATCATAACATATAATAACCCACAATTACCTCAAAAGTAAGGATCATATAATCTCTAATGGTTACCTTTATAATTATTACCTGAACTTCCACATCGATTGGTCATCTCATACATGATGCATTACAGATCATACCAAGGTTAAAGTGGTTGATCATGACTCCTTGATAGTTGGTTTAGAACAACCATGAGTTTCCTCATTGAATCCCCCATTTCATCCAGTCTCTTAATCAGAGAACCACCACAGTTTCCTTCAAACCAGTTGTCACTTTGGTGCCTGCTAGATCCATCCATTCACTAAAATAGAAATGTCAGTGTGAGTATATAAACAAAACCATCATGTACTAATGAGTAAGATAAACACTAAGATATACTTACTCATTCACTTTATCTAAAACTAGGACTCTTTCTGAAATTATAACCATTATGGTAATGTCACTTATTCTTAAAGAATACCCTAACCTCTAAAGTTATCTAAACCGACCTTTGATACCAACTATAAGGCCCCAGCCTTAAACCTTACTTAATCTTGAGTTATTACAAGATTACACATTGAGGATCTTTTCAGGTTTAGAGTTTTAGAGAATTAGGACATGACTATTACATCTCAAAAGATTACAAAGTAGAAACTTCTACTAAGTTTCCATAAAATAAAAACTCTTAAAAAGAAACCTGTCTAGTTCCATGTTTTAGGAAGCATGACTTTCCCTTGATCCCATCCTTGACCCTATTCCGCGTTAAGTCCTGTGAAAAAATATTTCAAAAACTTGGGATGAGCATAAAAATCACAGTAAGGGATACACAAAGAATGAAAACTGTTAGTTTTTCAAAACAACAAGTAAACCATGTATACTTTATCAAAGTAATACCTTTCACCTTTTCGAAGTAGTAAAAAAAATCTTCAATGAATAAAATATCATTACTTACCCTTTTGTAACCAAAAGATTACCATAAAACCCATATAAAGAACACATAACATAAAAAGGTAACTTGGGACATAAACATACTTAAATGGAATAACTATATGGTCGACTTCCACACATACTTAATGGAATAGCCATACGGCCGACTTCCACACATACTTAATCGAATAGCCATACGGCCAACTTCCATACCCAATGCATTGGAGGTTAAAACGTAACCATCCATCCTGGTATTCATGGCACCACCCATCATAATGTCCAAGTACCATTATAAAATCATAAGACATTAAATAAATATAATGGAAAGAAAACATTTCCACATTTCGATCACAATATATCACTTAAATATATCGATATAACAAATACTTTATAAAAACCATTTTCAATACCAACATACATAAAAGATTATATGGTATTTATTTCATTTTAAAAAACATTACGGCTTGTTGAGGAAGTCGGTGACCAAATAATACTCGCGGCGGCGGAAAAGGTCGTTGTCACCGCGTACGTTAAAAGAAACATTCCTTTTTGTCATTTAGTAAAAAGCTTCGTATAAAAAGATTCCTTTTGAATAAAATTAAAATTGAAAGGGGTTTATACACCGTATAAAATAAAGTTTTGTGTAAAACCAAATATTCCTCAATAAAAGGAGATTGAGATGAAGTCCCTTACAAAGTCGATATCCTTAGGTTAAGGATAAATCAATTACATGATTATGTGTGACAAATATGAATACACAAAATATAAGTGGATATTAAGTGTAAAACAATCAGAGGTCATTCACACGTAATCATGGAAAAACAAAACCAATGACATAGATATTTAATTCAATGAAATGAGATTGAGATATGATTTCTGATACAAGTCCGTCTAAATGAGATAAGAATTTATCAATGAGATGATTATGTGTAGAAATATTATATCCACACAAAGGATTGTGGAAACTAGAAAATAGAGATTCCACACATAATCTTGGAATAATAAAATCAAGAATTAGTGGTTTACCCTAAAGAATTGAAAGTGGGTTAAGAAGTTCCCTTACAGAAATTCGACAGCCTAACGGCGTCACTTCAAAACTCATAAAATGAGTTGATGAGAGATAAAAAGGGTATCTCATCACTTGGACATAAAATTTACATTAATAAGGATATAGAAGAACATATCCCAACATAATAGTATGTGAATTAAAAGACATAACAAAAGAAGTCTTTTAAAAAGAGGAGGGTGAAAGGTTCCCTTACTGACTTGGGTAACTTTCGAAACGTACACCCCATTGAAGAAGGGTCATATAATGAATATGTAAGTACCCATAAATGAAATTATATTACACAAAGAGTATAATAATGGGAATCACATACACCACTCAAAGGAAATGGTTTCAAATGTAGCATAAATCTCACGGGAATAAAAGTGAGATGAAAAAATCCCTTACGAAAACTCGGCAGCCTAATAGCGCCACTTTAAACTTCCAAAAATGGATTGATGAGATCAAATAGAGTATCTAATGATATTAAAATAAAATTTAAATCAAGAGGAATATAAAATAACATCCCCCATCATAACAAATAGGAGCTTAAATAAGTGACATAAATGAGAGTACTTAAAAAAAGAGATAAGTTACATCTCTTACGAAAATTCGGCAGGCTAATTGCGCCACTCAAAACTTCCAAAATGGATTGATGAGAGAAAATAGGGTCTCTCGCCATATGAACATAAAACGTACAGTAGGAGTAATATAAAATAACATACAAATCATAATAAAGATGATCTTAAAAGGAATGACATAAAAGAGTGTACTTAAAAAGAAAGAGAGGGGTAGGATCCCTTACCTCAAGTCCAACTTGTCTTTTTCGTTTATTTATATTCCTGAATAATAAACTTTGGTCAATTTATAATTGCTTAAGGAACTCATATAAAGATTATTATTCAGTTAATATCACATATTTTAATGTTATAATAATTGGTTAATAATATGAGTTCATATCAGACGTTTTTTTCGATGTTTGGTACATGAGTCAAAAATTGAACTTGTTGGAAAATAATTTTCCATGTAGTTATAGGTAAATCATATCCAGAATATTATTGATGTTTTAATATCATATATATCTAGTATATATTAATTTTATACTATTCAATAGCATTTGGAGTTAAAAAATTAAAAGCACCATTCATGGAGACGGTAGGCCGTACGTACGCATGAACGCTACTTTCATTTTTTTGTAATATTAATGGAATTAAAACAAAATGAGATATATATATATATGTTATAATTCCAGAATGATATCCATAATTTAGATGTAATATATTACATATATATCCATTATATATATGTACTTATAATAGTACATAACATTTTGAGATAAGAAATGAAATGTACCGTTCATGGAGACGGTAAGTCGTACGTACGCATGAACGCTACTTCCATTTCTATTTTATATTTAATGGAATTAAAACATAATGATACATAATAGTATTTTAATTCCAGTATGTTATCATATATAATATCATTAAATATATCCTCTATACGTACCACATATGGTATTAACGAATCAAATCACTTTGAGGGGGCGGTAGTCCGCACTTCCTTAAATGAAGATATCACGTTGACCCATAATGGAAACCGTAAAGGTATGCCATAAATGAAAAATACAGAAGCCTAATTAAAACATAAACATATTATATATCATATATAAATATAGTGTCATCTTAATGTCCACCTTTGAAGGTGTTAGAAGAATGTTGAACAATCATCATTTCGTGAGGCAGAAATTCGCCATCCACAGAAACAGTGTGTTCTTTAACCATTAGATGTAGGTGTGTGTAATTTTAGCTTGAATAATACTTATAACAACATCCTAGTATATTTAAGATACTGTATTTGTTTCAAAATAAATTAATAAAAAGAGTTTAGGGGGTTGGAGAAGCAAAATAAAACAAAAGGACACAAGTGAAGACATTACCTTAAAATCGGGTAACTCCCTTTGGTTTGAGCTCAAAGGCTTCCATGGGAAGAATTATGCCCAAATTGAGGCTTAAAGGAGTTATAGAGGGATGTGGAGAGAAAAAATCGGCAGGGGTTGGTTGAGCCAAAGGCTTTGGAAGTGTGGGTAAGGAGGTAGAGGTGGGGTCCTTTTATAAGAGGAGAGGAGGGGCACTCTTGGAAAGTAAAGAAATATTACTTTATTTTAGAATGAGTTTCAGATTTTAATGGTCCCACATTGATGTGTTTCTAGGATAAGGTGGTAAGGATTCTAAATCTCCCCATACAATAGGTTTTGTAAATGTGTAGGTCTTAGAGTTTACATTATCTTTCCATTTTATTTAAATCGTTAAATAATGAGGTCATCGCTGCATCATCATGATGTCATAAATAATTTAATTTATTTACTGTCTAAAAATTATAAAAAAATACTATGATGTATGAAATTTTTTTACCTTTCCAATGACTATTTATAGTCAAAAATATGGCTTGTATAACCCCATGTACAAATTGTTTTAGTAAAACATCTCATGTTTGTGTCATTTTTACTTTAACATTAAATAAAAAGGTATTTATGTCATTTTCCAACCAAAGCGGCTCCATGGGGTCCCCAAGTTGACCCATGGATTTTATTGGTCGGCCATGACTCATACAATGAGGTTAGTACATGTTTCTAGGTCATTTCATATTATTAAAACATTATTTTTACCTTAAACTACACTAATTACCTCTAATCGCGATTAAAAACTTAATAAGTTACTATTCACCAAAAAATTATTTTAATAACATTGAACCACATTTTACTTCTTAATGACAACCATGTATATCGTATTTTTGAAATTCAAAACACAAAGATGGAAAATTTTCATTTAAACGGAAAATCAGTTTTTATAAGTACCACTTAGTGGTTTCACTATTCATCAAAAAATTGAAGTTTTTCAGAAAAATACCAAAACTTCACCCTAAGCTATATTTGATATTCTGAATTAAAAAATGAATTATATTTTTACAAAATTCAAAACATATTAGTTTCATTAATTAATTTAATAATTAATTCCCGCTGTCAAAGCAAATAGCGAGTTTTTATGAAACAATAAGTATCAAAAGATTGACACTAGTTTAAGTCCGATTTCAAAGTGAAATTAATTCCAATGACCACTATTGGATTAAATGGTAAAAATATATTCTAATTTTACTTTAAAAACAATTCAAAAGATAATCTAATCATATAAATAAGTTAGATTAAAAAGATGTTTTGAATTAAAATACAACATTTTTTACTATTCATTAAAAAATGAACTTTTCGGAATGATACCAAAAATTTACACAAAGTAAATTTTGATGTCTCGATTCTAAAGAATAATTTTATTTTGTCAAATATAACACATAAAATTGTTAAAAAGTGGATTTAAAAGAGGTTCTCCATCCAAAGGCGGTTAACCGACCTTTTAATTAATATTAGAATGTTTATGCTTAAAAATTGGATTCATTCGCATTTTTAATAATCTAACATTTATTGTAAAGAGTAAGAATATTTGACAAACATATATAATCATTTTTTAGTTAGTTCTGTTCATTCCCGCCATTACAACGGTTAGGCGTTAACTACCATTTAAAATAATATTATTTTATTATTAGAGTGCAACGTAAGATTCCCAAGAAACTCGTTGTTGCGTATTGGGTACGCCATCGAGCATAGCGTTCCCTTTAAAGTAATTTTAATATTTTATTCACAAATATGGATAAATATAAAAATTTCATATTCTTTATTTACCTCGGGTGTTACATCCTTCCCCCCTTTTGGGAATTGCGTCCTCGCAATTTTAAAATTCGGCTCGGAAACATCCTTGAAAGTCCCACATCAGAACAAGAGTCAGTAAAACAATCACTTTAAAAGAATGGGAGAGAAGTACAAATGTCACCCGAGTTAACCCATACTTGGATTCCAAGTATGAAAATATGGATATGGAGGAGAAAACAAAGGGTCATGTTCTGATGGAGAGTGATAGTAAACATGTCTAGGAGAAATTTAACCACAAGAAAATCACAAACATGTGATGGGTTAAACGGTATTCGATTCCCCAGTAGGAAAAGTTAACAGACAACATTTTTTTTTAAGTTACTCTTCATTGAGGAATTTATTTTTTGAGCTCAACTAAATCATAATGAAACATACTTACTTGTCACGTATACTTTCAACTTTTACTAGATTCCTTAATCAAACTCATATTTTCTCCAAAGGACGAGTTTTTAGGAAGACTTGTTCACATTAAGAGTACTATAATCAACTTCCTGAGAATCACCTAATCCACAAAATAGAACTATATACTTTACATGTCTTTAGACTTTAACCAAAACCAAAACCAAAATGGTTAGTACAAGATCAGATAATCCAGAAAAGGATAACCCTTTATAAAAAGAAAATCTATTCTTAATCTCCAAAATTTGTCCAACAAAACCAAAAGTTCAACGAGGACCATTTGATAAACAATTTGTCCATAAAATTCTTCAAAGTAAACCAAACTAAGATTGAAACCCAAATATTTGAAGGATTTAGTCACATAGTCTTCCAAGGTACAAATTAACTTTTATCTCCAAATAACATCAGTTGCTCTTAAGTTCTCATATTTTAAAGTAATTAACCTAATCACATATCCTCGATGATAGGTTAATCATTTCCATAGATAACCCAAAATAAACTTACTCTTGATTCCAAAAATCATATAACTAAAAAGAATTAGTCAAACTAACCAGGGACTTCACCTAGTCCAGTGGTAGGCAATAAATACCAGCCGCACTTTGGTTGTGGGTTTGATTCCTACAGCTTTGTCCGACGCGACGGGTTGTCACACGGCCTGCGTGTTGTCCTTTTTCCAAAACTATATAATTCTTAAAACATTCCCCAAAACGAGATAAAATATTCAAAAATGATCATAACATATTTTAACCTCAATTTTATCTCATGCCTTTCATTTTCCATCGCAACATACAATAACACATAATTACCTCAAAAGTAAGGATCATATAATCTCTAATCGTTACCTTTATGATTATTACCTGAAGTTCCAAATGGATTGGTCATCTCGTACATGATGCATTACAGATCATACCAAGGTTCAAGTGGTTGATCATGACTCCTTGATAGTTGGTTTAGAACAACCACGAGTTTCCTCATTGAATCCCCCATTTCATCCAGTCTCTTAATCAGAGAACCACCACAGTTTCCTTCAAACCAGTTGTCACTTTGGTGCCTGCTAGATCCATCCATTCACTAAAATAGAAATGTCAGTGTGAGTATATCAACAAAACCATCATGTACTAATGAGGAAGATAAACACTAAGATATACTTACTCATTCACTTTTTCTAAAACTAGGACTCTTTCTGAAATTCTAACCATTATGGTAATGTCACTTATGCTTAAAGAATACCCTAACCTCTAAAGTTATCTAAACCGACCTTTGATACCAACTATAAGGCCCCAGCCTTAAACCTTACTTAATCTTGAGTTATTACAAGATTATACATTGAGAATCTTTTCAGGTTTAGTGTTTTAGAGAATTAGGACATGACTATTACATCTCAAAAGATTAAAAAGTAGAAACTTCTACTAAGTTTCCATAAAATAAAAACTCTTAAAAAGAAACATGTCTAGTTCTATGTTTTAGGTAGCATGACTTTCCCTTGATCCCATCCTTGACCCTATTCCGCGTTAAGTCCTGTGAAAAAATATTTCAAAAACTTGGGATGAGCATAAAAAGCTCAGTAAGGGATACACAAAGAATAAAAACTGTTAGTTTTTCAAAACAACAAGTAAACCATGTATACTTCATCAAAGTAATACCTTTAACCTTTTCGAAGTAGTAAAAAAACTCTTCAATGAATAAAATATCATTACTTACCCTTTTGTAACCAAAAGATTACAATAAAACCCATATAAAGAACACATAACATAAAAAGGTAACTTGGGACATAAACATACTTAAATGGAATAACCATACGGTCGACTTCCACACATACTTAATGGAATAGCCATACGGCTGACTTCCACACATACTTAATGGAATAGCCATACGTCCAACTTCCATACCCAATGCATTGGAGGTTATAACGTAACCACCCGTCCTGGTATTCACGGTACCACCCGTCATAATGTCCAAGTACCATTATAAAATCATAAGACATTAAACAAATATAATGGAAAGAAAACATTTCCACATTTTAATCACAATATATCACTTAAATATATCGAAATAACAAATCCTTTATAAAAATAATTTTCAATACCAACATACATAAAATATTATATGGTATTTATTTCATTTTAAAAAACTATATGGCTTGTTGAGGAAGCCAAAGACTAAATAATACTCGCGGCGGCAGAAAAGGTCGTTGTCACCGCGTACGTTAAAAGAAACATTCATTTTTTTCGTTTAGTAAAATGATTCGTATAAAAATATTCCTTTTGAATAAAATTAAAAGTCAAATGGGTTTATACACCATATAAAAGAAAGTTGTGTGTAAAACCAAATATGCCTCAATGAAAGGATATTGAGACGAAGTCCCTTACAAAGTCGGTATCCTTAGATTAAGGATAAATCAATTACATGATTATGTGTGACAAATATGAATACACAAAATATAAGTGGATATTAATTGTAAAACAATCAGAGGACATTCACACATAATCATGGAAAAAAACCAATGACATAGATATTTAACTCAATGAAATGAGATTGAGTTATGATTTCCGATACAAGTCCATCTAAATGACATAAGAATTTATCAATGAGATGATTATGTGTAGAAATAGTATATCCACACAAAGGTTTGTGGAAACTACAACATAGAGATTCCACAAATAATCTTGGAATAATAAAATCAAGAATTAGTGGTTTAACACAAAGAATTGAAAGTGGGTTAAGAAGTTCCCTTACAGAAATTTGATAGCCTAACGACGTCACTTCAAAACTCATAAAATGAGTTGATGAGAGATAAAAAGGGTATTTCATCACTTGGACATAAAATTTACATTAATAAGGATATAGAAGAACATATCTCAATATAATAGTATGTGAATTAAAAGACATAACAAAATAAGTCTTTTAAAAAGAGGAGGGTGAAAGGTTCCCTTACCGACTTGGGTAACTTTTGAAACGTACACCCCATTGAAGAAGGGTCAAACAATGAATATGTAAGTAACCATAAATGAAATTATATTACAAAAAGAGTATAATAATGGGAAGTACATACACCACTCAAAGTAAATGGTGTCAAATGTAGCATAAATCTCATGGGAATAAAGGTGATATGAAAAAATCCCTTATGAAAACTCGGCAGCCTAATGACGCCACTTAAAACTTCCAAAAATGGATTGATGAGATCAAATAGAGTATCTCATAATATTAAAATAAAATGTAAAGTAAGAGGAATATAAAAGAACATCCCCCATCATAACAAAGATGATCTTAAAAGAAGTGACATAAATGAGAGTACTTAAAAAAAGAGAGAGGTTAGATCTCTTACGAAAATTTGGCTGCCTAACGGCGCCACTCAAAACATCCAAAATGGATTGATGAGAGAAAATAGGGTCTCTCACCATATGAACATAAAAAGTAATGTAGTATTAATATAAAATAACATCCCAATAATAATAAATATGATCTTAAAAGGAATGACATAAAAGGGTGTACTTAAAAAGAAAGAGAGGAGTAGGATCCCTTACATCAAGTCCAACTTGTCTTGTTTGTTTCTTTATATTCCTGAATAATAAACTTTGGTCAATTTATAATTGCTTAAGGACCTCCTATAAATAGTATTATTCAGTTCATATCACATATTTTAATGTTATAATAATTGGTTAATAATATGATTTCATATCAGACGTTTTTGTCGATGTTTGGTACATGAGTCAAAAATTGAACTTGTTGGAAAATAATTTTCCATGTAGTTATAGGTACATCATATCCAGAATATTATTTATGTTTTAATATAATATATATACAGTATATATTCATTTTATACTATTCAATAGAATTTGGAGTTAAAAAATTAAAAGCACCGTTCATGGAGACGGTAGGCCGTACGTACGCATGAACGCTACTTTCATTTTATTGTCATATTAATGGAATTAAAACAAAATGAGATATATATATATATATATATATGTTATAATTCCAGAATTATATCCATAATTTAGATTTAATATATTACATATATATCCATTATATATATGTACTTATAATAGTACATAACATTTTGAGATAAGAAATGAAATGTACCGTTCATGGAGACGGTAAGTCGTACGTACGCATGAACGCTACTTCCATTTCTATTTCATATTTAATTGAATTAAAACATAATGATACATAATATTATTTTAATTAAAGTATGGTATCATATATAATATCATTAAATATATCCTTTATACGTACCACATATGGTATTAACGAATCAAATCACTTTGAGGGGGCGGTAGTCCGCACTTCCTTAAATGAAGATATCGTGTAGACCCATAATGGAAACCATAAAGGTATGACATAAATGAAAAATACATAAGCTTAAGTAAAACATAAACATATAAAATATCATATATAAATATATTTTCATCTTAATGGCCACCTTTGAAGGTGTTAGAAGAATGTCGAACAATCATCGTTTCGTGAGGCAGAAATTTTCCATCCACAGAAACAGTGTGTTCTTTAACCATTAGATGTAGGTCTGTGTAAGTGTAGCTCGAATAATTCTTATAAAAACATCCTAGTATATTGAAGATACTGGATTTGTTACAAAATAAATGAATAAAAAGAGTTTAGGAGGTTGGAGAAGCAAAATAAAACAAAAGGACACAAGTGAAGACATTACCTTAAAATCGGGTAACTCCCTTTGGTTTGAGCTCAAAGGCTTCCTTGGGAAGACTTCTTCCCAAAGTGAGGCTTCAAGGAGTTATATAGGGATTTGGAGAGACAAAATAGTCAGGTTTTGGCCGAGCCAAAGGCTTTGGAAGTGTGGGTAAGGAGGTAGAGGTGGGGGCCTTTTATAAGAGGAGAGGAGGGGCACTCTTGGAAAGTAAAGAAATGTTACTTTATTTTAGAATGAGTTTCGGATTTTCATGGTCCCACATTGATGTGTTTCTAGGATAAGGTGGTAAGGGTTATAAATACCCCCATAAAATAGGTTTTGGACATGTTTAGGTCTTATATTTTACATTATCTTTCCATTTTATTTAAATCGATAAATAATGAGGTCATCCCTGCATCATACTGATGTCATAAATAATATAATTTATTTAATGTCTAAAAATTATAAAAAAAATACTATGATGTAGGAAAGATTTTTATCTTTCCGATGACTATTTATAGTCAAAACTCTGACTTGTATAGCCCCATGTAAAAATTGTTTTAGTAAAACATCTCATGTTTGTGTCATTTTTACTTTAACATTAAATAAAAAGGTATTTATGTCATTTTCCAACCAAAGTGGCTCCATGGGGTCCCCAAGTTGGCCCATGGATTGTCTTGGTCGGCCATGACTCATCCAATGAGGGTAGGACATGTGTCTAGGTCATTTCATATTATTAAAACATTATTTTTACCTTAAACTACACTAATTACCTCTAATCACGATTAAAAACTTAATAAATTACTATTCACCAAAAAATTGTTTTAATACCATTGAACCACATTTTACATATTAATGATAACCATGTATGTAGGATTTTTGAAATTCAAAACACAAAGATGGCAAAATTTCATTTAAACATAAAATTAGTTTTTATAAGTACCACTTAGTGGTTTCACTATTCATTAAAAAATTGAAGTTTTTCAGAAAAATACCAAAACTTCACCCTAAGCTATATTTGATATTCCGAATTCAAAAATGAAGTCTATTTTAAAAAATTAAAAACATATAAGTTTCATTAATTAATTTAATAATTAATTCCCGTTGTCAGAGCAAATAGCGTGTTTTTATGAAACAATAAGTATCAAAAGATTGACACTAGTTTAAGTCCGATTTCAAAGTGAAATTAATTCCAATGACCACTATTGGATTAAATGGTAAAAATATATTCTAATTTTACTTTAAAAACAATTCAAAATATAATCTAATCATATAAATAAATTAGATTAAAAAGGGGTTTTGAATTAAAATACAACATTTTTCACTATTCATTAAAAAATGAACTTTTTCGGAATGATACCAAAAATTTACACAAAGTAAAGTTTGATGTCTCGATTCTAAAGAAGAATTTTATTTTGTCAAATATAACACATAAAATTGTTAAAAAGTGGATTTAAAAGAGGTTCGCCATCCAAAGGTGGTTAATCGACCTTTTAATGAATATTAGAATGTTTATGCTTAAAAATTGGATTCATTCGCATTTTTAATCCTCTAACATTTATTGTAAAGAGTAAAAATATTTGACAAACATATATAATCATTTTTTAGTTAGTTATTTTCATTCCCGCCATTACAATGGCTAGGCGTTAACTACCATTTAAAATAATATTATTTTATTATTAGAGTGCAACGTAAGATTCCCAAGAAACTCGTTGTTGCGTATTGGGTACGCCATCGAGCATAGCATTCCCTTTAAAGTAATATTAATATTTTATTCACAAATATGGATAAATATAAAAATGTCATATTCTTTATTTACCTGGGGTGTTACAGTTATAGTGAATTTGTATATAATGTATTAAATTTGAGGTTTTTTCTTTACTCAACGTATTTTATTGAGTCATAATTATTCCTCTCTGAATAAGGTTTTACAAAATTGATTTATTATATTCATTAGTGATATTATAATTCCTTTCCTCATTATTTTCATAGTAATTTAAATTATGGGTTTCCGTTTTCATAGTAGTTGATGATTTAAAGAATAATTCCCATCATCTCTAAAAACACTCTTTCTCTTCCTTATCCATGTTCACTTTTCAATCTAATATTATCCATTCTTAACTTGAAATCCAAATTAGTTTTATTTGTTTCAATATTAAAATTTCAATTTACATATTTTAAAATAAATGATTTATCAATATATTTATGATGTGGTATTCAATAAAAGTATTTTCAAAATTTTAAATAGGATTTCCCCTTGAAATTAATATTTTTATTTTCTATTCTACATTTCCTTTGAAAAAACATATAATTGTCTTTTAAGGTTATTAGGATTCATTTTAACTTGGGGTTTTAAAAAAATTCATGTTACCTTCTTAAAATTTATTTTTTAAAGAGATTCAAAATTTTATCTTTTTATGAAAATATTAATAAGTGTTTTCTAAAATCTCTTTTTTATGGTCTTTTAATTTTATTCATTAAATGTTCTAAACCATATAGAGCTATGTTTAATGAATTTAGCTATAAATTCATTAATGAAATACTCATTTTATGTTATTGAATTTTATTATCAATCGATTTAATCCCTCATTTTAGTTTATGCAATTCCATTATGAAATGATATGGAAACCATTTTATTTATTTGGGTTATTTATGATATTATGAATGATTAATTTCAAATGGAAGACACATATATATATATGGATGTTGAAAATTAGAATCATATAATTCCCTCATGTATAATGGTTGAGGCTTTATATCTTATGAGATATTTTTTCAAGGTCCATCATGGATATTCTCAATAATTAAAGGGTGGACCTTCTTGGATATAAACATAAACATAAGGGTGAGACTTATTGAATATTATCACAATATGATGATACTATATGATTATGTTTATGCCATAGTTTTTTATTATGATATGTTTCAAGGGTATGATACCTTTCCATGCCATATTCATATGGTTATACTCCATGGAACATGTTTATTATCTCTTGATTTTGTACTCTTTTCCATGGTATATGTTTGTTCATTTTAGATTACATGTCCATCTATCATGAATTATGGGAAACTCTTATTGTTTCATGTACTTTGTAATAATATGTTTCTCCCTGACTCATATTTTATCATATGCTTATGATCAAAACCTCTATGATATATTGATAATTTTTTCATTACTAATATTTTGAGCTCACCCATTTATTATTTTTCCATTCCCTAGGTTATAAAGACGAGTATAAATTATGAGTAGTATAAAATTAGTCTAATGTGCTTAAATTATGGTTAAATGTTCACAATTTTTGTGAAATAAGTTATGTATTTAACTAATTCTCAAATAAACTAAACCTTTCATTCTTTTAATTATTTAATTATTTTTAATATTTAATGATTAACTTATGAAAATGATGTAAAATAATGATATGTATAGATTTGATAATCTCACTTAGTATCAATACTATGTGTAAAGTATGTATTTTTAGAACCAGCCCTGGTAGTGTGGGGAAGTGGTTCCTCAAGAAGAGACTTTTTCTACAAGATACAAATATATTATGTGTAACCAAAATTACACATCATGTACCATTTTAAAATCACACAAGTATGGGTCATAGTAATCATGGCACATTTGGGGGTTAGGTGTGTGTTTTAATTATACACTACATATTGACCTCTAATTTCCATTTAGATATAAGGACTCAGCCTTAAATATTTCATATCCTGGTTTTTTGAACTTTAATTCACATTCAATTATCTTTTCAGTTGAGAGTTTTAGAGAATTAGAACAATCTATTAAAAATTGAACTCATACCTTACAAGTGGAAACTTATAATAAATATCCATTTTTCCACAAATATAAAACAACTTAAAATAAAACATGTTTTATCTTTATAAAAAATCTTTACAATTATCCCATCAACATCATCCTTGTCTTTGTTCCCCATTACACCCTGTGAAAGACATTTCAAAAACTTAGGATGAGCACAAAATCTCAGTAAGGGATATAAAAAGAAAGGAAATAGTTAGTTCAGTAAAAACATGAAAACTCATAAATTTTACCTTTATCTTAAAATTTCTTTGATCATATGATATAAAATATTTCAACTGGAAACACACGCATACTTTTTTATCAAATAAAATCATTATAACCCTTATCAATAAATTAAAACCTCTTTTGTGAAATTATAGTGTGGTTTTTTTAAAACACTTTCCAAACCCATTTAATTGGAATAAAAATTTGGCCTACTTATAATTAATATATTAAGGTCCCACCTGGTACTATTTGTTCTACCACATGTTAATATTTTATGGGCTTACCTTTCACTATTTGGTCCACCCCATGTTAAGCTGTAATGGGCTTCCTCGGTGCTATCTGGGCCACCCCATGTAAAGATGTAATAGTCTCACCCGATGTTATCTGGTCCACACCATGTATAATCTCTATCTATATCACCCATTTCCTATAATTCTCAAGTACCATGTCATGATTAAAACAATTTCATCATAAACCCCTTTAAATTTTTTTTTAATACCATATGAAAAATAATTTCATTTAAAAATACACTTTTATTTTTAAAAAACCTTTTAAGTGATAAAAATAAAAAAATGGAATAGGTTTTTTAATTTAAGAAAATATTTAATCTCGAAAATGAATCTATAAATTTAATAATACTCATGGTGGTGAAAAATTCATTGTCGTTGTGTACGTTATGAATAGATCATTCCTTTTGTCATTTATCTAAATGTTCCATATAAAAAAGTAAAAAAGAATACTTTACAAAACCTTTTAATGAAATTGAAAATATATATATAATTAATTTATAACCCTTTTATATCAATATAAATAAATTTGTAAAATAAATATCAAGAATATTGACATGGATAAAAATATTTTTAGATTAAATCTTTAAACATTCAATGTGTTCCATATCACTATGAACATTTAAATCATAATACCCATAAAATAATCACATTTAACAAACATCAAATAACATGATAATAAATATATTAGTGATATAATAAGTCAAAGGTTATATAAATAAACCTCATAAAAGATGTTGGGTTTATAACATCAAAATATACCATAATGAAAGGCGATTGAGATGATGTCCCTTCCATTGAGTCTGACTCATCACGTGCAATATTTATATTCCTGAATAATAAAAAAAGAATATCTATTTAATTGATTAATATAATTTTTCAAGTTTATTATTATTTTAATATCACTTATTACCATGTTAAAACAATTACTTATTTAATTTCACATTGGACATTTTGATGATATTTGGTACATGAGTCCAAAATGAATTTGGTACGATGTCAATAGTCAAAGTGATCATTAGGAAATAATCTCCAGAATAATTTTCATGACATAATAATCAATTTTATTCATAAATTATACTTTTAAATATATCCATTAAATATGGATATTAAAAAATGAACTATGTTATAATCATGGAGATGGCAAGTCGTGTGTACGCATGAGTAACATTTTCATTTTTCAATGATTATTATGGACAAAAGGTATGTATAATTTTATCATTACATAATGATAATAATATCATTAATATAATATTGAGAATTTAAATATACTTATATTTATCATCCATGTGATGCGGGGATGAAAAATGAATCGCATAGCTTCGTGGAGATGATAGTTCATATGTGAACATGAACGACATTATCAATTTTTTGCATGGAAGGGTAATAACTAAAATGATATATTATCATTTAATAATTATAAATATTTTATTAATATCATATATAAATATTAATTACATCATTATAAAAATTTTTGAGAGACAGTTATTGAAAATTAATTTTATCAGTTCGTGAGGTGGTAGTCCACCGTACACACGAATGGTAAATTATTTTCCAATTTGATGAAAGTGGGAATTTATTTAGCAGATGATATAAAAATAATAAAATATAAGTATATTTGTTATACTATATTTATTATTACATCATGTTTGCATAATATTTTACGAAAGTGTAAGAATAAATAAAACAGAAACACTTGATTAAAAATGATACCTCTTCCTTGGACCACCTCCTTTTCTTAACACATTAAGACCAATAAGAATGGTTTTATTCCTAAACTAAGAGTCTTATAATGTGGGTAGGTATTATAGGAAGGTATTTGGGCAAATATTTTCTGATGCCAAACATTTTTTAATTGTTATTAATAGAGAAGAATATGTGACCTTCTATAAGAGAGGGTAGGGGCACTCTTAGAATTTCTCAAAAAATTAAATTAATATAAATTATTTTTATATTAAAAATGGATAAAAGCATATTCATTTTCAATATAGGATGATGATGGGTCTAAATAAGTTCATAAAAAGAAAATTATATAAGTTTTGACTATTTCTTAATCCTTATATTTTTGTTTTAACCCTTATTCAACCTCTTTAACTCTTACTATGATAATGTGTGTTTTTATTCTTTAAGGGTTAATATAGTAACTATAAAAACACAAAAGAACCATAAATGGTTCATTGATTAAATTCTAAACCCTATTAAAATAATTTTGAATAATTTTATATTTTTATGAATTTTTTATCATTAAATAAAATATTATTTATTTTCTAATATCATTCATGTCAATTTTGAAATTATTCATTACATGAATTTTTTAAAATATCATAACAAAAAGATAAATTATAAAAAAAATATGATAAAAAATTAAGAAAAAACTAAAATTATTCTATAAAATTATTTTATGACATTAATTATTTAAATTATATATATTTTAATATTTTTAAATTCATTTAGTTGATTTCTCTATTAATTAAACAATTATTGCATCATTATTGTGTTATCATTTAAGGTAATTATTTTATCACATAAAAATTATAATTAAATTATCATGACGTATATAAATATTTTATATTTAAAATTTATATTTATAGACAGATATATCTTCTAAATAACACTATATAAAAGATGACATAGTTATTAAAACATAAATATGGCATCTTTGACTTTTCTTTAAAATAAAATACTATAAAGGGATTAAAATCATCCAATTGGTACCAAGAGTTCCTAAAATACTCCCAATAATTATTTTGGTCTAAAATAACTCATAAAATAAAATTAGGACAAGTTTTATGGTAATTTTATTATATTTAAAATATTTTTTACACTTAATTACTCAATTTCCCTTAATCCGGGTAATAAAAATTACTAACGTTACTATTAATATTGTCTAAAAATAAAAGGGTCATATTTAACTAATTTTTACCTTCTGATTCCAAATATAAAATTAATTTTTCAAAATTCATAACACAAAATTGGATTAAATTAATTTAAAATTAATCTCGTTGATGGGGTGAGAAAATGGGTTATTAATGTGAAAATGTTCAAAAGATTGAAATGTATTTATATCCAAATTCAATGTGAAATTGATTAAAATGAAATAAATTGGATTAAATTAAATAAAATTTATTTAATTATACTTTAAAAATAATCAAAAATCTAATTTAATGTTATAAATTATTTAGACAAAAAGCCTTTTTTCAATCAAAATGCAGTATTTTTTCACTATTCATCAGAAATGAAACTTATCAAAATAATACCAAAAATTTAGTAAAAGTAAATTTGATATTATTATTTCAAATAAGAAGTTTAATTTTTCAAATATAATTTATGAAATTGTCAGAAACAAGATTTAAATTAAGTACATCATCAAAAGGCGGCAAAATTACCTTTTTAGAGAAATACATATTTTGTGAGTAAAATTGGATTTGTTCTCATATCATGTCTAGAAAAAAAATGAAAGAATTTTAATCATTAAGTTTAATATATTATGAATTTCATTAATATAATACAATAATAGTGATTTTTTTATTTATTGGAATAAAACACAGTTATGCATATTTAAATAGTTTTTCAAAAAAAAATTGCTTTTATTTTAAAAAGGGTTTTTTTCATTTATAATTAATTATTCACCAAAAAATTAATTATAAATACATGTGTAAACAATATTTTCATAATTCAGTTAATCTTTTCCATATCCTCCATTCTAACAACTATACTATAACTACCATATTAAATAATAATATTTTGTTGTTCACTTAAGCTTGATGTGGCGTATCATATACACTATTGAACATAGTGGTTCCTTTTAAAAACTCAAGATTTTATAGTGACTAGGTATGGATTACACTGCATGTAATTGATGTACATGTTGTGTAACACCACATGGCTTTTCCCATGTAAATCATGAAATCCATGTGGTCAAAGTATGTGGGATGTTATTAATACATGATGTGCATTGACTTCTTACTGAGTACTATGGAATTATGGGAAGTAAATAGTGTGTAATGAGTTTTCTACACCATGTAACACATAATATCCCATTAAAGGTACATATTAATTCTTTGTGTGTATAGTGAAGGTGTCCATTAAAGAATCACACATAGTATAGTTGGTTGTACACGCTATGAAATTTAGGCCAACTCGCATAATGTACACGCCAAGATAAGTGTGTCATGTGATTCAAACATTTCAAATGAAAAAATTAATTAAAGAAAAAATAAAATGGTGTCGAGCTAGTTGAATATGTAATGTAAAAGGTTCCTATGAGTGAATTATACACCAAGTGATTTAGGTGGATGTTGATGTATATTATATGATTTATTAGTTATTTTCGGTGTTATTTTAAAGATAAAAGATGTGTATGGTAGTTTTACACATTGTTTACTATATGTTCATCACTAGTGATACATGATGTGTATATATAGGCATGGTAAGTGGTTAGACTCATTATGCACACTACAAGGCCTAACCCACAAAACAGCATGTTATGTATAGTATGACATGTCATGTATCCATACATGTCATGTAAGTACACAGTACACACCAAGGGAAATACACAATGTTTTTCACATGTTGGGTGGGTGATAGTACACATTTTGTAATAGTTAAACTCTAGAAAAGTTTTAATGAGATATGGAAGGCTAAATGCAAGGTCGCCTTTAGTACACATTATGTACTTAATGTTTTTTTAATTAAAATTTATTTATTTAATTTATTTAAGATTACAGTAGATGAGAATCTCAAGGACTGTTTGGGTTATTAATTAACATAATTAAAGTATTTAATAAATAAAATAAATTATTTTTAAAATTGAGAAATTTATCTTTATAAATAATGGATTAAAATGAATGTTATCTAGTTTAAATGAATAATTGTTTTAATAAAGGATGGTAATGGTCTTGATTAACCTATGTATATGTGGTTTTTTATTTAATTTTATTATTTATATATGGGTTGTTATGATAAAATTATTATTAAATTAAATATGATGATCTGTGTATCAAAATTTCATCCTTTTTTATATGGGCTTTCATCTCCATGGTTTATTTAATATAACCCTAAAACCTAGTTCCCCTCATATACAAGTGAGTAAGTATGTGTAAAAAGGGATATATTTGGTGAGAGGAGATAGTTTAGGACTGATCCAAGGTGAAATCAACTAAGGTGATACCCAAGTCATAGTTTGAATATTACAACTTGAGCCAATACCATCTCAAGTATTTATTCCCCTGGGCCAAGGTTTTAGTTTTTATCCTCTAAATAGACTAATTAATAGTAAAATCTCATGGTCATTCCACATATTTATTTTATTTTTCAATTTCATCGTTATTTATTTTTGTGGCATGTGTTTATTTGATGATTAAAAGGGAACAGTTAAGTAAATAAATAAAAAGTATAAAAACTAAAATAAAATAAATTTATTCTATGTAGATTATTTTATCAGGCATGTTTAATTAATTATATAAAATTTACATAATATTAATAGGTGTGAAAAGGATAATATAAGTAATAGTTTTGCATAAATATAATAAAATCCTATAATTAAAATATTAATTCATGCATCACATTCCATCTTATGTGTTCAGGTACAGTCATAGATAAAATATCCATTCATGCCATAGTCAGGGTCACTTTCAATTATTGAGGTGTATTGACAAAGATAAAAGATCAACTTAACCACATTGATATTAAGTGTGATGGAAATTTTTTATTCAATATAATTTAGAGGCAAGTATTTGGGAAATATTTCTCTAGGATTTTATGATTGGGGAATCCACTCAACGGATCAAGGAATTATTAGTTAATGTTGGTGGAAAGATATCCTACCAAAATAAATTTGATTATTTTTCAGGGTCTTGATTGGGTTATGAGAATGGAAATATGGATTCATTCCATTTTAATATCCTCATGATAGGATATTCCAAAACCAATAGTGGCGGTTATTGATATTTGATAAAATAGTTATAGACTAATTTTTTCTGATGATTTCATTGGGGTGCGTGTTTCCGTCTTGTTCGGGGATGAGAGACACAATTTTTGTTACCCCGCATTCCCACTTTCCAAAGGCGGGCGACATCCTCTCCTTATTTAGGGATGTATGCTCCTTGATCGAAACGAGATGATGGGATATCAGTTCTTTCTTCCGTGGATTCCTCCTCAGAACTTGTCACCTAGTCTGGGTCTCCTTCATAGACTTAAGATGTTGTTTGTGAAACTCTTCCCAGCACCATATCTTCATGGACACTAGTTAATTACACTGCTTCTGTCAGGAAATTCCAAGGGGTCTGGTCAGGGCAGCAACCTTCAGTTAGGGGAGTAGTCACGTTGGGCATCACTGGCATGTCTGGACACTGGGGGATTGGCGTGCCTATCTTTTGTCCCTTATTATAGGGCTTCTCAAGGGCGCGGAAGCCCGAGGAATCCCACATCGAATGCAGGGAATCATATGCCATGGGAATGTATCTGATGTTTTCCTCAGCTTCCCATATTTAACATGGGGTATGCCGCAAGTTTAATGTCCGACAGAGACAGATCGGGCTGATCATAACACTGACTAGAGAGGATCATATGGAGGAAACCCCTGGAGGGAACACTGATATTGGGGTCATCGTGTGGGTGGCCTCCCAAAAGCTATTGAAGGGTCTAGGATATGAGGTGGCATAATCCCACTGGGATGTGGCGGCCCAGGTAAGGATCAGGATGGATGACGGAGCGGTTGAATGAAATGGATGGTGGATGGGATGGAACCATCATGATGACAACGATGGTTTTGGGATTGAGCCTTGAAGAGACTTCCTACGTATCCCCGTGGCAGGGAATCAAAATCCATATAGTTCATATGATGAAGGCTTACCACCAATTGGGATTTTCAATGGCTTACCAATGGTAGATGTCACAACGACTTACCGCTGGACGGGGCTGTCAGGGGCTTACCACTGATGAGGTCGCAATGGCTTACCACTACATGCGGTAACAATGTCTTACCACTAATTAAGGACACAACGGCTTACCGCTGTATAGAGTTAAACGACTTACTGCTGAATGGGGTTCCACAGTTTAACATCATGCAGGACGGGGGTGAACCGACATGAAGGGGGTCGGAACTACTCGGTGTTGGGATTGAACCTCAGGGAGGCTTCCTACGTACCGTTCTTGGAAAGGATCGAAGACCACGTAGTTCAAAATTGTGGATATAGTTTAACATCATGCGAGACGGGGTCAAACCGATGTGAAGGAGGTCGTAGTGACCGAAGTGGTGGGATCGAACCTCTTGGAGGCTTTCTACGTACCCTTCCTTGGAAAGGATCAAAGTCCACGTAGTTCAAGTGGTGGAATTTGGTGAACCGACGTGAATGGGGTCGGAACGACCGGGTTCTGGTGGGATTGAACCTCAGGGAGGCATCCTACATACCTTTCATTGGAAAGGATCAAAGTACACATAGTTCAGGATGGGGCGTGGGGCTTACACTCTAGGATGCGCAGGATGAGGCAGGAGTCGGTGAACTGACGTGAACATGGACCTGGGGTCCAGGTGGATGGTGGGATTGAACCTAAGGAAGGCTTCCTACATATCTTTCCTTGGCAAGGATCAAAGACCAAGTAGTTCAGGTAGGTGGAATTTGGGGCTTACGCTCAGAGGTAGCCCAGGGTGTCGGTGACTCGACGTGAAGAAGGACCTAGGGTCCAATGGTTCTTGGGCTTGAACCTCATGGAGGCTTCCTATGTACCCTGCCGTGGAAAGGATCAAAGACCTCATAGTTCAGATGGTGGGGGCTTGGTGCACCGACACGAAGATGGTTGGGGCTAATGGATGGTGGTGGGCTTGAACCACAGGGAGGCTTCCTACGTATCGTGCCTTTGAAAGGATCAAAGTCCACGTAGTTCAGAATAGTGGATATGGGGATTACACTCTAGGCTGCCTAAAGTGTTGGTGAACCGACGTGAAGATGGTCGGAATGACCGGGTGGTGGGCTTGAACCTCAGAGAGGCTTCCTACATACCATGCCTTAGCAAGGATCAAAGTCCTCATAGTTTGGGTTATGGCATGGGGATTACACTCTAGGTTTCCCAAGATGTATTTCATGGTCTGTGCTTGCTCTAAGCCCATGTGAGTCATGCTCGGTGTGAGAAACAAGAGACAGCAGAGACCTGATGATCACTTCATGAAAGGTGTGTCCGTGGGAAGTGGAGGGGGGCTTATGCATGGTTAGCAGCCCGAAGAGGTTGGCACTTACTCCAGGAGGGAGGCCCGATGGTGACAAAACGCAGCAGGAGAGGGAATGGGGACTAAAGAAATGATAAGCATTGTTCCCCGTCAAGCCCTTCGCTGTCCCTGGGGACCGAAGATGAAAGGAGTAGAAGGGATTCCACCTCCTATAAGAATGTTAGGGGCTTACACTGAGATGTTCGCCCTTTCCCCGTGGATAAACTCCAGTCCCATAAGAATGATATCATCCCCTATAGAGACCAGTGGGCGTGGAGAATGTCCAAGGTGTGGGTACCCCACGTGCGAGGCATGGGTTGAGGTCACAGTTTAACCTCATGTGCTGAGGACGAAGGTGCTTGGCAGTTTAACGTCTTGTAGCTCGGACGAGGTGGGTTTTCTCTCACCCTTAGGACTTACATAACCGGTACCCTCTGTTCCTTGGTGCAAAGAGGGGAAAACCAAATCTGTGGTGAGTGGGTTTGATGGAGCGATCCATCGAGGGACCCACATTAGTGTGGCCATGCGAAGAAGGAATAGCCATTAGCGTGCCTATGAAAAGAAGCATGAGGCGAAGCAACGCAACAGGAAGTATCATCCAAGGGACATTGAAGTCACATCGTGTAAACCTAGAGGGTCACACGGGAAAAGAAATTACAATGCATAGGGGTTCATAGGAAGGGGCCTTGTAAAGCTTTGTCGCTCCGCGTGGCGGAGGGCACTTGCGAAGGGGTGTGCTTCGTGAAGTGGGGTGCCTCAGCCTATGCATAGGGAAGAGGTGCATATGGGAGGTTCTTCGAAAAGTGGAAAGTCATTCGCGGAGCACTGCCTCACGGAGAAAAGGCTTCTCATGAAACAAGTTGGCGTGAAGCAATATGCTTCACGAAGTACAGTGGCCCTGCCTTAGCATAGGGATCATGTGTACATGAAGGGTTTTTTACGAAACATAAACACTCTGCGACGACCCGGGTCCCCTTGGGGATCCCCTTCCTTCGCAAAGTCCCTTAAGCTTTGCAAAAGGCATCCCTCTCGGAAGAGGGGATCAAAACGAGACAAAGGGGAGGAACTTTACAGAGCTGAAGTACCTCACACAGCTCATGGTTTGCAGAGCCGAAGGGTGCTTCACGATTCAAGAGTTAGGAAGTCGAAAGGTCGGATGGTCTATACTTTGGGCTCAGGGGGATCCTGGTATTTATAGGCAAGAGGCACCCTAAAGAAGATCTTACATGGTGCGAAGATGGAATTGGTAGCTTCGTGGCGGGCTCGCAAACGTCAAATACGGTCGCGGAGTGGCTCGCCTCCTTGCTTCGCAGTGGGCTCGCTAACATCAAATGCACTCGTCAAGTGTCCCGCCTCTTCTGTTTGAGGTGGGCCCGTGAATGTCAAATGCGGTCCCAGAGCGGCCCACCTCATTGATTCATGGTGATCTCGTGAAGGCCAAATGCGCTTGCTGAGCATCTCGCCTCTTTGCTTCGTGGCATGCTCATGAACGTCAAATGCGGCCGCAGAGTGTCTCACCTCCTTGCTTCATGGTGGGCTCATGAACGTCAAATGCACTCATGGAGTGCCTCACCTCCTTGCTTCGCAGCTGGCTCACGAACGTCAAATGCGCTCATGGAGTGGCCTGCCTCCATTCTTCGTGGCGGGCTCACGTACGTCAAATGCACTTATGGAGAAGCTCGTCTCCTTGCTTAGCGATGGTCGTGGTGTTGGGTGGCCTCCGTGAAATAGCTTTGTGAGGTAGTCAATGGTACCTTCTTTCTGGATTCTTCTCTGTCCCAAATGTTGGCGCCAACAAATCCCCCCCTTAGATTTGGAGCCGTAGAGAGATTAAGGGTCGAAGTCTGAGGGTAATCGCCAAAATCCTTGGCAGTTCGCGATGCTAGCTCGTGAAGAGGGCCCACAATGTGGATAGGGGATGTGTGGGCCGAGCACGCCATGAAGCTTGGCACTAATTGAATGCGCCGCGAAGCTCCGAAGGTCGTCGCCTATAAATAGTGGAGATTCCCTCTCTTTTTTTCTTTCCCTTCTTCGCGAATTTGTCTTTTTGAGCTCTCTATTTGTGAAGCTCCGCATACTCCGCAAGTGTTATCTGCGAATCGAGTCTTCATGGTGCACAATGAGTCCTCGACTCCGTGTTTTCACTCCGCGATCCGTCGCTTGAACGCCTAGGTAGGGCTCTGTGAATAGTCTCTGTGAACAGTCTTAGCAAACGCGCTATGTGAATGAGCTTCTCGAACCAACCTGAAAATCATCCAAGTTCAAGAACTGAATGGCCCACCAAGAAGCTTCCCAGGGGTTCCTTGCAGATGCCACCCAGAGGGATGAGATGGCTAACAGTCTAGGACTAGGAGAGTTAGTTTGTAGCCACTCAGACCATAGTTCATTGGTGGAGATGCTATTAGAGATCCATAAGAACTACCTATTGTGTAGGAGGTTGTCCTTGTATGGATTCGGGTTGAGTGATGATGTCTTCATCCATAAAGCAAGTAGGGATGAGCCAGCTTACTGGTTTCGGAGCATACTATGTCAGCACTGATGGTTCAGGGCAGCCGATGGTCATGCCCGGGAGGACTTCACACCCATAGTTTCCGACTACTTATACAACCATATGAACAACATCCACGGGAGGGCATTTCAGCCAGAGACGCCCCCTCCTATGTACCGAACTATCCTCAAGGCGGTGCTAGGGAACCCGAAGAAGGGGTGGTCTGAGGAATGGGACCTGCAACAAGGCGGCAACTTCACATATGATTGGGCCTGGGCCAACTAGGTAGGCATCTCGTGTGAGGAGTTCGGAGTGGAGCTGAGTAGAGTGGGCTTGTACGAGGCAGCTTGGGCTTCCTAGTTTCACATATACCAGCCAAAGCAGCTAATGTCGGAGCTGTTGAGTCGGTGGTCACTGAGGACCAATACCTTCCACCTACATCATGGGGAGGTTGGCATCAGCTTATGGGATGTGCATCAGATCTCAGGGGTCCCAATACTGGGGAAGATGTACGACGAATTCCTCCCAACTATGGGTGAGTGGGAGGATCTGGAGTAGATGTCACGTCTGGTGATGGCATTGACGGAGCTTGTGCCAGGAGAGGATAAGGAGGCGGTGAGGGATGTCCATTTCTGGCATTGGTTCAAAAAGTTTTTTAACTTCCCGGTAGACCGTCAGTTCCCAGCAAGACCTTGAACTTTCCTAAATGGGGCCCGGAGTAAGTAACACTCATACTGTTGGCTATTAGAGAATAGCCAGTGGAAGACTTGGGGGGTTTAGTGTCAGCACTGAGAAACAGCCAATAGTCTGACTGGTGGCATTTATCGCAGCTCTCATCTGTGGTTGGATCCTTCCGGTGAGGGATACCAATATGGGAGTGTGACCAATCACTTTCATCATGGTGTCCACATTGGCGACAGGAGGGCGGGTTAACCTAGGTATCCCAATTCTATCCAAGTTGTATAAGATGTTGTGGCGCATCAGCAAGGGGAAGAGTCCACAGAGGATGTGTGGGGCATTCCACCTTCTGTACAGGTGGAAAGAGTCGCACATCAGGGGGATCTATGAGTATATGAACCCCATCTCACCTCCACGATCGAACTTCTGCCCCTCTATTCTCAATGCCACGGGGAGTTTTCTGGCCAAGCTAACTGTACCATCAGTATTAAACCGAGTCTGGAAGGTAGAAGAGTTCAATTTCCATCTGTTTCTGTTTTCGACGGGGGCCTTAACGGATGATGGTTTGGGAGCGGAAGAGTACCAGGCTTACCTCCTGGACTTTTGAGGTGCAGTCTTGGTTGTCAGGGTGGACCACGAGCATATATGCGAGCCATACACCCCACACCGATTTGCAAGGTAGTTCTGGGGCCTGCAGTGACTAACCCCGTAGGTCTACATGGAGGTGTGTCACGAGGATCACCTGTTTGTGATGAGGCAGATGTGGCTCATGTTCACACGGGAAGATCGGAAGATGCGGAATGAACTACCTCCACTGACCGCCGTCCTCGGGATGCTAAAGGAATATGCCCAGAGCTGGTAGATATCCTACTTGGGGGAGACACTAAAGTGGCCAACTATTTTAGTCAGTGATAATGAGCTTCCCCGACCTTGGGGCTGAGGCCAGAAGGCAGAAAGGGCATCTCGCATTGGCGGGACTCCTGTAGCGGTGAGGCCCGCACCAGTTGAGGGGGAAGCAGTGGTAGCAGATCTGGCAGTGGAAGCGGACCCCGTGGTCCCAAGAGAACATAGTCATCTGGAGGGGCGGCCATCGAGAGGATTCTGCAGGATTTCAACTTAGGCCCCGGGGAAACGGTTGCGCCATATTGACATGTCAAAGAATGTTGTCTTCCCAGAGGCCTGGGACATCTGGGAAGTCAATAGGCAATTCCTCAGCCCATATGAGTTATGGAATCACCTTAACCGCCTCGGGATGGACTTGCCGAGGATTGGCCCTATTAGAGCGGGTTTTGCAGTATCACAGGCAGATGTGGAGCAATACATGACTGGAATGGAAGTCTTTATCCACTCCAGGTGTGCCCTGCACCCGATGACAGACCGGGTCAGGGTACTGTTGGATCGTACGATCCCTCCGCAACTGTCAGCTGCGGACCTGAGGGAGTGCTTCCCTCTACCAAAAGAATCGGACGAGTCCTCCTAGGGGGATGAGGCTGGTAGAGGGAGTTTGTTGGAGGAGGGTAAAGTCGGCAATCAGTCCTCAGATCTCGAAGATTTCACGAAGGCCCTCGTGGTAAAATCCCAAGTTCCTTCCTTAGGGTATGCTCTTAGGTTACTCTGGATTCCTTATCTGCATCTGATATATGCAAGAGGACCTTGTGCATAGGCCTCGTTCTCGCCCCTCGATGGGTGCTGATGTGGGACCTTTGAGATCCACACTCGTGGTTGAATCAACTTCCGTGTCTGGCAGGGCTAGGACACTTGAGGTGACACCCCTGGAGTCTCCAAACCTACCAACCATATACGGGGGGCCACATCTTAGAGCCCCGACGACATCAGCCCAAGAGAGAGACCAGGGATTTGATCTCTATAAGTATCCCCTATTGAATTTATGACTGCCATCCCCTAACCATGTTAACTGAAATTCATGTCCCCCTTTTGGAATGTACAGTCCTTCAATTGGCCTGGGCCGCTGCGGTGAAGTTGGTCGGGACTTCTGGTAGCACACTTCCCAGAGGCATGCCAATGGTCATGGCGGTGGATATCCAACCTGACCGAACTACAGCACTCCTGATCACTGGTTAGGATGCCAGTGGAACTACGCCTGTGGTTATTGATGTGGGATCTGATGATGAAGATCAAAAAGAGAGTTCAGTCCCCACCATGCCTGATCCAACACCAGACGTGGACCCGGCTGAGGAGTTCCTAGGGGCATTTCATGCATACGAGCCTGCCAACCGCACCGATTGGGATGAGACGGCCTCTGATAAAGAGGATAGAAAAATATTCCATCTCTAATCATGGAATATGATCATGAGATTCATCAATAACACCCCCAAGCATTATGGTTTGACGATATGGATAGACTTCGCTTGAGGCTACACGAACTGTGCGCCGAGGGAGTGGATGCCCAGCACCCGCACATGCTCATCCGAGATCTGATGACGGAAAAGATTTGGGAGTATGGATATGGCCTCAGTGTGTGCTAGTAGAGGAGGAAGGAGGTGAACATCAAGAGGCTCCAAGAGACTAAAAACGAGTTTGAATGGTTTCTGGACCAGGTGGAGGATCATTCCGCTTCTCTTGATGCGCGATCAGAGATCATCTCGCGACTGAGAGACCAGCTGGCGGAGGTCAAAGATGGCATGAAGTGAGCCTCTAAGGATATGGCTATTATCTGGACCGGTGTGGAGCGGGCCCAGATTGTGGCCAAAAAAATTCTCCCTCTCGCTTCTGAGGGGGAGCAGGATCTGAATAGGTGGCAGCAACTCCTGGATGCCACCAGCCAGAGGGTGGCAGAGCTGCTACGCTCTTTTGACGAGGTCAACCCGTCTGTCGGGGGAGTCGACCCCTGGGTGTTGTAATGATTACAAACCTTCAAAATTACTTTCATGCTTATATTGTTTGATTACTTATCATACATGAGTTCCATTTTTTACATTATTTTATTGCATCCTCGTGAAGTTCGCAGAGCGTCACGCGATCATGCCCTAAGCTCACGGGGGTCGGGCCCAATGTGAGAAACAAGGGATGACCACCTTATCACCCCAATTCAAATATAGGAGTGAAGACCAAGCTTCGTGGATCTGGAGTTTGAACAACCAGCCCAGATTTCCGTGAGGAAATGGGAGAGACCAGACTAGAGAATGAGGCTCTCAGAACTGCCGAATTACCATTTTCCCAGTGTCCTCTTGTGCACGAACAGAGTAACGCCAGGGGCGTTGGAATGAATCCGAATAGGGGAATCGAAGGTTTGAATCACGATACCCCGGATTCAGAACACTATAGGGGTGGTGTGAAAATAAGTAATAACTTTTGACAACATTTGAAACACAATATCCTTATTGTGTTAGCCTGTAGTGGGGATATAAAATGAGGACCGACCGCTGACCATATTTGAAACATGGGTCCTGACTCAAAATGTCATCCATTGGTCTTCCGGAACGTTGGCCTAGGACAATAGGTAGGCCATAGGCCGAGCATCCATAATGTTAGGGGATTACCATAGATATGAAAGGGGAAGAGGGTCCGAATAAGGAGCACGCAAAGCGTGGAATATGGAGTGATGGATCATTCGAACAGAATCTAACACTCTTGAAATTATGCCACCCTGGTGGGAGCACATTTTATGGGTGCATCGGTCTGATCATGGATCATTCCTTCTTTTAGAAAGGTCCTCTCTAGGGAGGGAACTATTTCTCCCCATTTTCATCATGGGGCATCCCTAACTTGTTCAGGGAAAAGCTGTAGTTCCATAGTTCCCCATGAGGAGTCAGGATGGGGGGCTAAAAATGAGAAGGAATAAGATTTATGATCCCTGGGTCTAGACCCTAGGAGAAATATCTAGGTGTCTCTACGTATCCCATGAGGATGTGAAACAATCCATATGTAGTTTTGTAAAAATAGTTCAATGTCATGCAGGACGATGAAAATCTTGGCTGCACCGGTGCACATCCTACCAAAACTTCGAAGCCCACGTGAGTCGTGCTCGATGTGGGAAACAAGAAGTAGTGGTGGGACTTTCCTGACGCGGGAAGGAACATGTTAGGGTGAAGGGATTCTTAGTGAATGTTACCCTAGTGATGATAACCCTTCCATGTAGCGCACCTAGATGCGTGAAGAAGTAAAGCCGAATATATCAGAATTCCACTTGAGCATGAGGAAGTGGAAATGTGTGAATCGTGATGCTTGAAATTTGGATCACAATGATAGTGGCGTGATGATGAGGGATAACTGTTGACCATATTCGAAACACAGTATCCATATCATGTTATCCTGGAATGGGGACAGACAAATGAGGGTCGACCGCTGACCATGTTCGAAACACGGGACCTATCACAAATGTCGTCTGAGATCTTTAGGAACGTTGGCCCGAAACGGTAGGTGAGTCGAGGTGGCATAAGACCAGGCTGTGAAGGGGGTTCCTTCAGATGTGGAAGAGGATGAGGATCTATATAGCGAGCTCATGAAGCTTGTACATGGAATGAGGGGAATGTCCCCATGAAAATTCTACACTTCAATCTCTTTGTCAAAACACATATTAATAAGACAATGATACGTATTAGATAGAGGGATTTGAGTCCCTTATTATAGGGATATAGTAGTTTAGGTTCATAGAATTCAGACGATGGATGGTATGAAATGTGGGAGACACATGGTTGGGTAATAATAAAACCCGACATGAATGAGAACATGGGGTTCCGAGCACCATGTGTTCCTTGGAGAAGTTTTAGGCCGAGGGACTGAAAACGAGAGTCAATCTGGGCCCAAGGCAAAGTGCGCAGGCATTCCTATGTACCCCATGAGGATGGGGATCAAGCTATACAAAGTTATGGAGGTGGAATGGTAAGGTACCAGTTCCATGGATAAAAGGGGTGTGCGGGTGTGGCCCTCGCACCAAAACAAGTGGTATTTGATAAATCTTGATTTTCCTTTAAGGTGAATGGTTTTTTTGTGAAGAAGTAGGACCATGATAGAAAGCCCCGACATCACCACAAGAATTAATCCATAGTAAGCATTTAAAAATGGTATGTCATGTGACCAATACCGAATATAGTGTACCCTTGAGTGAGGACATCACGATGCAATGTCGTTTTTCATCATGCGGCCTGGACGATAATGCCACAGTTTAGGGTCATATGATGGGACCAGGCATTCATTTTAATGTCACACGGTAGAAACGTAGTAGAGATGATACTAAATGGGGAATGTGTACGGTGCAATGAAACATACCCAACGTGAATGAGGACATAATCCCATACCACACCATACACAATTCCCAGAAAGGAACCTTGGGCCAAGGGGCCTAAATAGAGGTAAGAGGGTAAGGGGAAAGAGAAACTAGCTCCCAATTGAGATGGACCCGCAAAACGTGATATTCGGGTGTTTCTACTTATCCCACGAGGATGGGAATCAAAATATATATAGTTCTAGAGGAGATATTAGTTTACGGTCTTAGAGCTCGGACCAGAGGGAAGTGAAAACCTTCCAAGTAAGCGCAGACCTCAACCTGATCCCTAAGCCCACGTGAGTCAAACTCGGTGTGGTAAACAAGGTAGGAAGTTGATTATTGCAATACTTGGAACCCACATAAAAGGGAAATCAGTGCGGACCCCAAATGACGCCCATACCGTGGCTTTGTCCTCCTAACATGTGGATACGCACTGAGGAATAGTACCAAGAGTTTTGGGGGTCTACTTGGACATGATGAGGTTGATAAGGATGTGAATCATGTAATCAAGATTTCGGGCTTAATGGGGTTGGCATGATGATAGAGTATGACTGTTGACCGTGATCAAAACACAGAATCCATATCGTGTTAGCCTGAAATGGGGACAATCAAATGAGCGTCGACCATTGACCATATTAAAAATGTGGGATTTTTATCATTTTGTTATCCATGACCCTCGCGGATGTTGTCCCCTAATGGTTGGAGAGCCCTTAGGCCTAGAATCCATGCCACTTGGGGGTCCCTTTAGGTGTGAAAGGTGATGGAAGCCCTAATGAAGGGGAACATAAAGCCTGAGAAACGGGTGACAGAATGTCTGAGTAGATTCCTACATTCTAGGGACTAAACTAGAGTACCCTTAGGCACATTGGTGAATTGTTGAAGAGGGTTGATGAGGGTGATCAAGTTGAGAGTATCCGATTTGAAGGGATGAGTATAGAATAAGGAATAGAGAATTCCTAGGAGGGAGAGGTATGTGGCGTGGTCATTACAAACCTGACGTGAATGAGGACAGAATCCCATACCACCCCATATACTCCCCTCTTGAGAAAAGGGTAGGCCATGGGGCCAAGGTGAAAGGGATATTTTTGAGAGATGGGGATGGACCCGAAGTCTAGACATTCGGGCGATCCTATGTATCCCATGAGGATGGGACTCAAGACACAAGTAGTTCTTGATGGCGCATGGGGGTAAGATACCCTAACGAGGGGGGGTGTATGGTATGGTGAGTAACCCAACGTGAATGAGGATATAATCTCACACCACGCCATACAACCCTAAATAAAAACTTGGGTCGGGGCCCGAAAAGGCCAAGGGGCCTAAGGCTGGGCCTCGGACGGGAAGGCCCGACTAGTATGCGGTTTAACGTCTTGAAGTGAGGAAGAAGAGATGAATAAGATACCCCAAACAAGGGAGGTGTAAGGCATGGAAAATAACCTGATGTGAATGAGGACATAATCCCACACCACACCGTATAATCCGGGTAAGAACTTGGGCTAGGGCCTGAGAAGGATGAGGGGCCTGAGGCTGGGCCTCGGTCGGGAGGGACTGACAAGTTTGCAGTTTAACATCTTGTAGTGAGGACAAAGAGAGGATAAGTTATCTCATCTGGGGATGTGTACGGCACGGCTAGTAACCCATAGTGAATAAGGACATAATCTCATACCACATCATACAATCCCATAAGAGAGAACCTAGTCCAGGGCTCAAAAAGGTCAGGGGCCTGAGGTTGGTCCATGGATGGAAAGTCCATACATTCTCTTGTACAGTTACCACCTCATCACAACTCCAAATCCCACATGATCAGTTCTCGGTGTGGGAATCAAAGAGCCGGTCTTGGCTCTCCTCGTCATATGGGGGACTAAAACCTGGATTTTCCCGAAGGGAGTTTGTCGCTTGGAGATACAATGGGGTAGAATGAACCACTACACTCAATGTGTGGGACATCTTGGGGTGGTTCCAACGTCGCAGGATAGTTTTTGACCATGTTCGAAACACAGCATGCCTATAGTGACCTGAAATGGGAATAAAAAATGAGCACTGACTGCTGACCATATTCACAATGCGGGACTTGTATCGGCTTTTTTCTCAACACCTTCGAGGGTGTTGGCCCGAAGTGGTAAGATATCCCTTAGGCCTAGCATCCATACCATTTGGGGGGCCCTTATAGATGGGGAAGATGATGGAGTCTCATTCAAAGGAGTGGGTGAAGCATAGTTGTACCCATCAATTAAAGAGGAAAATGTCTCCAGGGAGTAGGACGTATGGACAGATCGAGGTTATCTCAATGTGGATTGGGGAAACATTTTGAACCCCTACCATATGTATTGACCCTAGGGGAAGATTCTGTCATTTGGGCTGGGCCAACAGACAAAATGTCTAGGCGTTCCTACACATCCCATAAGGATGGGAATCATGCCCTACGTAGTTCTTGAAAGCCATGCAGTTTAACATCATGCGGTGAGGACATGTGAGGATAGAATAACTGGAGTGGACACAGGGTGTGACCATTATAGTCCTGGTATAAGTGGGGCTAAGGAAGCCTACACCACATCATGCAAGGATCCTCCGAGAGAACTATACCCAGGGGGGATAGTCAAAGAGAAGAGTTCGAGGCTGGGCTCAAGATGAGGCCTCTGAGAATTCCTACGTATCCCATGAGGATGGAAATCAATCCATACGTAGTTCTCAAAATGCAGTTTAACGTTATGCAAGACGATGCACAGTTTAAAGTCATGTAGAACTGGATAGTTTAAGTTAATACAGAAAGGGCGTGTGGTTTAGGGTCATGAGGGAACAATAGTTTAGGGTCTTTCCGGACCATCCAGTTTAAGGTCATGCATGACCAATGTTTCATTTAGGGTCACGCCGGACCAACAATTTATGGTCATGATGGACCTTCCAGTTTAAGGACATGCAGGACCAGCATGCAGTTTATGGTCATGCAGAACCAGTAGGCTCAGAAAAAGTATTTCTTGAGGAACTTGGAATTGGTGGTGGGAGTAATATGCTCACCATCCATGGTCACTAGGGAGTATGCTCTATTGGGGTAAACCCTGTGAATTATGTAAGTTCCTTCCCATTTGGGCTCCATCTTGGGTGGTTTCCTGCCGGGGATCATTAGCACCCAGAGGGCTAATACCAAGTCGCCTTGCAGGAAAGAGTGGAGGTGAACCTTCTTGTTGAAGGCCCTAGCTATCTTATTCTGATGCCTTTCCAGATTGTTCAGGGCACAAAGCCTATTCTCATCAAGGGATTCCAATTCAACCAGACAAATTTCGGCTACCTTATCTAGCTCCTGCTGGTCATAGACCGTTGTGTGTAATGAAGGTAGCTAGATCTTGATGGGCATGACATCCTCATCTCCGTACACCAGGGAATATGGGGTCACATGGGTGGAATTATGAGTCATCGTCCGATAGGCCCAGAGGGTGTTGGGGAGATTTTCTGGGCAACTCTTCTTGTTCTGACCAACCATTTTTTGCAAAATTTTAGAGAGGGTTTTGTTGAACACCTCAATCTGTCAATTTTCTTGCGCATGATAGCGGGAGGTATGGTTCAAACGGATGTTGTACTTGGCGTACAATTTCTTCAACTCGGCTGCACGGAAGTTTTTATCATTATCAGTGAGGACATCACGAGGGACTATAAACCAGTGGATGATGTTGGAGCTGATGAAGTCAATTATATAACGGGCCTTGACCTCCTTGAGTAGAACTGCTTCTGCCCACTTGGAAAAAAAATCTATGGCGGTTAGGATGAACCTGCACTGGCGAGCTGTCGCCGGTGGGTATGGTCCCATGATATCAATTACCCATATTGCGAATGGCCAAGTGTACTTGGTGGAGTGGAGAGGTTTTGGCAGGAAATTCATGAAGTTATAATGGATTTGGAACGCATGACATCTCTTGGCGAACTCGATACAATCATGGATCATGGAGGGCAAAAAGTACCCCAGTCTTTGGATCTGATGGGATGGTTTTAGCTCAGAATGGTGAGCCCCACAAAAACCAGAATCAACCTCCTTCATGACCTGATAAATCTTGACTCCTTGGATAAAACAGAGGAGAACACCATAAATCCTATTCTTGTAGAGGATTTTCTCAAGATTGGGACCACTTTGGAGGGTAAACTGCAGCACGCGGGGTCGAATTTGATCACCCTAGGCCTGATCAGCTGGGAGGCAACCATTTTGGAGATAATCGAAAAAGGGGCTCTCCATTTGGTAGTCTCTTAAACCACTGCATCAGGAGAACATGGGCGTCCTAATATGGATGATCCAGTGGTAAGATTGCTTACTCATAGGTCTTCGTCATCATCTGAGGTGACGGGAGAAATGACTCTCCAGTGTGAAATGTGTATAATCAGATCATCATGATCGGGCTCTTCAAGTGATGTAGCTAGGCTGGCCAGGGCATCAACTTGACCGTTTTGAGATCGAGGGACATGAGTAACTTCCAGCCGAGATGGAAACTAGGCCATTAGCTGGAGGGTGCGCTCCAAAAATGGTATGAGATCCGGATTTCTAACAACATAGCCACCGTTGACTTTCTTGATGACTTGTTCAGAATCCCTTTTCACATGTAGATGGGGTACATCGATCTCGAGGGCCATCTTGAGGCTAGTGATAAGAGTCGGGTACTCTACTTCATTGTTGGTGCAGCCTTCTGAAAATAGGAAGGAGTACGGTAGAATGGCTTGTACCGGCGTAATAAAGACAATACCCAGGCCCACTTTTTTGAGTATAGGATCATTGAGTCTCCTACCGATGGGGTTTAGGGAGGTGTCGTCAAAGTGCATCTGCCAACATGGGATGGTAGGATCTACCAAGAGGATTGCCTCGTTAGGAAAATCCAAGTCTAGGGACTGGTTCGCTGGGGTTGAATGGACAACAAGAAAGTCTGCCAATACTTGTCCCTTTATGGATTTCTAAGGGACAAACCTGAAGTCGAACTGCTGGAGGATTACGACCCACTATGCTAGAAAGCCGGCCAACATAGAGAGGTTCAGAATGTACTTCAGCAGGTCAACCTGAGACACCAGATCTACCTCATGGTGCTTCAAGTAGTGTCACAACTTCTGTACTACAAATATCAGCACAAGATAGCTCTTTGCGATGGGGGATTATCTGGTCTCCATGTTGAGGAGCATGCAGATGAGGTAGTAGAGACTGTTTTCTATCTCCTCATTGTTCTTCTGGGAAAAAATGGCGTCGAGAGATCATTCCAGGGCAGTCACATACATGATTAGGGGATTTCCAGGGATGGGTGGCATCAAGACTAGAGGCTGGAGTAGATACTGATTGATTTCCTAGCACACGGTCTGGCACTCTTCATCCCACTCGTAGGCGGAGCCTTTCTTCATGAGCCGAGAAAAGGGATTACACTTTCCGGACAGATTCTCAATGAATCGGCATGTGTAGGCTAAGTGGCCTTGGAAACCTCGAAGATCCCGAATATTACTTGGGAGAGGCATCTGGCTGATTTCCTTGATCATATCTGGGTCGATCTCGATGCCTCGGTACCTGATAACAAAGCCAGGAAACTTCCCGTAGGTGACCCCGAAGGCACATTTCAGCGGGTTCATCTTTAGGTGGTGGGAATGGAGGAAGCTAAAACCTTTCTCAAGGTTCATGAGACGGTCCTGGAACTGGAAAAATTTGACCACCAGATCATCCACATAGCATTCCACCAATGTCCCGAGTATTGTCTTGAATATGCGGTGCATGGGCCGCTGATAGGTGGCACCTGCATTCTTCAGGCTGAAAGGCATAACCTAGTAACAGAAAGTACCTTGGGGTGCCCTGAAAGTGGTGGACTCTTCATCCTCTGGGGCAATCCAGATCTGATTATATCCAGTGTAACCATACATTAAAGAGAGGGCTTGAAACCCAGCCGTAGCATCAATCAACAATTCTGTCACTAAAAGGGTAAAATCATCCTTTGGACAGTGATGGTTGAGATCCTAGAAGTTGATGCAGACTCTGATATGTCCATTATTCTTCTTGACTGGCATTATATTGGCTAGCCACTTGGGGTACTAGACCTCTTTAAATAAGTTGGATCTGATGAGCTTGTCAACTTCAGCCTTGACCATGGCACCATGAGAAGGGTGCATCTTCCTGGGAGGCTGCTTGAACCCGTGATGATTTTTTGGGAGACCGAGGCGGTGGACGGCTACCTGAGGATCTAGGCCTAACATCTCATCGTAACTCCAGGTGAATACATCAGAGTGCTTCTTTAGGAAATATATGTACCTCTTCTGCTCCATGAGGTACAAGGAGGAACTGATCAATGTGGGTCTCAGATCTGCCTCGCTACCAAGGTTCACTTGTACCAGTTCATCGACTGTGGCGGACACGCCTTCATCCAACATAGGGGGAGCATCCTTTAGATCTTCTTCTTTGCTTGCAAAGGAGGGATTCTCAGTGGTAGAAGCTTCCTCTGTGTCGGAAGAACCTGAAGAGAGGTTGGTACCCGCCTGGACAGTAGTGGACAACATATCATGAGATTCACGCACTGCTGAGACCTTAGCGATGAAGGCAGTCGATCCGATCTCATCTGGTCTTCGGCCCAAGGGGCCATGCTTAATGGTATCAAAGAAATAGTGGTGCGTCAGCTTGAGCGAGTTAATCCCAACCTGGCAGAACAGACACCTATGATGTACTACTGTTTCCATGGGGCGAACATCCCGATACCGTACGGGGTTAGGAGGCTCCGGGATCACCTGAGCCTGGTTTGTGTAGGAGTGCGAGGTTATTTTTTGTCGTCTCATTGACTTGGGAATATGCTTTCCTCTTATACCAGAGACCAAAAATAATTTCCCTATATCGAGGTTTGTGGCCTCCAATCTATGGATCGGGAAGATGTAGGCATCATCCAGACTTGCCCAGGGGTCAGTTGTGACCATGGCGAGCTCAACATCACTTGCCAGAATCTACTTGTCCTTGATCTTGTAATAGTCAGCGTCCAGATAACAGGCTTCAAAAGAGGCGAAAGTAGATGCATCACCATGGAGTATGCCTACTCGACAATTTATGGAGTACTTGAGGCACTAGATATTTGATGAGGGGACTGTCGCGTGCAGGTGGAGCCAAGATCTGCCCATTAATGCATTGTACGCGGTGTTATGGGACAAAACCATAAACTCGGTACTGGAAACTAGGCCACCAAACTGGGTATTCAAGAGGATCTTACCAACTGGGGTCTGATCTATCCTGTCATATCCCTAGATCCTTAAATCAGAGGGAGTCAGGTCATCTTTGGATAACCCCATCTTCTGCAGTGTCTGCTTCGGGATAAGATTGATCCCTGAGCCAGTGTCAACAAGACATCAACGGACCTCCATGTCATTAAATTGGTAGGTGATGTACAGTGGGCAGATGCTCCCCTATTTTGGGGAGCCTTCAACCTCTCTAGAAAATGAAATTATGGCCTGGAATTCGGCATTCTCAAATGTTTCAGCATGATAGGCTTCTGCAGCAGCTACCTTCGTCTCAAACTTGAGGGGGCTTCTTAAAGCCTTTGCGAGGGCCTCACACATATCTAACAATAAGAAAAGTGATTCAAGGATGGAAAGTACCATTGGGATGCTGGAGAGGTTCTTGAGGACATCATACTTCCACACCAGGTGTGAACTTCTGCTTACAGGAGGCTGCTCTGCGATTGGAGGCATGCCAGGCCCTGCCAGCTGGACAGGCAGCTGGCTGGTGCTGGGTATGTCCCGTTGTTCACTAGTCGAAGCCTAGAGAGAAGCTTCTGGATGAGGAACAGACGAATGAGATCGTCCTGTAGTCGGGCATGGCTGGCCGCAGCCTAAAAGAGGTAGCTCTGCCTGATCCAGTAGCACAAACGGTGGTGGAGCCGGTCCTGACGACACCAGATGAAGAGGTTGCGCGTGCTGAGTTTTGCGTTGGGCTTGCTGTCTAGTCTCGGTGTCATTCACGGCCTAGCTGGAGGTGAAAACTGATACGCCTCAAGGACCCAAATGTTTGTGGATCCGCCAATGTTGGCATCGGCTAGGGATGTTGGGGAGGTTCTCTTGGTTCTCCCCCTCATCGGGAGTCATATAGGGATTTACCAACTCCACGGTATTAACCAAAGAGTTCTCTTGACTATCACTTGAAGATTCATCCACTACTAGGCGGATTCTGGGAGGGATACTCATCTCAGGGGGCATGAAGTCTTCGAGAGTGTGGGACGACGATGGCATTAGCGGGGCGCGTTTCTTTTTCTTGCGTCGCTGATGCTTGCTCTTCTAGGAAGAGGTAGGTTGAGATGATGATGCAGAAGTAGTGGTCGCAGCTTCTGAAGGCTCCGGATGATTTAGGCATGCCGAAATGATTCCATGGGCACGAGAAACTTTCTTACGAGCCATCTAGTCATTTTACTTGTGTGACCCGTGGTTAGAAACCTGTTTCCACCCGCCTTCATTGTTGCTACTGTTGTTTGACCTTATAAAGACATCCTCCACTTGTGCGGAGGCCAGGACCAACCTAACTATATTGTTATCGACCTGGTCTTGGAGCCAGTATTTAAACACATAACACGGCTTGAGGGTGTTCCTCAGAATTAGATGATAGGGGTAGTAGTTGGGGAGATCAGTGAGATTCACCTATTCCGACCTTATGCACTCAGGCAATCGTACAATCCATTGTTCCAAGGCGCTATGGAAGTAACCGGGGACCTGATTCTCGCCGAACAAGTAGGTCCGGTTTATTATTTCTAGAAAGGGGGACCTTAGAGCCTGGCCCTGATGAAAATCCGGAGGGGCCTGTCGAGGAGGCAGACCCTGATTGCCCCACCTGGGCGGTGGCGACGCATTCCATGGGGGCACTTGCCGATTCTAAGGACACTGTTGAGCCATAGGCTATGCCTGAGGTGGAGGACCTCTACGAGGCTACGGGGATAGTGCTAATAATAGAAAATCAAGTTGACTAGGAGCTTCTATTTGGGCCATCACGGTGGGTTTGTCTCTAGAAACCCTCCTTGGTGGGATTACAGGGGGAAACAGATGTGCCTGGATGACCTGTTGTAGGGCTTCCTCCAGGCGCTGGGCCTTATCGGAGAATTCTCGGAATCCTCCAGGGTAGTTCTGGGTGATTAGAGAAGGAAAAAATTCCTTATTGACATTTTCTATGCACATCATCATTAGTTTCTTTTGAGTCAGTGGCATGTCAAAGAAGTATGTGGCCCCTTCTATCGGGTGATAAAGTCCACGACTCGCTCATCAGGCCTTTTCTTGCACTTGAAGAGGTCTACGATGATCATTTTTCGTGTGGTAGAGATGAACTGGTAGATGAATTTCCTGCGAAGGTCCTCCCTGCTGGTCACGGATCCAATGGGGAGCTAGCTATACTAGACGAATGTCAGACCTTCCAACGTCTGAATAAAACAGTGGGGCTTGGAAGCCTCCTGCTATGCTAGAGTCCCTAACATGGGCCCACACCTTGAGTTAAAGTGCGTCAGGTGCTGCGGCGGGTCCCTCGTCCCATTAAAGAGGGAGAAGGTGGGATTCCTGAAGCCCGGAGGCGCCGTCATATCATCCACCCATGCCGGGTGTGGATTGCCATTTGGTGGGATTGCCACATGTCATGTTTCCAATGCCTCAAGGCGGGCTATGAGCGCTGCCATAGGATCATCTGGGCGGGTGTCCCTGTCTTGACGGGGATCCATAATCACGAGTGTGTTTCCGGGCTCTTCAACATGGTAGACGGGCTCAGAGGCTCATGGAGTGGCTAGTGCAGCGACCCTTGGGGCTATTAGGGGATATCGAGACGAATTTCTTGGATTTTCGCGCTGTTTGGGAAGGTTTGGTGAGACATCCGTGAGCTCCAGCTTTAGTCCTGTCTATAGGGGCAGCATGATCAAGGTTTCATGGGGGCAACTCGTCGGGGGGTAGTAGTTCCTTCCCCTACTGCCCCAGCCTTGGATCACCATAGCCGGGTTGTCTCTCTGCAGCACGTTCATTCAGGATGTCGTCGACCAACCTATTCTGCTCAACAATTTGCTAGCGCCTGATGGCCTTCTCGGTGTCCTCTATCTTCTGCACTGAGGCGGATGGGTCGGAATGCTTGGCAGCTCCGACGTGCTCTTTTCCCTTACTGGCATTCCTGCTGAGTACCAACACCTCGGTGGGCGCAGGGGGACCTAGGAGGTTCTTCTGTTGAAGAGTAATCCTCCCCTATGGATCCAACAATGGTGGCACACCCTCAGGGGTAATTCTCCATCGAGAAGCTTTAGCTTGTCCTCCTTGTCAACTATATCAGCCATGTTGACAGTGACCCTTCCTCAGGGCATGTCCTCAGTATCACATAGCGAGTCGGTCTACCGCTGGATACGACTGAAGAGGAGGGTAGTATATTGTCCCCAGCCACAAACTTACATGTGGGGTAGCCTCCCTGATAATTTTTCGGAGCATCTTGATACTCTGAACGCATTGCTGCTGGAGAGCCTCACAGCGACCTGGTGACTCCGGGCGCTGGGCCACAGGGAGTGCGACCAGATCGAATATACGACAATGCTAAATGATGTCTTCAAAATGCACTTGGATCCTTGGATAGACCATGCACTGATGACGATGACTGAAATGTGTTACCCAGAGGGTGTGGTGGAAACACTCAACTTCCTCTGGAGTGAGGGATTCCGGTATGCAGAAATTCTGCGTTGCCACAGGCCAGAACATCTCGGGAAAGTGGTTCGCTGCGAGGATGGTCCAGAAGCTCCTCGGCTTAGATTCAGAGTCTGGCCCTTGATTTCCCCACTCGTCAACTGGGGGTGGCTGAGGAACTGGCAGCGGTACTTAGGCAAACTACTGGGATGGCAGGCTGGCTGGTGGAGAGTACGGTGAATGGGATGACTGTTCGTCGATTCTCAAGCTATCCTCCGAAGAGTGTAGTGACCTGGCCACTACATCGCGATAAGACAGTCTGACGGTTGTAGTCCTCATCTTATAGGATAGGGATACTTGAGATGGGTCGCACTATTGCTTGTCTGCCATTGGTCCCCAGAATAGTTCTCTATGATCTCTTGTGGAGGTAGAGAGCGCTTCCGGTGACTATGGTGGTGATTGAACGACCGCAACCTGCGGGGTCGCCATATTTTCATCCTCCTAGATATACCTACAGAGGGAGGTGAGAATCCTATATACCTTGCATTCTGGGAGAACTAGGTTGATGTGCCTTGTCCCTGCCCCAGCCCTTGACTCGGATGAGCGAGGGGAGGGTTCCCGAGCAGAGTCATACTCCGCTTCAGAGTCTGAGAAGTGGACCGGTTTGATCTCCATTCGGACCTTCCCAGGATTCTTATTATGGTGGTGACGGCCCTCCTTCCTGCCCATGGGTGGCTCCTTGGGACAGGGCAGATTTCTGACATGGGGTCCTTCGGTCGCACTGGTGCTAGGGCAGAGAGGGTTTCTACCCAAGAAAGCTAGGGTATGAGGGTCACTGGGACAAATGATGAAGGGTACATGGGGAGGACCTCCATGAATAGTTCCAGAGCGGGCAATACCTCTGCTGGGACCGGCAGGAGCATGGGGAGGACCTCCATGCTTGGTGTGGGTGGATTGAGTCTGGCCTTCACCCCTCTGGTTGTCGGGGTGAGGAGTACCTTTACCAACTGTGAAGAGGATGTAGGGAGTATCCCCACACTGGAGAGACACCAGATGGGAAATGTCCCTACATTAGTAGTCGGGGGTAGGAGGAAGGACTCCATACCCAGTGTAATGGGAACGGGAGAGGTTTCTGTGCTGAGCATCCCTACTACGGGGCAGACTCTCATTCAGATTAGGGGTGGCACAGGGCGGGCCTCCATGCTGAGCCTCGAAGCAGGGAAGACCCACGCTCCCTGTAGTAGTGGAACGGGGAGGACCTCTGTACGGGGTGGCATCACTGCGGGTCGGTTCGTGGTGACCACTGCTCATGCCTCTGACCAAGAGAGTCGACCCAGCCAGCCCGTGGGTAGGTTTGGGCCTCGATCCCAGTTGGGAATATAAGCACCCCTGCTCAGGGTATGAAAGGACTTGATGATATGCATCGATGGTGGCTCGAACCACAGTAGCCGTTGATGTTGACACCCCTTGGCGGGCATCCTCCTCAGCTTGCGCCCAACGCTGGCATCAGGTCGGACGAACCGGGGCTGGTGGTGCAGGTGCATAGCTTACCTGCTCCTTGTTCAGTAAGACCAGGCAGTGGCGCTGACGCGGCCAGGTGGGATCCCTTGCTGGGAACCCCTGGATTGGGACTCTGACCGGGCTGGGCCGGACGTCACCTACCTCATCAGTATAATGCAGGGAGTCACCAAAGTACTCTGGGGACAGGCTCCCAAAGTGGTTGTATGTCAGGGTGGGGAGAAATGTCTCTCTGTGCAGCCCTCAGGGGTAGCATTTACAGCAAGGCGCAAATGCCTCTAGTTCCAAGCGGTCCATATCCTGGGTTGGGATTATTCCCTCCTCCTCTTAATGATGCATGAGGTTGTTAATTACCCTTCGTTGGATAACTTCCAATGGGGAGATGGGGCGTGGGCACGCCACAGTCATGGACGCAGAGGTTGCCATAGAATCAGTGAAGCCATGTGGAGCAGTTGTGATGGCATTTCCCCTGCCCCTGCGTAGACGGGTGGGCGGTGATCGCATTCCTGAGGCAGCCACATGATTCCTGAGAAGCATGGAGATGAACTTGTCAATTTTGAAAGAAAAAAGGAATCGACGACCAATTCCCCAGAGTCATCCCATCTCCCATGATCGGTAAGAGGGATCCACGCTAACAACATCACAGAACGGTATGTCTAAAATTCTACTGCCCCAACTTCTTGTGAGTTTCACTCTAGGCCTGCTATTTTCTTGGCGAGACCCGGCGCCAGATATCTGGATCTGGTGACATTTCAATCCATCAATTCCCCGAGCGCTACTAATCTCCATATTGAGGAGAAGAACTTCACATTAGGTTAACCATTTCTATTTCCAACTCTTTCATTGGGGTGCGTCCATTCGTCTCATTCAGAGATAAGAGACGTGGTTTTTGTTTCCCCGCATTCCCGCTTTCCAAAGGCGGGAGGCATCTGCTCCTTATTCAGAGACGTCTACTCCTTGATCGAAACGGGATGATGGGATGTCAGTTTTCCCTTCCGTGGATTCCTCCTCAGAGCTCATCACCTAGTCTGGGTCTCCCTTATATACTTAAAACGTAGTTGGTGAAACTCTTCCTGGCACCATATCTTCATGGACACCAGTTAATTACACTACTTCTTTCAGGACATTCCAAGGTGTCTGGTCAGGGTAGCAACCTTCGGTTAGGGGAGTAGTCACATTGGGCATCACTGTCATGTCTGGACGCTGGGGGATTGGCGTTTCTGTCTTCTTTCCCTTATTATAGGGCTTCTCAAGGGCGCGGAAGTCCGAGGCGTCCCACATTGAACACGTGGAATCATATGTAATGGGCATGTATCTGAGGTTTTTCTCAACTTCTCATATTTAACACGAGGTATGCCATAAGTTTAACATCTGGCAGAGATTGATCGGGCTGATCATAACACTAAATAGAGTGGATCGGATGGAGGAACCCCTTGGAGGGAACACCGATATTGGGGTCATCATGTGTGTGGCGTCCCGAAAGCTGTTGAAGGGACTGGGATATGAGGTGGTATGATCCCACTGGGATGTGGCGGCCTGGGTAAGGATCAGGATGGATGATGGAGCGGTTGAATGAAGTGGATGGTGGATGGGATGGAACCGTCATGAGGATGATGATGGTTTTGGGCTTGATCCTTGAAGAGACTTCCTATGTATCCCTCTGGCAGGGAATCAAAGTTCATGTAGTTCATATGATTATGGATTACTGCTGATTGGGGTTCTCAGCGTCTTTCCACTGGTTGATCTCACAATGGATTACCACTGGGCGGGGCTATCAGCGGCTTACCATTGATGAGGTCTCAATAGCTTACCACTACATGGGGTCACAATGGCATACCACTGATTTAGGTCACAATGGCTTATCGCTGAATGGAGTGACAATGGCTTACCACTAAATGGGGGTCCACAGTTTAACATTATGTGGGATGGTGGTGAACCAACGTGAAGGGGGTTGAAACTGCTGGGTGTTGGACTTGAACCTCAGGGAGGCTTCCTATGTACCCTTCTTTGGAAAGGATCAAAGAACACATAGTTCAGAATGGTGGATACAGTTTAACATCATTCGGGACGGAGGAGAACCGACGTGAAGGAGGTCAGAGTGACCGGAGTGGTGGGATTGAACCTCGTGGAGGCTTCCTACATACCCTTCCTTGGCAAGGATAAAATTCCAAGTAGTTTAGGTGTTGGCATTTGGTGAACCGACGTGAATGGGGTTGGAACGACCAGGTGCTGGTGGGCTTGAACCTTAGGGAGGCTTCCTACGTACCTTTCCTTGGTGAGGATCAAAGTCCACGTAGTTCAGGATGGGGTGTGGGGATTACACTCTAGGCTTCTCAGGATGAGGCAGGAGTTAGTGAACCGATGTGAACGATGACCTGGGGTCCAAGAGGATGGTGGGCTTGAACCTCAGGGATGCTTCTTATGTACCTTGCCTTTGCGAGGATCAAAGAACACGTAGTTCAGGTAGGTGGAATTTGGGGCTTATGCTCTGAGGTGGCCCAGGGTGTCAGTGACCCGACGTGAAGGAGGACCTGGGGTCTAATGGTTGTTGGACTTGAACCTCTTATAGGCTTCCTACGTACCCTGCACTAGAAAGGATCAAAGACCTCATTGTTCATATGGTGGGGGCTTTCTGCACCGACATGAAGATGGTTAAGGCCAATGGATAGTGGTGGGCTTGAACCTCAGGGAGGCTTCTTACGTACCATGCCTCGGCAAGGATCATAGTCCACATAGTTCAGAATGGTGGATGTGGGGCTTACACTCTAGGTTTCCCAAGGTGTTGGTGAACTGACGTGAAGATGGTCGGAACGACTTGGTGGTGGGCTTGAACCTCAGGGAGGCTTCCTACATGCCCTGCCTTGGCAATAATCAAAGTCCTTGTAGTTCATGTTATGGAACAGGGATTACACTCTAGGTAGACCAAGATGTATGTCATGGTCAGTGCTTTCTCTAAGACCACATGAGTCGTGCTCGGTGTGAGAAACAAGAGATAGCAGAGACCTGACTATCACGTCACAACTGGTGTGTCTGTGGGAAGTGGAGTGGGGATTATGCGTGGTTAGAAACCCAAATAGGTTGGGACTTACTCCAAGAGGGAGGTCCGATGGTGAAAAAGTGCAGTGGGAAATGGACTTGGGACCGAAGAAAGGAGAAGCATCGTTCCCCATCACGCCCTTCGCTGGCCCTGGGGACCGAAGATGAAAGGAGGAGAAAGGATGTTTCCTTCTATAAGAAATCTAGGGGCTTACACCGAGATGTTCGCCCTTTCCCCACGGACAAACTCCACTCCCATAAGGAGGATATCATCCCATGTGGAGACCAGTGGGCGTGGAGAATGTCCAAGGTGGGGGTACCTCGTGTGCGAGGCATGGGTAAAGGTCACATTTTAATGTCACATGCTGAAGATGAAGGTGCTTGGTAGTTTAACGTCCTGCAACTCAGACGTGGTGGGTTTTCTCTGCACCCCTAGGACTTACATAATTGGTAACCTCTACTCCATGGTGTAGAGAGAGGATATTCAAAGCCATGGTGAGGGGGTGTCAATGAGCGAACCATTGAGGGGACCATGTTAGAATGGATATGCGAAGGAGAAATACACATTAGCATGCCTATGTGAAGAAGCATGAGGTGAAGCAACGCAACGGGAAGTATCGTCCAAGGGACTTTGAAGTCACATAGTGATAACCTGGAGGGTTGCACGAGAAATGGAATTGCAAAGAAGAGGGGTTCATAGGAAGGGGCCTTGTGAAGCTTTGTCACTCCGCATGGCGAAGGGCACTTGTGAAGGGGTGTGCTTCGCGAAGTGGGGTGCCTCAGCCTAAGCATAGGGTAGAGGTGCATATGGGAGGTGCTTTGAGAAGTGTAAAGGAATTTGTAGAGCACTGCCTCATAGAGAAAAGGTGCCTCACAAAGCAAGGTGTTGCGAAGAAATGTGCTTCGCAAAGTACAATGACCCTACCTTAGCATAGGGATCACGTGTACATGAAGGGTGTTTTGCGAATCATAAATGCTCCGTGACGACCTGGGTCCCCTTGGGGATCCCCTTACTTCGTGAAGGCCCTTAGGCTTTGCGAAAGGCATCCCTCTCGGAAGAGGGGATCAAAATGAGACAAAGGGGAGGCACTTCGCGGAGTAGAAGTACCTCGCACAGCTCATGGTTCCTAGAGCAGAGGGGTGATTCTTGATTCGGGAGTTGGGAAGTTGAAAGGTCAGATTGTATGTCCTTTGGGCTCAGGGGGGAGCATGGTATATATAGGCAAGAGGTGCCGTGAAGTAGAGCTTACGCAGCATGAAGAGGGACTTGGCTACTTCACGGTGGGCTCACGAACATCAAATACAGTCACAGAGCGGCCTGCCTCCTTTCTTCGCGGCAGGCTCACGAATGTCAAATATGCTCACGGAGCATCCCACCTCATTTATTCATGGCAGGCTCACGAACGTCAAATGCGGTCGCAGAGTGTCCCGCCTCCTTGATTCACGATGGGATTGAGAACGTCAAATGCGCTCGCAGAGCATTCTGCCTCCTTGCTTCGTAGTGGGCTCACGAACATCAAATGCGGTCGTGGAGCGGCCTTCCCCCTTGCTTTGCGGTGGCCTCACGAACGTCAAATGTTCTCACAGAGCTTCCCACCTTCTTGATTCGTGGTTGGCTCGTGAACGTCAAATGCGCTTGCGGAGTGGCCTGCCTCCTTGCTTCGCGGCAGGCTCATGTATGTCAAATGCACTCGCGAAGCGGCGCACCCCCTTGCTTCGCGGCAGCCGCAGTGTAGGGGGGGCTCTGCGAAATAGTTTCATGAGGTAGTCAACGGTGCCTTCGTTTTTGCTTCTTCTATGTCCCGAATTTTGGTTCCAACACTAATAAAATAAAATTAATTCCATCACATTAGGTAATCAAGATAAAGTACTAAATTTTAGTTTTATTTATTATATAAAATTGAAAGTGAAACTACATAAACACTATGATCATTTCTAAACAAATACCATATCCTCACTGGAAAAATTTTCCAAGAATGGTATAGTCCTTTATACACTACATTACTACATGAAATTTTATATTATGTGCTAGATTCCCCTATTCTTTTTTATCCACTTCAACAAGAGAGTGAAGCTAAAAATAATGAATATAATAATAAATGATACTTCAAATTTATTTTATATCATGATAATAACTATTTCCATAGATATGAAGATGAAATTTCAAGACATGGATACATACACCTGTATAATTCATCTAGAACATGAAAAGGTGAAATAGGGGATAAACATAAATGAAATTATCACTACACTATACAAGTGTAAACTGGATGATGGGTACCTAGATAGTGATATTATATTAATATATTATATTAAATTCATCACTTTGAAATGTTGGGCCTCTATATAGAAAATAGATCATATTATCATCCTTAGCATCTAGGTTCTCTATATTCATCAAGAATTATAGGATGAATAGTATATATAAGCTTCTCAAGAATATTTTGACTATGCCTATCTAGGTGGATAAGGATTAGTAGGAACATGGTTTATCACCACATATTGTGCATAAAGTAAAAGAAAACATTGAAAATACCATGTTCAAATTTGAAAGGTACTTCAAAACATTCTTCAAAAAGGAAAAATATTTCGATGTAGAGTGGTTAACAATAGGATATTTTCTTTTCATGTTTCATGAAAGGTCATTGGAATAGAAACTACTATAAATTGAAGAATAATCATGAAGTATATTTTACTTTAGGGATATTCATAATTTCATGTAATATTTCTATTTTACTTATTGATTATTTAATAAAATATAAAATTTATATATGTTTTCAGATACAGGAACTAAGGAAGTTTATAAAATTTTAAAAAAGTAAGATAAGTGGTCAAGAAAGGTTGATTCCTAAGTCAGTAGAGAGAATCACACAAAGTAAAATTTCCAATTGGATTATTTCTAGTCAAACTATTTTTTTATTTAGTTTTACCAAAATATTTATTTTAGTGTACATCTAGATACAAAAATACAATATTTCAAGTTTGGAATAAATGGTGTAATGGTATTTCGTACTAAATAAATATTCTAGTAGTGTGTGAATCATAGATATCCAATATTGTTAACGAATGATGAATATAAAATATAAGACTCATACCCAATTAGGGAAATATAGTTTGTTTCCATGGAAAACAAAAGTTAATTGTCAAGTATATTCTCATATAGGATGTTTAGACACCTTAGAGATAAATCTTAGGTATTTGAAAAAAATTAATTATTATGTTTTAGATAAATAAACCTTTAAAAATAAAGGTATTCCCTAAATATTAAAGATTTAGTTCATTAAGACTCTGTGAACTATTCTAAGTATAAACTAGAGGTTAATTCATATATTTTATATGATTATTTTAATTATCTTTAGAAATAATCGGTATAGAAAAGAATATACTTAGAAAAAGGTATAATATCCTCTTAAAAGGCTGGTTAATGGTTATTCTGATAAATTATTCACGGATCATTCAGATGTATAGTGGAACTACTACTAAAATCACATTACTACACATATGAGACATGATGTTAGTATAAATAGGATTGATGAAGATTTTTACATGTATTGCAAGTATTCCAAAATTCTTTTCAATATATTTTTTATAAATATAATTTTCACAGATAAACATATTCCAACCATATTTACTAATAGATATCATAGAAATTATAATATGGTGATAATACATTATGTAACGACTATATATATGTGAAGAAAACCATTTGATAAAGTTTTCTTTATATAAAAAAATTACATAAAATAAAAAACTAAGGGCATATCAATTAATTATCCTAAACCAACTCAGAATATTAACATCCCTAAGATATAAAAGTATTATTCCAAACCAACTATATTTATATAAAACGGAATCACTTCTATTTTTATATAGTGGGAGAAGACGTGACTTATATGAGGTTAAGGATTTCGATGCAAATGAGTTGGAATAGGAACACTAAAATCCACAAGACTTAGTGGGAGGTGTTGTTCCAGAGATTCATACTATGTAGGAAAGTTAAAACTAAAGAGATGATATAATCACCAAGTCATGTGATATAATATTTTATATGAATAATTATTCCTACAATAAATATTGAATGGAAATATTCTTATTTTTACAAGATCATATGAATTCAGTAGTGGATTTAATGTACCAAAAAGTGGTTCCATATATTGGAAGTTTCTTTAGTTAATGTAAATTCGTCAATGGGTATTTAAGAAGAAACTAGACATATATGGTACAATTTATTACCAATAAGGAATGATTTGTTACTATAATTTTTAATATATGTTTATATATAGTTTATAATTAAACTTGTTGTAATTTATTATACTAAAACTAATAATAATTATACTTGTAATTACAGCATTATATGATCATTATATTCAAAATTAGATGTCAAGGCTACATTAATTTATGGAAATCCTATGGAAGATGTTTATATGAGGCAACCAGAAGGGTTTGTGAAAAAAGATAATGTCAATAATCCTTGCAAGCTTTATAGTTCCATATATATATTGAAGGAATAATTATGATTATAGAATATACATTTAATGAAGTAACTATATAGTTTTATTTTATTAAGAATGAATTTGTTCCATGTTTCTAAAAATAGTTAGTCATAGAAATATAGTTTTCCAAGTCGAATATGTGGATAACATATGGAAAATAGATTTTTAGTCATATAGGTTCATTAAGATTAAGGAAATATATTTCTCTAAGAATTACTTAAAGTAGAAACCAAGGTTTTAGAGAACATAATATACAAACATAGATCTATGGTGTTTCTTAAATTAAGTCATAGTATAATAATTAACTAGGTATTAAAAAATATAATATGAAATAGCTTAAGACCAAATTTTTTCTCATGTCACAAGGCATGTAATCTCTCCAAAAAGGGAAGAGGTTATTATGATGAATAGAATTTTGTATTCCTAAGAGTATTTTGGAATCTATCTCACACTCCATAATTTGTATTGAGTTTGATATTTCTTATGATAAAATCATAAGGGATAATATCATATATAATTAGGTGAACTATATAGGTTTATAGTTAAAACTATCCAAGAGTAATAGATAAGTTATACTGGATGAGTACCTGTAAGTTAGAGAATACATAATAGTAGTTTACTAGGGGATATAAAACTAATATTACTTCCAAAAAATTTGATCTAGTATCAAAATAATGATAAACTAATATTAAAAAAATATTATAACTAGTGGTTTACATATCTCTATATACCAAGTATGTTGTGGCATCTAATGAAACATTAGAATTGGTTTACTAATTATTTGTTCTATATTTTAAAATTTTATTAAGATAGTAAAGTTTTATTATAATGATAAACCTATAACTATAATATATTAAAATATTTCAAGTACATGTTATAGGAAAAAGGTCAAAACATGATGATGTTACATCTTGTAGGATTATATTAAATGAGTAAATAAATAGAAAGAATAATATCAACAAGATCATGAACGAAAAAATAGTTATAGAAATACCACAGTAGATGCATGCTTATCATGTGAGAGATAACCGGCTAGGTAACAGTTGTCCCTAGTGAAAGTGCGAGTCTATTGGAGTTTGTTCCATAAAACTAACTACCTTTTTTAATTTTGATTACTAAAATATTCAAAGACATAAATATTTTTTAATATGTTATCACATTAATGATTACTCATTTATATAACATTAATGTTATAATGTACATAGAATATTTATCACATCAAATGTTTACATAAGTTCCCTATTATAATAAGAACCTTAAAGTTATATGACAATATTCTTTCACACATAATATATAGTCTAGATGACATCTATATGATTGGACCCAATTTATTTTTGGATTATTCTGTATTTTTTTTCTCATAATTAGATGATTCTTGGATTCATGAAGTTTTTAACTTGGTAATCTCTATGAGATGAAGTTATGATGACAGATCTGCCAATAAGAATTCCACATGTTATGTGTCATTGGATATTCTATTCTATGAATGTATTTATTATTCCTTAGACATGATATTATTATTAATTTATATAATGAATTACACAATTTGATTTATTTCTGAAAACTTTGATAGCATATGATCATGGTGAAATAAGATACATTGAGTATGTCAAAAGTTATATGAAATTAATAAACAAGTCAAGAACGATTTAATCACTTTTGAGTTATGGGAGATGGTATCTATAGAAATTTGATTTCAATAGAACTATCTAATTAAATTCATGGTTATGTAGGTTTATCCATGAGTTAATTTCAAATATTCAAAGAATGATAATCAAGCACATAGGTTTATGGTACATGCATGCATTATGCTTATTGAGATATTGAGAAAACATGATGATATTACATTGTAATAATTTAAATGATATTTTTTCATTCTGAGATTAAATTCTTCCTCTATTAGTGTTCATAAATGTTGTTAAATGTCAATATTTTACATTAGGCAAGCTCGCCTAATTCAACTAAGAAATAGAGATGAGGATCAAATATTAATTGTATCTAGATTATCTATTAAAATATATTTGAATTTAATATTGGAAAAAATTATATTCTCAAGAATAAATAATAACAGTTATTCTAGTTAGTTTGATCACATAAATTTAATCACCAGTTATTTAAGGTTATAATATATGTGATTTAAATATTAAATAAATATTATTTGTGAGTTTGAAAATATATAATATTTATTTATCTCTCATTTATTATTCACAAGGTAATAAATAATTATTTATTTATTAAATAGAAATTTCATTAGTTATATGAATATAAAATAAATATTTATTCTCCAGACAGTGTATATAATATTTATTTATTTAATGAATGAATAATATAAAGATATTTATTAATTTAAATAAATATTTATTATTCAAAATTTGATAATGACTGAATAGGATTGATGGGATGGGTTAAGGGATCTGTATAAATGATATATATTATTTAATACCATTAAAATATGTATTTATTTATCTATTTAAAAATTATATTTAAATATACATGACTTAATGCATGTCATGGAATATAATAATAATATATTTATTATTATTTGTCATGTTTTTTACTTATAATTGAAAATTCGATAAAGGTCTATTATGGAATCATTAATTAACTAAAACCTAGCTATATAAACTCAATTATATCATTTTGGAGAATGTGATAGTCATGCACAACATATTATCTTAAGATATTTATCTCAAGAACAAAAATATATCTCATAAAAACACTATAAAGTATGAGAGACAATCCTCTCCACCCTCTCAAGACCGATAGAAAAAGTGAAATAATTCTTTCAGAACCTAAACAATTCTTCTTGTGATAAATAGTGAATGACATAAGTGATTTGATTCCTCTATTATAGAAACCATAATACCACTGATTATGTGTCAATATTTTTTAACCATGTCTAGATACTTCTAGATGAATTATAATTTGGATTCTTCACCACAACAATGAGAGTATAAACTGAATTGATCATCAAAAATTAAATAATTATCAATACAAGGTAATTATTATTATAAATTGATTAAAAACTAAATGTGAAAAGATCATATCTATGAAGTATTGGGGGTTTCTTCATCCAGTGCTGAATATTTAATCCAAAGAAACAGAAAATAAATTTTGGGCATGGTACTAACCACATTCACTCCACCCTAAAACTTTTTCCTTGCATATATTTTTATTACATTCCTAATATTACCTCAATTTTCCTTCGAAATCCTTTTATTAATGAATTTAAAATTCCATCTATAACCACTTAAAGTTACTTTGGTCATCATTTTAATCTACATGTAAGGAAACTAACTTAAATGTATCAAATCATTTTCAATAATTTATTCTAGAGGTAGATGAGTTGAACCCTAAATAATCAATGAGAACTTTGAATGTTAGAAACAATATATATATATATATATATGTGATTTTAAATTAAAATCATGATAGTAAAACACAAATTACTTGAAAATAATTGATAGAACACTTTTTATTGTTTTCATCAATTATTTCTGGTGCATGATAGTATTTTCTATTCAAAATTTCATAGTGCTTCCTATAAAACCATAATAAGGTTATAATTTTGGAAAAAATATAAATATAATAAAATATTTTGGTCTGCAACTTACTATACATATACTTGATATTCATCAAAATTTTCAAAAAATAACTATGTTCTTATAATATCATTAAAAATTCATATTGGATATCTTTCTTTAGCAATAAATCCTTTAGTAATTGATCCTTCCGAGAAACTCTTATTATGAATATTCATTTTCAATTTTATAAAAAAACCCATAATCATTCAACATAAGTGAGTTAATTAAAATTCTATAAAATTTTAAAATTGAAAAAAAGTATTATGTGTAACTCTCAATTGAATACATACAATAATTATAAATACATCCAAAATTTATAACATCTTGGGAAAAATGAATTACTAAGTGTACCATTCTGTCCAAAAATAAAGGTGTGAAAATACACTACAAATAATAAAGTATGAAAATAATGTGATCATGTAACCTTTAAAAATATTAAAATTCTACCACTTTTGATGATAAATCCTTAAAACTTTCACCAACATAATCAATGCATGACTTACATCCTTATTTTTCATTTTCCTTGGGACCAATGGTAAAAAATATTTCATTAAAACATGGTGGTCATGGGATTTTAATCCAAAAACAATTTGACAGCTAATTTTCCTCTTAATATTTGTGGAATACAAATTTGGAACTTTGATAGATGTTAGTACGCTTATCATTTCAAATTTTTACTTTTTAATAATGTAAATCATACTGTGGGTAGATATGTGATTGTCCCAATGGATCATTGTTGACATACTTGAGAGTGGGACTCGATTGGGAGTGGTAAACTTTTACCAACTTCAAATTTATTTTTTATCCTATTAAATCATTTGGACTTTGAAACTCTATTTTTTGTTAATAAAGATTTAACATTCTTATTTAACATTGATCTAATGACTATATATTATTCAATTGAATTAGTAAATTTTATCACATTTGTATTTATAAGGTTTGGAACCTCTTAGGAATCTTACAACTTGTTATACTCAAGATGTATAAGTCATATATTTTTCACTATAAATATTATCACAAATTTACAAGGGGATTAGGAAAGGGCTGTAATATACCATCTCACCATATTACATTGGTGATTTTGGTTACTATATTACACAAGTAAACATGAACAATATACCACTACACTGTGTTATATTGGAATCCCACTAATTGTTCTTATATTCCTTCCTCCTCTTGTAGTAGGTCACTAGATTTATCCAGGGATGGAACTGCACCCAGAAAATCATATTATTTTCCTTACTCAAATTATCTAATTTTATTTTTCTTCTTCAAGAACAGAGCATGCAAACATGTCGGGCCTTGTGCCTTGGGCCTACGGGTTATGTACAGGTTCCCCTTCAACCCTTAAAAGGGGGATTATCTATAATAAAATAAAAAAGATTGCCTTCAGGCCATTAGGGTAGCATGAAAACATTTATTGATTCAAAAAGTTTTCCTTATGACTTTTCAATTACTCTATATTTTAAAAATCACAAACACTTTATCATAAGGCAAATTGTATTTCCCAAACGATTATCTTCATAAGGAAAATTTTCCTTATCTAAGGAAGTTTCTATCCTTACCTATGTTTTCATTGTTCATTTTATAGTCTCTCTAAATCTAACTCATTTTAATACTAAGGAAAAAAATTGGTTTTATATCTAAAATCTTAGAATCCTATAAATACTTAGATATAGAGTATTCTATTTTATGGATCCAAATTCTATGAAATTCAGGTTCCAAATTCTCAGAAATTCAGGTTCTGAATTCTCTAAAATTCAGGTTCTAAATTCTCTAAAATTCAGGTTCCAAATTCTCTAAAATTCAGGTTCTGAATTCTCTAAAGATCAGGTTTTGAATTCTATGAAATTAAGCTTCAGAAATCTCTGAAATTCCAATTCTGAATTCTCTGAAATTCAGGTTCTGAATTCTCTGAAATTCTGGTTCTGAATTCCTCAGAATTCAGACTCTAAATTCCTCAGAATTCAGACTCCTAATTCCTCAAGATTCAGACTCCAAATTCCTTAGAATTCAGATTCCGAATTCAATTGGAATTCTGACTCTGTAATCTATAGAATTTAGATTCCAAATTCTTTGGAAAAAAAAATCCGAATATCAATGTATTATATAAACCTAATTTTTTTGGTTAGATTTTGAATTCCATTTTTTCCTTACACTCTGAAAAATAGAATTGGTTAAGAAACCTTGTTTTTTTTACACTTGTTATGAAATTATTTCATACAATCTGTTTCAAACTAATAGTTTTTTGAGTGACATGTGTATAGGTCCCTCCAAGACTTAAGGAAAAATATGACCGTTGGAGGAGGGAGATGACCTTTAGAGAAGTACATATAAATAGGAGCTCATTTTAATGAGCTCAAGACCGATCGAGAGAACTGTTCAATCACTCTAGATATTGCATGTTTCTGAAGTGATTTCTAGAGATAGAGACTCTCATGATTTGTATGGTTCTAAACATCTTGTTTAGATTGCTTCGTGCGACTCCGATTTTTGATGAGTACAATCGAGGCTTCCGGGGATAGGAAGATAGAGGTGCTGACTACCTTAATGTTCCAGGGCTTGCGGAGATAGCAAGATAGAATCTGATATTTTTATCAAGGGCTTACCCTAGTGTGGGTAAGATAGACTTTCTTGAAAGTATAAATCAAGGAACCTTTATCCAAGGGTGTTGAATACCGTACACTTTGTGTTAAAAGATTTAATACTTGTTACTTGTTTTGTTTCAAGATTATTTCCGTTGTAATTTTATAAAGGAAGAAAGTATAACCTTATTATACTTTTTCATTATTTTATGTACTCTGATAAGTAAGTTTTTTTACGCTTTAAGGTAGAATCTTTACCTAAGTAAACTTTATTTAAGTTTCATTTCTGGAACCATATTTCTGTAACCTAGGAAGTTTGTTTAGTTAAACTAAAAAGGATTTAAGAATTTACTCAGTTTAACTTGGTTAACCATAGTTTTCCATAAGGTTAAAAATGAAAGTATTTAAACTTAAAATTCACCCCCCCCCCTTGTAATTGAGAATCTATATCATTATTTTGATCCTACAACATGGTCCCCAAATTCTATATTTCATCCCAAATCTTCTTTAAAATATATTAATTGAATTCTCTCTACCCAATCTTCAAGAAACTCAAAAGCAACTATATTTTCTATAGGAATTCTCATTCAACTACCTTTATTTCTTCATTTCTTCTTCAGGAAACATTACCCATAAATTTTAGTTGGAATCTAAATAAAGAAATATTATGGACTACTCTTACTCATTGCATGTAAAACCTTATAGGGTTTTTTGTTTTAGTATTTACCTCCCCAAACTTATATAACACTATGTAAATCATGGATTAGAATGTTAAGTAACCTTATTATTATTATTATTATTCGTATATTATCTTTTATCCCAATGGTACATCGCTTTATCACATGTTTGACATCTTTTTTCCGTAAGATCTCGAATTCTCTCAACACACTCAAAAACAACTTTGTACACCCTCTCAATATTTTTCTCCATTTGGACATAAGGGGCTATTATTTTTCTTACATGTATGGCCACTTCTATTTCAGGTCATTTTTATATTCTATAAATAGAAGTATTAAGATATTATGTGAAAGCAAAATCTACCATATGTTGAAGTTTTAAGATATAAAATAAATTATCTCAAAAGATCCCTTTAATAATTATCCGAAGTTAAAAATATCTTAATATTGTCCTTGTTTCTCAATGTACTGAAATAATTAATTAGGTTTTTTATTTTTATAATAATGAAATATCTTTGAGAAATAATATTTTTTTAATGGTGTTTGTGAGAATAAAAGATTCAAATATTTACAAAAATTTGGGAATTTAATTTATTAATACTCGTGTAAAAACATTATATACGGAATACCCAAATCCACTAATATTTCATCAAAAAATTATAAAGTAAACTCTTATTGTAAAATAAATGGGCTCCCAAATAATTATTAGCCAATCTAAGTGGAACCAAAATTATTTCTCCTTCTCAAACTTTTTTATCTAAGGGTACCAAAAGGCACTTTTTGATATTTTTCAGTACTTCACCACATATCTTCATTGATATATCATTTTTTTATTCATGAAATTTGGGTAATGAGCTTTGAAGTAAATGATCATCGCATGCCTCTTAATGTCATTATTTAATGTTCTAATTAAGGGGGGTCTTGGTTTTTTCATCTTAGAGAGGTTTTTCAACATCAACTTTGATCTACATTTGAATTTTTTTTATTGATTTCTCTCTTGAGTATTATTTCAATATCACTCATTTCTCTTTGTGATTAATTCTTATCTTCTTTAAATATTGTAAAATTATATATTTTATTAATAAATGGGGGTATGTATTAATGATCTATTCTTCTTTACTCCGTTGTCTTATTATATTCTTAATGTTTTATATCTTTCTAAATAATGTTCTATATGGAGAATATTTTGTTAAAATAATATTTAAATTGTTTATCTCTTGGTTGAACCCTCTTTTTTAAGCATATCATGTCTTAGATTACCCTCCTTGTTTTCTTTTTTGATAATCACAAAGGTGAAAAAATTTGTAGTGTTTTTATTTTTTTAAGTATGGTAACTTTTTAAAACTATTTTTTTGAGTTAAAGGGGGAGAAATATTTTGTTTATTACTCTTAAAATTGATTAAATTTATTTTACTTAATTCTTGATCTTGTTGAATGTCATGTTCCACTCTTGATTTTCATTTAATATATATTTTTATGTTAAGTGTTTTTATCATAAAAATGGATAGATTTTTCTACCTATCTCTCTCTCGTAGTGTTTTAATGATCACAAACACTCATTTTTTATATCTAATGGTTTCATTAAAGTGGTTTTTTGTTATGCCTTTTAATATACTAATAGGTAGTTTTTAGTTAAAGTTTGATAATACAAATGAATACTTTGAATATTTATTGAATAACATTGGAGAGTATTAATGGTTGTGTTGAATACTTGGAAAGAGGATATAAGTATAATAGAGTACCATGGAAGTAATTGGTGAAGACACTTTTTAACATAAGTTGTACTAGGCAGCATTGGCTATCCAATGCAGTTCTACTAGCTAGTCAATGCCATCAGGAAGTCGTTACCATTTTCTAAAAGGCCCATCGACCAACTATTGGGGTCCCATCATCCATCTTGTTAAGTCTCATCAGCCAAATGGTGGGATTATATAGAGAGAATATAATCTTAGTTGTTCCATTGGATGCCTAGTGGAAGCTATTGGGTACCTGATGTAGTCGAGGAAATTTATCTGGGATTTCATTGAATGGGATCAAAAACACTCCCACTCAGATATTTATTTCTCTGGTTCAACTTGAAGGAGTATAGAAATTTTCCATCTATATTATAGTCTATAAATATAGTTTCAAGTGTATTTTTATAAAAAAAATATTATTCAACTTCTCCATGCTTGAATCAATGTTGAAGTTCTATCCTTCTCCAACCCCTCTTCTCAAAGAGCCAACCTTCTTCTCTCAATCCAAAAGGTTATCACCTTTGTTTGTATCTATCTCTCTTAGAAGTATACTCGTCCTTTAAGTGATATATATGACCAAATATATATAGTATTTTCACATAGAAAATCATATCTTCTCGTCCCATCATTTACTATTGGTTCTCAGGTCACCATTAAAACCAAGGAATGTTTGATTCTGGAGTCATTATTAATGCAAAGTAAAGTATGATTCTTGGATTTTTGTTAAAATCCAGGAAAGTTTCTTTCTTGGGTATCTTTTAAAACCAAGGTATTTGATCATTTTTTTCTTATATTTCTTTGATATTATCTTGACAACTCAGATCAAATTTAAAAACTATTGGTAAATCAATTTCTCATTTTATTTTTTCTTAGTCATTTTAATTTTTTATTTAACAATTTAATATGATTTAATTTTTAAAATTTAAATTCACCCTATGCACTCTTTCCATATTGATCTGAATAAAAAAATCAAGGAACACACTAAGTTCATCTCAGTTAATTATCCTATAACTTGTCGTGATATTAACATCCCTTAGAGAAAAAGGTATTATTCTGTATCAACTAATTTTATATATGTGGGAAGTACTTTTCATTTTATATAATAGGGGAATACTTTCCTTTCATGAGGTTAAGACTCCAAGTATACAAGATTTCAAATAGAAAGACTATAATCCACCAAATTTAGTGAGAGTTATTATTCCAGATACACATACTATAAAGAAAAGTTAAAATAAAATAGGTGGTTTTATATTCACCCATGTTGATGATAAATTATTCAATAAGAATAATGAATCCTATAAGGAAGTAGTAAATAGAGACATGTTATGATTGAAAATATTTTAATAATTATAATAAATGAATTTCACATAACAAAATCAAATTCAATTTTTTGTGGTTTCTCTAGTTGATGTATAGCTATTGGTGGGAATTTAGTAGAAACTAGACGTGGATAATACAATCTGTTACTAATAAATATTTATTAGTTACTAAAGGTTCAAGAAATTTCTATACATATTCTATGATAAAACCTTACACCATTCATCATGATAAATGAAATTATAAATTTATTATCATAGAAATATTTTATAATAATTATATTGGGTGATTGGATTTCATGACCAGCTTTCTTTATGAAAACCATGAGGAAGATATCTATACGATGCATCTAAAAGGGTTAATTATACCAAATAATATTAATATTATATAAAAGTTTCATATATACATTTATACATTTAATTAGTCATAATGATCATAGAATATTTGTTTGGAATGAATGTGTTTCAGATTTCTAGGATAGGTTAGTGGTAGAGCTATAGTTTTCCATGTCAGTTATGTTTATAACGTATATAAAATAGATTATTAGTTTTATAGTTAATTAAGACTAAGGATAATTTATATATGAATAAATTAAAGTAGAAACCCAAGTTATATGAAATTATACCTATATATATCTATATATATATATGTGGTTTCTTAAATCTATTCATAGTACATATATTGAAAATGTATAAAAATAAAAGATGGAAAAATTCAATATTTAATTGTTTCTTATGTCACATGACATGAAATCTATCATTATTAATGCGTGAAAGTGTAATAGGAAATTCATATAGTGGACAAAAAATATAAATTCCTAAGTGTTATTTAAAATATATCTTATATGAAAATGATATGTACTAAAGTTTTATATTGATTATATAAAAAACATAATGGAAAAAATCAAACAAAACTAGGATAACTACATAAGATTACAGTTAAAACTATTTGAAAATAATTGAGAAATAAAAAAATAGATAAGTTACTTTTACTTAGAGAAGTGAGAATACTAGTTATTAATAGGATAAAAACTAATATTTCTTCTAATTAATTTGATATATTATTGTATTAAGGAAGAGAAAATATAAAAGAAAAACATATTGCATCTATAAATTTCCATATCTATACTGACCAAGTACATTATAATTCCAAGTGTAGCTTGAGAAGTATTTTAGAAACATTTTTTTTTTCTATGCTATAGTTTTAGTCAAGATTTAAAGTTTATTGTAGAGGAAAAGTGGTCAACACTCAATGATGTCACCTCTTCATAGATTTTCTCATAAGTTTGAAATAAAAGTAAATATAAAACCAAATTAATGTGGTATATATAATAGTTATATCGACATCCTAATAGAATCGTGATGATAATATGATATATAACCGATTAGTTAGAAGTTAACATTAGCGTAAGTGGAGGTATTTTGGAATTGGTTCCCTAAAACCAATTGACTTTCGAATTTTTATTACTATATTATTTAAGGTCTTGAATATTAACAAATATATTATGACATGATGAGTGTTGTTTTTCATAACATTAATGTGCAAATTTTCTTAGAATACTTTCTACATTGAAAGTTTATATCAGTTCCACATTATAATGAGAACCTTAAATTTTTTTGAAAATATTATTCAATATATTCTATATGGTTGGATTTAATATATTTAATGGTACACATATGATATTTTACTATAAATTATTAGAGAAAAATAAGGCATTGATACTTCATCACATGAAGTTAACACTTGGTAATCTCCAAAAGATGAGGTTATGAAGATAGAGTTACCCATATGAATTTTACATGTTATGTGTCATTGTATATTTCCATCTATATACATGTTTATTGGTCCTTAGTCTTGAGATTATAATTAATTTATATCATGAATTGAATACTTTGATTTATTGATGAAAATTGTGATGAAATTTCCTGGTGGTGAGGTAGGATATGTTGGGTGCATCATAAGTGATATGACAATAATAGATAAGTCAATAAAATATTTTTCCTTTATAATTTATGGAATATGATACCTATTTCCCTTTTATTAAAATATAATTATATGATTAAATCCATATCCTTATTCTCTCATCAATGTGTTCATTTTATTTATTCAAAGAAAGATAATCAATTTCATAGGTTGATAACAAAAGTATCAAACCAAATTGATTATATATTAAGACAAAGAGAATATATTTCACATTAATCATTCATATAAGTTTTTTTTTAAATTAAATTATTTATTTATATGTTCCTTAATATATTGCAAGACTCTAATCAAAAGCATTAGGTCGGCTCGCCAAATGCCCCTAAAAAGAGTCCTAGAGGGTCACATATTAAGTGTATCTAGAATCTGTGTTAAAATATGTTTTAAATTAATATTTAGTATAAATATAACTCTAATGACTGAGGATTAATAATTATTTAGGATATGTTGATCATATAAATTCAATCACCAGTAATTCAAGTTAGAATATTTGTGAGTTAAATATTAAAAAAATTTATTTTCCATCTAGAAAACATATAATATTTATTTGTCTATTTTTTATTATTCACATGGTAAAAATTGTGTATTTATTTATTGAATAAATATTTATTTTGATATGTTAATATTAAAATAAATATTTATTCATTGGATTTTTAATATAAAATTTATTTATTGAATGAATGAATAGTATAAATATATTAATTTATTTAAATAAATATTTTTTATTCAAGGTTTGATAAATTTAGGGGATAATTGACCAGCTGAGTTAAAGTTCTGATGGAAATGATATGTTATAATATCATTTAAATAAATATTGATATATATATAATAAATTATATATAAATATTTGTGAGTAAACACATGTCCTGAAATATATTAATAATATTATAATTTTATTTGACATGGGGTTTATTTAGAGTTAAAAATTAGATAAGTGGATATATAAAAAAATTTATTATCAAAACCTGAGTAAATAACCCAACTTATATCATTTCTAGGGTAAGATGAGAATTATTGGGCATAATGATATTATCTCAACATAATTCTCTCAAATATCCAGAGAGAACATCTCAAGAACACTCTCATGAATGAGAGAAGATCATCCTCATCCTCCCTCTCAAGAATGAGAGAACCAGAAAGAATTATTTAAGAATAAAGGATTGTTTTTGGATCAATATAGAATGATGCAAGATGATCAATACCTTCACACTAGAACCTATAATTCCAATAGTGTCTTTTTGAGATTCGTGGATCATGTTTGTATACCTATAGAGAAATTTTTATTTGGATTCTTCATCATTAAAATGACATGATAAGAATATCAATGGAAATAAAAAAAATTATGGGAAGAAATACTTATGTTTCACCCCAAAACCTTAAATATACACTCAACCATTTTATATAATATAAAAAATTTAATTCATTCGGATATTTAGGTGGTATCCTTATTTTTATTTCCCCACTAAATGTATTTTTTATTTTGATAAAATTTATCACTTTGATCCAATAATCATCGAAAACAAATGTAACACATTTTATTACTTTCTCTCAGTTACAATGAACATGTTTCAACATTAAAACATGGACATGAATTTTTAACATTTGTCTACCAACCTAATATATTACCATATGTAGGAAACTCATAAACTATACACATTAATTCTCCACTTAATACAAATGTATTTTTTTATAAATAAAATATTTCTGTACCAAAATCCCATAATCTATTAAACACATTAATTAAAGTTTATAAAAATATATATCAATGTAATTTCAAGGTGACTTAGGACCAAGTAACAATAGTGAAATAATAAAATATGATTGATTCATACATAACCATAGAGTAAAATTATATATCATCAAAATAAAATTACATATTATATACTGAATAGATATCATTACTACTGGATTAAGCTCATCACTTTCTAGGATAAACCTACCATTAATTGGATCACTTGAAAAGTCATGACACTTATCTTTAAAATATTTCCAATCTTGTGAATTGGTTGGGTACCTTAACATTCCATATTTAATTCATTAATTCTTATGAAATTTAATGAAAGGGTCTATTGTAGATGAAATGAATATACGTTTAATTCAATGAATCTAGTGAAAGTGATGTAAAACCTTTATTGGTATTTTTTACTATTTATTAATTTGATAATTCTATTATTACCAAAAAAATTCAACCTCAATGAACCATAATTTGTGGCATTATTAAGGTAATGTTATTTCTAATGAAAACATACACAATCCTTCTTGTATATATCAATATTATAATAACCAAGCCCTAGTTTCCTAATAATACATTTAAACTTTTAAAATAGTTAGGTAATGTTGAACCACTGGGGAGATCTCTCTTAAAAAAATTTATAAGTTCATAAATTACCATGTCACTAATCCTATGTAAACATTTAAGATGATACATTTCAATAATAAAAGGTAATTTAGTGAATTCTTCACATTTATATTATATTGGATTCTTGTTAACTTCAAACAATTTGAAAAATATATGTGCTTCATCAGAAAGACATGTTGGGTATTTTTTGGTCACCCAAATTTGAAGTCATCTTACCAATATTTCAAGAATATCAACTTCGGGATAATTATCATGTTCAACACTGAAACTATTACTATCTTCATTTACCATTGACTACCCATTTAATTTTACAATAAATTTTTATAATAATCATTTATTTCATTCATAATTAGATGGCCTTTCACAATATCTTGATATAAATAATGTTTATTAGAACATATTTTACATAGAGAATCAATCTTGTTAACCCTTATCAAGGTTTCAAAATAAATATCAAGGAATATATCTAATATACATAAAAAAATTTGTATGATCTGTTTAACTTCCCTCAACACCAATCACTAGATATATTTTTATGGACGAGACTATGAATTATTTAATTTTTATGAAATTAAATATATTAAATAGTTAACTTACGACTAAATATTATTAAAATTTAATATAGATTCTAAAATTAACTAACATGGAAATAAAAACATGAAATATCCAATTGTAAAATCCAATAAACTAAAATTGAATATTGATTTTTCAATTGTTTCATTTCTTTTTTTGAGGTAAGTGGAATAAATTGATATCTAAAATAAAAATTACATATCATGTAGTGGAAGATAGGTCAAGAGTGAGCTACACTATATGAATAATAACTGATATGAATAATAGGATACTAAAACAAACCCATGGAAATGATATGAAATGAATCTTAGGTAATGAAAATAGTGTACATTCAAATGGAAAATAACTAATAAGTAATAAAAATAGTGGAATTTAGATTTTTATTGATATCTTATAGGATATGGAAATAGATTTAATTTTTTGGCATTGGAAATTTTGTGGTGAATATTTGGGAATATTGGAAAATTTTACTACAAAGGGAATGGATTGAAATAGAAACAACATATCTCAAATGGATTGATCAATGTCAAGGGTTGATTGATCAGTTCATGGGATGTGTGGGGTCTTGAGGTCAGAATGGTGGATATTTTCCTATAATTTTTTACACTTAAATTATATAATTTTTTATAATTAAATTAAATAAATAAATAAATAAAATTTCAAATACCATTGAATATTATAAACATTAAATATAATAAGTTTAAGTGTCACTAATAAATTTTATATAAAATTATAATTATTTTTTTTATAAAATAAAATTTAATATGTGAATATCAATTAATAATAAAATATTGTTAATTAATTTATTGTTATGGTTTTATAAATTAAATTTAAATAATATATCTATTGAATTTATTTTTATTGGAATTAACAAGGTTTATTAAATTTAAATATAAAAATTAAATTATCATATATAGAGAGAGTATTAGGCATATACATAAATATATCAAATATCATAATGATTAAAATTGTTTTATTATGAAAAATATATAAATTTATATTTGATTAACAACATTTAAAAATACAAACACTGTTTATATTTAATAAAAATTTAAAATTAAAATAAATTAGTGAGATATTTTTAATAAAACCCCTAAATATAGACATTAACTTTCATAATAAAATATATATAAATATATATGGTTTCCCATATTTATCTATTGATAAAATATTTTTTTTTTGTTGAATGATTTATTGCAAAAAAAATTTATTGGTGGAAAAAATATTTAACTATTGATAAAATATTTTTTTATTAAATGGTTTAATAACATATCAATATGTTAGTAAAAAATGTGGGTATTAGTAGGATAAAGAAATATATTTAACTATTGGTAAAATAATTGATGGTATTGGATGATCAGTATCAACATATATATTTATTGGGGGAAAAAGAGTTGGTGCCTAAAATTAATATCAATAAAATTTAATATATATTGAAATTACTCATTTTTACCAATAGATATATTATTTATCAATAAATAATTATTTTTATAAATCACACATAGATCGAAACTATCATAACCTATGATTCTTAGTCATTAAGGTTCCCTAGGCCTGCACTCCCAGATTCAATGCTAAAAACACATAATTTACAACTAGATTTGATACCAAGTCCAATTTTGAAAACTAAACTTTCACATTTTTATATAATTTAAAATTTTCATCTCAAAAAATAATCACATAACCCCAAAATTGAAGGTTTAGTGTCTTTTAGGAAAATCTAAAAAAGGAACTGATTTTATGAAACTTTTAAACATTTCTCCATAATCAAACCATACAAGACTTTCTTCTAGACTCCTCACAAGTTATACTCATCTTCATTTCCTAGGGAATGGAAACATAATAAAGGGTTGAGATTAGATGTTGAGTAAGGGTAACCATAAGAGATAATAATAGAATAATAAAAGTGATCATAAGATAAGAAGGTGGGTATGATAACATAATCAAATTCCAAGAACATAACATTAAGTGATCACACCCAAATAAAGATGGATCATAAGACATAAATCAAGGATCTAAAAATAACATAAGACATAATATAATATAATATGAGTATTCTATAAAACATATGAATTTTTTACAAACATAGGCATAGAAATCATAAAATAAGGGAGCATGAAATACTATCCATTTCCCCTAACATGGTGGAGAAAGAATCACTACCTGATTCCCATGCCATAGTGGAGTAGGTATAAAAACCGGATTTCCATAAACATAGTTGAGAAGACATAACTACCTGATTCCCATAAACATAGTTAAATATGAATAAAAACCTGATTTCTATAATATATTACTGTAGGAATCACTACCTATTCCTTATAACATAGTGGACAATACATCACTACTTGATTCCTATAAACATAGTGGAGTAGGAATCACTACTTAATTCCCACAAACATAGTGGAGAGAGCATCACTACCTAATTTCCATAACATAGTAGAGAAGCATCACTAACCAATTTCCATAAACATAGTGGATCGAGAATGACTACCTAATTCACCTAAACATAGTGGAGTAGACATCTCTATTGGATCCCCATAACATAGTGAAGTAGATAACACTTATGGATTCCCATAGTAGAGCAATCATCAATATTCAATTCTCATAATTACCTCATGATATATAAAACCTTATCCAAAGAATTGAAGTCTATATAAGGCCCACCCATCACATAAATATAAACCATGTATAATATTTCCAAGATAACATAAAAACATATATATTTTAAACATCACTTGATTAACACATGGAAAAGATACAGGTTTCATGAAAACTTTTATAGAACATTTTATAATCAATAAAGAGAAAGAAGGTGTATGGTATCATAAGAAAAAATCCATTTGTAACATAAGGAACATTAATGGATGTTGAAATATTTATAAAACAAACTTTTTAAGATTAATGGATAGTTCACTTAGAAAAATGAGAATAAATATCCCCTTTTTGAACTTCTTGAAAACTCCATAAAATTATTTCTTAAAAATTAAACCCTTTGATGATGATAGAATTCTTAAAAAATTTACACCTTAAAACAAAAATGGGTTTTTAAAAAAATTATAAAATAAATATTATTTAAAAAACATTATTCAATAAGGTATAAAAAACATTGAAGACTTATTTCTTAAAAAACATCCTCTGAAATACCTTTTTAAAATCCATAATTACTTTTTAAAATCAAAATTTTACTTTTAAAAAATATAACAATATTTATTTTTATGTTTTAAATAAGAAAGAATTAAAATAACTGGTAAAAACAATTTAAATCATTAAAATTGATTTTATTAAATAATAATTCCAATAGTGAAGAAAGAATGCATTCACATGGAAAATGTTAAAAGGACTGATTTCTTTAAAAAGATAAATATGGAAAACATTAAAACATTTTTTCAAAGTATTTTAAAGAAATTAAAATGGTAGAAAATGAAATTAATCTATTATTCAATAATGGATAAATAAATCCCTAAAATGATTTTTTGTAGGATGATTCTTGACAATAAAGAATAGGTGGGTTTCGGTTTCTCTAAAAAATCTCACATCGAGTAAATTATCTACCAAGGGAATGAAAGTTGACATAAGAAAATTGAAATTCAATAATAACCATTTGAGAATAAAATAATTGGGTTTTTAGAGATAAATATCATAAAAAATTCATATTTGTATTATCATTTAAAATAAATCTATATTGAAAATGAAATTGGTGATGAAACCCTTAAGACTTAAATAACCCTTGAACCAAAAGACCTTTAAATATATTTCCTAACATGGGTCTTTAATAAATTTTATTCTCATTAAAAGTATTATACAAAATACATCGATAACAATTATATACACTGCACAAAATAAAACAAGTCATTGGTATGGTATAAGTCTCAAAAAATAAAAAATGGGATGAGAAACACCTTAAATTAATTCTCATATTTGATGTAGTGGTTTAAAATATTTGATAATTTAAAATTTTTCATGAAGTAATTCTTATAAATGGAGGGATTAGGAAACCGTATTGTTACCATAGGATTGGAGAAGTAGAATAGACTTATAGAGGAAGTAAAATGGGAAGGTTTTAGAGTGAAACTAAAATTTATAGAGTGGCCTTGAAGGGGTAGTGTTAGACCCATTTTATAATTGAAGGGAATTAAATTTTTTTATAAATACAACCTATTAATATAAAAGGAACAAATGTTTTACATAGAAATTATATTCCGAATTTATCAATAGTGCAGAGGAGGTGAGGTTTGGTTGAGACACACCTCAACCACTCATTTAGAGACTTATTTTAGATCTTTTACACTTGGATAAACTCTTTTTAACTTTGTTTACCATTATCATTTTAATTACATTTTTAACCTTAGTAACTAATTTTTTTTAATAAAAATGAAAAGTGTTATGTCCCGACTTGGTAGCCACTAAAATGATGCTCCAAGATAGTTCTACACAAGGCCTAAAGCATTCCTCCTCGTACACTAGAGCCTACCTACTAGTAGTGGGGGGTATAAGGAAAAACCATGAGGAGACTATACCCCCATATCTGGGTGCCCAACCAGAAGTGAATTACCAAACAGATACATAATTGATAAAGGGGACGAATAAATGAACTGAAACTAAAGATTCTATAATAAAATGAAACTATAGTAATGGCCTAAATATCCATGTTATACATAAAACCACAATTTTCCACTAGTCCAATCCCATGTACAAGAAATAAAAACTAAAAAGTAAATACAAGTATCCCTTATACCGACTCTGGGTCGTAACACATACCCAATCTCCAATACCCTATCAAGTTGCGCCATCCCAATCAGTTGACTCCACATGAGCATCCCACTCAACCATGAAATCTAGGGCCCCCACCATATCCATCATTCATCCTTAGTCAAATTTAAAATAGACAAAAGGTCTGTATGCACACCGAGGTGCATGTATAGGGGGTGGGAAATAAATCTCAGTAGACCACTCCCAATGGTGAAACTATAAACTACTATCATAAGTGAATGCTCATGAAATATGTTCAACCTAGATTATATGAAATAAGAAAATAAAATATAAATAAAAAACCATTGATCTGTAGGTTCAAGACCTAGATCAACCATAACTTCTTAGGCCAAAGCCGAAATATCCTTTAGCTCATCTCAAGGACCATGCATCCCAAACAACCTATGGCTCTGTACCAATGGCAGCCACAATTGACCTGACAAAACCAGAAACCCATCCTTCAGTACCCTTTTTAAACAAGATACTAATATAATCCCAACCATAAAAAGTCCTCATAATCATACATTATCTCATACTTGGATCCTCAAAAAATTTGTTCCCATTAACACAAAAGAGTACTACCAAACCCACACATTCAGTCTAACATCTATCTCATGTATCATAACCATAGTTCAAAAATCCTCAGTCTAGTACATAAACCATACATATATAATCAACCATACCTAGACCATTAGTCCAGTATCTTAAAAATAATTAATAATGGTCACTGGTCGACACGTGATTAGCCACTAAATGAGGCTAATATTCATTGTTAATATTTATAATATTCATTTTCTTTATTATTCATAAACACAATTTTAGTGAATTTTACACTCTGAACATCATTTCACATTATGATTGTAATACCATCTTAAAATGCACTATTATGTGGTACATTTTTAAACATCATTTGAAGTACCCAATGGTTCATCTAATTATACATATTTTTATTTGATATTTTTGTAAATTTATCTACACTCCAATATGAACATGTTTCATTCAGGGATCAATGGAGAATTCATGGAGGATGATGGAGATATTTGGCAATGAAAGGAAGCAATTCTGGAGAAGGCAGATTGGACACCAGCCCACTTATGAGACTGTGGGGCCCAAAATACAATCCCAATTAACCCCAAAATTCATGGGATTCTAGAATAAATGTTGATTAACACAACAATCTGCAGGATCCAATGCTAATTCGGCCTCCATGGTGTCCATTTAGGCAGTCCAAGTTAGAGATAAAATTCTGGGCCAGATTATGCGGCCCAGACAAGCATCCCACCAATTAAACCATATCTCAAAAACTATAACTCCTTTTGGGCTGAGAATTTACAGGCTGTTAGGGAACATCCTGAGCGTAATTTAAGTCTTCTATGTCCTACCCAAATGCGGCCATCTAGAAGGCTTTTCAAGTGCGTATGTTCGGTGCATGAAAGTTGGATGCCTTTTCGGGTCAATGGTGGAAAGTCTTATTTCCACAAACTTTCCACCACCCTAGACCTAACATACACAAGTGGGATGAATTGTACTGTTGGAGGCTCTATCCAAGGGCTCACAAATTTTTATTTAAGGCAGTGGTGTTGGAGGATTTAGAAATCTTTGAACTTGTTTTCATCTTAATGTTATGATGTCAATTTCTCTTTGTAATGTTCTTCCTTCACATTTAAGTTGTTTTAATTCATCCTTGTTTCTTAATAAAAGTTCTTATTATCTTATTATTATGTTCTTATCCTTATCACTTTGATACCGTTGGTTCAAGGTGTGAACTTTTTCATACCAAACCTTGTGATATTATCACACAACGGTGGAGTGATTGTTATTTTATTGCGTTTTTTTACTTCTCCATTTACTCCCTCATGAGTCTACTTTCTGCTTCCATTGAAACCATAGAATCAATGGAGGGATAACCCACTTATGGGTTAATCCAAGGGAGTGTAAAGGGGCTGGATTGGATGTTATTTATCACCTCATTAATGTATAATCACTTCTTTAATTGAGATTTTTATTTGATGATTTTTAAACTTCATCGTCCATGTTGAATTTAAGGCCACACACTTTAAGTGCTAATACGAACCTTTACCTTGAAGTGATCAAAACATTGATCCTTCAAGTGTATTGGTGATTAGAAAGGGTTTATGCACTAAACCAGTAAGTGGTGATGTTGTTTTATCTCCTTAAATGAACCCATCTCAAATATAAGAAATTGAAATCATTAAAAAGGAAATACGTCCAATCCACCCAGAGCGATAACCTATGATCAACTCATTATTTTAAATTGAATTCACTTAAGTATCTTAGAGTTAATTTAAACCCATATAAAAGAAACCCAAGTTTTCCACATCATATCCAAAAACAGTCCATAGAATGTAGGTGTCTATAGGTTACTTTTTAGGTCTCTGTGGATTCGACAACCCAAGCTAAACTACAAGTACCGTCTTACCTTATTCTCTTGGGTAAATTTGAGCGAGAATCAAATTTTGGCACCGTTTTTGGGGACCTAATTAAGTTATCTTAGACACTATCATCCTTTTTTTTATTCTACTTCTCATTTCTCACTCTCACTCCTATGGAAGTCAATTTTGAACAAGTCCAAACATGGGAAACTTATCCCTACTTTGATTACCCAACCCCATGTACGATGTACAATGACCATCCGAATTCCTACTTGTGGGATCATCAAAAACCTACTAAACCACAATGTTTTTATTTATATAATCCACAATACATTCCAACATATTATGAGTTCCAATCCCAATAAGGCCAATCTGAACACCCTCCTGTGCAATTCCAACAACTTAATTATCCACCTGAAATAGACCATCTTTCTCAACCCCTTGTCAATAATGATCCAAAACCATTACTTGAAAAATTGTGTCAAAAAATGGAGATAATGAATTTTGAGGTTTCATCATTGAGGTTATAACTACAAAGCATTAAACATTGTGAGGAACCCATCCCTACACAAACTGTCCCTTACATAACCTTATGTGAATTGTCTAGTTTCCCACAAACCTCTCATGAATTTACTAAAGAGAAAAACTTTGTATTTGGGGAAGATGAGGAGGATCAAGGAATTTTTTATAGGTTTTTAAATCAAGATGAAACTGATTTTTTGTATTCACAAGAGGAGAATTTGACATCATGGATTGAGCGTCCTGAATATCACTCCATTGATTCTTCAGAACAAAAAATTACTGAACCATTGGGAGAAATCACAAACTTTGAGTCCATAAACATTCTTAACACTGATCTTTCCAATTTTTTGGTTGAATCTTCTATTCAAAAGGAACCATTTTTTTTGAGAAATTTGGAAAATGAAACTGATTTGGATTCAAAATCTCAACCTGTGTTTGAATGTACTATCCAACCTGAGCTCAAAATTATTGTCCTTCCTTCCATGATCAACTATCCCTTTATAATATATAACCATGAACATTTATTTGGAATTCATTCTTCTCTTGAAACCAAAAAAGTTTTAATTACCATTGATGTCTTTGGAAAAACTACAGTGGAAACTGGATCAACCACTTCAAACATTCCTTGGATTTTCCCACTCATTGTAGAACATAGGATTTTGAATGAAACAAATTATAAATATAGAATCAATACAAACCTAGTAGAATTGGTGAAACATGTGTTCCTTAAAATATTGCTAGTTGGTATTGGGTATGTTGGGGGGTTCAAGTCAAGCTAATGACCTTAAACAAAGCGCTGCACGGAAGTCAACCCGTGGTTTTCATCTTTGCAAATCATCTTTTTTTAATAGGATTAATGAATAATTTTTATAAATAAAAAAAATATACTGTTGACCTGTTCTTCTATTCTTAGTATGGATTGGTACAAAAGGGGAGCACCATATTCATCTGTGTCACGTGGTGTGATCCTCGAGTAATACCTTACCCAGAAATTTAAAAAGAACACAATGTATCATCAGTTCATTTTATTTTTATGTGTTTGTAGGTTAAAATAAAAATAAAAAAAAAGAAATAAAAATATAATAATAATAATAATAAGGGGACACGCCATAGGTCGTGGGGAAAACCCTGTCACAACCGACGAAGCCGCGGTGATTCGAACCCGGGACCGAAGGGAGACAGGGGCGCGTGCTTACCACTGACCTACGGCCTTTTGTGCTTCCTTATTCTATAATTTTTATATATATACTTATATTTTAATTTCTTTATTATATAAATATATATATATGTATGTATTGTTTTGTTTTGTTTTTCCGTTTTCTACTAGGGAACTCTGCAAGTGACATGGATATCAAAAGATTGAAAGGAAGAAACAAGAATTTCAACTTCAACCACCAGGTGACTTCATTCCATGACCCTCATTTTCAATTTCCTTTTTTAACTTTCATTCTCTACCTACACCCCTTCTAAATTTTATTTTCTTTAAACACTGGGGACAGTGTTATTTTAAGTTGGGGGGGAGATAAAATAAAAAATGCTTTTGTGTCAAAAAAAATGATAAATGATTTGGATTTTTTTTGTGAAAATGGAAGGAAAAATTCCTTTAACTTTGAACATGGTAATACACATTTCACACTTTGAAATTTTATATCAAATAATTTATCATACCCTAATTCTGATTTTAATCCTTGTATAATTTCATGAGCATAGATTTTGGAATGTTTGGCTGTCCAATGTGATATTTCATAGTTTATATTTTCATCCAAAAAAAAGATCACAATGCACGTCCTTTGGATAGTGGGGTATTAGTTTGAGTTCATGGGCTCCCCCAAATAAATAGCATAGGTTTGGTGATCATTTTAGTTTAATATGAGTATTTAAAAACAATTGCGCGTAGAGCAATGAAATGACCTAATGTGTGGCTTTCGGCACTTGGGGATCGTGACTCCATAGTTGTCTGGCCCAGAGTTAGTAATTTTATCTATATTTTTTGTAATTTGAATTTGTTTTTGACTAAGTTAACTTGAGATTATTTCCGATTATGTGGGCTTCACTTGGTGCCCTAAGGTCTTTGAGTCTGGGAGTCATCGGCAAAGTCTCGCTACAGGGGTTGACTCTTTTGAGTGCAACTTCAATTACCATGGAAAAATCACAAAAACAAAAAAAAACAAAAAAAAATTATACAAAAAAATGAATACTCATCTTAATATTGAAATGTGATTCTACCTAGCGCTTCCGTAATTTCCCCCTTGAATAAAGATGAACCCCCATGTCTATTGTGATGCACGACACATCCTCATACTTAATTGATATTGGATGAAATATGGAAATGAATTTAAACAAAGGAATGGTATTGGGATTGGGATCTGCTTATGAAACTATATTGTATTAAAATATTTTTATGGGTTTCATGATTGTTTGGTATAAGGTTTTTTGGTGATCATTGTGTATTAAAATGATTTTGGAAAAGGGAATTCGAATTTCATATTGTTGAGATATATTTTGCTCGGGACTAGCAAAACTGAAGTTGGGGGGTGTGATTAGCCACTAAATGAGGCTAATATTCATTGTTAATATTTATAATATTCATTTTCTTTATTATTCATAAGCACCATTTTAGTACATTTTACACTTTGAACATCATTTCACATTATGATTGTAATACCATCTTAAAATGCACTATTACGTGGTACATTTTTAAACATCATTTGAAGTACCCAATGATTCATCTAATTATACATATTTTCATTTTATATTTTTGGAAATTTATCTACACTCCAATATGAACATGTTTCATTCAGGGATCAATGAAGAATTCATGTAGGATGATGGAGATATTTGGCAATGAAAGGAAGCAATTATGGAGAAGGCAGATTGGACACCAGCCCACTGATGAGACTGTGGGGCCCAAAATACAGGCCCACTTAACCCCTAATTTCGTAGGATGCTAGAATACATGTCTAGAACACATAACTCTTCAGAATCAAATGCTAATTCGGCCTCCATGGTGTCCATTTAGGCGGCCCATGTTAGAGATAAAATTCTGGTCCAGATTCTGCAGCCCAGAAAAACATCCCACCAATTAAAGCATATATCTAAACCTATAACTCCTTTTGCTCTGAGAGTTTGCAGGCTGTTATGGGACATCCGGATCTTAATTTACGTCTTCTATGGCCCACCCAAATTCGTCCATCTAGAAGGTGTTTCAAGCACGTCTGTTCGGTGCATGAATGTTGTATGCCTTTTCGGGTCAAGGGTTGAAAGTCTTCTTTCCAAAAACTTTCCACCACCCTAGACCTACCATACTCCAGTGGGATGACTTTTACTATTGGAGGCTCGACCCAAGGGCTCAAAAATTCTTATTTAAGGTAGTGGTGTTGGAGGATTTAGAAATCTTTGAACTTGTTTTCATCTTAATGTTATGCTGCCAATTTCTCTTTGTAATTTTCTTCCTTCACATTTAAGTTGTTTTAATTCATCCTTGTTTCTTAATAAAAGTTCTTCTTCTCTTATTATTCTGTTCTTATCCTTATCACTTTGATACTGTTGGTTCAAGGTGTGAACTTGTTCATACCAAACCTTGTGATATTATCACACAACGGTGGTGTGATTGTTATTTTATTGCGTTTTTTTTACTTCTACATTTCCTCCCTCATGAGTCTACTTTCCACTTCCATTGAAACCATAGAATAAATGGAGGGATAACCCACTTATGGGTTGATCCAAGGAAGTATAAAGGGGCTGTATTGGATGTTATTTATCACCTCATTAATGTATAATCACTTCTTTAATTGAGATTTTTATTTGATTATTTTTAAACTTCATCATCCTTGTTGAATTTAAGGCCACACGCTTTAAGTGCTAATACGAACCTTTACCTTGAAGTGATCAAAACCTTGATCCTTCAAGTGTATAGTTGATTAGTATTAAAAGGTTTATGCATTAAACCAGTAAGTTATGATGTTGTTTTATCTCCTTAAATGAACCCATCTCAAATATAAGAAATTGAAATCATTAAAAAGGAAATACGTCCAATCCACCCCGAGCGATAACCTAGGATCAACTCATTATTTTAAATTGAATTCACTTAAGTATCTTAGAGTTCCTTTAAACCCATCTAAAATCAACCCAATTTTGCCACTTCATATCCAAAAACAGTCCATAGAATGTACGTGTCTATAGGTTACTTCTTAGATCTCTGTGGATTCGACAACCCAAGAAAAACTACAAGGACCGTCTTACCTTCTTCTCTTGGGTAAATTTGAGCGAGAATCAAATTTTGGCGCCGTTTCCGGGGACCTAAGTAAGTTATCTTCGACACTGTCATCCTTTTTTTCATTATATTTCTCTTTTCTAACTCCTCACTCCTATAGAAGTCAATTTTGAACAAGTCCAAACATGGGAAACCTATCCCTACTTTTATCACCCAACCCCATGTACGATGTACAATGACCATCCAAATTCCTACTTGTGGGATCATAAATAACCTACTAAACCACAATGTTTTTATTCATATGATCCACAATACATTCCAACATATTATGAGTTCCAATACCAACAAGGCCAATCTGAACACCATCCTGTGCAATTCCAACAACTTAATTATCCACCTGAAATAGACCATCTTTCTCAACCCCTTGTCTATAATGATCCAAAACCATTACTTGAAAAATTGTGTCAACAAATGGAGATAATGGATTTTGAGGTTTCATCATTGAGCTTAGAACTACAAAGCATTAAACATTGTGAGGAACCCATCCCTACACAAACTGTCCCTTCCATAACCTTATGTGAATTGTCTAGTTTCCCACAAACCTCTCATGAATTTACTAAAGAGAAAACCTTTGGATTTGGGGAAGATGAGGAGGATCAAGGAATTTTTGATAGGTGTTTAAATCAAGATGAAACTGATTTTTTTTATTCACAAGAGGAGAATTTGACATCATGGATTGAGTGTCCTGGATATCACTCCATTGATTCTTCAGAACAAAAAATTATTGAACCATTGGGAGAAATCACAAACTTTGAGTCCATAAAAATTATTAACACTGATCTTTCCAATTTTTTGGTTGAATATTCTATTCAAAAGGAACCAATTTTTTTGAGAAATTTGGAAAATGAAACTGATTTGGATTCAAAATATCAACCTATGTTTGAATGTACTATCCAACCTGAGCTCAAAATTATTGTCCTTCCTTCCATTATCAACTATCCCTTCATAGGATATAACCATGAACATTTATTTGGAATTCATTCTTCTCTTGAAACCAAAAAAGTTGGAATGACCATTGATGTCTTTGGAAAAACTACAGTGGAAACTGGATCAACCACTTCAAACATTCCTTGGATTTTCCCACTAATTGTAGAACATAGGATTGTAAATGAAACAAATTATAAACATAGAATCAATCCCAACCTAGTAGAATTGGTGAAACATGTGTTCCTTAAAATATTGAAAGTTGGTATTGGGTAATTTTGGGGGTTCAAGTTGAGCTAATGACATTAAACAAAGCGCTGCATAGGAGGCAACCCGTGGTTTTCATCTTTGCAAATCATCTTTTTTTTAATAGGATTAATGAATCATTTTTATAAATAAAAAAAATATACTATTGACCTGTTCTTCTATTATGAGTTCGGATGGGTACGAAAGGGGAGCACCATATTCTTCTGTGTCACGTGGTGTGATCCTCGAGTAATACCTTACCCAGAAATTTAAATAGAAGACAATGTATCATCAGTTCATTTTATTTTTATGTGTTTTTAGGTTAAAATAAAAATACAAAAAAAATAAAAATAAAAATATAATAATAATAATAAGGGGACACGCCATAGGTCGTGGGGAAAACCCCGTCACAACCGACGAAGCCGCGGTGATTCGAACCCGGGACCGAAGGGAGACAGGGGCGCGCGCTTACCACTGACCTACGAACTTTTGTGCTTCCTTATTATATAATTTTTATATATATACTTATATTTTACTTTCTTTATTATATATATATATATATATATTGTTTTGATTTGTTTTTTTTCCTTTTTCTTCTAGGGAACTCTGCAAGTGACATGGATATCAAAATATTGAAAGGAAGCAACAAGAATTTTAACTTCAACCACCAGGTGACTTCATTCCATGACCCTAATTCTCAATTTTCTTTTTGAACTTTCATTCACTACCTCTACCCCTTCTAAATTTTATTTTCTTTAAACACTGGGGACAGTGTTATTTTATGTTGGGGGGGAGATAAAATAAAAAATGCTTTTGTGTAAAAAAATGATAAATGATTTGAATTTTTTTTGTGAAAATGGAAGGAAAAATTACTTTAACATTGAACATGGTAATACACATTGCACACTTTGAAACTATATATCAAATAATTTATCATACCCTAATTCTGATTTTAATCCTTGTATAATTTCATGAGCATAGATTTTGGAAAGTGTGGCTGTCCAATGTGATATTTCATAGTTTATATTTTCATCCAAATAAAAAAAAAGATCACAATGAACGTCCTTTGGATAGTGGGGTATTAGTTTGAGTTCATGGGCTCCCCCAAATAAATAGCATAGGTTTGGTGATCATTTTAGTTTAATATTAGTATTCAAAAAAAAATTAAAAAATAAAAATAATAAAATAAAATTTGCGCGTAGAGCAATGAAATGACCTAATGTGTGGCTTTCAGCACTTGGGGATCATGACTACATAGTTTTCTGGCCCATAGTTAGTAATTTTATCTCTATTTTTGGTAATTTGAATTTGTTTTTGACTAAGTTAACTTGAGATGATTCCCGAGTATGTGGGCTTCACTTAGTGCCCTAAGGTCTTTGAGCCTGGGAGTCATCGGCAAAGTCTCGCTACAAGGGTTGACTCTTTTGAGTGCAACTTCAATTACCATGGCAAAATTGAAAAAACAAAAAAGAAACAAAAAAAATTATACAAAAAAAATGAATACTCATCTTAATATTGAAATGTGATTCCACCTAGCGCTTCCGTAATTTCCCCCTTCAATAAAGATGAACCCCCATGTCTATTGTGATGCACAACACATCCTCATACTTAATTGATATTGGATGAAATATGGCAATGAATTTGAACAAAGGAATGGGCCTGGGATTGGGATCTGATTTTGAAACTATCTTGTATTAAAATATTTCAATGGGTTTCATGATTTTTTGGTATAAGATTTTTTGGTTATCATTGTGTATTAAAATGTTTTTGGAAAAGGGAATTCGAATTTCATATTGTTGAGATATATTTTTCTCGGGACTAGCAAAACTCAAGTTTGGGGGTGTGATTATCCACTAAATGAGGATAATATCCATTGTTAATATTTATAATATTCATGTTCTTTATTATTCATAAACACCACTTTAGTGCATTTTACACTTTGAACATCATTTCACATTATGATTGTAATACCATCTTAAAATGAACTATTATGTGGTACATTTTTAAACATCATTTGAAGTACCCAATGATTCATCTAATTATACATATTTTAATTTTAAATTTTTGTAAATTTATCTACACTCCAATATTAACATGTTTCATTCAGGGATAAATGGAGAATTCATGGAGGATGATGGAGATATTTGGCAATGAAAGGAAGCAATTCTGAAGAAGGCAGATTGGACACCAGCCCACTGATGAGACCGTGGGGCCCAACATACATGCCCAATTAACCACGAATTTCACGGGATTCTAGAAGACATGTCTAGGAACACATCACTCTTCAGGATACAATGCTAATTAGGCCTCCAGGGTGTCCATTTAGTCATCCCAAGTTAGAGATAAAATTCTGGCCCAGATTCTGCGGCCCAGAAAAACATCCTTCCAATTAAACCATATCTCAAAAACTATAAATCCTTTTAGTCTTAGGGTTTACAGGATGTTAGTGGACATCCGTATCTTAATTTAAGTCTTCTATGGACCACCCAAATTCTGCAATCTAGAAGGTGTTTAAAGCGAGTCTGTTTGGTACATGAAAGCTGGATGCCTTTTCGGCTCAAGGGTGGAAAGTCTTCTTTCCACAAACTTTCCACCACCCTAGACCTACCATACTCAAGTGGGATGACTTGTACTGTTGGAGGATCTACCCAAGGGCTCAAAAATGCCTATTTAAGGCAGTGGTGTTGGAGGATTTAGAAATCTTTGAACTTGTTTTCATCTTAATGTTATGCTGCCAATTTCTCTTTGTAATGTTCTTCCTTCACATTTATGTTGTTTTAATTCATCCTTGTTTCTTAATAAAAATTATTATTATCTTATTATTATGTTCTTATACTTATCACTTTGATACTTTTGTTTCAAGGTGTGAACTTTGTCATACCAAACCTTGTGATATTATCACACAACGGTGGAGTGATTGTTATTTTATTGCGTTTTTTTTACTTCTCTATTTCCTCCCTCATGCGTCTACTTTCCGATTCCATTGAAACCATAGAATCAATGGCGGGCTAACCCACTTATGGGTTGATCCAAGGGATTAGAAAGGGGATGGATTGGATGTTATTTATCACCTCATTAATGTATAATCACTTCTTTAATTGAGATTTTTATTTGATGATTTTTAAACTCCATCGTCCTTGTTGAATTTAAGGCCACACACTTTAAGTGCTAATACGAACCTTTACCTTGAAGTGATCAAAACTTTGATCCTTCAAGTGTATAGGTGATTAGTATTAAAGGGTTTATGCATTAAACCAATAAGTGATGATGTTGTTTTATCTCCTTAAATGAACCCATCTCAAATATAAGAAATTGAAATCATTAAAAAGGAAATACGTCCAATCCACCCCGAGCGATAACCTAGGATCAACTCATTATTTTAAATTGAATTCACTTAAGTCTCTTAGAGTTCCTTTAAACCCATCTAAAATCAACCCATGTTTTTCATTTCATAGCCAAAAATAGTCCATAGAATGTACGTGTCTATAGGTTACTTCTTAGGTCTATGTGGATTCGACAAACCAAGCTAAACTACAAGGATTGTCTTACCTTCTTCTCATGGGTACATTTGAGCGAGAATCAACACACAAGGAGCCTCAGTCCAAGTGTCTAATCGGGATCTGGTATTCCATGTCTATCCATCCCAACCACTAGGTCACAAGTTGGAAAACATAGAGAATCGGTCAACGAATCCAATCAGAACTCAGAACGACATGCTCGACCATCCCAAACTCGATATGGAATTCCATGTCCATACCCTTGGGTTTAAGAGAGTTAGTCCTTCCCCCAAAAACCACGGTGCACTAGGGAGTGGAGAATCATTCCAAAATCCCAAAACCAATAATCACAGTTCATAAAATATGGATAATTATTCCATGAATCCAACCGGGACTCGGAATTCCATGTCTGACCATACCCAATAATTCAATACATATCATCAATAGTTCCTAGAGCATCCATGTAAAACCTAAACCAAGCTGTAAACTACACCTTCCTAGAGCCTCAGTCTAGCACCAAACCATATACATGTTTCATCACATCCACTAAACTCAACTGTATAAATCAATTTTCCCAGAACCTTAGTTTAGCACCCGAACCATAAACCATCTATCAATATCGATATGGAGCCTCAGTCCAACAATATCAAACATGGATATCCATAATTGTACATGTGAATCATATTTCCATCTCTCATGGCCATCACATCCAATACTAATAAATCTGGTTCTAAAACATGGAAACCCAACAATAACAAACCATCGTGTGGGATTAATCCGTGTCTCAACCACAACAACTAAGTAAAAAGGGATGGATAAAAATCCATATATATCATAAATATCTCAACCCCATCAGCTTATACATCCACAAAGGTCCCAAGGAACTCCCATAACCAAACTACAAGGTACACACACCTTCTCATGGTCTTCCTATCAATTATACCCACACCTAAAACTCTACATCCAAATATAGACAGAGGCATCCCTCCAAGTATTATCAAAACTAGCACTCAAGAAGAGGAATCATCTCCAAAACATGGTAACAACCAAACTCTTGGACAATAACCATCACAAAAAAACATCCTTAGGTGGAACTTAGTGGCCTCCAACTAATCCTTGATCAGTAACATGCCACCAAGGCACCCAAAATCAATCCCATGACACACAGGGTTCATTAACCATCATCCATGACATACAGTGATCACTTAAACAGAAACCTTCCCTCCAAGGTCATCAACATGATTACCTCAAACTCAATTCAGTACTACCATGACACTCCTTCATGACCACAATTTTATGGTGTCAACCTAGCTCCAAAGTCCCCATCTACCCTAATCTTCAAATATAGGATCTGAACCGCAACTATTGTAACCTCGAGTCTCTAGACTTGACTCACAAGGACAACTAATATAATCTCATAGATACTAATAAGATCCTATATCCTGGGAATCATCTAAGAAACCTCACGAAAAGAACCATAGTACACTCATTCCAGATCAAACACTAAGCCCATAACCCTCACTCGGGTCTCCCAACTCGAAACTCAACCCACTGAAGGATTCTAAATCAAAACATCACGGAAATCCTATTTCTAAACAAAATTTGTCTAGAAAACCATTTTTATGACTTCTATATGTCAAAATTATCCCAACATTGCAATCTAAATGGAAAAACACTCATATTGGACTACTCACACACCCCATTCTGACTTTCAGGGCACAAAATACCCAAAACCTCTAAGCTGGAAAAAGAATATTTCGTGTACTTGAGAGTACACGGGCATGTACTCTCATCTATCCTCCTTTCCATGTACTTATTCATGGATAGACCGACATGGGTTCTACCTATGTAGTACTACATGTCATGTACTTAAAGTATATAACATGTACTTTCCAATAACCAGTTTCACGCCTTTTTTCACATAGCCAGACACACAACCATGTGCTACTATACAGCGTGTACTCAGAGTACATGACATGAACTCAAAGCACACTGTGTGTACTTATAAAAATTCTTACTTCCCTAAATTGGAAGAACACATGGCTTGTGTTCATAGACCCACACGTCATATTGTTGGGATTTCTGAACAAGAAATCCCTACAACTCCCCCCAAACCAAAATTTTTCCCTAAAAAACATAGATAGACCCCCATTGAGTATCTAGAAACCATAACAAGGTGGTAAGACTATAAAAAAAATTAATGGTAATTTGGGGCATAAAACGTAAAACTAGCCTACCTTGTGGTGTAAACACTGAAACTTTGGCTCCAAATCTGCTCCTGGAAGTTGTTGCACCTCGATCTGGTCCCGATCGACACCAAAGACAATGTTTGGAACCATCTCATCACCCTTACCCTTAGATCCAGCCATTGTGTATGAGGGAGAAGTGCTTCTCCTATCCCTCTGTGTGTGGGAATCCCAAAATAGTGGGAGAGAATATTTTATTTTATTTTAATTAATTAATTAATTAATTAATCCTCGATTTTGACAACCGCCATGAGTCCCAGAACCTGAAGTGAGTTTATATCTTGCCTAGGAAATACCACTCACTCTAGACTCAATCGTGGAGTTATTATCTCAATCCAACACTCCGTTCAAATGATAGATCCACCGAAAATCACCTAATTAATTTAGTATTTAACTAATTAAATATTAAATATTCAGCCAAAACTCCAAATGCTCGAAATTCCACCAAACACCTGTACTAGGGTAAACACCCAATTTAGGGACCAATGAAATTGCCATAATAATTATCTGAGACCATATACTATGGTAAAATGATCATTTTAACCTTTATGAGCACCAAAAAAATCAAATTTCTACTAAAATTTAAAAATCTATACATAACTTGTGTCTCTACAACCTCCTCACCATAAACCTTCTTGTCCCTAAGAAGCCTTGGTGGTCTTAGAACCACACATCATCACACACATTGGTTACCAAAACATGCTCAAATTCTTGTGTTCTACCCAAAGACATCAACCAAGTTTCTCTGCATAACTTTTCATAGAGGTCATACAACCCATAAAAGATCAATACATCTCTTTCCACCATTAAAAAACCATTATGATAGTGCTTAAATTAAATTTCCCATCTCGATATTCCACATCATCATTTAAAACTTATCATCACGCTCATGGTTCTCCCCACCATAGAACTCGGCCCACATTTACCAATTATGGTCCACGATGCTTCCCATCATGGAGTTCACCTTTAAAACACAATCTTAGTGGTCCAAAACTCTCTCAACATAATCCTCACTACATCCTAGACCCTACCCACACTAGGTTTATACTACCATACATGATCTGTTACTCCCCACAGTAGGATTATCTTGATAATAACCTCATAACCAACCATCTTTTTCCCCATCCCATGTCCAAATCATGACCAACCCTAGAGAAATACATGTACACCTTGCTACCACCAGCGAAACAAAACCAAAAAACTACAATTTCCCATTCTCAAAATCCAAGAACAACACCCATGGTATTCATTGATATCTGACCCATCACATGGACCTCACTCACAAAAATTCGATGGTGAGCTCCCCAAAATGTGGTTTCAAACACTTCACTCCATGTGGAAAACCTCATGGGATGCCCCTTACCAACCCAAGGGAATATCTATAGATCATGTCATAAATTTGGTTCTCTCTTAGCATACTTAGGATGATGTCAAGATATTAGGAATGAAAATCTCTAAACTATGAGTATACTAAGATGTCATCGATGAATACCATTAAAACATCATCCATTATAGAATATTTCAGTTCTATCCCTAGGCCTCAAACACTCAAAGGAACTCATATCTTGGTCGACCACTCTCACGAGTAAACCTTAAAGTTAAAAAGATCTGACTCTCTAGTCTGGAGTCACATCAAAAAGGTAACTATGATCTTCTACATAGCCATTTTGAACAAGTCTCATATGAAGCCACTAGGTCCAACCACCTTTGTCTAAGACATCTCATAGAAGGAAACTAGTCACGGGGCATCAACATGAACTCATCTCATCATCCCATAACATAACTAGAAAAAACACTCATCCCTAGGGTCTCACACTATAATGGTTTCATACACCAACCAAAGGCTCAAAACTAGGGTGTATGTCCTCTTCGAGCATCTGCACATCAGACCACTGCTTGTAGGACCCAGACATACTATAAACCTCAAATAAAACCTTCTTCAAGGGGCCCACATCCCTACACTTATACCATATTGACCCACTATGGTCACTACATTAACCTCAAACAAAACCACAAGAGCATCCCCACCATCGAGCATCTCACCGTAAATCCAAAGAACCTTCCATCAAAAGTAAATCCATAAAATCACACAATAAAAAGCCTATAACATGGGGATCCTAAATGATTATCATGATGCATATGAAGCTTATTGCCTTTACAGGCCAAGTGTCAAAACCAGCTCACCCACCCCTTTCCAATGTGCCAGGAAACTAAAATACATCATTCACCATAAAATACAAGAAACATGTGCATAGATTGAAATAAAAATCATATAAAATCGTAACATCACAAACCAGAACATAAATCCTAGTCCTTGGTAACCTGGACTTCCTACTAGAATAGTTGTTCACGATGCACTGACCTGATATCCATTACAAGCTCCAACATATATCCATATCTCCTATCTACCAAAACCCAAATAGTGAAATAATAGGAAAGTAAAACCTTTGATACCGCTTGTAACATCCCAAATCAGTAGCCACAAAACCAGAGCTCCAAGATGGTTCACCATAAGACCTCAAGGGAGCCTCCACATTCATCAGAGGTTGCTGACTAGCAGGTGAGGTCTAAGGTGAATATTTGAGAAGACTATACCCCCATATCAAAGTGCACAACCATAAGTAAATATCCAAACACATACACAACCAATAAACTAGAAAAATAAATTAGAAGAAAATAAACATGTTGTAAAAAAATGAAACTATAGTAAAGGCCTGAACTACCATGTCATACATACAACCACGATCGCCCACTAGGCCAATACCATGTACAAGAAATAAAAAATAAAAAGTAAATAAAACTTTTCCTACTTCCAACTCTAGGTCATAACACATAAATGATCTCCAATACCCTATCAGGATGCTCTAGCCTGATTAGTCGACTCCACATGAGCAGCCTACTCAATCATGCAATCTAGGGCCTCCTCCCTATCCATCGTGTATCTATGCTCAACCTTAAAATAAACATAAGGTATGTATTCACACTAATCTTCAGGTACAAAGGCTGAGAAATAAATCTTAGTAGGCCACCCATAATAGTGAACCTATAAACTACTGCCATAAGTGCAATCTCATGCAATATGTGCAGCCTAGCCGATATGCAATAGAAAAAATATATAAAGAAAAAAATGTTGATCTATTGGTCTAAGAACCCGATCAACCATACCTTATTCGGCCAAATTAGGAATATCTATGAGCTCATCTCAATGAACACACATATTAATCAACCTTTGGATTCATACCCAAGGTAGCCACAACTAACCCGAAAAAATTGAAAACTCATCCTTTGGTAGGATTTTTAACTAGGATACTAATATATTCCCTCTCATTCCAAACCCTCATAACCATACATTTTCTTGTACTTGGATCCTTGGCACAATCGTTCTTATTACCACACAAGAGTATTACCAAACCCAGACATTCAATCTCACATCTATCTCATGTATCATAACTATATTGCACAAAGCCTTAGTCCAATACGTAAAGCATACATATATAATCGACCATTCCTGTAGCATCAGTACAACATCTTAACAATAATTTAAAATTTTAATTGGTTGAAACACAAGGTGCTTCAGTACAAGTGTTCAACCAAGATCTGGTATGGCATGTCTGACCATCCCAACCATTAGGTCACAAGTTGGAAAACATGGAGCATTGGTCCATAAATCCAACCGGGACTCAAAACAACATGTCCAAAAATCCCAACCTTGATATGGAATTACATGTCCATACCCTTGGGTTCAGGATCATCATTCCTTAACCCAAGAACCACAGTGCACAGGGGAGTGGATCATCTGTCCAAAGTCCCAAAACCATTAATCATAGGTCGCAAATCGTGGATCATTAGTCCATGAATCCAACTAGGACTTGAAACACCAAGTCTGACTATCACCAATCATTCAATACATATCATTTGTGGTTCCTAGACCATCATTCTAGAACCTAAACCAAGTTGTAAGCTACACCTTCTTGGATCCTCAGTCCAGCATGGAATCACATACATGTGTTATCTCATCCAATATACTCAATACTATAAATCAATATGCCTGGAACATTAGTTCATCACTCAAACCGTAAAACATTTATTGGTATTGTTATGGAGCCTCCGTCCAATAATCTCAATCATGGATATCCATAACTGTACATGTGGATCATATGTCCATCTCTCATGCCTATAACATCCCTTACTAATAAATAGGGTTCAAAAACCTAGAATACCAACTATATCAAGCTACCATATGGACTTAATCCATATATCAACCTCATCTACCATGTAATAAGGGATAGATAAATATACATCAAGAATATCAATATCTCAACCCCATAATCTCATACATCAACCAGGGTCTCAACAAAATCCCATAACCAAACTATAAGGTACACACACCCACTCAGGGTCTTCCTATCAATGTGACCCACACTTGAAACTCTATATCCAAACTTAGATAGAGACATCCCTCCATGGATCCTTAGAACTAGTAATCAAGAAGTGGCATCCTCTCTAAACCCTGGTAACAACCAAACTCTCAGCCAACCCCCATAACAAGACAAATACTTAGGTTTCCCTCAATGGACTCCAACCAATCTTTCATCAATTTCATGCTACCAAGGCATCCAAAATCAATCACATGACACACAGGCTTCCTCAACCACCATCCATGACATATAGTAATCACTTAACCAAAAACCTTACCTCTAAGGTCATCATAAAAAGTACCTATGACTCAACTCAGTTCCACTATGGCACTCCTCCATATCCACAATCTTATGGTGTCAATCTAGATCCAAATTCTATGTCTACCCTAATCCTCAAACGTAGGATCTAAACCTCAACTTCTCTAACCTCGAGTTACTGGTCCCGACTCCCAAAGACAACCAATATCATCCCATTGATACTACTGAAATATTATCTTTTTATTCTCATCTAAGAAACCGCATAAAAATCACTATAGCATGCTCATGCTAGATCAAACACTGAGCCCACAATCCTCACCCGGGTCTCCCAACTCAAAACTCAACCCACTAAAGGATTCTAAATCAAAACCTTAAGGAATTCCTCTTTCTAAATTAATTTGTCTATAAAACATTTTTTATGACCTATATATGTCAAAATGATCCCACCATTACAATCTATGTTAAAAACACTTAGAATTGAATACTCACACACCCAATTTTGACTTCTAGGGAAAAAATACCCAAAACTGCTAAGCAGTAAAAAGTTTATTGTGATTAAATTAGAATACATGGAATGTATTATCATCCCTCCTCCTGGCCATGTAATTTTACCTGGCCTGACCGACATGGGGTTTGGTTGTGTAATACTACATGGTGTGTACTTTCCAAAAATCATTTTACCGTGTTCTTTTTTTACAAGGTCGGGCACACGACCAGGTTCTACTACACGGCGTGTAATTAGAGTACATGGCATGTACTTATGAAAAATAATCCTTCCTAGAATAGGAAGAACACATGGTGTTTTTTCATAGAACCACACATCGTGTTGTCGGGATTTCTAAATGATAAATCCCTATAACTTCCCCCCCCCGAAACCCCTATTTTTTCCCAAACAAGCATAGATCGACCCCCATGGGGTATATAGAAACTATAATAAGGCAATAAAACAATAAAAAAACTAATATTTAGGGATTTTCAGCATAAAACATAAAAATGATCTACCTCGTGGTGTTAAAATCGATGCTTTGGGTCCAAATCCACTCTCGGAAGTTGTTACACCTCGATCTGGTCCCAATATACGTCAAGGATGAAGTCCGACGCCATATCCTCCCCCTTTCCCTTCAATCTGGATATTGTGCATGAGGGATAAGTGCCTCCCCTCTCTAGTTGTGTCTGGGAATCGCAAAATGGGGGGAGAATCTTTTATTTTATTTTATTTTAATTAATTGATTAATTAATTAATCTATTATTTTAACACTTGTACTGAGTCCCAGAACCTGATGTGAGTTTATATATTACCTAGGAAATACCTCTCATTGGAGACTCAAATGTGGATTCAAAATCACAATCCAACATTCATTCAAAATATATAGTCACCTGAAACTTCCCGGCTAATTTAGTATATAACTAATTAAATATTAAATGTTCTTCCCAAACTCCAATTGCTCCAAATTCCACCAAACTCATTTCCTATGGAAAACACCCTATTTCAGGACCAACAGAGTGGTCGGAAAAGTTATCCAAGAACATATTCTATGGTAAGATTACTATTTTACCCCTCATTAGCACTCGAGAAAAAAAACCAAATTTATGCTCAAATTTCAAAATCTAAAAAAACTCAGGTCACTACAAAAAATACCATTATTATATAATTTATAAATAATAATTTCAAATATGAAAACCATTTTTTCAAATAAATTTTCTAAGTTTGAGAGATATTAATATTAATATTAGAGAATATTACGTATAAAAACAATTTTTAGAAAAAGTGTATTTTTAAGCATAAATATAATTTTTTATGATAAAATTATCAATATTTTTTATTTAGAGGACATTAATTGTTTTATTTTTACACAAATAAAAGTTATATGGATTTAAAGTCCTTACAAAACTTAATTCTATGTTGATAAAACTTAAATAAAATAGGCAGATGAAAAAAAAATATTACTTGGGTTTTCAAAATGTAAAAAATGAGTTTTCCAAATCAAACCTAGTATTTTAAATTCACAATTTTACTCTTCAAACATTTTTTCCCATGGAAAATATTTTATAAGTTTTTAAGTCATACTTACCTCATTATATATCCATAAATGATATAGTATTAGTAAAAACATTATTTTTCACTATTCACCTAAAACTAAATTATTTCAAAAAAAATAAAAAATACGAAGTTGATATTTTTATGATGATTCTAAAAAATAAATTTCAATTTTTCAAATTAAAATTCTAAAATTTTATAATTAAACTATGAAACATAAATCATAATGAAAACTGTTTTTATAGGAAAATGGATTTTTAGAATATTAACTATTATTATTCTTAGTTCCTATCAATTACTAATTAAATTAATTTAACATATCATTCATATTAATGAGATATTTTATCTATAATATACTTAAGTAATTAAAATAAATCATATAAAATCCAATTTTATAAAAAAACAATTTTTTAGCATAAAATGTTCTTATTAGTTATTTAACTGCATTAATTGAATTTTATCAATGAATAAAAGTGATCTTTAGTTTATTTATACATATATTTAAAATATTATATACCACTACTTTTACCTTCTAATTAAATGGATACATTTTAGCAGATATATAATGTTTCACAATTCATTTTCGTTCAGTGTTATGTTTGAAGAAAGTTATTGTACACATTATGTTTCAAAGGAAAATATAATTTAAAATATGGTGGTGTTACATTCACCCCCCCCCCAAATAAACTAAATCCTCACAAGTTTTATTATCACTCACTAATTAAAATAGATAAGGGTGTCTGTGACTCTATATTTAATTTCTAATTATTATTTTTCCTCACTACGTTAGGTAAGACTAGCAATTTTGGATTTTCCCTTATAATAGGCGGATCACTAATATGGAGTTTATATCATACCATTTGAGATAAATATCACTTAGGATTAGGTATTGAGAACTATATAATGTGTGTAATTTTTCATAGGTAGTTTATAGTCAGCCCTTTATCATTATATGACCATCGGTTGATTTAGAATTTTGAATGTGATTTCCCTATCAAGGAAATTGGCATGGCCTCTATATAGAGATATCCAATATATGTTTGATATCCCATAAAAATTACTAAAGTAATGATAATAGGATTTATATGAATCACATTCCTATAAACACCAATTAAAAGAGGTCTTATATACTTGGTATGTGATTTTACATGAAAATGAGTTTTATCGATACTTCGATATATAATGGTTAATATTTTCAAGATATAAATGAGTAGGTAGAACTTAAACCAAATAAGATAATTTATATTTTTTATTTGGTGATATTTGTATCCTTCATCCTATATTTTCATGTCCAACTTCATAATTTTTTATTGTATAGGCTTTCCCTTATTCCTTTGGCTTAGGAGGGTTTTAACATTAATTATCCTCATTGGACCATGTGTTAGGGAATCAATTTTCATAATACCCAAATTCATTTAATTTAAATCTTTTAAGTGTGGGTGGAACATTATTTTGGGCTTTTATAAGTTATATTTTATTAGTTAACCTCTTAATCTCTCTTCAACAATTAATATATTGATGGTAAATCCTTACACACTTGAAATATTTCATTATTCTTTTGAGAGGTTCACTTGGGTACTTATTACTACATTATTGACAGGTAGGAAGTTTAATCTCTGTTTCTTTTTTTCTTTATCCAAAAAACATCCATGTAACATTATCCCCATCTTCTTTGGAGACTATGGGAGATTTTCATGGATCTGGATATTAATAATAACTCATAATAGTTGGGTAAGCATGACCATAGAATTTTTAAAAATGTGTTATATCCTAGTAAGTTACTCATTGTACATTTATCCAATTATTAACTCAATTACTCTGGGATTCATCCATTACTTTACATAAAGAAAATATGAGGTGTGACAATACTTAAATTCATAAATGTGAAAATGGAAAACTATAAACATAGAATAAGTAACTCATAAATTACATGTATAATTTAACTTATGAGTTTATAGGTTTTAATCTAGGTTATCCATGGTCATTTCCTATTAGGTTCTTGAACCTAAATATTTTAAAATCCCTAATAATGATTTATAAAGATCATGTAATTACCAAATAACATCCCCCAAGAGTTTCAAAACAAGTGTGTAGTTTGGCCTATTTTTAGTGCACCAGGTGAAGATCAAGTTGATACCCAGCCATCCTTTTCATGGTTATTTCCCTTAGGTGAATCTCTACCAGAGCCTGCATCCACATATAGTTTCTAGAGAGGGATTTCATTTCTAATAAAACACACAATATCTATTTTACCAATAATTCATGATGTTATCTTATACTTAGACTAATCCCCTGGGTTTTCACTAAATTTTGGACAACCTAATTCCTAAAAATCAAAAAAATACAAATTTTCTAAACCTTTCTCTAATACAAACTATGGTGCTGAAAACTCACACTCCCAGGTTCGGTGCTAAAAACAAATAATTTATATCTATATTTGATGAAAAGGGAGACTTCAAAAACTATATATACATATGATTCAATAATTTAGATATTAAATCTCATAATAATCATATAATCCAAATAAATAAAGTTTTATTATCTTTAAGGATAAACTACATAAGAAACATATTTTTTAATACTTGCGAACATTTATCCATAATTAAACCACACTTGAATACTTTATAGAATCCTCATAAGTTATAATCATCTTGATAACGTAAGGAATGAAAATAAATGAAAGGGTTGATATTAGATTCTTAATAAGGGTAAACATAAGATATAATAATTGATGAACATAAATATAGTATAATATAAGAATTTGGGTATGAGAACATAATAAAAGTCCAAAAACAGAACATTAAGATATCATACCCACATAAACATGGATCAAAATACATAAATCAAGGATATGATCAAAACATAACACATAATCCATCATAAAATTAGTATGATGAAAAACATATGAATGTGATGATAAAATAAAAGTATAAATCATAAAATAGTGGACCAGGAATCATTATTGGTTTCCCATAAAATGGTAGAGAAAGAAAAACTACCTGATTCTTGTGACATTGTGGAGTAGGAATCATTATTATATTATCATAGATATAATAGTATTGTAGGAATCACTACTTTATTTCCATAACATAGTGGATCAAGCATGACAACCTGATTCTTATAAAATAGTGGAGTAGGATTCACTACTAGATTCCCAAAAACATAGTGGAGTAGGAATCACTAATTGATTCCCATAAACATAGTAGAGAATAAATTACTACCTGATTCCCATAACATAATGAATATGGAATTACTACCTAATTCTCATAAACATTTTGTAGTAGGTTTAATTTTCTGATTCCCATAAACATAGTGTACCAGACATCACTATCTAATTCCCATAACATAATAGATCAGGCATCACTTCTTGATTCTGATAATATAAAAAGAACCAATAGTTGATTCTTGTAATTATCTCATGATATATAAATCTTTAACTAATGCATTGGATGGATATATAGGTACCACCCATCACATAAATATAAACTATACAAATGTATTCTAAGAGTATATGAAAAAATTCAAATTTCAAACATCATGTAATTAACCTATGAAATAGAGATGGGTTACATGAAAACACCAATAGAATATTTCAAAATCCATCCAGTTAAATAAAGTATATGGTTTCTTAACAACACATCCAATTACAACATAAGGAATGTCAACAATTTTTGAAATAAATAGTAAACATCCTTTTTATGATTATTGGATAGTTTAATTTAAAAAAATAAGAAGAAATATCCCCATTTTTAAATTCATTTAAACTCCTAAAAACGTTTCCTTTAAAACAAATTGCTTTAATATTGATAAAAAAATTTAAAAATTTCCATTTAAAATATAAGTTTTTTAGAAAATAAAATTTATAATATAAAGATGCTGTCAAAAACATTATTTGATAAGAAATTAAAAATACTAAAGGATTCGTTATTAAAAAAAAATAGTTCTTTAAAACCCCTTTTTAAAATCAAGATTTCCTTTTTAAAATAAAACTTTTACTTTTGTACAATAAAAAAATATTTCATTTTATTTTCAAAATCATTAAGAATAAAAATAATTTCGAAAACTATTTTTAAATGTTAAAAGGAAGCTTCGTAAAGAATAATTCCCATAATGGTGAAAGGATGTGTTCACATATAAAATGTTAAAATGCTTGCTTATTTCAAAACGATACGTGTTGAAAATTTTAAAATGTTATTTTAAAACAATTTTAATGAAATTAAAATAGTATAAAATGAAAATTATAAATTATTTAATCGTGTATAAGGACATCCATAAAATTAATTTGAATATAGAGGGGGAAAATTACCATCCTTAAAAAAGATGTGGGTGAGTTTCTCTTACAAATGTCACATCAGATAAATTATAAAAAATGGGAAATAAAAAATGAGAGAGTAATTATATAACCTCAATAATAACTAGTGGAGAAGGAAATGGTTAATTTTTTATAGACAAATACAATGAAATTTACCCTGTTGGATAATTATTCAAAAGTAATATTGATTGAAAATTAGATTGGTGACAAAACCCTTATGACTTCAGTAACCCTTAAATCAAAGGTCATTGAAATATGATACATAATATGGATATGTAATCCCTTTGATAGTCATTAAAAGTGTGAAAAAATATATCCATATTCACCATAAAAAAATAAAACTAGTGGTGGATATGGAATAAGTCTAAAAGAATAAAAATTCAGATGAGAAACATCTTAAATTGATTCTCAGCTTCCACAAAAGTGATTTAACCTCATTGGGAATTTGACCATTATATTAAATAACTTCTTGTAAATGGAGTATTTAAGATATATTCATATGATCAAAGGCTTAGGGTAATGGAAGAGATTTCAAAGGGAAGTAAAATGGGTAGGTTTTCAAGTGGAATTGAAATTTTTAGAGTGTCCAAGAAGAGGTGTTTGAAGACCACTTCTATAATTGAATGGAATAAAAAAAATTAAATATAACCTATTATATATAATGATAAAATGTTACACATGAAAATTAGATTCCATAGTGGATGATAGTGGAAGAGAAATAAGGTTTGGTCAGTCCAAACCTTAACAACTCATTTAGAGACATGTTTTTAACATCATTTAGCTATTTTACACTAGGTTAAACTCTTTTTAACTAAATTTAACTTTACCATGGTAACTAAATTTTTAACCTTGGTAACTAATTTTTAGGACTAAAAAAGAAAAAACTTTTATTAAAAAACTTTTATATTCATATTTAAAATATTGAAACCATTTTATCAAATAAAAATTCTAATTTTGAGAAGTATTATTTGTAATATTATTGCATATTATGTTTAAAACCCCATTTTTAGAAAAGTGTATTTTAAAGAATAAAAATAATGTACAAAATAAATTAACAATTTTTTATACTTCCATGATATTAATTGGGTTTTTATTAAAAAAATAATAGTATTCTAGATTTTAATGAAATCCAAAAATGAATTCCATATTTAGAAAACCTGATTTAAAAAGAAAAATGAAAAACAATTTTTATGAAGATAAATGATTGCTTATGTTTTTAAAATGTAAAATAAGAGTTTCCTAAATTCAAATTAGTATTTTAAATGAATCATTTTATAACTTAAATATTTTTTTCCATTACAATTTTTTTACAAGTTTTTAATTCATACTTACCTCTTGATATAGTTATAAATGTTATAGTATGAGTAAAAACTATATTTTTCACAATTTTACTGCAAGTAAATTATTTCTAAAAAATTACAAAAAATAATCCTAAAACAATATTGTCATTATTTATCAAAAATGAATTTCAATTTATCAAATTCAAATTCTAAAATTAGAGAATTTAACTAAAAAAGAATAAAATATTATGAAAAACAATTTTTATAGGAAAATGGATTTTAAAAATGTTAATTGTTCTTTTTGTTATTTCATTTAATTTAATAATTAAATTTGTGTTAATATATTATTTTCATTAACAAGATATGTTATCTATAATATAATTATTTTCTTAAAATAAATCACGTAAAAATCCAATTTTATTAAAATACATTTTTAGTATAAAATGATATTATTAGTTATTTAGATATATTAATTGATTTTTATCAATGAATTATCATTAAAAATGAACTTTATTTTATTTATATATATATTTCAAAAGAAAATATATCAATTTTAACCCACTAATTCAATACATACATTTTAATGTTTATCAAATTTTTCATAGTACACTTTGGTTTGGTGTTTCATGTGAAGAAAGTTTCTAAAAACTTTAGGTTTTAAATTGAAATATAATTTAAAATATTGAGATGTTATAGTTTTACACTAAGATATAGAAAAAAACTATATCAATACACATGACAATCTATATTGTATATTATGATATATTAAAACTGGAGGAATTAGCTTATATTATAATCAATGATATTTCATATCATATAATATTATATAATTCATTAATTATATCATATCTTATGATATTGAGTATAATATCTAATATTTATCAATTTAAATATGATTTCATGAATCAAAATCATCAAGGTATGGATCTAATTCTACTTTTAGGTTTCTTAGGTTCAAATAAACCTTATTCAAGCAGTGGAAGACATAATAAACTATAAACCAATATCATTCATTCTTTAAAATTGAAACCATGTATAATATAAAATCAATAACATACCATTCACTAAATATGAACAAGCCTCCTGACTTCAATAACACATTTGATAAAGATCATTTTTAAGAAGAAAATGGTTCTTTCCTCCTAGTGTATTCATGGGTTAATGAATCACCCAATACGTGGGTAAGATTATCCATTTAATCATGTTATGTGAGTATATCTTAATTGTAAAGAAATAGAGAGAAGAGATCTTGGGAATATGGAGAATCATATCACATATAAGATGATCAGATGAAATTTGTATGGCTTTGTAATCCTTTATATAGGACTTAGGGATTCTCCTCAACCCTCTATATATTTAATTAAATTTTTTAACATTTTAATATATGGAATACAATTACAAACCATTTGTAACCCTCAATCGTGTAAGAATTTAAAAATTAGATGAATACAGTTGATTCTCCAAATAATTTTATCATATGAATTGTATATAATTAGTTAATTTTTTTCATGGAATAAGATACCTGAATTTTATCATTTAATATTAAAATTTTATATCAATAATATCATATGATTGATACATATAACAACACTATGGTATTCTCATATCATAAATTATGATATAGATATGTTAGTGGTATGATATCTCATTTTCTCACTATAAAATATTCCATACCATTGTCCATGTGAAACTTCCATTATAAAGTTCGTTCAAATGTTATTAATGCTATAATCTCCATGAATCTTCCAAGGTGGATCTCCCCGGAGCAGCATGGATTTGTAGGGGGTAGGTCTATACAAGGTTTTATCACCCTGGCCTAAGAAATAACTATAGATATGAACTTCAAAACCCATGGCTCTAATGTGGCTATCAAAATTGACACGAATAAATCATATGACCTGGTGGAGTGGGGATTCATCATCAAGGTGATGAGAGGTATGGGTTTTTATCCCTGGACTACTGACCTTGTTTTCAGATGTATCAGCTCATTGTGGATAGCAGTCTCTTTCTTGGGGAATTCCTTTGGTTTCTTCAAATCCATTCGTGGTCTTAGACAGGGTGATCCATTGCCCCCCATCATATTCATCTTAACTCAAGAGGTTCGTAGCTGGCTCATTCAAAGGACCATTAATAATGGTGATACTTTGGCTTAACAAAATATCATGAGATCCATGTTCATTTCCACTTAATGTTTGTAGATGAAACCATTATATTTATCAATGGGCAGAAAATTCATTCGAGGCTTAAACTGACTCTTGGAATTTTACTTCCACTGGAGTGTCAAACATATCAACAAATAATAGAGTCTCTTCTTCATCTCCAAATCATGCTCCTTTAGAAGAATTTATAATGTTCATTCCACCATTGATATGAAAAGAATATGTTTCCCATTCACTACCTTAGGGCTCTCATCTCCCCTGGAAGACAAAATATGTGTGACCTTGATTTTCTCTCCAACAAGATTGTGGAAGGCATCCACAACTGGAAGAACAATTTTATGTACTTTGTTGGATGCATTTATCTTATCAATAGTGCGTTTTTGGACACTCCAATCCATGCCCTCTCCGCTATCAAGGCACCAAAAGGTGTAATCACCAGTATTGATAAGATCCTGGCTGTTTTCATCTGGGACCCCCTCGTGGAGGGGAAAAGGCTCTGAGTATCATGCTCTAAGGTGGTGATTCTAGTGAGGGATGGTGGTATTAATGTGCGAAGCTTGGATGACACTCTCAGGTTCATGCATGAAAGGTTGGCTTGGGAAGTGCTAGAACAGATCACGCTGTGGGGGGAAACAATGCACCCTTTGTTTTTCAACCATTCTTGGGAGGAGGGGAATCCCTCTTTAGTATTACGTACTCTCGCTTCACTTTTCTTGAAGCTTCAGGTACAGCCTCAATGGATCATCGGTAGGGGCGACCTTTCTTTTTGGCACCTTAACTGGGTGGGGACCGTTCATGGTTTCCCGGGGTGCCCGGCTGCTAACATTTATTTCAAGGAGGCAGGCCTATACTTGTCCTTCATCAAGGCTATGCTGAATGAGGAACAACATGATTTCTTTGACCTCATTTTCTTGATGTAGGAACCTGATCATTGTGTTTTCACCCCTTCTTCCTTGGGCATCTTCACCTCTCTGGACTATCTCCAAACTTGGGATATTACGGAGGAGCAGGATATTTGGAGTGATCTCTTGTGGTCCAAAGCGGCACCTTCAAAAATCAATTTTCTGTTATGGAGGATCACGCATCGTTCTATCCCCACGGATGAGAATATCAAACGTTATGGTATTCCCTTTGCTTCTTGGTCCCCCTATTGTAAATATCACCAGGAGGAAAGTGTTAAGAACCTCTTCTTCAAGGGATAATGGGAATTTGAAGTGTGGAACTTCTTTGGAGAGTTCACAGGACTCCATTTCAATAACCTAGAGGATCTTCCTTTCTTTGATAGATGGTTCTACGGCTTGGGAGACAGAGGCTCAGAGTAGATGGTGCACTTGATGATCCTGCTGGTGGTGTGTTAGGCTATATAGAAATCCATAAATAAGATAAGACGTGAGGGGATTCATTCGGCTGGTAATTCTATTATCATCAAGTTTAAGAGTTTTATTGTTGATTTAGCTCATCACATTGGTGGCTGGAGGGACGCCCCCTCCTTATTGTGGATGCTTCCCCATACAAATGATGCCCAGGAGGTCGAAAGTAGCAAATACATCCGCTGGGTGTGGCGGAGTCCCCCCGCCAGGGGTATTAATCTCAATATTGATGGATCTTTTAGGATGGGTGTTCTGCGTGGGGGAGGGGTTGTCTGGGACTCTCAGGGTTCGGTTCTCTTGGATTTCTCCAATATCTTGGGACATGGTTCCTCTATTTAGGCAAAAGCCAAGGTTATTCTCATGGGTATCAATCTCTGCCATCGGAGGGGTCTATCTTTATCAGAGGTTGAAATAGATTTGAATATCCTTCGTGATTTTCTGAATGATTCACTCCCTCATCCCTATTCAATTATCTATATTATCAAAAAGTACAAGTGATGTTCAACAATGGCATCAAAATTATGCATTATTGGCATGAGGGAAATCAAGTGGTGGACCATCTGGTTTCGATTGAGTTCCCTGTAAATGCTCTAGTTTGTTTGCACAATATCATTTCTCTAAAGACCGAAGGGGTTAATCTAATCGTAGGGGATTCCCTCAACCTTCACCATTTCAGACCTCCATACATTTTTCGGTTTTGATGTTGGGTTTGTGATCTTACCTCCTTATTCTTAAAAAAAATTAATTTCGATGTTGATAAAATAAGTTACAAGATAATATATATTATATATGCAATATATTTTTTGTCATATCTCTATCACTCCCATATAAGAAAATGATATCTTTAAAAATTATAGATATTTTCAACCTATTGAAGATAAATTCCGACTATAATTCATGCTGGAATATTTAAAAAATTAGGAAAAAACACTCTAAAAATAACCCAACATTATCTTTTATCTTTCTCTAATATATCTAAATGAAAGAAAACTCCATTGATCATAAATCAATAATTAGATAAATATATCAACATTAACTGGAATATTCTAGTCTTATCCTCCTTAAAATGGTATTTAATCTTAAAATACATGTATTATAACTTCAATGAATGATGTTTTGAAGATCCTACACTAAAATTAATTTTTTATGCATTTATATTGGTTCTTCTCCATCATTTATCACACACTCATCTATTCCATCACACAATAGAAGAAACACACCACATCACTTTTCTTCAATTTTGAATTTCAAATTCAAAATACAAATCTCCTCATGAATTCTATCTTCTCTCACTTCATTATCAACCTTTGGATCACTCTTAACCTTATACTCAACTTTAATATAGTCAAAACACATTTAGGTTTGAGTATAAGAATACTACATAGAACTTGTGATATTTTATTTCTTTTTGAAATAAAATAGTTGGTTTTCATTTTAGGGAACCTTGGTAAACCTAAAGTGTCCAATTTTATATAATAAGGCTGTGGAGAGGTGTTCTTGACTAGTTTATCCCATGATTTTTACATCAATGACTTTTTAAGTAGGAAGTTCCTTACCTTTTATCCTTTGTTACACATGATTCCTTAATATGATTTATTCATAGACATATTTGATGATTGTGCCAGATTATAATCGCATGTGGGTGTTTGTGTGGCCCTGAGAACCTTATGTGACACTTGGTTCCATGAGAGCTTTATAGATTATTTTTCATGTTCATTTTTGATCACATGTATTTTTTTGATACCTTACTTATTATGATGTGTTATGTGTGTTTATCCCATGATATGGTATGATTGATTCCATAAAATTGATGTGATAGCTTGATTCCATGATGATGTTTGATTCACAAGTTAATGTATATGATGATTATATATTTCTCATGATGTGTTCAGTTTTTGTTATCCTAATATGAATTTTCATGTTTTCCTATAGATTATTAGTATGTGCATATTTGACAAGTGGTCATTGTGGTATGATTACTCCTTGTGGGGTTTGGGCATAATGTGTGGTGATAAAAATGGTGCAACATGATAACCTTATAACCTAGAATCTAATAGAAGCATTTTGTATTTTTATTATATGTAAGCACTTTATTCCCTATGGATTCTGAGTGTTACTTGATGCCTTGTGGATTTGAGGTAGGTTATAGATACTCAATGCCTTGTCAAATTTTAGTTTTAGCCAATGCCTTTTGGATTCTGTGTATGTTGTTTTCACTCAATGCGTTTTGAATTCTGAGTGACTCTCCAATAGACTTGTGGCCAGTATAGATACTTATCTACACACAGTATATTTTTGGCATGGATCTAAAGGAGGTACGGCTGAGGGATTGTCGAAGCATGGTTAGTGCACGACTTCTCAGTTTTGGATTGTGTGTTTCTATGCCTGTTACCCGTTTATTATTATTATGGAATACACTTGTATATATGAGAACATTAGGTTCAGGAAATGTTGGTGGTTTTCTATTTATTATTTTACTCACACCCTACTCATGAATTTTGGTGCACTTTTATATTTCATGGGGAATCCTGTGAAGGGAAAAGGCCTTATGGCGGACTATTGAGTTGAGGAGTGTGGATATGGTGGTGGGTGAGAAAAGACACCGGTGAGACCTGTATTTTATCATTTTTTTGTTTGTATAATTTATTTACAATATTTATTCTTTTCCACTTTGGGATCTAATTTATTTGTATAACACGTATGTTATCTTTACATTTCCTTATGTTTACTCTGATTATTTATTATATTGGTTATTGCTGATTATTGATCATATAACATGATACTGAGGGTATATTCTCTCCACTGATGAACTCATACCCTTACTTCTATTCAAAATCATCTTTCATATGCGGAGGAACATATGATGTCATGTGACCTTCATACTTGAACCCAGTAGTTTGGTTTGGGATGTTACAAAATTGTATCAGATCTCATGTTACTAACTAACTTGTTCTTCTCTTTCTTTGGGTTGGGATAGGTTATATAGAAGATAGGATAGTTGGGACTCAGGTAAGGGAACTATGTTGTTGTATTTCTAGAACTGCATAGTGGACCTCCAAGTTTCCATAAAGTGGAGAAAATATATTCTTCTATTACCAATGAATAAATTCACATTGGGTGATTCACATGATTTTTATATCTGATTTATGATTTTTCACATATGTTCATGAATCATGACTAGGCACATAGGTTCACAATCCATATATATATATATTTGTGTGTGTTCTTGTGTTCTATAGTGGTTCATTAATTAAATTACTTGACTGACTGGAAATTAATTTTTTTTATTATAAAGATAGACCCCCTTTTAAGGGATAAGGGAGAACCCAAACAACTTCAAAGACATACAAAGACATTCAATCCCTCCAGTCTAATGTCCAAAGATCAAAAACAATCTGATTCAAATATGAAAAGTAGGTTCCTCCCCAACATCAAAATCATTAAGATGAGCTTTCACCTTCACATCACTGTTCAGCTAGTAGTATCTTGCATGAATGCATAGGCACGGTACTGATGGCAAACGCCATACCCTCTAAATTATCCAATTCTGGATAGCCATGAAAAGTGAAATCTCCCTGCTCTAAACCTCCTCTAGAGCCGTCCCTTGATGAGAACTGGATGCATTGACCCATAGATCACAAACTAAAGTGCCACAAACCAAACAGACCATCCATTTCACAGATTCACAAATTCAACAGAAAAACCATTCAAAGTTTTCCAAAAGCCATCCATCATGCTACAAAACCACCACAGTAAAACCCTCGCTGTAATCAATTTGTTCCGCCACCGTGAAGCCATCACAGCTCTCTGCACATCACCTCAAACCAGGATCTCATACATCAAAACTCCATCAACGGTCATTAGAACTGAATCCAAGACAACATCACACACCACCTCCATCAATCCGAGAAGCCCCAACCGAACATCAAGATCAAAATCCAAAACACCGAAGCCGGAATCTCACTGGACACCCGGATATGGAAACGAAAGCCTCAAAAAAACCAAATTCAGAAAACAAAATCGAACAAACATGACAACATCACCATCGACGGAATACACCCGAAGAAGATCACGCCGCAAGCCACTCCCATCACCGCCTTCAGATCCGCATGCACACGGAGACTGCAACAAACCTCCCACTGCACCCAATACCAACACTGAAATGAGGCAACACCCCCCAGACTGTAGAAGAAGAGGCCCCACCCTAGACTGTACCGCTGCCTAGAAAAAACCTATCAAGATCTACGGCTAGGGCGAAATAATAGGCCGACAACGAATAGCCAAGGAACGAACCCACAAGATGCCTCCACAATATATTCATACTAGAATTTATTTATTTAACTAAGATTTTTTTGTGTTAATATATATATGATTACTATGACTAATACGCAGGGATGGAAATAAGTGTTATTACTAGGAGGGGTATACCTTGGGTTAAGGGTAGACATCTAGGAAATCTTTATTTGATCCCATGGACTGGCCAAGAGAAACACTGTGTGATCCCATAAACCGATTAGGGTTTTTCATAATGAATTTTCTTCTTTTCAGAAGGGTATTCATTCACGTTACAAAAGATGTTTCCTCAATATATTCTTATGTAACTGATTGTGAATCAGGATGAAATACTTATGTAATGAAGGAGGTTTCAGTATTACCACTGGACATGGATGAGAATGCAGTTGAGTTTTCTATTACATCCGCTCTGTTGTATGGGTAGCAAGGCTGCTTCAACCAGAAGTTGTTTACATAGTTCATGTACTACGAATAGGAGTTTAGAATTATGGTAAAATATTCCCTTACTTACACTCCAACATTCTTCATCATTCCAAGGCATTATAGGCCCTCAGGATTTTGAGTAATGGGTTTAAATTTTTATGGATCGTTAACTCAGTAGATACTATGAAGGATCAGTAAGTTAAGCTGAAAAGATATTGTTACAGTTTGGATTCCCATTTTGATAACCCATACCATATGGTACCAACCAAGATGAATTAGATCAAGGTTATACTTGATAAATTAAAGAGGAAGTAATTAATAAATCTAAGTACTTCACCAGGCGGTTAACTTATATTGTTTTCCAAGATGGTGTATATAAGTCTTCAGCTATTTATTGATTACCCAAAGCTAAACCAGGAGATGGTCAGGAAGCGATATCCATTACCCTTGATCGATGATCTTTTCAATCAACTATGTGGATCTAAGGGGTTATCCAAGATTGATCTTCAATCGATCTATCACCAGTTGTTAGTTAGAGAGGATGATATTATAAATACCATTTTTTGGAGAAGGTATGGATTGTATGAGTACTTGGTAATATCCTTTGAGCCGATGAACACATCGATAATGTTTAGGGCCCTCATGAAAAAGATCTTTCATACATAACTTGACTCGTTCGTCATGGTGTTCATCAAATGAAATACTCATCTACTCACCAACACTATAGAAAAATTATAGGAACCTAGAGATAGTCTTGAGTACACATTGAGGCCCTAGGATTTACAACAAGCTGTCGAAGTGTGACTTCTGGATTTTAGGGATGAAGTTCCTAGGACATGTGGTGTCTAATACTGGTATATCTATAGACCCATAGAACGTTGAGGTAGTCATGTCCTGGACACATCCCCATGTGTTTGAAATAAATATCTTTTTCAGTTTAGTAGGATATTACCGACAGTTTATATGTGAATTCTTTTGATTATAATCACCCTTAATAGCACTGAAAAATAAGGTATTTATGTTCTAGTGGTTATACCAGTGTGAAGAGTCTTTCCTTGAGCTGAATATAAGGCTGATGGAATCTATAGTACTAATACTCCCTAGGGCTGGGATTAGTTATGCTGAGTACTATGACACATCAGGCATTCATCTCAGAGCAATGTTGATCCAAAGAGAGTAGGTAGATTCCTATGGGTCTCGTCAGCTGTGACCCAATGCAAAGAATTACCATAAACATGACTTTTAACTGGTAGTTGTGGTCCATGCTATGAAATATTGGACACACTATCTATTTGGTGAGATAATTATTGTTTACATGGACTACAAGCGCCTTCACTATATCTTTACACATAGGGACCTAACCCTAAGATAGGGGTGATGGGTTGAGTATCTATAAAATCTCGACTTTGAGATGATATATTCACTTGGAAAATGTAACATCGTTTTAGAAACTCTTATCCATAACACATAGACTAATTAGGAGCTTGGTAGGATGCCTTTAGAGCAGCAGTGGCATTGGGTGACCTTATTGGATGATTGGAGGATAGATGCCTCAGAGGACCATGGTTCTATGACTTGTTCCCATTAGTGACCACAACCTCACTTGGGGACCGGGTGAAGACTATTTAGGAGTCATACCGAGAGTGTGTTCTGATGAGGTAACATATAGATAGAGGTGACCTGAAACCCATATAGTTGATGGATGATGATGATGTGAAATTGGTATATGTGAGAGTAGTAGTCCTTGTTTCCATCAGATAGGATCTAATGGGAGATTACCATACCACTAGATGGGAAGTACATCCTTCTGTGACAAAAATGTATCATGAATCTAGATAGAAGTTTTGGTAACTAGGGATGAAGAGAGAAATTCCTAGTTTTTTCTCTCGATGCCTTACCTTCCAAAGTGTAAAGGTCTAGCACCAGTGTCCTGGTAGGTTATTACAGTCAATCCTGACACCTATGTGGAAGTGGGAGGACATCACAATGGACTTTTTGATAAGGTTACCCAAGAACCTATGGGTTTTTGATGTGGTATTGGTGATTTTTAATCATTTAATGAAATCTTATCACTTCTTATCGATCAGAGAGACTCACTCAGTAGACGATCTGAGAAATATCTATGTCTGAGAGATTTTATGCCAACATGGAGTATATTCAGAATTGTTTCAAATAGAGATGCACATTTTACATCATGATTTATTTAGGGCTTGTAAAAATCCCTAGGTACTTAGCTTAGATTAAGCATGAAATACCATCCTTAGACAGACAGACAGTCAAAGTGGACTATACTCATATTGAAGGATATGCTTCATGATTGTGTGCTAGACATTTTTGGAGTCATACCCAGAGTGTGTTGTGATGAGGTAACATCTAGATAGAGGTGACCTGAAACCCATATAGTTGATGGATGATGATGATGTGAAATTGGTATATGTGAGAGTAGTAGTTCTTGTTTCCATCAGATAGGATCTGACGGGAGATTACCATACCACTAGATGGGAAGTACATCCTTGTGTGACCAAAATGTATCATGAATCTAGATATAAGTTTTTGTAACTAGGGATGAAGAGAGACATTCCTAGTTTTGTATCTCGATGCCATACCTTATATAGTGTAAAGGTTGAGCACCAGTGTCTTGGTAGGTTATTACAGTCAATCTTGAAACCTATGAGGAAGTGGGAGGACATCACAATGGACTTTTTGATAAGGTTTCCCAAAAACCTATGGAGTTTTGTTGTGGCCTTGGTGATTTACAATAATTTAATGAAATCTTATCACTTCTTATCGATCAGAGAGACTCACTCAGTGGAGGATCTAAGAAAGATCTATGTCTGAGAGATTTTACGCCAACATGGAGTCCATTTCAGAATTGTTTCAAATAGAGATTCACATTTTACATCATGATTTTTTTAGGGCTTGTAAAAATCCCCTCAGACTCAACTTAGATTAAGCATGAAATACCATCCTTAGACAGACAAACATTCAAAGTGGACTATACTCATATTGAAGGATATTATTCGTGATTATGTACTAGACATTTTTGGAGTCACGCCCAGAGTGTGTTATGATGAGGTAACATCTAGATAGAGGTGACCTGAAACCCATATAGTTGATGGATGATGATGATGTGAAATTGGTATATGTGAGAGTAATAATAATTGTTTCCATCAGATAGGATCTGATGGTAGATTACCATACCACTAGATGGGAATTACATCCTTATGTGACCAAAATGTATCATGAATCTAGATAGAAGTTTTGGTAACTAGGGATGAAGAGAGAAATTTCTGGTTTTGTCTCTGGATGCCTTACCTTCCATAGTGTAAAGGTCGAGCACCAGTGTCCTGGTAGGTTATTACAGTCAATACTGACACCTATGTGGAAGTGGGAGGACATCACAATGAACTTTTTGATAAGGTTACCCAAGAACCTATGGGGATTTGATGTGGTCTTGGTGATTTTCAATCATTTAATGAAATCTTATCACTTCTAATCGATCAGAGAGACTCACTCAGTGGAAAATCTGAGAAATCTTTATGTCTCATAGATTTTATGGCAACATGGAGTCCATTTCAGAATTGTTTCAAATAGAGATGCACATTTTACATCATTATTTTTTAGGGATTGTAAAAATTCCCAGGGAATCAGCTTAGATTAAGCATGAAATACCATCCTTATACAAACAGTCAGTCAAAGTGGACTATACTCATATTGAAGGATATGCTTCGTGAATGTGTGCTAGACCTTTTTGGATCTTTGTATGATCACTTGGACTTGATATATATTTCATAAAAGATAAGTTTTAACGCTTCGATTTAGTTGGAACCTTTTGAGGATCTTTATGGGAGGTCATGTCGCTCACGGTTGTGTTGGCATGAGGTTGGTGAGGCAGAAGTTGTTGGCCCCAATTTGGTTCATGACAACTCTAAGAGAGTGTAGCTAATACGAAAGAGGTTCATCACTACTTTTAGCATACAAATATCTTATTCTAACCACAAGACTAGACCCTTGGAGTTCATTTTGACCAACTGGGTTTTTTTAAGTGACTCCTCATTTGGGACGGAGATGATTATGCATGGTAAGATAGCACTTAGTTTTTTTGGACCCTTTGAGATCGTCGTGTGGATAGGGCATGTGGCATATCATCCATACATCCCTTATGTATATCAAGGTATTCATGTTGTATTACATGTTTCATAGATTCAAAGTTACATACCCAACCTTGAGCATATAATATATTTCAAGGATGTTCATACACATACTGATGAATCTTATCTGGAGTTCTAGGTGTAGATCATATATCGAAGTGAGAAGGTGTTGTGAGAAAATATGGTACCATTAGTCTAGATTCAGTGGTACCATGGATGGATCCAAGAGGAATTATAGAAACATGAGCCAAATGTTTAAGCTTAGTGACTATATTTGTTTGATCAATACCATTAAATATACTTCTCAAGGATGAGAAGTAGATAGAGTTGGAGAATTTTAATATCCTAAACTTTACAAAGATATTAAAATCCCTCATGTTGATAAATTATAGGTGTCTTATGTGGAAGAATTTGATTTAAAAATGAAAATAACTTAATAAATATGTTAAAGTATTTCCATAAGAGTAAAATCCTAGTTAACACTTTGGGATATTCAATTGAATATTTTCGGAGTCATACACTGAGTTAGTGTGATATTCTGAGGCTCATAAAGTCTCAACGAAGACAAAATAAAATTATTAAATATATTATCTAATTTGATCATGGTTTATTCAAAATAATTGAATAACTCCAAAATAGTACATCATATGAGAAATATGAGACCAGTATTAGGTCTGGCACATGGTTTTTACCCTAAATAGTGTATAACATTTGTAAGTGCCATACGTTTGGATGGCTATCTCATAAAAATAAGTTATTTAATAATTTCTAATTTATTGAAAATAAATTGATATCTCAAAAATAATGCATCATATGATAAATATGAGACCACCATTGGGTCTAAGAGATGGGGTTTACCCTAATCAGGATATTACATTTATGTACGTTGAGTGTTTTCCAAGATCGCACATGATAAAAACCTATTTTAATATTTAATTATTTAGTTATTATATTTTTTAATTATTAAATAATTATTTTATCTCAAACGGTGCATCTTATTAGAAATATGATACCACTATTAGGTCTGAAACATGGATTTTACCCTAGGTGGGGATTAACTTTTATATGTGTTGGATGTTTGGTCTTTCCGCTTATTAAAATAATCTATTTAATAATTTAATTATAAAATTAAAATTTAAAAATGAATACTAGGGGTACTATTAATCATCTTCTCCCCATTCACGTGTTCCTTCATGTTAGTGCACATTTTAATTTTAAACCTTCATATTTCACCCATTTTAGACCGATTAATGACAAAAAAGCATTAATAGGGTAAATCTATTGACTCTGCATTAAATTGATTAGTTGAATAATGGAAATTAATGGGTTTTTAAATATGGGGTGATAAATGCTATCTTTTTTTGTCATCAAATAGTAGAACCATTGTTTTCTTCGTCATTTGGTGTTTTTCATCGAGTCAAACTATCCTGATCTCCCTTACAAGTATTTAGTGTAGTCGATCAATCAAACTCTATTCAATTTGTGTACAGTTCCAAGAAGTCAAAGAACACATTATTCTTTACCTAATGTGCAACCTGTTGTAGGTTTCTTTCCATTTTATTTTAATTTTTTTACTTATCTCTTTTCACAGTCATGATTTATGAAAAAAAATAAAATGATTAAAAAATGTTACAATAAAAATGATAATCCTAAAGTTAACATAATATTATAATTGAATTATCAAAAGATAATTTTTTAAAAAATAAATTATCCAAATATATATATATATATATATTGATAATGACATTGTATGATTAGGGAAAATTTATTAAAATAAAATTATCAATGTGTAATTTCATGATTATCAAGGATAATTATTAAATAAATTATGAAATGATTATTGTGTAAGATTATCAACCAATAATTGTATGAGACTGTCCGAAAATAATAATGAGGAATTATCAAATGATAATAGTGAAAATCAGTAAATGATAATTAAAATGATTTATTGAATGATAATTTATCAAAATTATCAAAGGATAAAATATTTAATTATCATGGGTAATATAATATAATTATCAAATAATTATTATGAGATTATCAAATCATAATTATAAAAATTCTTAAATGATAATTTCCAGATTATCGAGGGATAATTTATAAATAAGGAATATAAAAATATAATCGCATAGTTTTATTAATGGATAATTTATATAATTACTGGAGGACAATTAATTTTAATTATCAATGAATAATTATTAAAAATTATCAAATGATAATTGCAATATTATCAAAGTATAATTTATAAAATAAAAATATCGAAGGATAATTTAAAATAAATTATCAAAATATCATTATAAAAGGATATTTTTTTATAAAATTATAAAAAGATAATTATCAAGGATAATTTATAATAAATTATAAAAATATAATTATAAAATTATAATTTAATTGAAATTATCAAAATATAATTATAAAAGGATAATTTATGAGAGATTATCAAAATATCTTTATAAAGAGATAATTTAAGAAAAATTATAAAAATATAATTATAAAAGGAAAATTTAATATAAATTATCAAAATATAAATATAAAAGTATAATTTATTAGAAATTATCAAAGTATAATTATAAAATGATGATTTAAGATAAATAATCAAAATATAATTATAAAATGATAATTTACGATAAATTATCAAAAGGTGATTATAAAATGATAGTTTGGAATTTTTATATGTGGGAGAATGTAACACCCCAGGTAAATAAAGAATATGACATTTTCATATTTATCCATATTTGTGAATAAAATGTTAATATGACTTTAAAGGGGACGCTATGCTCGATGGCGTACCCAACACGCAACAACGAGTTTCTTGGGAATCTTACGTTGCACTCTAATAATAAAATAATATTATTTTAAATGACAGTTAACATGTAGCCGTTGTATTGGAGGGACTGGATAGAAATAACTAAAATATGATTATATATGTTTTTAAATGTTTTTACATTTATCCAATAAAAGATAAAGGCATAAAATATGGAAAGAATTCAATTTTAGGCGTATATGCCATAGTTTTCACTAAAGGTTCACTTATCGCCTTTTGATGGAGAACCGTCATTAAATATAGTTTTGTTCACTCTTATACATCCTTTTGGACCAAATAAAACTCTTCTTAAGAATTGGGACAACAAAATTTACTTTGTGTAAATTTTTGGTATCTTTCCGATAAAGTTCATTTTTTTAATGAATAGTGTAAAATGTTGTATTTTAATTCAAAATCTCTTTTTAATCTAATTTAATTATATGATTAGATTATATTTTTAATTGGTTTTAATGTGAAATTATAATATATTTTTACCATTAAATCCAATAGTGGTCATTGGAATTAATTTCACTTTGAAATCAGACTTAAACTAGTGTCAATCTTTTGATACTTATTGTTCCATAAAAACACGCTATTTGCTCTGACAGCGGGAATTAATTATTAAATTAATTAATGTGACTTATATGTTTTGAATTTTGTAAAATAGACTTCATTTTTGAATTCTGAATATCAAATATAGCTTATGGTGAATTTTTGGGATTTTTTTGAAAAACATCAATTTTTGATGAATAGTGAAACCACTAAGTGGTACTTATAAAAACTGATTTTTCCGTTTAAATGAAATTTTGCCATCTTTGTGTTTTGAATTTAAAAAATCAGACATACATGGTTGTCATTAAGAAGTAAAATGTGATTCAATGGGATAAAAATAATTTTTTGGTGAATAGTAACTTATTAAGTTTTTAATCGCGATTAGAGGTAATTAGTGTAGTTTAAGGTAAAAATAATGATTTAATAATATGAAATGAACTTGACACATGTCCTAACCTCATTGGATGTGTCATGGCCTACCAAGACAACCCATGGGTTAACTTGGGGACCCCATGAAGCCACTTTGGTTGGAAAATGACATTAATATCTTTTTATTTAAAGTTAAAGTAAAAATGAGACAAACATGAAATGTTTTACTAAAACAATTTTTACATGGGGATATAAAAATCAGATTTTTGACTATAAATATTCAATGGAAATCTAAAAATATTTCCTACATCATAGTAGTTTTTTTATAATTTTTATACATTAAATAAATTAAATTATTTATGACATCATGATGATGCAGCGATGACCTCATTATTTAACGATTTAAACAAAATGGAAAGATAATGTAATATCTAAGACCTACACATGTCCAAAACCTATTGGATGAGTGTATTTCTAACCCTTATCACTTTATCCTCGAAACACATCAATTTGGGACCTCTTAAATCCGAATAACATTTTAAAATAAAGTGACTTTTCTTTACCTTCCAAGAGTGCCCCTCCTCTCCTCTTATAAAAGGCACTCACCTCTACCTCCTTACCCACACTCCCAAAGCCTTTGGCTCGGCCAAAATCTGCCCATTTTTTCTCTCCACTTACCAATCTTACTCCTTGAATCCTCACTTTGGGCAGAAGTCTTCCCAAGGAAGCCTTTGAGCTCAAACCAAAGGGAGTTACCCGATTTTAAGGTAATGTCTTCACTTGAGTCCTTTTGTTTTATTTTGCTTCTCCAACCCCCTAAACTCTTTTTATTCATTTATTTTGTAACAACTCTAGTATCATAAATATACTAGGATGTTATTATAATAAGTATTTGAGCTACACTTTCACACACCTACATCTAATGGTTAAAGAACATACTGTTTCCGTGGATGGCGAATTTCTGCCTCCCGAAACGATGATTGTTCAAAATTCTTCTAACACCTTAAAAGGTGGCCATTAAGATGACACTATATTTATATATGATATATAATATGTTTATGTTTTACTTAAGCTTCTGTATTTTTCATTTATGGTGTACCTTTATGGTTTCCATTATGGGTAAACGCGATATCTTCATTTAAGGAAGTGTGGACTACCGCCCCCTCAAAGTGATTTGATTCGTTAATACCATATGTGGTACGTATAAAGGATATATTTAATGATATTATATATTATACCATACAGGAATTAAAATACTATTATGTATAATTATGTTTTAATTCCATTAAATATGAAATAGAAATGGAAGTAGCGTTCATGCGTACGTACGGCCTACCGTCTCCATGAACAATGCATTTCATTTCTTATCCCCAAATGTAATGTACTATTATAAGTACATGTATATAATGGATATATATGATGAATGATACATCTAAATGATGAAAATAATTCTGGAATTAAAATATACATACCTCTCATTTAGTTTTAAATCCATTAATATGACATAGAAATGAAAGTAGCGTTCATGCGTACGTACGGCTTACCGTCTCCATGAACGGTGCATTTCATTTCTTACCTCTAAATGATTATGTAATATTATAAATATATGTATATTCTGGATATATATGATATATATGATATCCAAATCATGAATATAATTCTGTACATAATGAACATTTGACCACATGAACAACATGTAATTGTAAGAAGTCCACTTTCGACTTAAGAACCAAATATCGACAAAAAAAAAATTATTAACTTAAATGATTACATAATGTTTATAACATGGCAATAAGTGATATAAAAGGAATAATTAACTAGAAAAATGTTCTTAATAAAGGGTAAATTAACTCAAGTTTATTATTCAGGACGTTAAAGAATGATCGATTCAAGTTGGACCCGAGGTAAGGGATCCTACTCCTCTCTTTCTTTTTAAGTACACTCTTTTATGTCATTCCTTCTAAGCTCATATTTCTTGTTATTGGGATGTTCTTTTATATTACTCTTACTGTAATTTTTATGTTCATATTATGAGAGAACCTATTCTCTCTCATCAATCCATTTTGGAAGTTTTGAGTGGCGCCGTTAGGCTGCCAAATTTTCGTAAGAGATCTAACCTCTCTTTTTCTTTTTAAGTACTCTCCTTTATGTCACTTTTTTTAAGATCCTCTTTGTTATGATGGGGTATGTTCTTTTATATTCCCCTTTCTGTAAATTTTATTTTAATGTGATTAGATACCCTATTTTATCTTATCAATCCATTTTTGGAAGTTTTAAGTGGCGTCGTTAGGCTGCCGAGTTTTCGTAAGGGATTTTTCATCTCACTTTTATTCTCGTGAGATTTATGCTACATTTTCAAAAATTTCCTTTGAGTGGTGTATGTACTGGCCATTATTTTATTCATTGTGTAATATTCTTTCATTTATGAGTATTTACATCAATGTTGTATTTTCCTTATTTCACGGGGCGTATGTTTCGAAAGATACCCATGTCGGTAAGGGAACCTTTCACCCTCCTCTTTTTAAAAGACTTCTTTTGTTGGGTCTTTTAATTTACATATTGTTATGTTGGGATATGTTATCATATATCCTTATTGGTGTAAATTTTATGTCCAAGTGATGAGATAACCTTTTTTTATTATCTCTCATCAACTCATTTTGATGTGGCGTCGTTAGGATGTCAAGGGAACTTCTTAACCCAATTTCAATTTCTTTGGGTTCAACATGTAGTTATTTAATATGTCATCCTTTGAATATGTGTGAATGACCTTTGATTATTTTACACTTAATATCCACTTATATTTTGTGTATTCTTTTGTCACACATAATTATGTAATTGATTTATCCTTAAAGCAAGGATACCGTCTTTGTATGGGACTTCGTCTCAATATCCTTTCATTGAGGCATATTTTGTTTTATACACAACCTTCTTTTATATGGTGTATAAACCCCTTTGACTTTTACGTTTATTCAAAAGGAATATTTTTATACGAAGCATTTACTAAACGACAAAAGGGAATGTTTTTGTCATACGTATGCGGTGAAAACGACTTCTCCGCCGCCGTGACCATTATTTGAGTTTCGGCTTCCTCTACAAGCCATACCTTTTTTTTAAAGAAAAATAAATACCATGTTTTACTTTTCTTTTATTTTGGTATTGAAAATGGTTTTCATAATGTTTTTATATCAATGTGTTGTATTTATATCTTGTGATTGAAAGGTGGAAATGTTATGTTTCCTTTATGCATGTTTTATGTGATACGATTATGTTGAGGTTCTTGGGCATTATTATGAAGACGGGTTGTTCCGTGATAAAATAAGGGTGGGTGAGCCCGATATAGCTCTCCAATGCATTGGGTAACGCGAAGGAGTGAAACGTTAAGGTTTCTCCGAAGAGATTTAGGGAATATACTGTGATGGGTATTCCAAACGTAACCAAGAGGGTTACTCCCTACGTAAGAATGTTATGAATGCCTCAAGTTACCTTTATGTCTTATGATTTCTATGATTTATTCATGGTTTGATGAGGTATGTTAAAGTGCCTATGTTTTATGGGTAAAGTATGATTTCATTCTTATGTATATATGAACTCATATTTCCTTTCCATATTTTTATAACCCTTACTGAGCTTTTTATGCTCATCCCAAGTTTTTGAAATGTTTTTCACAGGTCAAGGGAAAGGTACATGATGTGATGATAGTGTCAAGGATGTGTCAAGAAAGAATCTGTGTTTTGTTTTAAATATGTTTCCGTTGATGGGAAGAATGAATCCTGTCTTTTATATAACCACTTTGTTTAAATGTGGAATGTAATGCAAGTTTTATGATCTAATTCTCTAAAACTCTAAACCTGAAAAGATCCTCAATGTGTAATCTTGTATTAACTCAAGATTAAGTAAGGTTTAAGGTTGCGGCCTTATAGTTGGTATCAAAGTTCGGTTTAGATAACTTTAGAGGTTAGGGTATTCTTTAAGCATAAGTGACATTACCATAATGGTTATGATTTTAGAAAGAGTCCTAGTTTTAGATAAAGTGAATGAGTAAGTATATCTTAGTGTTTACCTTCATCATTATTACATGATGGTTTTGTTGATATACTCACACTGACATTTCTGTTTTTAGTGAATGGATGGATCTAGTAGGAACCAAAGAGACAACAGGTTTGAAGGAAACTTTGGTGGTTCTCTGATTAAGATACTAGATAAAATGGAGGATTCAATAAGGAAACTCGTGGTTGTTCTAAACCAAATATCAAGTAGTCATGATCAACCACTTGAACCTTGGTATGTTCTGTAATTCATCATGTACGAGATGACCAATCGATGTGGAATTTCAGGTAATAATTATAAAGGTAACCATTAGATTTTATATGATCCTTACTTTTGAGGTAATTATGGGTTATTATATGTTATGATGGAAAATGAAAGGCATGAGATAAACTTGAGGTTAAAATATGTTATGATCATCTTTGAAGATTTTATCTCATTTTGGGGAATGTTTTAAGAATTATATAGTTTTGGAAAAAGGACAACACGCAGACCGTGTGACAACCCGTCGCATTGGACAAAGCTGCGGGAATCGAACCCACAACCAAAGTGCGACTGGTATTTATCGCCTACCACTGGACTACGTGAAGTCCCTGGTTAGTTTGACTAATTCTTTTTAGTTATATGATTTTATGAATTAATAGTAAGTTTATTTTGGGTTATTTATGAAAATGATTAACCTATCATGGAGGATATGTGATTAGGTTAATTACTTTTCAATACGAGACTTTAGGAGCAACTGATGTTGTTTGGTGATAAATGTTACGATTTAACTTGGAAGACTATGTGACTAAATCCTTCAAATATTTGGGTTTCAATCTTATATTGGTTTACTTTGAAGAATTTTATGGACAAGTTTTTTATTGAATGGTCCTCGTTGAACTTTGGGTTTTGTTGGACAAATTTTTGAGGTTAAGAATAGATTTTCTTTTTATAAAGGGTTATCCTTTTCTGGATTATCTGATCTTGTACTAACCTTTTTGGATTTGGTTTTGGTTAGAGTCTAAAGAAATGGGAAGTATATAGTTATCTATTGTGGATTAGGTGACTCTCTAGAAGTTGATTATAGTACTCTTAATGCGAACAAGTCTCCCTAAATACTCGTCTTTTGGAAAAAATATGATTTTGATTAAGGAATCTAGTAAAAGTTCAAAGTCAACATGATAAGTGATTATGTTTGCTTATGAATAAATTTCTCAATAAAAAGAAACTTAAAACAAAAATGTTGTCTATTAACTTTTCCTACTGGGGAATCGAATACCATTTAACCCATCACAAGTTTGTGATTTTCTTATGGTTAAATTTCTCCTATACATGTTTACTATCACTCTCCCTCAAAAACATGACCCTTTTCTTTTTCTTCCATGTCCATGTTTTTCTACATATGGGTTAACTCGAGTGACCTTTGTACTTATATTTCTTTATTTTAAAGTGATTGTTTTACCGACTCTTCTTCCGATGTGGGACTTTCAAGGATTTTTCCAAGCCCAATTTTAAAATTGCGAGGACGCAATTCCCAAAAGGGGGGAAGGATGTAACACCCCAAGTAAATAAAGAATATGACATTTTCATATTTATCCATATTTGTGAATAAAATATTAATATGACTTTAAAGGGGACGCTATGCTCGATGGCGTACCCAACATGCAAAAACGAGTTTCTTGGGAATCTTACGTTGCACTGTAATAATAAAATAATATTATTTTAAATGGCAGTTAACATGTAGCCGTTGTATTGGCAAGAATGGATAGAAATAACTAAAATATGATTATATATGTTTTTAAATGTTTTTACATTTATCCAATAAAAGATAAAGGCATAAAATACGGAAAGAATTCAATTTTAGGCGTATATGCCCTAGTTTTCACTAAAGGTTCACTTATCGCCTTTTGATAGAGAACCGTCATTAAATATAGTTTTTTTCACTTTTATACATCCTTTTGGACCAAATAAAACTCTTCTTAATAATTGGGACATCAAAATTTACTTTGTGTAAATTTTTGGTATCTTTCTGATAAAGTTCATTTTTTTAATGAATAGTGTAAAATGTTGTATTTTAATTCAAAACCTATTTTTAATCTAATTTATTTATATGATTAGATTATCTTTTTAATTGGTTTTAATGTTAAATTAGAATATATTTTTACCATTAAATCCAATAGTGGTTGTTGTAATTAATTTACTTTGAAATCAGACTTAAACTAGTGTCAATCTTTTGATACTTATTGTTTCATAAAAACACGCTATTTGCTCTGACAGCGGGAATTAATTATTAAATTAATTAATGTGACTTATATGTTTTGAATTTTTTAAAATAGACTTCATTTTTGAATTCGGAATATCAAATATATCTTATGGTGAAGTTTTGGGATTTTTCTGAAAAACTTCAATTTTTGATGAATAGTGAAACCACTAAGTGGTACTTATAAAAACTGATTTTTCCGTTTAAATGAAATTTTGCCATCTTTGTGTTTTGAATTTCAAAAATCCTACATACATGGTTTTAATTAAGAAGTAAAATGTGGTTCAATGGGATAAAAATAATTTTTTGGTGAATAGTAACTTATTATGTTTTTAATCGCGATTAGAGGAAATTAGTGTAGTTTAAGATAAAAATAATGTTTTAATAATATGAAATGAACTTTACACATGTCCTAACCTCATTGGATGTGTCATGGCCGACCAATAAAACCCATGGGTCAACTTGGGGACCCCATGAAGCCACTTTGGTTGGAAAATGACATTAATATCTTTTTATTTAAAGTTAAAGTAAAAATGAGACAAACATGAAATGTTTTACTAAAAAAATTTTTACATGGAGATATACAAATCATATTTTTGACTATAAATATTAATTGGAAAGATAAAAAGATTTCCTACAACATAGTATTTTTTTATAATTTTTAGACATTAAATAAATTAAATTATTTATGACATCATGATGATGCAGGGATGACCTCATTATTTAACGATTTAAACAAAATGGAAAGATAATGTAATATATAAGACCTACACATGTCCAAAACCTATTGTATGAGTGGATTTAGAACCCTTATCACCTTTTCATAGAAACACATCAATGTGGGACCTCTTGAATCAGAATAACATTTTAAAATAAAGTGACTTTTCTTTACCTTCCAAGAGTGCCCCTCCTCTCCTCTTATAAAAGGCCCCCACTTCTACCTCCTTACCCACACTCCCAAAGCCTTTGGCTCAGCCTACCTCTGCCCATTTTGTCTCTCCACTTACCTCTATTACTCCTTGAAGCCTCAATTTGGACAGAAGTCTTCCTAAGGAAGCCTTTGAGCTCAAACCAAAGGGAGTTACCCGATTTCAAGGTAATGTCTTCACTTGAGTCCTTTTGTTTTATTTTGCTTCTCCAACCCCCTAAACTCTTTTTATTCATTTCTTTTGTAACAACTCCAGTATAATAAATATACTAGGATGTTTTTATAAGAAGGATTCGAGCTACACTTTCACACACCGACATCTAATGGTTAAAGAACATACTGTTTCCGTGGATGGCGAATTTCTGCCTCCCGAAACGATGATTGTTCAACATTATTCTAACACCTTAAAAGGTGGCCATTAAGATGACACTATATTTATATATGATATCTAATATGTTTATTTTTTACTTAATCTTATGTATTTTTCATTTATGGCGTACCTTTATGGTTTCCATTATGGGTAAACGCGATATCTTCATTTAAGAAAGTGCGGACTACCGCCCCCTCAAAGTGATTTGATTCGTTAATACCATATGTGGTACGTATAAAGGGTATATTTAATGATATTATATATGATACCATACAGGAATTAAAATACTATTATGTATCATTATGTTTTAATTCCATTAAATATTAAATAGAAACGGAAGTAGCGTTCATGCGTACGTACGGCCTACCGTCTCCATGAACGGTGCATTTCATTTCTTATCCCCAAATGTAATGTACTATTATAATTACATGTATATAATGGATATATATGATGAATGATACATCTAAATGATTAATATAATTCTGGAATTAAAATATACATACCTCTCATTTAGTTTTAAATCTGTTAATATGACATAGAAATGAAAGTAGTGTTCATGCGTACGTACGGCTTACCGTCTCCATGAACGGTGCATTTCATTTATTACCTCTAAATGATTATGTAATATTATAAATACATGTATATTCTGGATATATATGATATATATGATATCCAAATCATGAATATAATTCTGGTCATAATGAAAATTTGACCACATGAACAACATGTAATTGTAAGAAGTCCACTTTTGACTTAAGAACCAAATATCGACAAAACAAACATTATTAACATAAATGATTACATAATGTTTATAACATGGAAATAAGTGATCTAAAAGGAATAATGAACTATAAAAATGTTCTTAATAAATTGGAAATTAACTCAAGTTTATTATTCAGGACGTTAAAGAACGATCGAGTCAAGTCGGACCCGAGGTAAGGGATCCTACTCCTCTCTTTCTTTTTAAGTACACTCTTTTATGTAATTCCTTCTAAGCTCATATTTCTTGTTATTGGGATGTTATTTTATATTACTCTTACTGTAATTTTTATGTTCATATGATGAGAGACCCTATTCTCTCTCATCAATCCATTTTGGAAGTTTTGAGTGGCTCCATTAGGCTGCCGAATTTTCGTAAGAGATCTAACCTCTCTTTTTCTTTTTAAGTACTCTCCTTTATGTCACTTCTTTTAAGCTCCTCTTTGTTATGATGGGGGATGTTCTTTTATATTCCTCTTTCTGTACATTTTATTGTAATGTGATGAGATACCCTATTTTATCTCATCAATCCATTTTTGGAAGTTTTAAGTGGCGTCGTTAGGCTGCCGAGTTTTCGTAAGGGATTTTTCATCTCACTTTTATTCTCGTGAGATTTATTCTACATTTTCCACAATTTACTTTGAGTGGTGTATGTACTGATAATTATTTTACTCATTGTGTAATATTCTTTCATTTATGAGTATTTAAATCAATGTTGTATTTTCCTTCTTTCTCGGGGCGTATGTTTCGAAAGATACCCATGTCGGTAAGGGAACCTTTCACTCTCCTCTTTTTAAAAGACTTCTTTTGTTGGGTCTTTTAATTTACATATTATTATGTTGGGATATGTTCTCATATATCCTTATTGATGTAAATTTTATGTCCAAGTGATGAGATAACCTTTTTTTATTATCTCTCATCAACTCATTTTGATGTGACGCTATTAGGCTATCAAGGGAACTTCTTAACCCAATTTCGATTTCTTTGGGTTCAACATGTAGTTATTGAATATGTCATCCTTTGAATATGTGTGAATGACCTTTGATTATTTTACACTTAATATCCACTTATATTTGGTGTTTTCGTTTGTCACACATAATTATGTAATTGATTTATCCTTAAACCAAGGATACCGTCTTTGTATGGGACTTTGTCTCAATCTCCTTTCATTGAGGCATATTTTGTTTTATACACAACCATCTTTTATATGGTGTATAAACCCCTTTGACTTTTACGTTTATTCAAAAGGAATATTTTTATACGAAGAATTTACTAAACGACAAAAGGGAATGTTTTTTTCATACGTATGCGGCGACAACGACTTCTCCGACGCCGTGACCATTATTTGAGTTTCGGCTTCCTCTACAAGCCATACCTTTTTTTAAAAGAAAAATAAATACCATGTTTTACTTTTCTTTTATTTTGGTATTGAAAATGGTTTTCATAATGTTTTTATATCAATGTGTTGTATTGATATCTTGTGATTGAAAGGTGTAAATGTTATGTTTCCTTTATGCATGTTTTATGTGATACGATTATGTTGAGGTTCTTGGGCATTATTATGAAGATGGGTGGTTTCGTGATAAACTAAGGGCGGGTGAGCCCGATATATCTCTCCAATGCATTGGGTAACGTGAAGGAGTGAAACGTTAAGGTTTCTCTGAAGAGATTTAGGGAATATACTGTGATGGGTATTCCAAACGTAACCAAGAGGGTTACTCCCTACGTAAGAATGTTATGAATGCCTCAAGTTACCTTTATGTCTTATGATTTCTATGATTTATTCATGGTTTGATGAGGTATGTTAAAGTGCCTATGTTTTATGGGTAAAGTATGATTTCATTCTTATGTATATATGAACTCATGTTTCCTTTCCATATTTTTATAACCCTTACTGAGCTTTTTATGCTCATCCCAAGTTTTTGAAATGTTTTTCACAGGTCAAGGGAAAGGTACATGATGTGATGATAGTGTCAAGGATGTGTCAAGAAAGAATCCGTGTTTTATTTTAAATATGTTTCCGTTGATGGGAAGAATGAATCCTGTCTTTTATGTAACCACTTTGTTTAAATGTGGAATGTAATGCAAGTTTTATGATCTAATTCTCTAAAACTCTAAACCTGAAAAGATCCTCAATGTGTAATCTTGTATTAACTCAATATTAAGTAAGGTTTAAGGCTGGGGCCTTATAGAGAATGTATCATATCATGTGATATTTTATTTCTTTTTGAAATAAAATATTTGGTTTTTCTTTTTAAGGACCCTTGGTGAACCTCGAGTGATGACATTTTTATAATAAGGCCATGAAGAGGAGTTCTTAACTGGTTTATTATAACATACCAAGTAAATAAAGAATTGTACATTTTAATATTTATTAATATTTTGTGAATTAAATAAAAAAAATTAATTTAAATGGGATTCTATGTTCAATAGTATACCTGATACGCAACAATGGGTTTCTTTGAAATCTTATGTTGCACACAACGTTGGGTCATAATGTAAAATAATAATATAATATTATTATTTTAAATAGTATTTAATGCCTTGCCTTTGTATTGGCGAGAATGAACAAAACTAACTACAATATTATTATACATGTTTTTTAAATTTTTTTAAATTCATCCAATAGAAATTAGCGGCTTAAAATGTGAATGAATCTAATTTTAAGCATAATTTACTTTAAAAGGTCGATTTACTGCCTTTTGATGGAGAAACCTCTTTAAATCTAGTTTTATTAATTTTTATATGTTCTATTTGATAAAATAAAATTTTTCTTTAGAATCAATACATAAAAATTTATTGTGGGTGAAAATTTTGTATTTTTCTGATAAAATTCATTTTTTAATGAATAGTGAAAAATACTATATTTTAATTCAACTATGCATTTTAAATTTAATTTATTTATTTGGTTATATTGTCTTTTTAATTGTTTTTAAAGTTTAATTTGATTATATTTTTACTATTTAATCCAATTTTGGTCATTTGAATTAATTTCACTTTGAAATTGGACATAATCAAGTCTCAATCTTTTGATAGTTAATATTTCTTAAAAATGCACTTTTTGTTTTGACAACAGGAATTAATTTTAAATTAATCAATCCAACTTCTATGCTTTGAATTTTTTAAAATATACATCATTTTTTAATTTGGAATATCACATATATATTAGGCTGAATTTTTGGTATTTTTCTGAAAAACGTTAATTTTTTAGGAATAGTGAAACCACTAAGTAGTAGTTAAAAATATGAATTTTTCATTTAAAAGATATTTTTCCACTTATATGAATTGAATTTAGAAAATCCGACATACATGTTTGTCATTAGTTAGTAAAATTTGGTTCAATAAGATGAAAATAATTTTTGGTGCATAGTAACTTTTGACTTTTATTTACCACGATTGAAGGTAAATATGGTAATTCAAGGTAAAATGAATATTATAATAATAAAAAATTACCTTAACACTTGGTCTAACCTTATTGTATGAGTCATTTCCAAGCATGTTCATCCTTGGGTCGATTTTGGGACCCCATGGAGCCACTTAAGAGTGATAATGACACTTTATTTTAATTGACTTAAGGTAAAGGAAAAATGACATAAACAAATATCTTTTAGTAAATTAATTTTTACATACAGTTATATAAGTTATCTCTTATACTATAAATATTATTTTGAAATCTAAAAATATTTCCTACATCATGGTATTTTTTTATAATTTTTAGACATCAAATAAAAAAATTAATTATGACAAAATAATGATGCAGTGTTTACCTCATTAATAAATGATATAAATAAATAATATTATAAAGATTAAAAAAATCCATAACTTGTCCAATTCTTATTGGATGATTTTATTTCAACCATGAGTCACTTTATCTTCTACTATAATTAGTTTTGGACCTTTAGAAACCGAAAATCATTATATAATAAAATAATATTTTCACACTTTCCTAAATAGCCCCTCCTCCCCCTTATAAAAATCCCTCACATCTAACCCGTTACTCACATCTCTCAAGCCTTTTGTCTCGTCCATCCTCTACCCAAATAATCTCTCAAGATCACTATCTTCCACCTATAATTCTTACCTTAGGCATAAGGTACTTCAAGAAGTCCTTTTGGTTCAAACCAAAGGGAGTTACCCGAATTAAAGGTAATTGTTTCTCTTATATTATTTTCTTTTATTTTACTTCTCCAACACATAAACTATTTTTATTCCTTTATTTTATAAAAACACCAGTATCCTCAATATACTAGTATGTTTTTATGAGAATTATTCTAACTACACTTACACACACCTCCATATAATGGGTAAGGAACATACTGTTTCTATGTAGAAAACTAACACCTCACGAAATGATGATTGTTCAATTATCTCCTAACGCCTCTTATGGTGGCCATTATGATGGAACTTTATTTATATATGATATATATTATGTTTATATTTTCTTTATTCTTCTGTATTTTTTATTTATAGCATACCTTTATGGTTTCCATTATGGGTAAACGTGATAAATTTCATTTGAGGAAGTGCGGACTACCGCCCCCTCAAAGTGATATGACTCATTCATGCCATACGTGGGATGTATAAAGGATGGATTTAATGAAATTATATATTATATTATAATTAAATTATAATATACCTATGTATCATTATGTTTTTATTCCATTAAATAAAAAATATAAATGAAAGTATCGTTCATGCGTACATATGGCTTACCGTCTCCATGAACGGTGCATTTAATTTATTACATCCAAATGTTATGTACTCTTATAAATACATATATATACTAGATATATATGATATATATGATATCTAAATAATTAATACCATTATTTAGATAATGGTCTTTTGACCACATAGACAACTTGTAAATATAAGAAGTTCATTTTTGACTCAAGTACCAAATATCGACAAAATGAACGTTATTAACTTAAATGATTACATAATGTTTATAAGATGGTAATAAGTGATTTAAAAGGAATAATAAACTTGAAAAGGGTATTAAGAAAGTATAAATTAACTTTAGTTTGTTATTCATGAAATTAAATAATGAACATGACAAGTCGGACACGAAGTAAGGGAACTTCTTAACCCAATTTCTGTTCTTTGGGTTAATTTTCTATTTATTGATTATGTCATTATATGACTATGTGTAAAATAAATTTTTATATCCTATCTTGTATTTATACTTTATTTATGTTTACTTAGAGTGATTACACATTATCGATCTATTTTCATTATAAAATGATCTTTGTAAGGGACTTTGTCTCAATCTCCTTTCATTGAGGCATATTTTGTTTTATACATGAATTTCTTTTATACATTGTATAAACACCTTTGACATTTTATTTCATTCAAAGGGAATATTTTTCTACGAAGCGTTTTACTAAACAAAAAAAAATGAAATTTTCTTTTTAATGTAAGCGGTGAAAACGACCTTTCTGCCACTGCAAGTATTATTTGATCTTTGGCTTCCTTAATAAGCTGAAATGTTTTTGAAAGGAAAATAAATACCATATACTCTTTTTATGTATTTTGGTATTTAAAATGGTTTTGATAATGGATTTGTTATGTCAATATATTTAAATGGTATATTGTGATTGAAATATATAAATTTTATCTTTCCTTAATGTTTGTTTTATTTTTTATGAATATGTTATGGTTCTTGGGCATTGTTTACGTATATGGGTTGTTCTGTGATAAACCTAGGGCAGGTGAGACCGATATAGGTCTCCAATGCATTGGGTAACGTGAAGGAGGTAAACATGAATATTTCTCTTAATATATTTAGGGAATATACTATGATGGGTATTCCAAATGTAACTCCCTATGCAGTTGTGATAGCTACAGTGTAAGTATGATATGGATTCCACAATTTACCTTTATGATTTATGTATTCTATGTGTTATTAATAAATCTTATGATTTCATGAGGTATGTTAAAGAGATTATGTGTACTGCCATTTGATATATAATAACATGATATGACTATGTGTGAAATGAATTTTGATATCGTATCTTGTATTTAAACTTTATTTATGTGTACTTATAGTGATTACAAATTATCAATCTATTTTCATTATAAAATAATCTATGTAAGAGACTTCTTCTCAATCTCATTTCATTGAGGAATATTTTGTTTTATACACAAATTTATTTTATATGCTAGATAAACACCTTTGAAATTTCATTTCATTCAAAGGGAATCTTTTTCTAGGAAGCTTTTTTCTAAATGACAAAAAAAGACTGTTTCTTCTTAACATAAGTGGTGACAACAACCTTTCTGCCACCGTTTTTATTATTTGATCTTTGGATTCCTTAATAAGATAAAATGTTTTTAAAAGGAAAATAAATACCATATACTGTTTTTGTGTATTTTGGTATTGAAAATGGTTTTGATAATGGATTTTTTATGTCAATATATTTAAATGATATATTTTTATTGAAATATAGAAATGTTATATTTCCTTTATGTTTGTTTTATGTGTTATGAATATGTTATGGTTCTTGGTCATTGTTTATGAATATGGGTGGTTCCATGATAAACCTAGGGTAGGTGATCCTGAGATAGCTCTCCAATTCATTGGGTAACGTGACGGAGGCAAACATGATTGTTTCTCCTAGGAGAATTAGGGAATATACTGTGATGGGTATTCGAAATGTAACTCCCTACATAGATATGATAGATATAATTTAAATATGTTATGGATGCCACAAGTTACCTTTATGATTTAGGTTTTCTATGTGTTATTCATAAATCTTATGATTTCCTGAGGTATGGTAAAGAGCTTATGTAATGTATGTATGGACAAACTAATGTTTTCTTTCATTTTTTTATAACCCTTATTGAGGTTTTTATGCTCATACCAAGTTTTGAAAAAAATTTCACAGGACTTAAAGAAGAATATGGTCAAGGATGGGAACAATGAAAAATTCATGTTTTGTAAAACATGAAACTAGACATTGACCTTTTTTCAAGAGTTTTTATTTTATAAAAAATGGAAACTGAGTAGGAGTTTCTACTTTGTAATTTTTGAGATGAAATGTAATAGTTATGGCCTAATTCTCTAAAACTCTAAACCTGAAAATATCTTCAATGTGAATTATTAATTTAATTCAAGATTATGTAATCTTTAAGGTTGTGTCCTTATATTTATCCCCACCTCTTTACATTGATGACTTTTGAGGTAGGAAGTTCCTTACCTTCTGGGATTTGTTACACATGTTTCCTTAACAAGGTTTATGCGTAGACATATTTGATGATGGTGATAGATTATGATCCCATGTGGGTGTGTGTGTATCCCTAAAAACTTTATGTGACACTTGGTTCCATGATAACTTTTTAGATTATTATTCATTTTTGATGTTGATCACATGTATTGTTGTGGTAAATTACTTATGATAATGTGTTATGTGGGTAGTCCATGATACGGTATGACTGATTCTATGATATTGATGTGATATCTTGATTATATGATAATTATTGATTTACGTGTTCATTTATATGATGATTCTATATTTCTCATGATGTGTTCTAGGGTTGTTATCATGCTTTTATTTGTCATGTTTTCTTATAGAGGATTGGTATATGCATACTTGATAGGTGTTCATCATGGTATTATTTTTTCTTGTGCGGTGTGGTGATGATGTGTAATGAAGAAGATGTAGCATGATAACCTTGTAAATCAACATCTACTTGATGCCTTATGTATTCCGAGTAGATGGTTGACACTTGATGTCTTTTGGATTCTTAGTGTTACCAGATGCCTACTCGTTGCCTTGTAAATAATAAGTATTACCTGATGCCTTGTGGATTTTAGGTAGGTTTTTCACTCGATATATTATGTGTTCTCAGTGATTCACCAACATCCTTAGGGCTGGTATGGATACTTATCTACATACAATACATTTTTGGCATGGAGCTGAAACAAGTACGGTTAGGGGTTTCTGACAGCTTGGTTAGTGCATGAACACTCAGTTGTGGATTGTGTTTTTATATGATTGTTACAAATTTATTATTATTATGGAATACACTTTCATAATTGATCACGTCATGTTAAGGATGCATTGGAAGTGTCCTAATAAGTCTTTTACTCACACCCTACTCGAGAATTTTTGTGATCTTGTAGATTTCATGGTGAATTGTGCGAAGGGAAAAGGAATTATGGTGGACTATTGAGCTGAGGAGTGTGGTACTGGTGGTGGGATACAACATATAATTATGGGACCTGGAGTTTATCATTTTGTATGTTTATCAGCTTTATTTACACTTTTTATGTTTTCCACTTTGGGAGCTACTTTATTTGTATGACATGTATGTCATCGTTACCTTTACACATGTTTACTCTAATTATTTATTATATTGGTTATTATTGATTATCTATACTATGAAATAATACTGAGGGTATAGTCTCCCTACTGAAAGAATCAGACTTTGGCTACTAGTCAGCAGCCTCTTGCGTACTAGGAGGCATGAATGAGGTCATGTGACCTTTTGGCTTGGACTCAATTATTTTAGTTGAGATGTTACAGAACACACCAAGCCATGTCATCAAAAACACTTGAAATTGTATTTTTTTAACAAACCAAGTTGTGTGGAAGTGAGATAAAACATTTTTCATAAAATGGTATTAAATTAATTTGAAAATCAACTTTAAATTCAAAAATTATGACCATTATAGATGCCACATAACGTTTTTTTGGCATTTTTATTCTCCATATGGACCATAGCCACCACTTTAGAATGTTTTGAAAAACTATGACTTCAACAGTTATAAACTATGACCATAAAGGATAAACAATGATGTAGTTATATTTTTATTTTTCTTCCTCAACTTGGAACCATGAACAGTCTTTATTTTCATCAACATAGAACCCTTATAATAATTTTCACATTGACCCATGATCATTTTCTTCATCAACCATGACATGTAGCACTAAAAAATGACATGGTTATTATCCTGATGACATGTAGTGGTTTGTAAAAAAATCACCAAAAACCATGATCATTGTTCTGTTTATTTTTCATTGATCTTTATAAACCATTTTTCATGAGACATACATTATGTCATGACTTTATGATAACTATGGTTTTTTAAATTATTTATACTCTAAACAACTCCAAAATTCATACCTTGGCTTTAATATTATTTTGTCACTTCAAACATCACTTGATAAACTTCAAATAACCTTAAAAACATCCATTTACATGTTTCATAAATTTGAATCATGTGTTGATAATAAAATTAGACACAAACGCCAGCTCTTTTAAAGACAAAATTGAACTTATATAAATAGATTCAATACTCTTATACCTACTCCGGAAGATTTAGAACTATTTTTTTGGATATTTGAATTAGTGGGGAAGTTATCTATTATAACTACTTATCTAGTGAATGTAATGGGTTCTTATAGTCATCATTCTTGAATGGGCCCACTTTCTAAATATTATACTCCTACTTCAAACCAACCTCCATTGAATTTCCAAATCCTCAATCTAAAAATATCACTACAGCATAAGAGGGAGACATTGATTCCTTAATTACTACTAGAATGGGAGTTTTCCTAATATCTATTATGTAAGGTGGATAAGTTTAAACTTTTTTTATGATAGTGTACACACCATACATGGGTAAATAGGTCTTGGTATTTTCAAAATAAAGGTAAAAAACCCCATCACTATTGAATATTATTTCACCATTGTGTTAGAGAAGATAAATTGATAAAGGAAATTCAACTTTGTAACCCAAAGGTCTATGATCACTCTATCAATGGAGAATATGATATTTTAATTAATTAAAAAAAATTAAAAGAGGTCCAGTCAAGAGCAGAGCTTCTGACAATTTATTAAAAAGGTGAAGAAAAGTACATAGAAACGGAGAACGGGGTCAAACATCCATAAATAGGATATCTTGTTACAGCATTGAATTTATTTAGGTGGGATCATCGTGAATGAATATTTATATAATTTTCCTTCATTCATTTTAGATGATGAATATACTTTAAGAAGGATCGAAAACTCTAATATCTTTTCTATGGTTTGTAGTGTAAAGATAAATATATGTAATTCTAAAGTGGATATTTTTTGTCATAATTTTATGGTTATTGTTCTATCTATCCACTAATTTGGTGATTAAGAATTCATATTATGGATTAATGAATTTATTTTACTATTAAGTGGAATTACTTTATTATTAGATAGGGTTATTAATAAAGAGTTTCTTTTCTTGGGAAAAAATGTATAATAAATATTTTATTCCTTAAAAAAATTCCATGTAAAAATATATTTTTTAATCTGTCTTCATATATTGTTATTTTTTAAGGAAAATAATTGTCTTTTAAGGTATAAAAATAATCTAGAAAATTTTACAAAAAAAAATATTGTAAAATTTCAACAAAATATTCCATATTCAAACTGTAATTAAAATTATCACAAAAAATATAATAAAAATAATTATAAAAATTATAACTAAAAATTTAAAAATGATAATATCATGAAAATATTCCATTAAAAAATTAAATTAATATAATTACTAAAAATATACACATAAAAAACACAACGAAATACTAGTGTAAAATTTATTTCTAACCTTACAATAAAAAATTCCACTCTAAATTTTTTATTGAATATTTCATTGGAAAATTACATTGAAAACCATATTGAGAAAATCCACTATAAAATACTAGTGAATATCATCATTAAAAAATTGTGTAAAATTTCCATTGAAATTTTCTTATTAAAAATTTTTGTGTAAGATTACATAAAAATATTCTAATTGAATTATCCAATATAAAAAATAAATATAAATTTAAACATCAAATTTCCATGTAGAATTACGATTAAAAACTTTTATTGAAAAATTCTTACTAGAAAAATATAGTGAAATTTTCAAGTGGGAAAATCAATGGAAAACTCCAATAAAATTTCTATTATATTTTTTCCTCTATAATAATTTAGTATGATTTTCCACTGATTAAATTATTTTTTTAAAAATTGAATTTTTTTAGTAATATTTTTTATTTTAATAATTTTGGGGTAGAATATTTATCAAGAACTAATTTCATTGAACTAGTGGAATTTTATTGAAGAATATGTATAGGGAAAATTCTAATAAAAGTCTATAAAATAATTTTTCACTATAAAATTCATATGCAATCACTACAAAATTTCACCCTTCTCAAAAAAATATTAACTTCTTTATAATATAATTCATGAGTAGAATTTATCATCAAAATTTTCCATTGATTTTTTTAGTGAATTTTATTCAGTTGAATCAATGAAAATTTCAAATCAAATTTTTAAGTAAAATTTTTCATTTGAATTTCCAAATGATATTTCCCAATAAATTTTACAATGGAATTTTTTAATAGAATTTTTCATTATAATTTTATAATAAAACATTTTCAAATAATTTAATATTATATTTTTCACCAAAATTCTCTAGTGTAATTTTTTCCCTTTAAACATTTAATTTTTTCTTCACAGAAAAATAAATATATATAGTATTATTAAAAGTAAAATAATTTGTAAAGCCTTAAAAATACTTGTTATTATTTTAAAAAAAATGTGACTTTAAAAATAGTATTAGTTTCCTAAATGATGATAAGGATTAGTATTATTTTGGAATGACTAAAAATATAATTATTATAAAACATAAAATTTTATTTTTTTAATTAATAAAAGATTATTTTTTTAACATAAAAATTATTATTGTTTAGATTTTTTTGAATTAAAATTTTTCAAAATAATATGTAATCATAATTAATATTTTTTATAAAACATAATAAATAATTTTCTTTGTAAATATAAATAATTTTTAATTCCATAATAATGTAATTATTTTTTTTTAAAATAAATATTTCTTTTTCATTAAAAATTTATTCTTTTAAAATTAATGTTAGTTTCTGATACATAAAAAATATATATTATATTAAAATTATTAAAAAAATATAGTTTATACATGAATGGTTTTTCATTATTTTTCTAGTCATAATATTTTTTATAAACCTAAAAATTAATATCACTTGGATTTTTAACCACTCGAATTTTTGTTCATGAGACAAAAATCAACTTTCTCATATATCCTTACCTAATCATGAAATGTGTAAAAGTGTCATGTATAGTGATCCATGTGGAGTATTGGATATACTAATTGTTCTATTAACAAGATAAGATAATTTTTATCCCTCACTCATATATTGATCCCAAAAACCTTAACCCAATGAAAACCAAAAGGCTCTTTAATATCTATTTGGATTCCTATGGTCAGTATCCTCATGATAATACCCCCTATCTTATATCAGATGGCCTTATTCCACACTTTTTCTATAAAGGTGTCTATAATGACTTCAACAAAGATAGTTGGAGATTATATAATTTCAATGTCTAGAAAAAATTCAACATTTTCCTCCATCTTTTTTTAAAGGTAATTTCTTTAGCCTCTAGTTAGGTTTCCAAATTTTAAATTTCATAAAAATGTTTTATTTCTTAATTATTTGGTTTCAAATGTAATATAATTTATATAATTATATATTGTAATTTCTGTAGCTTATTTTTATCTAAGTGATTGTTGTTTTATACATATGTATTCCTTAAATACCTGGATTATGAAAAATACATAACACCTCAAGATTTTAAATTATTTATTCTTTTTGAAGAAAATATTTTCGATAATATGTAATACATGAAATAAAAAACCAAAATTAACTGAATAAATATATATAAAAATAAAAATTCTGTTGTAAAATTGGTCGGAAAAAATATATACAATTGAATTATGAAATATATATAAAAATAAAGGTCACTATTAATGATAAAGCATTGATAAATTCAACTATTTTAGATAAAAAAATAATAAGGTCCTTTTATGATTAAAATTTATTTTTTGGAGTAAAATTATTTATTTAAAAATACTATGGTTAATTTTGAAATCCAATGTTTAACATTTTGAAAATTAAGAAATGTTTTTTCTAATAAAAACTAGTTTTATTTTTTTTATTTTAATGATGTTTTCAATAAGTGAAATTAGGTTTTAGATTTATTTTTAAGTCACATAACTCTCATATAGATAATAATAAAATAATAAATTTCATTAAAATAAAAAATATATAATTTTTTCCTCAATATAACATTTATGATTAAAAATATACTTTTTCTACAATAGGTTTTTACGTGTTAAATTTTATTCTGTAAAATTAAATTTTCTTACACCTCAAAAATTTTATTTGAAGAATACAATATATATTTGTAATTAGTTGGTATTTTTTTTAAAAAAATTCACATTTCTCTTCAAGTAACAAAAATAATTTTACCAGGATTAATGTTAATTTTCATGGTAATGGTAAAATTTTTATTTTCATAGAATTCTTATATTAACATTGTGTAATTTTTATCAATTAAAATAAATTAATATCTTCTCAAAAATGAATATGATATAATTTTTAAACAAATATGATATAATTTTTAAACCAATATAAAAATATATTAACACTCATTCAATAATTAATCGATACTCAATAAGGTCTGGAAAACTTAATAAATAAGAAGTTGTTTTCTACAAAAAATGGTTTTTCTATACATTATATATTTTAATTTAAAGTTTAATTTTAAAATATTTAGAAATTTAATTATATTATATGGGTAATAAATTAATATTCATCACCTTGAAATTTTTTAGTATTGTTTATTTTAGTTTTTTATAAATCATAAATTATATGGGTGCAAACTAGTTACCATGGAATAAACAAAAAAAATTGTAAAAGTAAAAAATATAAGAATAAATTATTTCAAAAAGATTTAAAAAATTTGGGGAAATTCATAGTTGAGGATTTATCCACAAAATCTCACCAAAACATCCTTTATTTCACACTTTTGGAGTCATTGAACCTTTAATAGTGTCACGCCATTATTGAAAAATAATGGGTATTCACAAAAGTGCTCGTCTCTTCACTTATGAAAGGGAATCACTTCCACCACATCATGATGCACATATCCCTTAAAATTTCATAATAAAAATCTTAAATTTTTTTACTCATATAATCCTTTCTAATTTTCATAATCCTATGGTCTCAATTAGTTTCCCTACGACCTTTATTTCTATGGATATTTCCAAGAGAAACCTTAATTTCTCAGTGTGAGTATTTCTTACTCCTTAGCCTTCTCACCTTAATATTTATTTTAAAAACTTATTCTAAAAAACCTAATATAATAAAACCATTATTATTAACATACTTTAATTTTATTATATTATTTTATATACCATTATTAAATCCTTTCCATCCATTAATGAAAACAAAATAATGTTGATCATGTTTACATGTGGACTACCACCACCACGAAACGATGTGGTTTTTTAAAAACCACCTATAATGGACGGTGAAAATGATTTATTTTATGAATTAATATGTTTCATATGTAAAAATTATTATTGTAATACTATATTGTATCATATACCTTTATTCCACTCCATTCATTGAGAAATGGAAATGTTAATTGTGCGTACATACAAACAATTGCCTATATGAATGATGAATTTCATTTATCATCACTTAACTACATGGATGGTTCAAGGAATTAATTTAACGAATATATATTATATTTATAATATGTTTAAGCTTTTATATAATTTATGTTTACATTTTATAAAAACACGTCCTTACTTAATAAATCATTATAACACGCTCTTATTTGGGTCACTTTTACAACCTACATGAATGATGTTATAATATTTATATTATGAATGATTAAATAACATTATATAATGATAATATCATGTAATAATTATTTAATGAATATTTTGTAATGATTCTAGAATGTATTTATTAATATTAAATATATTATTTAATATATCACCTTTTGATCGTTAAACAGGTTGAATCTAGTTCACAATTTCCACTTTCACAAACCATACCTTTATCATTAACTAAATGAAAATGGGATATTATTAATAATTGAAACACCATTATTATATTATCTTGGATAATCTATAAATGATTAATTTTTCTAATAAATATAAATCGATCAATCTAATAGAAAACTAGTTCAAAACAAGAAATCAGAGTTTCTAGCACTCGATAATGAAAATAAACTATAAATGAATAATATATTTGTAAAAAAATAGATATAAATTAATTTTATAAATGAAAATATATATTAATAAGGTTTTTAAATAAGTTATTAATATGGTTATTTTTATTAAATTGTTAGTTAGAATATATTTTGACTACGTATTAATTAAAGGGTTGTTTGTCTCTGTTTTCAGTTCAATGAGACATATTTGGTATTGAAGACCGTTATTTATTTTATAGGGTTCATTAGATACCAAATTTTCATAAATTATATTTAATATATTTAATTTAATAATTTTTTAATGTCCATTTTATATCAACCCTCTTATGTTCTCTTGATTATTATATTTCCATTATCGTAAGAGTTTTTATCTCAAATTCCTTTATTTGAGAAATGTTTTTTCCTACTCACAAAATTTAATTTAAAGGGTGTTTATACTACCAATTTATTATATTATATAATGAATTATATTTAATTCATAATATTTTAAGTTTAATTTCAATATCCCCCTCTTAGAATATTTTTGGGTTAAAATGTAACCAAAATCCTAATTGTTTATTCTCCAATTATAATTTCAAAATCAATATTGCCTTTGTAAAATAATCCATATAGGGAATTTTAATGGTGTTTATTTATAAAACCCCAAATATTCTCTTAAATTTTTTTTTGAATTTTACTTGTCTGATTAGTATTTCATTTTCCACTTGACTTATTATTTTCTAGTTTTAAGGACACTAACCCTACCTCATATTCTCAGTCGGGAATACCTATTTCCTATGACTATATTTGTTGGATTATTTTACAAATTTCATTATATATGTGTTCAATAATTTATTAAGGTAATTTACTATTAATTTTTCCTTATTTAAAAATATTTTAATAAAATCTCCTCAAGATAAATGATCTATCACTACCTTTTTCTTTCCAAATCAACCTATGTTATAGGCATGATTTTTCTTCCAATGCCTTTCCATTGTGAATTCCCTATTTTTCATCACTTTTTTTAAATATAATTCACCTAGACTCTCAAGAATTTATTTATTTGGAAAAATTATTTACATAACCATATACCATTACATTATAAGGTGTTATTTTTAGGATTATTTCATAGAAATATATTCCATTTATTTATTGGTAAAATATTGAAAATAGATATAGTTTTATTATAATAGATTTTTTTATTTATTTCTTAGGAAATTTTATTTTGTATTGTTTAACCATATTCCTTTTATAGAGATGAATTATATTAATTTATTGACTGGAAAAGTATTGACATTCCATATGTTTGTATCCCAATATGAATGTGTATTAATTACTAAGGAAATCTTGCTATGTTTTGAGTTTATATTCATATCATTCACATGGTGAATGCTCTAGAGTTAAAAAAATGATAGGTGGGGCCCAATATTATATATCTTTTTGATGCATCAATTATTCTCTTGAGAAAAATGGTTTGGGTATTTGGTGTATGCATACCTAATCCAAGCATTATGCTAAGGTTACAACCTAGATAGAAAGAATAATTTCTTATTTATGGTATTAACAGAAGAATATTTTAGTTATTTTGAATCCCATCACCATGAATTCAATTATTGTTATTTGTGTTATTTTTTATTGTTATTTAATCCATGGAATTATTTCAAGATCATGTGTTCATTTATATGGAATTATTTGACTCTTATTTATTCCTTCAATATTATTTTTTCAATGTTAGATTCCAATATATGTTTCCATTTCTGAGTGTTTAAGCCCTCAATTATTATGTTTCCATTTCTATTGGTTATGAAGAAAATTATTACATATTATTTGTCTAGAAGAAAATAACATGGGTGTAGAATCTGTGGGAATTTTGAGGTTTTATTATCTATTAAGGTGTTCCTAATATAGTGGTAAAATTTTTAATTAGTTGAGAAATATATGGGATTTATTAATTTATGATTTTTCTTAATTATTTAAAGCATAAAACTAAAAGTTCATGGGAATGTATGTAATATAATATTTTATTTATGTCATTTAATTGTGGGATATTTATTTCTGAGAATCAACAATTGGTATTAAATCCAATATATAAAGTATGTGTTATCGAAAATAGATATGGGAGTACGGGTTTGAGGCATCATTGTTGGTATTAGAGGAAGGTCTATATAACTTTACAGATTAATATTGCATTAGTTAAGGATAATTTTAGAGTTATAAATGTCATCAAGGGTTTATAAGTTAAGGTTGGTCATAATTTCAAATGTATACATAACTATTTTAGTTAGTTGAGGTAAAATAGAATATTTTAGCGAATTAAGATGAGAGAACTTTAAATAAAACCTTATGGATATGTACAATTATTGGAAAACATCCTAAAATTTATAAAAGTATGGATTTTTTTGTCTCCTAGAAATTACATCCATGTTCGGATACAGGTAAGAGGATGTGGTTGTGGTACAGATTTGCCTAGGGGTAATCACCTTGAAAAATACTATTTTAGTATCAACACAATCTTCTCTCGGTGTATGTTAGTCTTGTCTAAGACTTTACACCTGGCTAGATTCTCTCAGGGTATATACTTTAGATGATTCGTATACACCTTACAAACCATTATAAAGGATTTAAATATATTGGTTAAATAACTAAATAGGATAATGACTATGGATAACATGGATTAAAATGTATAGATTCGTAAGTTAATGTATATATTAATTGATATTTTGTTTTATGGATAATGGGTGAATTAAATTTTGGGAGAATAGATTTTAATGATTTTTGGGTTTAGAATATAGTATAAAGTATATGGTAATTTGGGACTATTATTTTCTAAGATTATAAGGATTCAATAACTAAACCTAAAGTAAAATAGTTTGAACTAGAAGTGATATAGCTCAAAGTGAAAATAAATTTAATCTAATATGATGGTACCATAGAGTAGAACATCTTGAGGTAGAATGTTTTATAATTTTCTTATAATTCTAAATGTTCATCACTCATTATAACACTTTTTATTTTAGTAATGTTAGAGATAGAAATAACCAACTAAAAATGGATACAATGGAAATTTTTTTGATGGTCCTAATGAGTAACCAAATGGGATAATAGATAGAGTGATAAATATTAATATTATTCCAAAAAAATTATCATGAATTATGATTAACAATATAAATATAGTTGAATTTTCAAAACACACTAAATAAGAGAAGGATAGAGACTCATGGAATTTCATGTGAAAAATATGATGAAGGAAATAAGATTAAATTTCCTATGTGTCAAAATTATAGGAAGAAATACCCAATGTAATGTCTCAAAGGAATAGAAATATGCTTTATGCGTGTAAAAGGATGGCATAGAGAAACAAGTTTCAAAGGAATAATGAATCAATTAGTTAACATGATAAATTGAAAAGATATTTTTTCTAGTCATGTTTAATATATTAATGTAAACACCTCATTTGGACTTATATCTTGAGTTATATATATATATATTAGACACCCTTAAATAATTTCATTATTAAGTGACAATTAAAATTGTGAGGATACAATTTATTTAATAAGGAGAATGTAACACCCTGAGATTTAAAATTATTTATTCATTTTGGATATAATATGTTCATTAGAATATGATACACACAACACTGAACCATAATGATCCACTGAACATTATATAACTGTTAAAATACAGTCATAGAATTTGTAGGTAAAAGTAGTTGTAACATAATTATAAAATATATGTAGAAATAAAAAATAAGGTCATTATTAATGTTAAGTAATTTATTAAATAAATTAATATATAAAAATAATTAATAATATAATTTTACTCTTAAAATTTTATTTATACAGTGAATTTTATTATTTAAAAATATTATGTTGAACTTAGAAAACAAATAAATAAGATTTAAAAAATTAAGCAATATTTTTTCAAATAAAATCTATTTTTATTCTTTTTTTAATTAAGTTTTAAAGATGTGAAATTAGGTATTAGATTTATTTAAAATTACATAACTCTCATTTGGTTAATAATAAACCAATTTATGTCATTAAAATAAATAACATTTATATTTTTTTCTATGACATAACATTTATTCTCAAAAATACACTTTCTAAAATGAGTTTTTACGCGTTATATGCGCTTGTGTTAAAATCAAATTTTCTTAAACTGAGAAATTTTATTTGAAGAAATTTAATTTTTATTTGAAATTAGTAGGTTCAATGTAAATACCTGGATTTCTATGTAAATTTTTTTTAAATTATATAGAGTTATTACGAGTTTGAGAAATTTGACGGTGTGTGATTCCGAGGCCCGATGTGCCCGGAATGAATTTCTGAACTTTTTTTTGGGTATGTTCAGTAAACACGTGAGCAGTGTTTTATAACTTTTTAATCATTTATTGGATTAAAAATATGAGGGAAATGTTGAATCTGCAGCATCAGGATTTTCTTAAGGGAGGATTTACTTTGACTGCAGTAGGTCCGGAGAAAAAGTTAAGTTTTGCGACTTTCTAAAAGAAATAAAATAAAATAATTTTGTTTTTTTATTTTATATCCTCCAATATACCAATTAAAGGGTGGGACCAGCGGTGTGTCAAGCCATTAAATGGATTGACCTACCAACCTAAAGTAATGACGACGTTGGGGAAATTATAAATCTTACTAATTAATAAGCCCCATTATTTCCCCACGTCGTTACTTACCCTCCCCCTCTCCTATATATATGGAGCTAGGGAAGGGGTATTAGATAGATTCTCCAAACAATGAAGTGTTGAAGGAACATTGTGGCGCCGGACCATTTAAAGATGAAGCTGACCCAACGGGAGGTGACGGATGACACCAAACCAATGGACGATGTGCAAGTGGTATCTTTGGGAGTTGGTCGCTGGAACGAAGAACATGATCCACGGTCAAGTGCATACGTTTCTCCGATGTTTTGAGTTAGGGGTTTTGATTTGCATTTCAAATTCAAGTGAATTTATTAAACTCCTTTAATATCCTCTATATTACGAGCTAACACAGAGGGCGTGGGCCTAACGAACCCAGCCCTAACCCTCTACTATCTTGCTATCCTTGCGCCTCCTTGGAAGACTGTGAGCACGTCGACACACGCTGCAAGAGGAGGGTCCTGAATCATCAGCCGCGGAAAATAAAGGAGGTGGATGGTATGATCGAAGGCTATGGGAAGGGAGGTGGTGCGGCCACCGCACCACTATCAAAAAGAAGTCATAGCTGAAGTTGTGGCGGAGGCTGAACCCACCTCTTGTGGGTTCTTCAGCACTGCCACTTCGCAAACCAAAAGTCCTCTAGGCCATTCAGGAATTCGGGAGACCGGGGGGTTACACCCCTCACGTGGGACAGAACTGGGCCACCACCCTCGAGCTGGGCCATCGGCCTCGCACCGGGCCACCGCCCTCGATCAGGGTCGCCACCCTCGAGTCAGGTCGCCACCCTCACATCGGGCCGCCACCTTCGAGCCGGGCTGCCACCCTCGAGCCGAGTCACCTCCCTCGGAGTGGGCCGCCACCCTCAGAGGGGGCCACCACCCTCATACCAGGCTACCGCCCCAACGGGCCACCGCCCCCGGACCGGGTCACCGCCCTAGCAGGTCTCTGCCCCACGTGGGTCAGGATTCCCTCACAGGCCGCCCTATTCTGGAAAGGCCACCCCTCTTATAGGCCGGACCGAACATCGGCCCAGTGGGCCAAGTCCACCGCAGTCCAACCCAGACCAGGTTGGGCTGGGTCAGTCTAACCAGATCAGACCTGACCCAAGCCCAGAAACATTCAAAAAGGCTTATCTTGATGACTGGATTCTTATTTAAAGAACCATATGTGGCGTTGGTACCCTTTGAGAATGATTTCCCTTTTGAAACACTGCATTAGAGTTTGGGAGAAACTTATAGTATGGTCATGTTGGATCACACCTGAATCCAACTGGGCCCTCTCCACTGAAATTCCAATAAAGCACAGACCAGATGTCTGATTGACGCACTATCTGTTGAATTGAAACCCTTATGACATGGTGGGTCATCGGGTTACTTCTTTGTGAGAATTCCTTCTGGTTGAGATGCGACTGATGTCTTGGGAAGCGGTTCTACCAATCGCACTACGTACAGAACCATGTGATTGGTTGAAACCTGATGACTGCTTACTTTTCGGCTCGGAGTGACTCGACGGCCACGGTGGGGAGCGGTCGTGGTACGTGATGGGGAGGAGTACCTTAATAGACCACGGTGGGGTAGGGTGGTTCTGTGTGACTCATAAGACCTGTGGTACACGATGGAGAGTAGTACCTCAGTAGGCCATGGTGGGGAGCGGTTGCGGTACGCGATGGGGATGACTACCTTAGCAGACCACGGTGGGGGAGGGTGGCTCTCTGTGACCTGGAAGACCCACGTTATGTGATGGGGAGGAGTACCTCAGCAATTTAAGGTTAGTGGTAAGTGCCTCTATGTGACACGGCAGACCCACTGTACTTGATAAAGGAGGAGTTATCCAGTAGCCGAGGTGTTTGACTATGTGACTAGGGATGTTACATGTTTCTACCCCTATAATAAATCCTGGTGTGAGATTTATTTACCTTTTTCTTGTGATTGAGGTTATGCTATGTGGTACTTTACCTGTGTGGTACTTTACCTTCGTGGTGTTACCTAGTGGTTTTTCTTTGTGGAACTCTAGGAGACATTCAGGGTCTTGGGTTCCCTACTGATTATCATTATACTCACCCCTAAATGAGATTCTCTCACACCTTGTTGTGTCTTGTGCAGACAATGAGCAGTTGGGATGTGGTTTGAGGGAGCAAGGACCTAGTGGAACGTGGAGTAGACGGATGAACATGGACTGTTGAGGAGGCGACTTGTACCTACCCTTCAGGTAAGAACCTCAGAGGATGACCCAATAGTTGTTTCCTATTTTCTTTCTATTGTATTTTACTTTTAGTCGTACTTGTACTTTTACAGTTGGGCTTGTATTCTGGCCCCTTTTTCTTTCAGTACTCTTTTACTACAGTAGTTTACTTCACAGTTTCTTCTTGTTGTGTTATTAGACCGTGTGTTTGTATAGGTTTGAAGGAAATGCATTTCTGTTTTAGGGAATATGCCTTTTGGTTATAGTCGTCAACCCATGGCATGTGGAAGGTTGGCTTGGGGTAGTCAAGGCACGGGGCTCGGGGGATAGGTCGTGACAAAGTGGTATCAGAGGAGTTTGGTTCTACCGAAGAACTAGAGCTCTGATCTTTTCTATGTGTCAATAGTGTTAAGTGTTATTAGTGTGGTTTTCTATTTGGTGAGTCCAGTGTTGGTGTAGAGGCCAACGTATACATAAATCAAGACCCTACATACTGATTTCCGACTCAGCGTAAGAAAATACTTATTGCATGTGTTTTGAAAATTCTGCCTTGTGTTTTCTTGAGACAGATCACTTGGTATAACTTTTACCCATGGCCCACCTATTTCTTTTAAGGATTCCACCACAAAGATAGCCACCTAGGTTTTTTGAGAGATTACGCACTGACAGACCACTGAGCAATGAGGCCTCAGTGCAGGGCCCCCTTACGGCATTGGCGCCTTCTGGTGGTGTACCAGCAGCACCACTGCCCGTTGGACAGTCATTTCCACCAGCCCTGCCAACATAGGGTAAACGCCCATTGAACGTGTTTCATGAGTTCCGAAGGCAGAGGCCTTCAAGGTTCTAAGGCAAGATAGACCCTCAGGCGGCTGAGGACTAGCTGGAGGCTGTGGTGAGAGTTTTTCTCTTAGTTGGGACACTAGATGATTTTATGGTGATCCTAGCAGCCAGCCTTTTTCAGGCAATAGAAGGGAGATGGTGGAGCCAAATACACTAGATACATGATTAGGCGACCCTCATCTGAGTAGACTTAGAGGGCCTTTTCAGGGCAGAGTTCATCCCAGTGACCTTACGCTTTGTGCGTATACAGGATTTGTTGCACTTACTACAAGGCAACATGACAGTGGCCTAGTACTCAGCGAGGTTCACTAATCTCTCCCACTACTCCAACGACATGGTATGGGACCCTTTATTTAGGGCCCAGACCTTTGATCAGGGTCTCCGATGGGAGATCAGAGTATTGAAGTTATCGCTCAGCATTCCGACGCAGGCTGGGGTGCTTGAGAGAGAACTTTTGGTGGAGAGATTCTTAGATGAGTAGGCACTGACAGCGAGAGCTACCACCAGACGACCAGTACCCAAGCCATTTGAAGGAGGTAGTAGGAAGATGACATAGAGGTCCAAGCGGACTATACCTTATGGTGGAAACCCCCGGGACGCACGGTCAAAGGTGTGAGGCTCACAAGGAAAAGGTAGACAGGTGGTGGACATGCATTGTTACACGTGCGGCAGGTAAGATCATATGGCTCACGACTTCCAAACCTGCCGTATCGACGACCATCTGACAGTCAAGGGACCACCGAGGAAGAGGTGGAGGTTTGATATAGGAGGTTCATAGGGTGGCGGATGTGGCAGAGGAGCTGTCTCTACAGCAGGCGGTGGGCGGCGTTTTGAGATTCTACCACCACCACCGCCAGGTGGTCCACCCCGACCATAGGGAGTAGGATGACAAGGACGATCTCAGCTCTAGGAAGCTAATTCCTATGACCATGGAACTCTAGAGATTATTAGAGGTATGATCTATGTCTACTCCACCTTATCTATAGTGCTTATAGACACAGGTTCCAATCACTCTTTTATTGCCACCACCCTCATTCGGAGCATGGAGATTCTGGTGGATCCGTTGGATCGATCCTTATAGCTAGAGACTCCTACAAGAGCATATTCAATGATTAATCACTAGTTCCGGTACTTCTAGATTACTCTAGGAAGTGATAGATTCGGCTGGGATCTCCTAGTAGCAGCGTCGAGGGCTTGCAAAGTCATCTTGGGTATGGACTGGTTATCAACATTCCATGCTCATATTGACTGTATTGGGAGCAAAGTGCAGTGTGTCCACATGGATGGGACAAGGTTTTCATTCACCAGTGAGAAGGGAACCTTTGCATAATAGGATGGACTTACCCAGAGGAGGGTGTAGCTGATTAATCATTAGTTGGCTAGCCTTACCCTCGGAGCAGTTGATGTTGAGAGTCCAAGCTATCCTATAGTGTGGACCAGTATGTCAATGTATTTCCTGATGAAGTTCCAGGACTACCTTAATGCATAGAGGTAGACATTTACATCAACCTGTACCCTGGGATGGAACTGATATCTACACCAGCATATCGGATGGCTCCCACAGAGCTTCGTGAGTTACGGGTATAGTTGGAGGACTTTTAGGGAAATGGGTTCATAAGACCCAGTGTTTCTCCATGGGCAGCCCCGATTTTGTTCGCCAAGAAGGCATATGGGAGTTTGAGACTCTGTGTGGACTATCGGTGCCTAAACTAGGTGACCATTAAGAACAAGTATCCACTCCCGAGAATTGATGATCTTTTCGATTAGCTGAAGGGAGATCACTGGTTTTTAAAGATATACCTCCAATCAGGCTATCATCAACTTAGGATACGGGATGAGGATGTGAAGAAAATGGACTTTAGATATCGTTATGGCCATTATGAGTTCTTGGTTATGCCTTTTGGTGTGACTAATGCCCTAGTAGTGTCTATAAGACTCATGAATAGGATCTTTCAGCCATACCTCGATCTATTTGGGGTGGTGTTCATTGATGAAATCTTGATATACTTGGCGACGGAGGAGGAGCATGCCTATCATCTGCAGATAGATCTGGATACGCTCTGAGAGCACCATATTTATGGTAAGATCTCGAAGTGCCGATTCTAGATATGAGAGGACCACTTTCTAGGACATGTTATCTCAGAGGATGGAGTTGCATTGGATCCAACTAAGATAGGGGTTGTACTTTCTTCGGATCCACCTAGGACTGTGATGGAGGTGCGGGGTTTCCTAGGGTTGTCTGGATACTATCGGAGATTCATGCCTGACTTTTCCAGAGTTTCAGCACTCTTTTCAGCTTAACCAAGAAGGGGAAACCTTTATTGTGGACAGAGAGATGCCAATAGAGTTTTCAAAAGATGAGTTAGAGACTGACGAGTTCCCCCATCTTGAGGCTTCTAGAAGAGGGTGTTGGGTATGTAGTCTACTACGAAGCATCAGGGACGAGGCTTGTATGTGTCCTAATATAGGAGTGAGTAGTGATTGCTTATGGTTCATGAAAGTTAATATAGAATGAGAATAACTACGCTACCCATGACATGGAGTTAGCACCAGTGGTCTTTACCTTGAATATGTGGCGACATTACTTGTTGGAAGAATGTTTTACAGTCTACTCTGATAAAAAGAGTCTCATGTATATCTTCTCTCAGAATGACCTAAACCTAAGGCAGCGATGATGGATAGAGTTCCTCTAGGACTATGAATTTGAGATATTCTATACTCCTGGTAAGGGGAATGTGGTAGAAGATGCACTCAGTAGGAGTTCTGGTCTGCAGTTGCTGAGTGAGTCAACAGAGAAGCTAGTCGTGTTGCTTTTATCCTTTGTAGATAGAGATGGAGCATCATACCTCCAGTCTATGACTGTCACTCCCCCACTCCTTCAGCGAGTCAGGGAGGCGCAGCTTGAGGACACTGACTGTGAGGCACGACGTTCTCATATATCCTCACGGCAGGCACTTGATGGATTATCTGAAGGTGGGGATCACGTCATTCTCTTCCGAGGACGTACCATGGTACCAGTGGCTCTATGGTAGGAGGTGTTGAGGGAGTTCCAAACGTCTCCTCTTGTGGTACAGCCTGGTGTGTAAAAGATGCAATAGGACCTCTGGAATTAGCACTGGTGGACAGGGATAAAGAACGCAATGGCAGAGTTTGTTTCACAATGCCTCACTTGTCAGCAAGTGAAGGTCGACCATCAGGTTCTAATAGGCTTAGCTCAGCCACTAGAGGTTCCAGAGTGGAAGTGGGATGGGATATACATAGACTTTGTGAACAGACTTCCACGTACGTCTAGGGGACATGATTCCATATAGGTGATCATTGACCAACTCACCAAGTCATCCGAATTTCTACCTATCTGAGAGTAGGGATCAGTAGAGGGATTGAGACGCCTATACATATGGGATATCATGCGACTTCATGGGGTGACATATACTATTGTCTATGACTATGATGCACATTTTACATCCCGATTGTGGAAGGGATTGCAGGAGGCATTCGGGACTCAGCTGTGTTTGAGCACTGCCTTTCATCCTCAGATGGATGGTCAGACAGAGCAGACCATATAGACTCTGGAGGACATGCTACATGCATGCATCCAAGATTTTGGCCGTAGTTGGGAGGATAAGTTTCCCTTGGTGGTGTTTTCATGCAACAATAGTTATCACTCCACCGTCGGTATGCAGCCATTCAAGGCCCTATACGGCACACCCTGCAGATCACCTCTATGCTGGATAGACCCAGGGAGTTAGCATTTATGGGTCCAGAGTTGGTACAGGCTACCACTGAGAAGGTGTAGATCATCCAGGAGTGGATGAAGACTGCAAAAAGAAAAGAAAGTCATATGTTGACAAAAGATGGAGACCTTTGGAGTTTCAGGAGGGGACTATATTTTCTTGCGAGTCTCTCCTCGACGGGGACTGTAGAGATTTGGCCGAGGCTGAAAGTTATCACAGAGATTTATCGGGCCATTTTCGATAATTCAGAAGATAGGTGAGGTGGAATACCTCTTGGAACATCCACTGTAGTTGGAGAAGGTGCATGATGTCTTCCACGTATCCCAGCTGAGGAGATACGTGCATGACCCATCTCACGTCATCAACCACGACGAGCTGGACTTAGACGATGGGGCAACATTTACAGAGGTTCCAATAGAGATTTAGGAGCAAAAAGAGCGGGTCCTTCGTGGGTGGTCGATACCTATGGTGCGTGTTCACTGGCATCATGGGAACCTCCAAGAGAGCACATGGGATTAGGAGGCATAGATTCATGCTCAGTACCTCCATTTATTTCCCATTGTGGATTTCAGGGAGTAAAATCCCTAAGGTGGGGAGAATGTAAAGACCCGGATTTCCATGTAATTTTTTTTAAAATTATATGGAGCTATTATGGGTCTTCAAAAATTGACGGCGTGTGAGTCTGAGGCCCGGTGTGCTCGGAATGAATTTCTGAACTTTTTTAGGTACATTCAGTAAACACATGAGCGGTGTTTTCTAACTTTTGAACCATTGCTCAGATTAAAAATTTGAGGGCACCGTTGAATCTATAGCACTGAGATTCGCTTAAGGAGGTATTTACTTTGACCACAGCAGGTCTGGAGAAAAAGATATGTTTTGAAACTTTTTAAAAGAAATGAAATAAAATAATTTTTTTATTTTATTTTATAACCTCCAATAGACCAATTAAAGGGTGGGGCTAGTAGTTTGTTAAGACATTAAATGACTTGACCTGACAACCAAAAGTAACGATGAAGTTGGGAAAATTAGGAAGCTTCCTAATTAATGAGCTTCATTATTTCCCCATGCCGTTACTTACCCTCCCCCTCACTTATATATGTGGATCTAGGGAAGAGGTGTTAGAGAGCTTCACGAAGCATCGAATTGATGAAGGAACACCGCGATGCCGGAACATTGAAAAATGAAGCCGACACAGTGGGAGGTGAAGGACGGAACCGAACCAAAGGGCAGCGTGTGAGTGGCGTCTTTGGGAGCCGGTCATGGGAACAAAGAACACGATCCACCATCAAGCGCGTATGTTTATCCAATGTTTCGAGGTAGGGGTTTTGATTCGTGTTTCAAATTCATGTGAATTTATTGAACTCCCTTAATATCCTCCATATTACGAGCTAACGCAGAGGGATCCAGCCTAACGAAACCGGCATGAACCCTCTACAATCTTGCTATCCTTGTGCCTCCTTGGAAGACCGTGAGCACGTCGACGCACGTCGCAAGAGGAGGGTCATGGCTTGTCATACTCGGTGAACGGAGGAGGCGGGCGACATGACAGCCAGTCGCGGGAAAGGAGGGGATGTGCAGGGAAAGGGAGGGGATGTAGGGGGAGTGGGGGTGTATAGGGGAGGGAGGGGTGGTTACAGGCAGAGTGTTGGGTGGGGCTATTAAGGGGATGGGAGGAGCATGTATAGGGGTTTGAAGGGGTTCTGTCTAGGGGGTGGGAGGGGGATGTAGGGGGAGTTATGGGAGGTTATCTAGAGGGAGGGAGGGATATAAAAGAGGAGTGGTAGGGTGGGGTTGTTCAGGGGGTGGGTGATGTTCAGGGGTTTGGAGGGGGCTGCAGGGGGAGTGGTGGGGGTTGTCTAGGGGGGAGGGGGGTTATCCAGGAAGGGTGAAGGGGGGTTGTAGGGGGAGTGGGGGCAGTGCTATCTAGGGAAAGGGGGGAAGGGGGGCTACAGGGGGAGAAGTGGGGGCGGTTTCCAAGGAATGGGAGGGGGATACATGGGGTGTGGTGGGGGTGTAGGGGTGTCAAGGGGGGAGGGGGCTATAGGTGGAGTGGTGGGTGATGTCTAAAGATATGGAGGGGTTGTAGGGGGGGGGAGGGGGGTTGTCCAGGGGGAGCGAGGGGGGATACAGGCAGAGAGTTGGGGTGGGGATATCTAGGGAAAGGGAGGAGACTATAGGGGGTGTCCAGGGGGAGGGAGGGGGATGCAGGTGGAGTGGTGTGGGGGTTATCTAGGGGGGAGGGGTGGTTGTAGATAGATTGGTGGGGTGGGGCTATTCAGGGGGACATAGGGGGTTGTCTAGGGGTTTGGAGGGGGTGTTATCATGGGGGTGGGAGGGGTTGTGTGGGGTGTCCAGGGGGAGGGGGTTGCGGGTGGTGGGGTGGGGTGGGGCTGTTCAGGGGGTGGGGGCAGGGTTGTCTTGGTGTTTGGAGGGGGCCACAGGGGGAGTGGGTGGGGGATTCATGCAGTGTGGTGGGGCAGGGCTGTTCACGGGGTGGGAGGGGGGATGTCCAGAGGTTTGGAGGGGGTGATGTCCAAGAGGTGGGAGGGGCTTCAGGGGTATTTGTGGGGGGTGTCGAGGGGGGAGGAGTGGGGCTACTGGTGGAGTGGTGGGGGTTGTCTAGGGGGAGGGAGGGGGATATCCTGGGGGAGGGGGAGTGTAGTGAGGAGGGGGAAGGGGGTGTAGGGGAAAGGTGATGGGGGTGTAAGGGGGAGGGAAAGGGGGTGGGGCAGGAGAGGTGTGCATGATCAAGGGGTGGGGTGGTGGTGAAGGGTGGGGGGCTGTGGGTGGGGGGAGGGGGAGTTGGTAGTGTCTATTCAATAGCCAGCATGGTGAACCGTGTTGTTTTTTTATGCAATGGAAATGCCTATAGCCATAGTTTTAAATCCTGGCTAAATCATTATAGCCATGGTTTGACCGTGGATATAGGCCTATAGCCACAATTTTTTGAACCATGGCTGGTATTGGCATGGCTATAGGGCAGACCCTATAGCCATGGTTTGAAACTGTGGGTATTTCCCTATAACCAAGGATGGAGCTGTGGATATATGTCTATATCTATGTTTGGAACTGTGCATATAGGGTTATAGCCACACCAATATGATCCACAGTACATGAAACAATGGCTATAACCTATAGCCATGGTTTTTAGGCCTATAGCCACGGTTTAGAATTGTGGCTATAGTCTAATTTTTTAGTAGTGAATTTTTACATTAATGAATTGGAGGCATTATCTTTATGGATAAAGGTGTGATATATACACTAATCATAAAAGTTTAAGGTATATATTAACTAAAAATTATTTGAATATATGGAAGAGAAGATTTTTGTAGTTGATTAAATAATATGATTGGTTAATACATTAACACCCTAGGAAATAAAAAAAACGTGTTCAATACTCTACGTCAAAAGGATGATGTTATCTTATATGTGATAAGGATAAAAAAAGATCCAATATATATGGATTTTCAATGGATGGATATATAAATCTTTAAGTAAGGGTAAATCTTATCTTTCTAAAATGAGTGTTCAACTATCTATGCATGTGAGGATTAAAGAGGTGTAGAAGGAAGATTCAGAACTATAAAAGATGGTCAGAAATGTTCTTGAATTCAACCTTGATTATAATGGAATGGTCAGGTTTTGGAACACTATATGTGTCCCTTAAATTCTATACTTGAAGAAGGATATTTTGGATGAAGATCATTGTTAAAAATTATCTCTTCATCAAGGAATTATGAATATATAAATAGATCTAAAAGAGTATTTATGGCAACACAACATAAAGAGAGATTTTATAGAGTATGTATCTCATTGATTGGTATGTCAGTTAGTTATGGTTGATATAAAATTTTCTAATGGGATTTTATAACCATTACCCATACCATAATAGAAATGGTAAAACATCACCATATTTTTTTATTGAACTCCCCAAAACATCTAAAGGCCATAATGTTTTTTGTTATAGTCAATTACCATACAGATTAAAAAAAATTCATTTAAATTAGATAAGATTTATATTTTGATCATATTTCTAGGTTATACATTATATAAGTGGTAAGGTTTCATGGAGTACCATATTCTATTATATCTTATGATGATATAATATTTACATTGAAGTTATTTTAATGTCTTCATAAATCCCTCGATTTATAGTTGTGTTTTAGTACTGCTTATCATCCTCAGAAATATGGGCAGTCTTAGATAACCATTCAAACCATATATGATATACTAAGATATTGTTCTATGCATTTCAAAAGTATTTGGTATCAATTCCTTAGTTTAATCAAGGTTTCTTATAATAATATCTTTCACTTAAGCATTAAGATGTCTCCTTATGAATCCCTCTATATAAACAAGTATATAACTTCAACGTGTTATGATGAAGCTTAAGAAAGTAATATATTAAGACCTAATCTAAATAAAGAAATTATAAAGAAACTCAGATATATTTAGAATCACATCAAGGTTTCTTAGAGTCGGAAAAAAAGTTATATAGACAATCATCGGTGGAATCTATAATTTGACGTGGGTGAGAAAGTATTCTTATGAATTTATCTATAGAAAAAAAATTGAGATTCATAAAGAATTGAAGTCTGAGCCTTAGGAATATTGACCCCTTTTAGATTCTTGATTGAGTTGGGATAGTATCTTATTTCTTGGCACTTCCATTGAACCTCTCTCAAGTCCACAATGTGTTCCATGTATCTCTCCTGAGGAAGTACATACATGAAACATCACATGTAATGAATTTAGAGGTCATACCAATGTAGCATGATCTTTCCCATGAAGAAAAACTAGTATAAATATTTTATTATATAAATAATGTGCTATAGAACAAGACTAATCACTTGGTTAAAGTTATCTACTAGAATTATAAATTTGAAGAAGCTATATGGAAACTCGAAGATGTGATGAAATAGAGATATCCTCATTTGTTTGAATCAAAGTGAGGAAATTTTGAGGCTGAGATTCATTTTAAGGGGATAGAATGCAACACACTAAGATTTTATAATATATTTCTTTTCAAATAAATTTAATTTCTCTGATATCTTGTGATACACAAAACACTAAGTTTAAATAAATAGTGATATACTATTAAAATATTATTATTTAGAAGATCATTATCGCCTAGCTGTTGGATTGAAATGCATGAATAAGACTAAGAAAATTTTGAAAAAAAAATTGTTTACACATTTATAAAATTAATTGTTTGGTTATTAATTGTTTTGAAATTAAGATAAAAAAATCATTTTAAAGAAAAAGATTTGTTTTTATGAAAAAAACTATTTTTATATGAATAATGTGTTTTTTATCTTAATAAATTAAACTAATTAATATTTTTGAATTATTTTAATTAAATATATATATTATGTGACTAATAAAAATATTAAGAGTAATCTAATTTTTTTTCTAGTCATGGAATAAAAATAAATCGAATATTATTCTTCAAAATGTATTTTTATAAAAAAATAATGTTCATCATGCTTTATGCACTTATTTTAAAATGAATTTCTTCCACTTATAGAAATTGAATCTTGAAATATTTATCCCATATTTTTAATCATGAGATTTTGTTTTGGTAAATAGGCCCCTTTTATTTTTTTCCATTATAAATAATAACCTTGGTAAATTTTTGTCACCTCGATAAGGGTAAAATATGTAAAATAGGGTTAAAACTTTGGGTTAAGGCCTTAAAATTTCTCTAGAACTCTATTTTATCATATTTTATGAGTTTAGTTCAGCCATTTATTTCCAAGTCTCGAATTTATTCCCACTTAGTACCATTTTTCATTTATTATGAACCTTATATTAATTTAAGAAGAGAATAAATAAAAAATGACACTCTCTTGAATTTAATTTATCTAATATTTTTATATAAGGATAAAATTATAAATATTTATTTTTAAATATGGATTATTTTTTATAATGGTTATTTATTTTTAATTTTTAGTGATTGAATAATTACCTTAAATGTTTACACAATGTTTACATTGTATGTATTCAATTAATAAAAAATAAAATAAATGGTTTCAAATATATTAAAAGTGATAACATTTGGATGAATTATTATGTTTCATAAATTTTTTAGATAAAAATAACAAATTATGGAAGTTTAAAATGTTTATATTTTAATTGTTTTCTTTCAATTTCTTTTCAAAGTCAAATTAAATGAATAGTTCCAAAAAATGACATTAATAATATTTTATAATAAATAATATTTTATTAAATTTTTTAAAATTCCAAAAAAAAAATTTATATTCATCCTATGGAATTAGATATGGATTATAATATAAACCATGTTCTATTTATGGGTCACTTGTATTTTTATGGTAACATTCTTGACCCATAAAAAGTAAAAAAATTGATTTTTTGGTAATTTTCAAAAGGGTTAATGCGGCTTAAAACAAGGTGATAAAGTTAAAAACATCAACTAAACTTGTTATAATTTTATCTAATGAGATGATTTAAAATAATACTCATATTTTATTAAAATTATATCAATTTTTACCCATTTTTACATTAAAATTAATTTATATTAATTTAATATTTAAACTAATTCCAAGAGTGCCCCTCTTCTCACTTATAAAAGGGAATATCTTATCATATATTCATCACACATTTTTAACCTTATATATCAAAAATATATATATCATAATACCCTACTATATTCCTTCACCACATACTCATTCTTTAATTCTTTCCAAAAGACCATACTTTCAAGGATTAAGGTGTAATCCAAAGAAGGTTTCTCAACAAAGAGGTATAACTCTTGCAAACCATTTTCAATTTTATTTATTCTTATACCTCATCTAAATCCATGTTATACATTATAAAATAATGAATTAATTATCTTAAATATACTTAATTGTCTTTATTTTTATGTGACAACTATTATCCACCTTCTTCTCATCCATTGTAAAATGATAACGTCACTCGTGTATACATGTGGGATACCACCTCCATGAAGTGATGAGATTGGTTTTTCACTTCCATTTTACATGGATTGTAGTAAGGATATTTTTAATGAATATATAAGATATATATTATATTAAAATTATCTTATAAATTATAATTATTATTTATCATTCTTTTTTCCTTTGAAAAGTGAAAATAACGTTCATGTGTACATACGACTAACCGTCTCCCTGAACAATGTAATTATTTTTTCTATCTATATCCTTTATTTATGACTCTATATATATATATAATTAATATATATTATATTTATATCACAATTAACATTTTTGAGATGATGGAACTATGATCAAAATACAAGTACCAAAATTACCGAACCGAAATTCTCATTAAAAACGGAATAGATAACACCTGAAAAACAACAATTTTAATAAGTAATTTTTATTAAATGAGTGTTTAAATGTTATAATGTGATAATATATGATAATATATGTATATATATGATTCTTTTATAGAATTATAATAAAATAAAATTTATTATGTATGAGGTTATAGCACTTTCAAAGAAACTAGAACTTCAGGTAACAGATTTTGATCTCAATTTTATTTCTCTAAAACACATGGCATATTCAACACTTATTTATTTTTTGTAGTGTATATGATACCAATGAATGTATTTTATAATTATTATCATTGAAATTATCGTGATATAAATTTCATCTAAGTTTCTATCTTTCATTTTGTTTTTATTCAAAAGTTACCAAAGTGGTAAGGGATTTATTTTACAATATCATTATTTATTGGGATTGTTTATGATCACATTTTCAGTGATGAAATTTTATGACATATATATTAATAATCCCATAATATTTATTCTCCTAAGGTTATTTCTTTATATTACATATTTTACTATCATTTTATACTCTTTAAAAACTCCAGATAACTAATGATTTTTTTAATAAAATATTACTTTATTTCTCTCTTTAGTCGAAAATCCTATTTCTTATAAGTCCATGTTTTCTAAAAAAAATCAAGAAAAAGTTTATTATTATCCATTGATTTTTAAAATTCATTTTTACCCATTTTTTACTTTAAAAAATTATAAATGGAATATTATTTTTTTATGAATGAGGTACTTTTGACTTTTTCCAAAAATGTGAAAGGAATATTTGTTTTAACATACATGGTATGAACAAAATTTCCAAAAATCATGACCACTCAATGATTTGAAGTATTATTTAATGTTTTCCAAGGGTATTTTCAAAGAAACTTTTTCCCTTAATATTTGGGAAATTTTTAGATTTTAAAGAATTTATTTCAAAATGAAAAGGCTTTTTTCCTCAAGAAATATTCAAAATATCTTTGAAAGGTATTTTCATCTAAGATGGCACCATTTGACATTACTTATTCTTTATTATGGATATGATCCAATGATACCATCCACTTTTATTCTTTGGATGGATTATTATAATGATGATTTAAGGATGATTCTATGAACCCCCTTTCTTTCCCATGGGTTCATTATATTACGATGAAGCCTTTATGAAACCCGGTTCTTTATAATAGGTTCTACTATAATGATATGATGAAATGATTATGAATTTAATTTCCATAGGTTATGATATCATGAATGATTTATGATATTTTTGAACACATATGCATGATTTTAATTATATTAATGGAGTTATTGGAATTATATATCCCTCCAATATATTAGGTAAATATGGATATCTCCTAAGTTAATAGGAATGGTCATGGGGAGTGAACTATGTTCAGTAAGGGACTATGTTTACTATGATAGTATTAGGAGTGAACCTTGAATAGGGATACAATGGTTTAGGGAGTGAACCCAATCCACTAAGATAGTACTTTCAATAATCCTTGACTACTAAGGAAATGATTTTTTATGCTTATATGTATTCCACAAAATTATGTATTATTCCAATGTTATTCTCTCATAGCTCTTATTATTTTATTCATTTATGATTCATGTCTTCTGAACTACCAATATTTATTCCATGACTCGAGATTATGATCTATGATATGTAGGGAATGGTTTTGAAATGTTATGCTCTTTTTATATTATACTTATGTTCATGTTATGTTTAAAAAATTATTGATATATCACTTGTTTACTATTATTTAACATCAAATATCACCCTTTCTAATGTTTCCTTTCCCCTGGTTATAAAAAAAATTAAGTGTTATATGTGTTATAAGGGAGATAGTTATAAATAAATTAGTATAAGATGATGTAGTTCACTTAGGAACCAGTTGTTTATATATCCAATTTTCTAAATATACTATACCTATACGATTATGATGTGTATCACAATGTTATATAATATATATTCATCTAATAATATGTGATATTTATGTATGAAAAATATAGGTCCCAATACATTTCATTTATATGGTGTGTTTCATTCCCTAGTCTCTTTTAAGTATAATGAATAGATTTCATGTTAGGATATTTTAATGTTCAATTCATGGTAGCCTTCATATGTTCTCTTGATTCTTATGTTACCATTACCATAAGAGTTCTTCATCTCAATTCCCTTTCTTTGATACATGTTTTTCCTATGCATCTAATTTCATTTAAATATTTTGTATAATGATAGTTTGTATTATTATATCATTAATTATCTTTCATTCATTATATTTGAAGTTTAATTTCATGATCTCTCTCCTAGAGGTTTTTTGGCTTAAAATTTTACCCAAGCCATAAGGGTTTCTTCTCTAATCTCATTTTTAATATCCAAATTTCCTCATAAATATAATCCATATGGGGAATTTTAATTCTCTTTACTTATAAAACCCTTTTATTTTCTTATACTCTTGTTATTTTTTGGGTAATGTATTGTCACTATTTAATTTCCCCCTTGACTTAGTACTTTCCCATTACAAGGAATTTAACCATGCCTCTTCTTTTTCGTTATGAATCCTTCTCTTATCTTATACTATTTATTGTATTCTTTTAGGAATGTACATATATATGCCCCAAATAAATGATTAAGGTTATTTTCGATTATTTTGGACTTCTTTAAAAATATTTGAATCAAATCACAATAATAGTAATGGCCCAACACTGCCTTTTTCTTTCCAAATTATCCACTATTATGGGCAGGATTTTTCGTCCAATGCATTTCCTATGTGAATACATTGTTTTTTAATATTTTTTTAATTGGAATTAACATAGATTCCTTAGTATTAAGAAATTTGAGAAAATTGTTTACTTAAACTTATATTATTACTCTATATAGTGTTAGTTTGAGGATTTATACATAGAAATCTATTAGACCTATTAATTATAGAAATATTGAAAATCGGTATGCTTTTTTTTCTAATTCAGATGTTTATTGATTACTCAAGAAAGATGATTATATATTGTTTTACCATTCAAATTCTTTATCTATATGGATTATATTTATCTATTAACCAGAAAAGTATTTATATTCTGTATGATTATATCTCAATATGGATATTTTTTTATTGCTAAATAAGTTTAATTATTAATTAAATTGATATTGATTTCATGAACATGGTGAATGCATTGTACTTAGACAAGTGATGGGTGAGGCTCGGTAATATATAGACCCTTGATGCATCGTTTGGACTCATGAGACAAAAGGTTTGGTTTCTGGTGTATACCTACCCAATGAAATCCTAATGTCATGTTTGTAACCTTTATGATAAGAATAATATCTTGTATGAGGTATTAGTAGTAAAAGATATCCAGTATTATGCATTCTATCACCATGAATTTAGTTATTTTTATCTATGTAATTGCTTATATTGTTATTTAATCCATTGATTTATTTTAAGATGATATGTTTAGTTATATTTAATTATTTTACACTTATTTATTCCTTCCATATTATTTATTACATGATATCTTATAGTATAATTTTTCCCTTACAGAGTATTTAAGCTCACCCTTCTTTTGTTTCCATATCCCCATGTTATGGAAAAAAGTATTACACATGATATGTATAGAAAAAAATAGCATGAGTAGAGAATTTGTGAAAGATACTAAAGAGTTATTATTGATTAAGTAGTTATTAATTTAGTAGGAAAAATTTCCATTGTTAGAGAATAAAATTTCATTTATTAGATTATAATTTTTATTAATTATATAAATCTCTAAACCTAAAAGTTAATAAGAATGTATGTAATTAAATATTTTTTAAGTCATGTAATTATAGGATAGTTATTTCTAGGAATCTATAGTTTGTATAAAATATATCATTTAAAGTATGTGATATCGACACTCAATCTAGGACATTAGATCCAGGGTGTCACAAAGTAAATTTTTTCAATTTTTTTTACAGGTTTTCTTAACTAAATGAAATATTATTGAAATCAAATTTTAAGGTGAGGAATGTCACCATCTTCATGCAACCATGGGAAATTAACTTAACATATTTTCCATATGTAGGAAAATGCATTCACATATTCAATGCTAACCAATAAATATATTCAACCCAATATAATATTTCCTAACATTACAAACCATTGAGTATGAGTTTAAGAAAAGTTCATTCCTTAAAATAACTTTAAGATGAGAACATATCAATTTGTGGGGCTACAGGTATTCATCCCAGAAAATACTTCAATTAATAAATATAATCTTTAAAATTTAGTCTTTTTCAAGGATCCAAGAATATTTATATTCATTAACTATAACTTGAAAAACTATTACGCTCTTCATTATTTTCGCAGTAGCATCATCTATATGAAATATTAAAAAATAACCTTTAGCAATAGGTTCTTTACTATTTGTAATTAATAGTAGCAAAATTTTGTTTATCTTTTTTTCATTATTTTCTAATAATATAAAATATTTCTCCTTTTACTATAATGTAAAAGAGTGAAATATTCATCATCAATGATAGGAAGCTCTACTTTAACTAGAGTAAAAAAATAAATATTGGGGAGTCTAAACTCTTATCAATGTCCTCCTTAAAAATTTATTGATTCATGGTAGCATTATCGTGAATAATTGGATTGAAATTTCCTTATTCTACTGGATATTCTTTATTTTTTACAAAATAAAAATCTAAAATCTATGAAAGAAGGATCTAAATTCTTACACTAATCAAAGTATCGATGCCTCCTTATTGGATAGTACTGATAAGTTTTGGTGATTTCTATTTAGCAACGGAATGAAATAGAGTTATTAAATACATATACCACCACCTCATTAGAGACCTTGGGTTTTTCAACCACAGTTTTACATATATATAGAGAATCAGGAACAATAAAAATATATTCCTGAATAGGGTTCAGATCTAAAATTTCATATACATCTGGGTTGGTTATTGTGTAATTTATTGAGTCATATTTTTCATCATAAGTTATAAAATGATCTTTAAAAACATTAATTTAAACTAATAATTGGATATACATCCTAATAAAAGAATATACCTCCTAAATAGTGGGTTTTGATGCTTGATATATATATTCTTTGTAACACCCCAAGATTTCATAGTATGTACTTCTTCAAAACAATTCAATAACTTGCACTACACGTAACACCGAGTTCAAGCGCACCATGACTTACCAAACCAGACGTTCAAAAGAGTTTATGAATGGTATTAACTAAATTTTTAACCTTATATAATCTTTATAATTTTAGAATACATATTATGAGTTTCTTAGACATAATGTAAGAACAAATTTCTTTTTTCAGATAAAAGAAGTATTTTTCAAAAATGCACTTTTACCAACTTTAATAGTGAACCCTTTTTAAATCCAATATATTAAACTTTTATATATTAAATTTGACTAAATAAATTTATTCTTTAGAATGGGGACATAAAAAAATTTACAATTTAATACCCCAAGATTACACGATACGCTTCTCTTTGAATAATAGAGTAGTGAATGTTGTACGCAACTTCGAGTTCTAACACACACTACAACCAATCAAACTAGCCGTAATGAATAGTAATACCTAATTTTTAAAATTTTATAAATTTTATCTCTCAAAATGGATTTCATTTTTAGATTTATAATATCGAATTTAGCCTAGGGTGAAATTTTGGTACTTTTCGGATAACTTTTATATTTTGATGAATAGTTAAAATTACTAAATTTTAATTAAAAACAACTTTTTTAATAAAAATAATTAGTAGTGATAAATTATGAATTTGAGTGGTTTTAAAGTATATTTAGAATATATTTATACCATTTAATACATTTTTGGTCATTGGAAAAAATTCACAATTAAACCGGACATAAACAAGTGTCAATCTTTTGATAGTTATTATCTCTTAAAAACACGCTTTTTGTTTTAACAACAGGAATTAATTTTAAATTAATTTCTACCACTTATGTGTTTTGAATTTTGAAAAATGGATTCCATATTTTGAATCAGGATGTTCAAATTTTTTAAATATGTAACTTTTATTTTTAGACATTTTGAATAATTACTTCGGTAAATATTTTATTTACCATGGTTAAAAGGTAAATCTGGTAAATAAGGGTTAAAAAATAATATTATAATAATAAAAAATTACCCTAAAACGTGTCCTAACCTTATTGGTTGATACATTTCCGACCATGGGAATCTTTGGGTTGATTTTTGGACCCCATGGAGGCACTTGTAAGTGATAATGACACTTTACATTAATTAAGTAAAAATAAATTCAAAAATGACATAAGCATATATCTTTTAGAAAAACATTTTTTACATAGGGTTATATATGTTTAATTTTAGATTATAAATACTAATTAGAAATATAAAAATATTTCCTACCTAATGATATTTTATTTATAATTTTTAGATAATTAATAATTTAATTTATTTATGACACAATGATGATGGAGTAATTACCATAATAGTGAAAAATTAAAATAATTGATATTATAAATACCCAAATAAATATAATTTGATACTTTTTATGAATTAAACTAATTTTATAGGTTAATAGGAAATGTTAGGATTGACTTAATTAACTTTTTAGAAGTAATCATTCTATTATAATTCTCACAAAAATCAATTATTGAATAGTGTCAAAATTGACATAAAAGAGTTTTTAAAATAAATATTATATTATTAATTGATATTTAATTCCTAAAAATCTAAGGTTTGGCCAAGAAACTTATATCATGATAGTTTTATCATTAATGTACCACTTGGGGCGTCTCTTGGATGTATATAGTAAGTTTATTAACCATATAATATAAAAATACAAAGAGACATTGTAAAAGTGAAACTAATTAACTAAGAGTTAATACTTAAAGATAAGGTAAATATAGTGGCCCAAACCTGTCTAAATTCTATTGGTTGAGTGGTTTTCGACCTATACCCACCTTAACCTTTAAATAATTCACTTTTTATCCATTAGAAACCGAATATTAATTTATTATAAAATAATATTTCTAGCTTTTCCAAAGGTTCCCCTCACCCCTCTTATAAAAGGGAACTCCCCCTTCTCACTAATTCACACATTCAAAGCCTTTTGGTTCAGTCAACCCCTGACCAAATACTGTCTCAAATTCCCTCAATTAATCCTAGAGGCCTTCCTTTAGTCATAAAGCCAACCTAAGGAGCCCTTTTGATCGAATCAAAAGGAAGAACCCGAAGAAGAGGTAATGATTTCACCACCCTTTTTCAAGTTCCTTTCTTCTTCCACTTCTTCTTTATTTGTTATTACCATTATAAAATAATAACTCCAGTATATTATATATACATTGATGTTATTATAAACATTTTAAAACCATATTTTAGTATTCTATCCATCCTTTGAATGACATGTCACCATACGTGCGTACGTACGGCTTACCGTCTCGACGTCGTGGTGTAATTGTTATTCAAAACATTATTATTTGGATGGGTATAATAATGATGTGTAATTCATGTAAATAATAAATATAACATGATAATTATTCTTTATATATGATATACCATCCAATTATAAATTATTTTAATATCAAAAGAATGATATTGTCACTCGTGCGTACGTACGGACTACCGTCTCCACGAACGCGATGAGATTCATTCTTCATCGTATCCATTCAAGTATAATTATCATTTGATGATTTAAAAATAATGTTTAAGGACTTTATATCATTATGGATATGAATAATATACAACCTATCCATGAAAACCATGGATTACATAACAAAACATATAAAATAAAATGAGTAAGTTAACACCCGAAACGACGATAATACTAAGATATTATTAACAAAGCAATGTTAAAAGATCATATATGATATCATATTAATGTATATGATTCTTTTATAATTTAATAAAAATTATTTCACCATTATACAGGAGGTTAACCTACCCCCAAACAAGGAAAAGTACAAGGTAAGGGTTAATTTTACAATCTCTTTATTATCTGAGGTTGTTTATACGTAATTATCTACTGGGACCTCTTTATCATCAAAATCCATGTTCCTTAAAAATGTACTTAAAAACATTTTTACTATTTACTAGAAAATGGGTTAAACTCATTTATACCCTCATGTGTTTTTAAAGGAATCTTTCCATCATTTTCCAAACAAGTTACTTTTTAACCTTTTCGATAAAATTAAGGTAAGAATGTATTTTTTTTAACTTATTCGGCGGGTGCGGTTATTTTCCTACGTTATAAAATCGCTGAAGATTCCTTTACAATCCTATAAGAATATTTTCAAAGTAAATGTTTTATTTTATAATTATGTGAATTTTAAATGATTTCAAAATGAATATTTTAATAATTTTTGAAAGGTACTCTTTAGCAAGATCATAATTTTAAATGTTTTAAAGATTTATCTTTCTAAATCTTTTTAATTAATGTCCATGTTTTCAAAATGATTTTAAGGATTTATTTATATGGACATGAGTGTTATGAAATGATATTTCTTTTCAAAAGTTTCAAAGTGGTATGGGACACTTTGATTTAAAAATCTCTTTTAAATTACTTCCTTTATAAATGTGTGACTTTTCAATGATTTCGAGAAAAGAGATATTTCTCTCAAATAGTTTTGATTTCATCTATGTCAATGTCCTATGATGGATTTTAAGCTTATTTGAAGTTGATTTATTATGATACAAAACTTTTTTATTGTATTGAAGGTTTTTTTATATGTTTTACTTTGGATGTGTTATTTTTATACCATTCATGGTTTCTGGAGAAAGTATTGACATTTCGTATGATAGTTTTAATATGAATGTTTATGTTATGTTTAAACCTTTTCATATGGGAATGCATTGGACTTAGTAGGTGACGGGTGGAGCCCGCTATAGCTCCTTGATGCATCGGTAGGTCTCACGAGACAAACTAGTGTCTTGGAACAAGTCCTTGACAAAATGTTATTTATAGTCTTGGCACGAGGCCTTGGCTATGTGGTTATGATAGTCTGGAATTATGCATTCCATCATTATGAAAGTGGTTATTGATATTGCATGTGATTATTCGATTAGTAGAATATCCATGTGAATAAGTAAATGGAATTATTTCATTTTATTTTTTCCATACTATGTTTAAGTTCAAGTTTAAAAGGCTTTTGTTTTAGTTATACATTGCCTTAAATGTTTATTCTTTTTTATGAATGTTTTTTCTATATTGTTATCCTTACTGGGCATTTGAGCTCACCCCTTTTCTATGTTTTATTTTTTCCAGGATTCCAAGAAGTATATTGTGATTGATATGCAGGGTTAAGACAAGGGAATAATGGAATTCATAAAGGATTATTTATGTTGTTTTGTATGTTATGAAGTGTAATGTAACATTCATGTATGTAATATATTTTCCAAGACTGCTAAACTAATCGGTCCTTTGGGACTTGATTCCATGTAATCATGTCAATGTATTAAAATAATGCACCGACTCTGGGTAACTGCGGTCGGGGCGTTACATTCTTCACCCACACAACTACACACTATGTACCCAAACAAAAATTCTAAACATGGGATTTCCCATATTAATCTAAAGGGATTAAAATACCTGATTAAGATTCATTTTGTGATTATATGATCAATAATAATGGTAATGGGTATAGAATAGAAATTTTATTTCTAAAAACAAGGATTATAATAAACACTAAGAACCATCACCACTGACTCCTTCCTTTCTTTCTCCCACTTAAATCTCTCAAGGCTCTCTAAATTTAATGATTCAAGGAATCACCTCAATGAATCCTTATACATTCATTCTTGAAAGATTTTAATTAATAAAAAATTTATCAACTATATATAATGTATTAGAATGAATTTATTCCAATTGAACCCCTTCCATTAAATCCAAAAAAATAATTCCCATGTAAATTCATGAACTAAAAATAGCAGCTACAAAAAAAATATTATAATTATCCACCTCCAGCTAAAATCCACTAGTGAATATATAAAATTCCCAATTATGTCATGAAACCAAAATTTTTATCATATCCATTAGGTTTTACTTCATTATTATATTTAGAAGTTGCATTAGTTGTTGATCTGTCACCTCACGTATTCAATGATAGTAAATGTTGATGTGCTTTATTTGGGAAAAATACATGGAATTATTTATCAATTCCAAACTAATTTTACTATAATGATAAATAAAGGACTACTTCTGGGTGAATCCAATCTCGTGGATAAAATTTTCTAGCCACAAAATCTATTTTCCAATATCTATAGTAGAAATGTACTCTACTTTGGTAATGGATAAAGTGATGAAATTCTACAACCATGATGGCCACATAAAAACTCCTCCTACAAAATTGTACATGTATATAGATATACACATCATTTTATAAGATATAAAGACATATATGAATCCATATATCCCTCCAAGAGTGGATCATCTTCCCCATAACACAAACATAGTTTTCATATACATTTAAGAAACCTAAAAATCCATTTTACAGCACCCAGTGCTACTTCCTGATATTTGATTGAAATTAGATCACAGTCACTACCACATGTGAAATGTCTATCCCCATGAACACCATAGAATAAAACAATATTCCAATTAATGAATAGTATTTTATCTTCAAAATTTCTTTAATTTCATCCTTGTATGATGGGCATGAAATCTTTCTAGAATTAATATTATTGTTAATAGGAATTATCATTAATTTTTCTCTATCCATTTTGAAATTTTTTAGAATATATTTAACATTCCTCTCCTAATATTTCTATAACAACCTCCACCTTTTTTATTAGTGACTTGAATCCCCAAAAAACTATTTAGATACTCCCAAGTATTTCATAAAAAAAAGATGTATAAAACTCCTTCTTCAATTGGTTGATCATTATTACGTCCTTCCCAATGATAAATATGTCATAAATATAAATTAGGATATCAATGAAGTTACCATATAGAAATAAATTAAATTAAAAACATTACTATTTATGTGTTCTCTTTTATCCATGACTCTCCATGAATGATTTAAATGTCTTATACAATATTTTGGGGACTTTTTAGTCCATATGAGCTCTTATTCAATTTGTATACACCGATTTATTGTCCAAAAACATTAAAACCTTTATACTACTAATATTGAATCCATTTTTACCATAGGTGAACAAATCTTATAAAAGTTAACTCTTTTATTCCAGAGGACATTTGTACATAACCACCCTTCTATTTCCGTCCTTCTTCATCCTAAACACCCATTTGTTTGTTAGTTACTTCTTTCCTTTGGGTAGTTTCAAAAAATCATATATCTAGTTCTTCATCAATGACTTTATCTCATTCTACATATCGTGAGAACACTTAACTTTATTAGGATGTGATATTTCTTCATAATATTTTTCCATATCCCCTTAATTAGTCAGTAAAATGAACTCTATCTTTGAATATTTTTTTGATGGAATCCTTTATTGTTAAAATATTTGAGCATGTGAAATGTTAGGTGTGGGAGTCCCACAATCATCTACCTCTTATTATTGTTTTTTAACTTCTTATTGAGAGGATTGAGTCTCCACTAACTCAATATTCTCATATGTTCCCTCTTGTTCTGCTACTGATGAGTCCTCTTTCGTATCCTCCTATTTAGTGATAGATGGTTCTAGTATAGGTGTTGGCTTAGAAATTTACTCCACCACACTTTCTATTAGATATATTTTGGGATTTTTAATATCCTTGATCATCTCATTCTCATGGAACACAACATCTCTTATTTCAATCACCTTATTCTCTTTCTGGTCCCAAATCATGTATATGAACTCCCCATATCACTAGTTAATGAATATCCATATAGTAGATATCTATTATATCTTCATACTAATATATTTGGATACAATTGAAAAATAAAAACATCCAAAGTCTCATAAATTAGATAAGAGGGATGTTTACCATACTATCTCTCTAGTGGAATCTTGAAAATCAAGGGGACTTATGGTGATCTATTTAGGAGGTATAATGAAACTTGAACAAGTTATACATAGAATTTATTATATAGATTATATAAATTCATCATGTTCTTAATATTCTACATGATGGTTTTTCATCCTTTATGTAACTGTTTTTTTTTTGTGGGGTGAATGGGATTATTCTCTCATGAAGGATGCCCTGAATACTTGAATATGCATCAAAATACCTAGAAATATACTAATATGCATTGTCTAAATGAAGACACTACATCTTCCTTGCAATTTCTTACTACACCATGGCTTGTAACATCTTGAAGAAACCCAATACTTAGTCCTTCATTCATAATAATAACTCACACACCTTTCGAGATGAATTATCAATAATGGTTTTGAAATTTTTCTTACCTACTAGTGATTCCACCTTTATGGGTCTCCATACATTAGAGTAGACTAGGTACAACAACTCTGATCTTATTGATGAATTAGTACAGAAGGAGACTTCATGTTGTTTCCCATATAAGCAGTTATTTTAATGATATTGTGATGAATCTCTTTCATCATTGATGTTATTATTCTTCTTTATGTTTGATATCCCTCTTTCACTCATTTTGACTGAGTCTCTTATGCCATAGATTGGATGACTCCTCTACTTACACCATGTTGAAGCTGTCTTCACATATCTTCATATGATTTTTTTACAACATATTGCATATGTGTCCTCAAGTGATGACAATGGATCCTTTATTCATCTTCCACAATCAATTTTTGAAGATATTTCCATATCCATATGTATCAAAGGATATCCCCAATAACAGGTTGAGACGAAATCTTAAAACATATCAAACATACTTCAGCATTATTATATATCTAATTTTTATTTGGACTTTCATATCACCCATTCCAATTATCTCCACCAAAATAGTATTCTCCAAATTTATGAATCCAAAGTCACTATCTTGATTAGTAAATAAATACTCACAATGTGAAATGGTGTGGTATGATAATGCAGTATCAACCACCCATTCAGTGACTTGGTCTGATGTGTGAAAGAAAGTATCTTCTTAATCTTTGGTGAAAATAGAAGCTTCTATAGTGATTGTAATTTGTGTTTATTAATTTATTATTTTCTATATACTACCTTATCACTTCTCTTATAGTAAATTTTAGAATTTCTTCATCAATTTTTCCCCATTCCACAATGGTATCATTTATTTGTTGGCCTCCTTTTATTAGTAGATCTTCCTCTTATTTTACTTTATCCTATACTTATTAACCCTTTACCACCTCTGTGTTGTATCCCCCTATTATCCATGATAATATATTACATCTAGTTGCAAATCATGTACTTTATTTGGGCCTCTTCATTGAAGAGTGTATCCTTTACCATTTATATGGTAAGTTTTCCTCCTTGTGTCGATTTACTAAGGGATACCACTAGTGTATACTAGTTATTAATATGTGTACAAAGTTGGTGATACACCTCATATTAATTAGTCATAGTATTACCAAAATCTACTAGTTAACTCACTAGTCTCTTTAACTCACTAGTGTATTTGATTATATTGATCCTACTCTATAGCTAAATATTCACCAATTTATTTAAAAAGATAATCTTGTTTTCAATTTTATTTACTAGTATATATTCTCTAATTTCATCCATATTCTTTAAACATTAGTCTTTTACACAATTTGGTGGTAGATTTTGTGAACTATTCATTGGTGGATTTCATAAATTGTCTTTTCTTCATCTTCTTCCACTCGGCTTCCTTGATGGCTTCGGAGTTGACTCCTTTATTCTCAATGGGGTAAAATTGATCCTCGTAATTAAGGATTTCATTCATTAGAGACTTCCAAATTGAGTAGTTTGAGTAATTTAACATGATCTTCCCTACAATGGATGGTCTCTCCATTTAATTTCAATTATATAGAAATTTCTATAGAAGTTTGAAAAATATAGTGTATTTTTACATCCAAAATGGTTGAAAATGGTGTAATTTACTCCTAGTTCATTGAAATCGGACTTTAATTGAAGAATATATGATAATAATGTTATAAATAGTCAATATTAATCGATGATTTGGTGATTATGTGTCATGATAGAGTAACTTCTAGAAAAATCAGAGGAAAATTCACTAACATCTGAACGGTGTAGAATTCTCTTATTCTCATTATATTTTTGCAGATAACCTCCCTCGGATACCAATTTTTGTGATTTTATTATTACTAATAATGATAATGGGTATAGTGTAGAAATTTTATTTCCCAAAACAATGACTAAAATCACAACCAAGAACCGCCCCCACCTTCTCCTCCCTTTCTTTCTCCTAATTGGAACTCTCAAGTTTCTTTGAATTGGAAGATTAAAGTAATCTCTTCAACTCTTTCCTATATATTCATTATTGATTCATTTTAATTAATGAAAAATATTCCAACCATATAAAATATATTTTAATGAATATATTATCTTTTACCAGTTTCAAAGAAATCAAATTTTCACACAATTAAAGGCGTCGATGGCCTTTAATGAATCCAAACAAGGGAAACTAGGGGGTGGATAGACTAGTGACAGGTAAATTTCCATGGTTTTTTTAACTATTCAGATAATAAAAGTAAATTTTCTATAGAAAATAGATTGAAATAAACCCACTTTTATATTATGAATCCAAAACTATGAAGGAAAAGAAGCAGGAACATCAACCACCACACAAACCCAAGTGATCGAAGGGTGAAATATTTGGGTTGTAGATTACTTAATCTTAATCATGGGATCAATATAACTAGAAATTGAGTGAATGTATTTGAAATATAATAGATGAATCAGGATCCATAGAAATATTATAGAAATATGAGTGTTTTAAATGAGGTGTTTTGGGTCTAATGGTGTCCTAAAAATGTGTAACGAGGGGAATTATGGTTGTTTGAGACATCATTGGAGGCCCAAGAGTCAGTTTCTAAAGTTGTTCCCAATGTCACAACATCTTTCTTGATGATAGATGATACTTGGTACTTGATATGATGGGGTTTTTTACTAAGTGGAAGAATTGGAAAAAAGATAGCTCCTAGAGGGGGCCACCGAGTGGCTAGTGACCCAAAGGCATGTACCCAGACTATGTGTTAGTTTTCATAAAATTATAAATTTAATTAATTAATTAACTGGATTTTTTTAAAATGAAGGTTTTCCTAAATTATTTATTGGTATAGAGATCTTGAACCTTCTACCTGTTCTCTCATTATCCTCTCTTGTAAAGTGTGATATCATCGTTTATGATCCATTCATTGGGTCATCTATCATAGGGATTCATCAAGGGTAAGTCTTAGTATTATTAATAGAAAAAATATCATTCACTTATTTTTATAATTGTTTTTATTGAAAAGTATCTCTAAGTGTAGGATTTGTTAATAAAAATAAAGGCAACACTATAGAATAAGGAATTTTTCTATGAGGATTCACAAAATGGGTATGATGAAAGAACCATGTTGTGGTTCTCTCTATGGTGGAGTTCTATTTCACCTAAGTAAAATGACCAATTATAAGATGATCATAGGGGAGTTTAGAGTTGTTATGTTTGAAAAAATGTGTTGCATTGAATACATTGAGATCTAATTGGTAAAAATGGCCAAGGAAAAGTGGACCATGATATGGATATGGTCATGGTTGAATGGGATTTTCCCTATGTGACTTAGAGAAGGATAATGTGGTCATGGTACATGCTATGGTCAAACTTGAAAATCATTGAAGACATTATTTTTTGTGATGGAAAAAATTTCCATCTAAGGAAGAAAGTGTCATATCAAAGAAAATGTTCTTAGAGTGATGTTCTCTCCCTATGAATCATGATAGTAGTTTTAGTGTTCAATCACAAAGTCATTCCAATTTTTAAAGGCAATAATTTATAATTATGGAATAACAGGATACAGTACTATTTCAGGTCATTAGAAATATAATTATACATAGTAGTTATTCATTGTATAACAACAAACAAGTAAAATAGGTATTTATCATAAGAAGACCACAAGTAATTGGATGAAAATGTAAATGAAATCAATACATTAGTGGGAGCCCTGGATAACACTCTCTTTTCCATGTCTATATTTTTCAAAACTAATACCGTTATGTGGTAAAACCTATTTAATGTTTATGAATGTGATTCTAATGTATGATAGGAAAAACTAAAAGTGTTTTGGAATAAATATGAATTCTTGGGGACGAGCCCAACTAAAATTGTAGAAGTGTTCTTTGATCATCTAAATGATATTGTATAAGACATGCATGATCTTGGAATAAATATTGAATATTTATTAATTGTTAAAATAATATTAGGTGATCTCCTCTATGATTAGATTTAATGGTGTATGGACTTTAAGATAAGGATCTAAAGGATGTATCTCTTAACATCCTTTACAATAAAATTATCTTGTATGAAATGATAAATAATTACAATGAATCCATGATGAGAACTCATGGGAGGTTTTTTTCAAAGAAATGAAGAAATATTATATTAAATAATGGCTATATAATAATAAATCGATGAAGGGATGTTTTTCCTTTCCTCAAACCTTAGTAGGGGAAAAGAAAATTTTAAAAGGAATATTTCACTTCCTTTCTACTAATGTGATAAATTATATTATCTCACTGCTAATTGCTATAGTAATTTTCAATATTATGATGATAGAGACTTTGTGAAGAAACCTTTCAAAGGGGATAATACTGGGAGAAAACTATAGCAAAAATTAGTCAATATATAAAATTTTCTATCCCATTAAGATGGTACACTACTGAAAATACAGGCTTTCCCAACGGTTCTGAACCATTGGGAAAGGCTGCAGAACCGTTGGTATATGTTATACCAACGGTTCTGCAAACCATAGGGAAGTAAGCTGTTGGGAAAGCTTTTCCCAACAGTTTATAGTGAACCGTTAGGATAGGTTGGAAAAAATTAACTTATCCCAACGGTTGTGCCAAACCGTTGGGATAGTTTTTCGCAATGGTTTGGCTTGAACCATTGGGAAAACCAAGCAGCCTACCTCTTTCCCAATGGTTTCTAAACCGTTGGGAAAGGATTTTCACCAACGGTTATATGAACCGTTGGTAAAAAAATCCTTATAATTATATGCCAACGGTTTAAAACCATTGGCATAGCCTATGTTGTGGAAACTGCACAGCAGCTAGCATGCAATTTGCACAGCCCCCCTCATTTAAAGCCTGCCTGCAATTTTCACAACCCCCCTCATTTTCAATCATTTCCAATTATTATACCTGAAATAAAATAACACATACATATACAATTATTGTACCTGAAATAACCAACTAACACATACATATAGAGAACAAATTCATACACATTTAATATATAATTCATCCTATAACTATACACATCTAGAATTAAATTAGAATTCATAACATAATTATAAACATACATAATTCATTTAGAATTCAATTAAAAATTTAGATGACAATTATATGTGGAATCCGGAATTCAATTCATAATTTGATCGGTTTTTCATATACCATATGTTTTTACTAGAAATGATGTCTATTTTTAAAAAAATACATACACTTGGAGTGATACTGGCCACATCGTGCCTTAGATTGAGGTGAGGTTAACTCGTACACATCACAAATGACTTGTGGATCATTGTCCTAAAGTATCAACATATTCTGAAAGCGTTTGGTCGGTTTTCCGTATGTCATTTGTTGTTTTCACTTAAAATGAAGTGCTTTTTAAATAAAAGAGAGACACTTTGAGTGGTGTTGGCCACACCGCACCTCGTATTGGGGTGGGGTTGACTCGTACACATCACAAATGACCCATGGATCATTGTGTTAAAATATCAACACAGTCAGAATCTGTTTGGTTGGTTTTCCGTATGTACTTAAAATGTTTCCCATTTTAAACATAAGAGAGACACTTTGGGTGGTGCCGGCCACACAATGACTTGGATTGAGGTGTGGTTGAATCTTACACATATCATATGACCCATGGATTGTTGTCCTAAAGTTACAACAAATTCCGACTACATTTGGTTGGTTTTTCGTATGCCAGTAGTTATTTTCACTTATAATCTTGTCCATTTTAAACAAAAGAGACATAGTTAGAGTGGTACCGGACACACCGCATCTCGGATTTAGATAGGGTTGACTCGTATACGTCTCAAATGAACCATGGATAATTTTCCTAAAGTATCAACACAATCCGAATGAGTTTGGTCGGGTTTCCGTATGGAAGTTGATGTTTACACTAAAAATGATGTCCTTTTGAAACAAAAGAGAGACACTTTGAGTGATGCAGGACACACCGCGCCTCAGATTGAGGCAGGGTTGATTCATACACATCACATATTACCCATGTATCGTTGTGCTAAAGTATCAACACAATCAGAATCCATTTGGTTAGTTTTCTGTATGTACTTAAAATATTGTCCATTTTAAACAAAAGAGAGACACTTAGAGTGATCCCGGCCACACCGCGCCTCTAATTGAGGCGGGGTTGACTCTTACACGTCACATATGACCCATGGATCGTTTTCCTAAAGTATAAACACATTTCAAATGCGTTTGGTCAGTTTTTCGTATGTCAGTTGTTGTTTTCACTTAAAATGATTTCCATTTTAAACAAAAGAGAGACACTATGAATGGTGTTTGCCACACCACGCCTCATATTGAGGCTCGGTTGACTTTTACACGTCACATATGACCCATGTATCATTGTGCAAAAGTATCGACACAATCTGAATCTGTTTGGTCGGTTTTCCGTATGCTAGTTGTTGTTTTCACTTAAAATGAAGTCCATTTTAAACAAACGAGAGACACTTTGAGTGGTATCGGCCACAGCGTGCCTCGGATTGAGGTGAGATTGACTCCTACACATCACATATGACCCATGGATCATTCTCCTAAGGTTTAAATGGAAACATAATGCATTTGGTCGGTTTTCTGTATGTACATAAAATGTTGTCCATTTTAAACAAAAGAGAGACACTTAGAGTGATCCCGGCCACACTGCGACTCGGATTGAGCCCAGGTTGGCTCGTACATGTCACATATGACCCATGGATCTTTGTGATAAATTATCAACAGAATATAAATGTTTTTGGTTGGCTTTATGTATGTCAGTTGTTCTTTTCACTTATAATCTTTTCCATTTTAAACAAAAGAGACACGGTTAGAGTGGTACTAGCCACACCGCACCTCAGATTTAGACGGGGTTGACTCATACACGTCTCAAATGACCCATGGATCATGGTTATAAAGTATCTACACAATCTGAATGTGTTTGGTCAGTTTTCCTTATGCCAGTTGATGTTTTCACTTAAAATGATATCCTTTTGAAACAAAAGAGAGGCACTTAGAGTGGTTCCAGCCACATTGTGGCTCATATTGAGTCAGGGTTGACTTGTACACATCACATATGACCCATGGATCATTTTCCTAAAGCATCAACACATGTAGAATGTGTTTGGTCAGTTTTTCATAGGTCAGTTGTTGTTTTCACTTAAAATGATGTCCATTTTAAACAAAAGAGAGACACTATGAATGGTGTCAGCCACACCACGCCTCGGATTGAGGCAGGGTTGACTCATACACATCAAATATGACCCATGGATCGTTGTGCTAATGTATCAACAAAATAATAATCCTTTTGGTTGGTTTTCTGTATGCTATTTGTTATTTTCACTTAAAATGAAGTCCATTTTAAACAAAAGAGAGACACTTTGAGTGGTGTCGGCCACACCATGCCTCAGATTGAGGCGAGGTTGACTCATACACATCACATATGACCCATTGATCATTCGCCAAGTTTCAATGGAAACCGAATGCTTTTGGTCGGTTTTCTGTATATACTTAAAATGTTGTCCATTTTAAACAAAAGAGAGACACTTAGAGTTATCTCAACCACACCGCGACTCGGATTGAGCCTAGGTTGGCTCTTAAACGTCACATATGACCCATGGATCATTGTGATAAATTATCAATAGAATCCTAATGCGTTTGGTCAATTTTCCGAATGTCAGTTGTTCTTTTCACTTATAATCCTGTCCATTTAAAACAAAAGAGACACAATTAGAGTGGTACCGGCCACACCACACCTTGAATTTAGACAAGGTTGGCCCGTACAGGTCTCAAATGACCCATGGATCCTTTTGATAAAGTATCAACACAATCCGAATTCATTTGGTCAGTTTTCCATATGTCAATTGATGTTTTCACTTAAAATGATATCCTTTTGAAACAAAAGAGAGACACTTAGAGTGGTGCCAGCCACACCGCACCTCCGATTGAGGAGGGGTTGACTAGTACACATCACATATGACCCATGGATCATTTTCCTAAAGCATCAACACATTTCGAATGCGTTTGGTCAGTTTTTTGTATGTCAGCTGTTGTTTTCACTTAAAATGATGTCCATTTTGAACAAAAGAAAGACACTATGAATGGTGTTGGCCACGCCGCACCTCGTATTGAGGAGGGGTTAACTCATACATGTCAAATATGACCCATGGATCGTTGTGCTAAAGTATCGACACAATCAGAATCCTTTTGGTCGGTTTTTCGTATGCTAGTTGTTGTTTTCACTTAAAATGAAGTCCATTTTAAAAAAAAGAGAGACACTTTGAGTGGTGTCAGCCACACCATGCCTTGGATTGAGGCAAGGTTAACTCAAACACGTCACATATGACCCATGGATCGTTCTCCTAAAGTTTCAATGGAAACAAAATACGTTTGGTCAGTTTTCTATATGTACTTAAAATATTGTCCATTTTAAACAAAAGAGAGACACTTAGAGTGATCTCGGCCACACTGCGACTTTTATTGAGCCCGGGTTGGCTCGTACACGTCACATATGACCCACGGATCGTTGTGATAAATTATCAACACAATCGGAATGTTTTTTGTTAGTTTTCTGTATGCCAGTTGTTCTTTTCACTTAAAATAATATCCATTTGAAACAAAAGAGACACACTTAGAGTGGTTTCGGCCACACCGCGCCTCAGATTGATGTAGGGTTGACTCGTACACGTCACATATGACCAATGGATCATTTTACTAAAGCATAAACACATTTAAAATGCATTTGGTCCGTTTTTCATATGTCAGTTGTTGTTTTCACTTAAAATGATGTCAATTTTAAACAAAAGAGAGACACTTTGAGTGGTGTCGGCCACACCGCCCCTCGGATTGAGGCGAGGTTGACTCATACTCATCACATATGACCCATGTATCGTTCTTCTAAAGTTTAAATGGAAACCAAATGTGTTTGGTCGGTTTTAACAGTTTTCCATATGTACTTAAAATGTTGTCCATTTTAAACAAAACAGAGACACTTAGAGTGATCGCGACCACACCGTGACTCGGATTGAGCCTGGGTTGGCTCATAAATGTCACATATGACCCGTGGATCATTTTGACAAATTATAAACATAATCCAAATGTGTTTGGTCGGTTTTCCGTATGTCAGTTGTTCTTTTCACTTATAATCTTGTCCATTTTAAACAAAAGAGACACAGTTAGAGTGGTACCGGCCACACCGCGCCTCAGATTTAGACGGGGTTGACTCATACACATCTCAAATGACCCATGGATCATTTTTCTAAAGTATCAACACAATCCGAAATCATTTGGTCGGTTTTCCATATGTCAGTTGATGTTTTCACTTAAAATGATATCCTTTTGAAACAAAAGAGAGATACTTAGAGTGGTGTCGGCCACACCGTGCTTCGGATTGAGGCGAAGTTGACTATTACACGTCACATATGACCCATGGATCATTTTCCTAAAGCATAAACACATTTTGAATTCATTTGGTTAGTTTTTTGTGTGTCAGTTGTTGTTTTCACTTAAAATGATGTCCATTTTAAACAAAAGAGAGACACTATGAATGGTGTCAGCCATACTGCACCTTGAATTGAGGCGGGGTTAACTCGTACACATCAAATATGACCCATGGATCATTGTGCTAAATTATTGACACAATCAGAATTCAATTGGTCGGTTTTCCGTATGCCAGTAGTTCTTTTCACTTAAAATGATATCCTTTTGAAACAAAAGAGAGACACTTTGAGTGGTGTCGGCCACACCGCGCCTCGGATTGAGGTGAGGTTGACTCGTACATGTCACATATGACCCATGTATTGTTCTCCTAAATATTAAATGGAGATCGAATGTGTTTGGTAGGTTTTCCGTATGTACTTAAGATGTTGTCCATTTTAAACAAAAGAGAGACACTTAGAGTGATCCCAGCCACACCGCGACTTTAATTGAGCTCGGGTGGACTCATACACGTCACATATGACCCATGGATCGTTGTGATAAATTATCAACAGAATCCGAATGCGTTTGGTCAGTTTTCCGTATGCCAGTTGTTCTTTTCACTTATAATCTTGTCCATTTTAAACAAAAGAGACACAGTTAGAGTGGTACCGGCCACACCGCGCCTCGGATTGAGGTGGGGTTGACTCATATACGTCACATATGACCCATGTATCATTTTCCTAAAGAATAAACACATTACTAATGCATTTTGTCAGTTTTCTGTATACCAGTTGTTCTTTTCACTTATAATCCTGGCCATTTTAAACAAAAGAGACACAGTTAGAGTGGTACCGGCCACACAGCGGCTCGGATTTAGACGGGGTTGACTCGTACATGTCTCAAATGACCCATAGATCATTGTTATAAAGTATCAACATAATCCAAATGAGTTTGGTCGATTTTCCATATGCCAGTTGATGTTTTCACTTAAAATGATATCCTTTTGAAACAAAAGAGAGACACTTAGAGTGGTTCTGGCCACACCATGCCTCAGATTGAGGCGGGGTTGACTCATACACATCACATATGACCCATGGATAGTTTTCCTAAAGCGTCAAAACATTTAGAATGCATTTGGTCAGTTTTTCATATGTCAGTTGTTGTTTTCACTTAAAATGATGTCCATTTTAAACAAAAGAGAGACACTTTGAATGGTGTCGGCCACACCACGCCTCGGATTGAGGCGGGGTGACTCATACACGTCAAATATGACCCATGGATCATTTTTCTAAAGTATCGACACAATCAGAATCCATTTGGTCAGTTTTCTGTATGCTAGTTATTATTTTCACTTAAAATGAAGTCCATTTTAAACAAAAGAGAGACACTTTGAGTGGTTTAGGCCACACCGTGCCTCGGATTGAGGCGAGGTTGACTCGTACACATCACATATGACCCATGGATCTTTCTCCTAAAGTTTCAATGGAAACCGAATGAGTTTGGTTTGTTTTCTTTATGTACTTAAAAAATTTTCCATTTTAAACAAAAGAGAGACACTTAGAGTGATCCCGGCCACACCGCGACTCGGATTAAGCCCGGGTTGGCTCGTACATGTCACATATGACCCATGGATCGTTTTTATAAATTATCAACACAATACGAATGTTTTTGGTTGGTTTTTTGTATGCCATTTGTTCTTTTCCCTTAAAATGATGTCCTTTTGAAACAAAAGAGAGACACTTAGAGTGGTTCCAGCCACATCGTGCCTCGGATTGAGGCAGGGTTGACTCGTACACGTCACATATGACCCATGGATTGTTGTCCTAAAGAATCAACACATTTAAAATTCATTTTCCTAAAGTGAGTATTGGCCAAGAAGGACACATAATATACAACGTACAATGAGAACCATATTTAATTGACCCTAAAGTTATATTAGTATAGTCATCTTGGGGGAAAATGAATATATGATCCTGGTTAAATGATGAATTAAAAATCTCATATTCCATATGTTGGACACTATCTAAGGTAAGAAATCATGTGAGGATGGGTTTACATCATTCAATTTCTTACATGCTAGTGAGAATGAAGGCTTGAATTAATGACTTGAGTTCACTAATTAAATGAGGGTAGAGGTTGCATAGGTTGTGTAAATAGAATGATTAAATAAGGGTAGAGGTGGCATACATTGTGCATGGTGGGGGATTCTTAGACGATTTAGAAACTAAAATAAATTCCCATCATAGGTATCAATAAGAAACATCAGCATCAAAAGAAACTCCAAATAAAAAAGGACTAAAAACATCAAACATTTCAAGAATTCACTACTATGCATGGTTTATCCACATTTTTAGCAGTAATTATATGTCTTAATCATGAACCACCTCTACAGCTACCAGTTTTCACCAATAAACATAAGGTAAATATCTCAAAATATCTTTAAAACAACTCATTAATAGGCTCAAAACGTAAATATAATTTTGAACCAACCAGGTAAACTCTTTCACAACACATTCTCACACACCACTTATCTCATGTGTTACTAAATACCAATCATATTCACATAGTGTACTATAACAAATTACATTACACAAGCCTTATTAAAAAATCATTTTAATAAAACACTTTTCTCAAGGAATTTTAAGGAAAACATTCATAAAAACTTTTCTAAAAACTAATAAACACATATAAATAAATTTCCAAGTAACAATTAATTACAAGATGAAAAAAAGCATAAAAACACATACATAGAAAATCTAGAATCCAACCGCAATGAATTTGAGATTCTTCTTATTTGATGTAGGGTTAAAAATTTAATTAATTAAATGGATTGGAATGGATAAAGTCTAGATTAAATCAAAACACAAAAAAAATGATATACACATCAAAATCAAAACTTAAATCTAAAATATGAGATTAATAACAATAAAAACAAGGTAGAACTTAAATATTTTATGTGTATGAAGAAAATAATACATGATTTGAGATGATTCGGATGGTGTTTCACAGGTTCGGATGGGGGAAGTCGCGAGAGGAGCTGATCACTGCAGACATTAAGGGTTCTGTCGTGAATGGGGGAGAGCAGCACCCGATTCTGTATTTGGGGTAAAAATTTCCTCATGGTTTTTAAAAACCGTTGGGAAAGGGGTGTCCAAGGCACCCTTTCCCAACAGTTCTAATAGAACTATTGGGAAACGGTGCCTTGGACACCCCTTTCCAAATGTTTATTACAAATAGTTGGGAAAGTGGTACCCATTCCCAATGGTTTCCTAAAACCGTTGGGAAAGGGCTTCTTTACCAACGGTTTAAGAAAACCATTGGTAAAGAAGCGTTGGGAAAACCTGCATTTCCAGTAGTGGTAGATAGGGTGAGTCATACATGGGATAAGATGAAGATTTTAGGGACCTCAGATATAATTCTCTAGTGGTTGTAATTGACATACCTAAATCTGGTAATAGTGATGGTAAAAATGAAGCTTTTGAGGGAAGAATGGATATTCAGGTTGATATTGAGGCAAGCCTTAAAGAAACTAAAATATGGAGGGATAAAACCAAAAGTAAAATGTAGTTGTTCATGAATCAATGTTATATATGCAACAACATGAGGAATATAAATCAAAATTGAAACCATATATTGACATAATTAAATATAAATTTTTTGGAAATTAAAATAAGTAAGTGGAACTCAATCTCAAAGTGGATGAATATGTGTGGATCATAGAAGGATTGAACAATACTATAAAACAAAGGGTTAAAATAATGGTGGAAATTAAATAAGAATTCATGGTTTGGATATGAAAATGTGATGATCAAGAAAGAATCCTTACATTCGGTATGGTAATAGGTTTCTCCAAAGTACCGACTATAGAAGACCCTAGAGTGACCACTGAAGATATTTTTCTCATCCTAAAAGTGTAGTGATTAAAAAATAAATGGAAATATATAGTAGAGAATATTCATAATGAGTATAAGTCCATGCCTCACTTTATACCTCAATATTTAACCCCCAGATGAAATTGGACTTGGGAGAAGATCAAAAGGATAATGATCTAATGGAAAATGATGGGAAAATGACACCCTAAATTAGGTGTAATGTGGAAAATTGGGATATATTAAATATATATTCTCCGCTAAAAAACTATTTTTTAGAGATCATTAACACTACAGATAGGAAATAAATTTTCTATCATCTTTTTATTCTTTTAATGGTTATTGATTTTGGTGTGAAGGTTTTTTGGCACAAATTATCCTATTGTACCTCAAGAGTTAAATGGAAAGTGACTCATTGGACATGTAAAGGATGAAAATAGTAGTTTGAGGCTTTTATAAACACATTTAAAATAAAAATAGATTCTCATTTTTCTAATATCAAGAAGAAATCATTGAACCATTAGAGAAATGGGTGAATCAAACCCCTATATAAATTCATCAATTTTCATGGAAGAAGAAAATATGTTTTGAGAAGGAAAAATGATAATATTTATTTAATAGAAATGAAAAAAAAACTTATTTTATGGGTTTCAGATAGTGGGTGTACCTTGAACATCACTAGGAATAAATATCTTATCACTCCTATAAAATATGACAAAAGAGGAGGAGTTCATTTTGGTAATGATGAGAGACTAAAAATCACTCACTCTACGAAGGAAAAAAGTTAGTGGAAAGGATCTTAGAAAGTTAGATGTGCTCTTTTTTGGAGGAATTGGGCACAATATTATAAGTGTGATCCAGTAGTGTGACTCAAGTAGTGCAATGGAATTTGGTAAAAAGGGGTGATTTGTTAAAGCTAAAGATGGTTCACTTGTTCTACAAGGAAGATTGAAAAATGGAATATTCATCTGATTGGTGAAGAAAATTTTTCTATGTTGCCTAAGGAAGATGAAAATATTATTTGGAATAAATGTTTCAAGAATTTGTGCCAAAAATATTTGGAGTATCTGGTGAAGATTGATGGAGCTTGATATTTTCCCAAACTCACATGTGATAATACCCATGCATGTGATTCATTTAAAAAGTGGAAAATGATTCAGAAGACCTTCAAGATGAAGAAAGGTAAATCATCCACAGTATCAAATCTTGTTCATATATATGTTTTCAATACAATAAATCTTAAATATTTTAACGGATAAAGATATTATGTGTTTTTTGTTGATGATTTCAATAGGATAGATTGGTTGGTGGTAATTGTCCACAAAATAGAATTATACACATCCATCACAAAATATCAGAGAGAAGATGAAAAAATTATTAAGGTAAAAATTCAAAAGTTCTATACTTATAATTTTATGGAATTTAAAAACACTCAAGTAAAAGAATTTATGGAAAATCAGGGGATTCGGCACTAAATTTCAGAAGTTATAACTTCTCTGTAGAGTAGAGTTAATAAAAAAGGAATCACATCATCAAAAACATGTCTTGAGATGTACTTATTGAAAAATCCTTACCAAATAGGTATTGGAGAGAAGTAGTTCTCGTATATATATATATATATATATATATCTCAAATCAATCATTGTTGTGTCTAAACGAGTACAATACACCATAAAAAATTAGAGTAGGAATAATCCCACATTGAAATACTTCTAGGTGTTTGGGAGTAAGTGTTTCATTCTAAAAAAATTAAAAAAATATAAATCTCAAATCATGTGGAGATAAAGGGATCTTTCATGGATATTAATCTATGAGAAAGTAATATAAGTGTTTCAAAAATAAATGGGTAAATTTTTGAAATTCATGATGTTACAATGATTGAAAGTGAGGATAATTTACCTTTGGGTGAGCAGGTTTCAACTGAGAATGAGTAGAATACACACAAAAACATTCCAATTTATGAGGTAGAAAGTGATAAAAGATGAGTTTTTATTAGGGGAATTTAAATAGGCTGAAATAAACTCTTATATAATCTACAATGATGAATAAAACTTATCAAGAATACCAAGTTCAATAATATGGTTTGTTATAGTGAAAATAGCTGATAACAAAATCATGGAGGACCAAATGGATCCAGTTCAAATAAGAAATATGAAGGTTCAATAAAAAAATAATTTTTATCTTAGGTAAAACCAAAATATTTTTATGAAACTACCATAGATTCATGTTGGGTCAAATATATGAATAAGGAGCTTGAATAGATTAAGAAAAATAAAACATGGTATATTTTATTAAGGATTAAAAATAAGAATGTGATCAGAACCAAATGGGTTTTCTGAAACAAAATCAATGAATATGGAATGGTGACAAGGAATAAGGCATGTATATTATTAAAAGTATATTCCTAGATTTATGTAATTGGAACTATAAAATATTTAAACCAGTGTCCCAGCTTGAAACCATCATATTTTTTTGTTATGTTTGTGAAAAAGGTTTTTAAAGTTCATTATATAGATGTTAAATTAGAATTATTGAATATTTTCCTTGAAGAGGAAGTCTACATCAAGAAACAGGATGGATTTCATATTCATGAGGATGAGAGAAAAGTGTTCTGATTGAAGAAATATTTGTATAGGATGAAGAAAGTACCAAGAGATTTATAATCATGACCACATCAGTACCTAAGGAATCTTTCTTATTATACAGGTGGGTTTTATCACAACCTATTCATCAAGAAGTATCAAGGGTAATGAATGGTGGTTATTATAGATATTGATTTCATTATATTTGGAGGATTTGATGACACCCAATGAAAGTAGTTTTCATAATTAATGAGGTGTGAATTCAAGATGTCTATAATTGGTGAATTATCCTTTTTCCTTAGTATAAAAGTGATTCAAAGGAAGGATGGGACATTTATATCCCAAACAAAATATGTTAAGTTTAGTATCCCTGACCCAAATATCCACCTGAACAGTGTTATCAGTCTGGGTTCCACTCTCCTTAGGCATACCTCGTCATATGAAAAAGGTTATTGACTTGCGGTGAGGGTTTAAATGGATATTAGTGGGGAGACTATACACTCATGCGAAAGATATAACATTGGTCCAGGTAGTAATATATAGCATTTAGTGGAAATAAAATACTCATAAAACTCAAACCAGACCTTCCAATGGAATAAGCACATGTAACAAAAACAAATAGAGGAAGTAATAAATATAAATTCAGTGAAATATAAATAAACAGATCATCATGCCACTTATAGACACAACCAAAACAAATAAGAAACAATTTGATTTAATATCAAGTCATACATGTCAATATAAAAATGAGGGTGATTAATGGCCAAATAGTATAAGTTATACATATATATCATGCTGATATAAGACATAAAAAGAAAAGAAACTAAAACCTAAATCTATATCTAGGCATGACCTAAAGTTCTCGTGCCAACATCCCATGCCAAAATACACTACGATCTAGCTTATGAGGATGATATTTTACCTGAACATAAATTCATAAAGTCTACATGCATCATGAAGGACCCGTGAAGGGTGTGAGATAAATCTCAGTAGGGTACCTTTCAATGGTTTGTACCAAAAATATGTGTTTAAGTAGGTGTGATATAATAAATAAACAAAGAAACTCAATGAATTTAAAATGAAACAACCAACTTCTCTGGTTCTCAACAGCCACCAAGAAGTGTCACCTGCTTTGGCCAATGCCAGAATCTCAACAACGAAGAGGGTCCTTGACCCATATCCAAAGGAACCCATAATTTCAATAACCTGGTCAAACCCTCAGGTTCCACCTCAAATCATGTAACCCAACACCAAAAGCCTCTTGACCCCACATGTCCCAATAAGTACTGACATCCCGAAGGCACACCCACACACATAGTAACCCGATCCCACGGACCCCCTACTTGAAATCTCACATCATCCCAAGTCACGAAAACCAGAGGAACAACCATATCTATCCTTAAATAAAACTCATTGTCATCTCAGAGAATGATTTCTAAAGGCATAGTGATATCTTCACACACAAAAAATATTTATGCCCACAACCTCAATCATGTTGAGCCAAAACCCCCAACCTGATAGCTTCATCACTATCAACCAAAGTCTCATCACCTTCCATAAGTATTTCTATGGAAATAACCCCAAAAAATCTTAATTCACACTACCGAGGCCCTCTACCCATGTCACGAACCAACCCAGGTCAACCCTGAACCAGTCACCCAAGCCGGTCTGTGACATGGCCTGAGGGGTGTTCTCGATCCCCACGGGCTGGGAACTAGTGTCGGGCATCAAAATTTTGATCGTTGGGAATGATTTGGCTCATGAAAAAAATAAACAAGAAAATAGATAAATATAAATAGCCGATAAACATAACGCAAGTAGTGAAAAGAGAATAAAACTGAACATACCTCCATGTGACCTTTTAGGTCACCTCCTGACCAAAGGCTGAATTTTCTCTAGTAACGAGTGACTCAGCCAAGAAAACCTAAGCAAGGAAACCTACAACTGAAATGATAAAATATGCATGAGCATTAAAAATTCTCTGTAGGGATTCCAAAATAAACCACAGAATCCAATGTCTCCTTTCCCAAATCAATCCACCAACACAAGTTTGAAATAAAATTATAAAAGTAGGGTTTTCAAATTTGAAAATAAGAAACATATTTTTTTCATATAAAAATCCAACACACACTGAATACCATTTTCCAAAATAGTTTTTCATTTTATAAACAAAATCCAAAACAGGATATACCAATGATGTGCTAGAGTAAAACCAGTAAGAGTGCAAACTGAAAATAAATTAGTACACGGAAAGTAAACAAGCAGTGAAAATAATCCAGTAACCATGGGTGATCCTAAACATCCCTAAAATACCCCTGGATGTACTCGTTTTTGGAACCACATGCATGTGTATGGTGAAGCTCAAGTCTATAACCAACTGGCTACCCTAACTGACAAATCCAGTAGCAAAGCCCGCCTCACCTGACAAAAAATCCAGGGGGTACAAACCCGTCTAATCGGGGTTGGTCAGCAACCGTCACTCGATCTCTAAAAGACACCTAGGAACCCATGGTGGTTATAATAATAATATGTAAGTAGGAGGCCCTCATACGCATGAATCATCTCACCACACTTTCCTACCCCAAACATGGACACTCCATACGATAACCCATAAGGGATATCCCCCCTATAGAGGTGCCCCAGTATATATATACATATATATATATAACATAACATCAAAGGTTCTAACCGGGCCTTCATTCCATGAAATCATTAAAACCATTTGATATTTTTTTTCAAAATACCAAATTTGTTAAATGAGCATATAGTAAATCTAAATGTCGTCATTTCAAAGAGTCTACACAAACATTACACTAAAGCTGAAAGTGACAAATGGGTTGTCACCTCACATCATGTCAAAACCATTTTTTTCCTAAATTTTTTTTTTAATATCCAACCAGACACATACAACTTTCCAAGCCACATACCTTGATAAGATCCTATTTAACAATCAACCTTTTTAAGTTCAAAGTTCCAAACGGGCCCTTATCCTTTCCAGACACACACTCAAGCATTTTCCAAGGCCCAATGACCAAACCCTTAAAAATATTTACAGTCATTTAAGGGAAACACACCAAGGACCAAACCTCATTTAGGAAAACATGAATTATTTGGAAAACAAAGGATTTAAAGAAACTTCATTTCAAAGGCGTCATTATCATTTGTGAACGCATCCATGTGTGCACATCATGCACCCATGGATGCGCCAACATCCAATGGCACAATAAAATCCTAGGAGAACATTTTAAAAACCAAACCCAAATTCCCATTGAAACCCCTTAAACCCATGATTCGTATTTCAAACATTATTCTCTCAATCATTTACTAATTTAATAAAACCTTTTCTAAAGAACACTACAAAGGATTACATCAATATTCTATCAACTTCACACAAAAATTCCATTTAAACATCTGATGCATTTCCAAACATTTAAAAAACTACTTTTGTACCTTTTAAAACATGACTCGTACCACTTTCACAACCAAAAGAACTACTTGTACACTTTATAAAAACTAACACATAGCTCAAAATAGATTTTCGCCCAAAAACACTTCATTCCATACAACATACTATCAAAAATAAAATGAACACAAGTTTTATCTTCTTAAAAACTATGTTTTCACCGACCAATTTAATTAAAGAACTTTCTAAGTTAATTAGACATGAGAAATAATTTTCCAAGTCATGATTTTCACAAAACTAATCAAAACGAATCAGATAATTCATCTAGAAACTATTTTCAACAATTTTAACTAACCCAAAAAAAACTTTAATAAATTAACTATAATATCAATGATGGTGCGAACAACATATAAATACTAATTCAAAACATGAAAGTGCTTATGGATTATACAGAAAAGGAAATAGTCAGAAATGCCTACCTTAATGGAAAGCGACGATGATGAAACTATGACGGAAGGTAGAATAATCACTTGTGTACTAACCTCACACGCTGAAAAGTGATAAAAACACATGAAAACCACCCCGTGATAGTATTATGATTTATCCAAATTAAATAAAAACACCAAGATGGATTTAAGGAAAATAAATAAATAATTAATTAACTAAAATAATAAATAAATAAATAAAAGAATATATAAATGAACAAATGAATAAATAAACCAATAAATAAATAAAATAATAATTAAATAAATATATGAATAAACAAATAAATAAATAAAAGAATGAATGAATAAATAAATAAATAAGTAAATGAATAAATAAATAAATAACTATACCGGAGTAGGGGGGTTAGATAGTGTGGCGCATGGAAGTCAGGTGGAGGCGCGTAGCGAGGTGAGAGTGAGGCTGGGACACGGCAAGGCTAGTGTAAGACGCGGATGACACTAGGGTGGGAGACCGGGAAAACCAAGGGAGGCAGGATCTGTTGTAGTCGGCGCAAGGAGGTCGGGTGAGGTCAGGTCCAAGCGAGGGTGAGGGGACCCACATGGGTGAGTGGTGGAGTGAGGGTGTGGAGGGTACAGCTGCTGCCGGAGTGGGGTGGCTGGCTGGTTGTGCACAGGAGGTGGCCAAGGGGACCTATAGGGGGTGTACAGCGGATAGGGTGGTTTCTGAAGGGGCTACGAAGGGCAGCGGCCTGAAGGTCTTAGAGGTCGGTTGGTGAGGTCAGAATTGGCTGGAGCAAAGGTGAGGTGGATGGGGTGAGGTTGGGACCGGCTGGAAGCGCTAAAGCCGATGCGAGGCAAGGTCGGAAGCGAGGGGAATGCGATGAGGGGGACAAGGTCGGCAGGCCTCTGGTGGTGCTGATGGTTAGAATGAAGGGGTATTCGGGTGCTTGGAGGTTGGGATGGCGGAAGCGCGGGGCGGGATGCGGTAATGCTTGGCTGGAAGGTCAGAGGCACGAGGGACGAAGGTGGGGTTGTAGCGCGGTGCTACGATCAAAGGGGACCTGGTATGCGCCGAACAAGAGGATGAAAAGGGGGGTTAGTCTAGGGTTTGACTTGTTTTTTTCTATTAATAATAATTATAATAATAGTAAAAATAATAATACTAATAATAAAAAATAATATTAATAACAATAATACAATAAATACCATAATAATAATAGAAGTTATAATGATAAAAATAATAAAATAAACACCTCATTAAAAATATTACAATTAATTACTTAATAAAATTATTATTATTAAAATTTAAACATTCATCTCATCTTATCTACATAAATCTTTATTTATTCTATTTGAAAAACGTTTTTGTGGGCACCTGGGGCTGACCGCATAGCCACCGTCCACCGTTCGGTGACCGCGCATGGGTTCGAAACCCACTAAAAAGTTAAACAACAAAAAAAATAAAATAAAAAATTAAACTGGGACCTAGTCTGGGCATTGGAATTAAGACCATGATACAAGAAATAATAAAATAAAAATAAATTTAAAAGTTGGGGTGTGACAATTATACCCACCATAGACACTTTCTGCCCCCAGAAAGTCACCCGGCCGAACAGTAGACAAAACAAGAGTCCATTCCTGACTGAAACTGAAATGAACCACGCCACAAGAGAACGGGAGAACATGATAGGGTTCTCCCCACCACAAGAATTCAACTAAGGCATAAATTTAACACCCAAACATACCACCCCAGAAAGGTGGGCCGACACGGGAACTCCCAACCAAACCAAATTATCTTCTATAGCACGAGCGATCATCCCCACTGAACCTTGAAACTCTCAATGTGGACCAAAACTCCGAATACTGGAGAAAAACCCCTAAGAAAAACTTAACTCAAATAGTAAACCCGAGCATAACCACAAGAATCGATTCTTCCATAGGCACTTACATCTCTAAATGAACACTGCTAAACCAAGATCAACCCAGACAAGGTCCGGACAACTTTTATGAAAAACGCATGATTCAGAAAACCATAATCAGACGAACAAAACTATTTGATTACAACATAACATGTCTACTATAAATCCACAATGAAACAATGGTCTTACAACAACGTCAAAACTTTAACAGTACAAAAATGAAAATGAAAAGACTTTAAATGTTTTACTGCCAACACGGAACACAAGACCCATACCAAGGCTTCACACCCCGGGCAATTACTAAATGAGTGTGAACTTCACCCTAAGGCCTATTGTTTGGGATTTTATGGTTGAAGCATCTTGTGCCTCACAGTCAGGCGTTGGAATTTCTTCGGTCACAACGTCTTCTTCAGGAGACAGTTCCTACAAAACTTCTCCAAGTGACCCAGATAGCTGCAACGATGACATGTCTTAAGAGGGATGCGACATGACGGCTTCACATGCCCGAACCGAACACACTGGTGGCACACCACTGAATAGTCTGACCAACTAGAAGCCAGAACCACTACAGACGACTCCTCAGAAACAATTCCCTTTGGCACACCCCACTCGCCAGGTGGGGAACCTTCACGAGTAACTTGATTCACTAGATTTCCAAGCACATGCACTCTGAAGACCAACTCAGCTAGGAACGCCTCATCCACCAGCTTCTTGAAATGATGGTCTTTATAAAGGAGGACTCGCTCCTTGATCTCTGGGTGAAGACCCCCAATGAAGAGAGAAGTCTTCATCAAATCCTACGATGATACTTCCGGAGAAAATGACACAAGCTCCTTGAAATGGTCAACATATGCCTTCACCATCTACTGTCCTTGTTGAATACACATGATCTCTTCTCTTTTCTTCATCTTCACCTCTTCAGGTATAAACCATTAGACGAAGATGGATTTAAAGGCATCCCACTTCATCCCAACTTGTATTGATGGTGGGGCAACCAACTCCCATTCTTCCAGAGTCGGACCATCAAACAGATCCAAAATGACATGCACTCTGACAGCTTTGGGAGTTCCCAAAACCCTGAAAACACGCTCGACCCCTTCAAGCCATTCTGCTACTTCTAAAGGGCCACGATTACCTTGAAGGATAGGTAATGTCTGAGAAAGACCAAAAACTGGGCATGAATTATCAGAAACCTTGGGGACCTTTCTGGGTGACATTTTCTTAACAACATATAAAACACATAACCAAAACCAATATCAAGCCGAAGCAACATCATTGAGATCGCCTTCATCCAAAACAACTAGCTCAAAAGAAATAAGAAAAAACAAACACAACTCGGAAATTCCTCTTTCAAAATCCCCTTTCCATTTTAAATTTCAAAACCTTCTTTCTTAAATGCCACTTTCCAAATACCAAGTCCACTTTTCAAACCAAACTCAATTTCCAAAAATCATTTTTCCTTTCTTTTTTTCGCTTTAGAAAAACAAGGTCGAGCCTTTAATTCAAATTGCACACCCTAGTAATCCCATGAACTGTTGCACATGTCTTAATCTACTTCCATCCATATGCACCAACACGCACTTCCCATGTATTCACTCACATGTGAAAACGTTCATAAAGAGTACCTGAGGTTGCACCGAAACCATATCTCTACCAGTTCCAAGAAAACACCAGATTGTTTGACTAAGAGCTTTCGGTTTTAAAAAAACCATTTCACAAATTTAAATCCATTTAAAAGAAATCATTCTCATTTCAAAAACCCTTTTTCATTTTCAAGAATGTACTTAAACCAACCAGAACCAAGACAAAACTTAACTTGCATCAAATCACCAAAGGGAGGTACTAGTAGTAATGCTTAACCTAGCGACATGGTAGTGGTCCATCCCCAAGAAAGTGTCAATGACTAAGAGGAACTTAAAGTGTGTATGCTGACTCCACATGGGTCACTACTCCATGAAAAATTATAATGTAACATTGGTTTGCCTCCGTTGTCATCCCTCAATCCAAAAAAAATAAGAACGAGACAAAAACTCAATTGTTGGACTACCCCTGGCGATCGAGGTTAGGAATGGGAGAGGGTTCATGACGTTCTTCCCATACCTACCTCTCAAGTCCCAACAATCATAATCTCCATCTTCCGGATACCCCAAATAAAAAGGGACGATCTGATACCATTTTGTCACAAACCAACCCAGGTCGACCCTGAACCGGTCACCCGAGCCGGTCCGCGACATGGCCCGATGGGCGTTCCCGATCCCCACGGGCTGGAAACCCGTGCTAGGCATCAAAATTTTAATCATTTGGAAAAATTTGGACCATGAAAAAAAACAAATAAATAAGAAAATTTATAAATATAAACATCCGATAAACATAACGCAAGCAGTGGAAAGAGAATAAAACTAAACATACCTCAATGTGACCTTTTAGGTCACCTTCCGACCAAAGGCCGACTTTGCTCCAATAACGATCGACTCAACCAAGAAAACCTGCGCAAGGAAACCTGTAACTGAAATGATAAAATAGGCATGAGAATTAAAAATGATTAGTAGGGATGCCAAAATAAACCACCGAATCCAATGTCTCATTTCCCGAAGAAATCCACCAACACAAGTTTGAAATACAATTATAAAAGTAGGGTTTTCACATTTGAAAATAAGAAACATGTTTGTTTCATATAAAAACCCAACACACACTGTATACCATTTTCCAAAATCATTTGTAATTTTACAAAAAAAATCCAAAACAGAATATACCAATGTTGTGCTAGAGTAAAACAGGTAAGAGTGAAAACTGAAAATAAATTAGTACACAGAAAGTAAACAAGTGGTGAAAATGATCCAGTAACCATGGGTGATCCTAAAAATCCCTAGAAGACCCCTGGATGTACTCGGTTTTGGAACCACCTACTGGCGTATGGTGAATATCCTATGTCTATAACCAACTAGCTGCCCTAACTGACCAATCTAGTGGCAAAGCCCCCTGGCATGACAACAAATCTAGGGGGTACCAACCCGTCTAATCAGGGTCGGTCAGCAACTGTTAATCGATCTATAAAAGACACCCAGGAACCCATGGTGATTATAATAATACTGTGTAAGTAGGAGTCCCTCGCACGCATGAATCATATCACTGCACTTGCCTACCCCAAACATAGACACTCCATATGATAACCCATAAGGGATATCCCCCCTATAGAGGTTCCCAAGTATATATATACATATATATATATCATATATCAAAGGTTCCAATCGGGCCTTCGTGCCATGAAATCATTAAAACCATTTGATATATTTTTTTCAGAATACTGAAGTTGTAAAATGAGCATATAGTAAATCTAAATGTCATCATTTCAAAGAATCTACACAAACATTACACTAAAGTTAAAAGTGCCAAACATGTTGTCACGTCACATCATGTCGAAACCATTTTTTTCCTAAAAATATTTTTTTTAACTCCAGCCAGACACATAAAACATTCCAAGCCACATACCTTAATAAATCCTAGTTAACAATCACCCTTTTTAAGTTCAAAGTTCCAAATGGGACCTTATCCTTTCCAAACACACACTAAAAAATTTTCCAAGGCCCAATGACCAAACCCTTAAATAATATTTACAGTCATTTAAGGGAAACACACTAAGGTCCATACCTCATTTAAGAAAACATGAATTATTTGGAAAACCAAGGATTTAAAGAAATGTCATTTCAAAGGCGTCATTATCATTTGTGAGTGCATCCATGTGTTCACTTCATGAACCCATGGATGTGCCAACATCCAATGGCACAATAAAATCCTAGGAGAACATTTTAAAAACCAAACCCAAATGCCCATTGAAACCCCTTAAACCCATGATTTTCATTTCAAATATCATTCTCTCAATCATTTACTAATTTAAGAAAACCTTTTCAAAATAACACTAAAAAGACTTACATCAGGATTCTATCAACTTCACTCACAAATTGCATTTAAACATCTGATGCATTTCCAAACGTTTCAAAAACTACTTTCGCACCTTTTAAAACATGACTTGCACCACTTCCACAACCAAAATAACTACTTTTACACTTTATAAAAACTTACACATTGCTCAAAATAGGTTTTCTCCCAAACACACTTCATTCCATATAACATACTATCAAAAATAAAATGAACACAAGTTTTATCTTCTTAAAAACTATGTTTTCACCGACCAATTTAATTAAAGAACTTTATAAGTTAATTAGACATGAGAAATAATTTACCAAGTCAATATTTTCACAAAACTACTCAAAACGAATCAGATAATTCATCCAGAAACTATTTTCAACAATTTTAACTAACCCAGAAACAATTTAATAAATTAACTACAATATAAATGATGGTGCGAATGAAATATAAATACTAATTCAAACCATGAAAGTGATTATAGGTTATACGGGAAAGGAAATAGTCAGAAATTCCTACCTCAATGTTGAGATACGGTGATGAAACTATGACGGAAGGTAGAACAATCCCTTGCAGACTAACCTCGCATGTTTAACGGTGATAGAAACACACAAAACCCAACCCGCGACAGTATTAGGATTTTTCCAAATTAAATAAAAACACCAAGATGGAGTTAAGGAAAAATAAACATTTAAATAATTAAATAAAATAATAAATAAATGAATAAAAGAATAAATAAATGAACAAATGAATAAAAGAACCAATTAATAAATAAATAAAAGAATAATTAAATAAACAAATGAATAAACAAATAAATAAACAAATAAATAAAAGAATGAATAAATAAATAAATATATAAATTAATTAATAAATAAATAAATAAATAACTATAAAAGAGCATGGGGGTTTGGTCGGAGCGGCACAGGGAGGTCAGACGGAGGCGCGTAGTGAGGCGAGAGTGAGGCTGGTACGTGGCGAGGCCGGCGCAAGAAGTAGACGACACTGGGGTGGGAGACCGAGAAAAATTGAGGGAGGCAGGGTCTTCTGGAGCCAACGCAAGTATTTCGGGTGAGGGAAGGTCCAAGAAAGGGTGAGGGGACCCGTAGGGGAGAGAGACTGAGTGACGGTGTGGAGGGTACGGTTGCTGTCGGAGCGGGGTGGCTGGCCGGTTGTGCACAGAAGGTAGTCGAGGGGACCTGCAGGGGTGTGCAGCGGATGGGGTGGTCGTTGAAGGGGCTATGAAGGGTGGGGCCTAGAGTTCTTAGAGGGCGGCTGGGTGAGGTTAGAATCGGTTGGAGCGGAGGCGAGGTGTATGGGGCGAGGCTGGGATCGGCTGGCAGCACTGAAGCCGGTGCGAGGTGAGGTCAGAAGCGAGGGGCGTGCGATGAGGGGAACAAGGTCGGTAGGCCGTTGGTGGTGCGGATGGTTAGAATGAAGGGGGGCCCGGTGCTTAGAGTTTGGGATGGTAGAAGTGTGGTGCGGGATGCGGTGATGCTTGGCTGGAAGGTCAGAGGTGCGAGGGAAAAAGGCGGGGTGGGAGCACGGCGCTAGGGTTGAAGGGGACCTGGTATGCTCCGAACAAGAGGATGAACAGGGTGGTAGTCTAGGGTTTGCCTTGTTTTTTTATTAATAATAATTATAATAATAGTAAAAATAACAATACTAATAATAACAATAATATTAATAACAATAATACAATAAATACCATAATAATAATAGAAGTTATAATGATAAAAAAATAATGATAAAAATAATAAAATAAACACCTCATTAAAAAAATTATCATTAATTACTTAATAAAATTATTATTATTACAATTTAAACATTCAACTCGTCTTATCTACATAAATATTTATTTATTCTATATGAAAAACATTTGCGCGGGCACCTGGGCTGACCGTGCGGCAACCGTCCACCTTGTGGTGACCGCGCACGGGTCCGAAACCCACTAAAAAGTTAAACGACAAAAACAATAAAATAAAAAATTAAACTGGGACCTAGTCTGGGCCTTGGCACGAGGACCCAGAGCCAAGAAATAATTAAATAAAAATAAACGTAAAATTTGGGGTGTGAAAACCCACTTGAGTGGTCAAATCCACCTCAACAATAGATTCAACCTGTGTGCACACAACTTAATTCATCACTTTTCCCATCACGGGTGATCGTAAATCACTAATTAATAATACCTAATCCACATCAATCATCACCTTCTGACCCTACAACCTTTTCAATTTCATATGATGGACTTTCCATCCCAATATCACAGACCATGCCCAACCTAATGGCCTTTCCGCCTCAAATGATGTCTTCGATGCCCAATCCTTTGGTCAAACCACTTAAAAAATCCAAGAGAATCCCAAACAATGATCTACATCACTCAAACCTGATGGCTTAGCCACCTCAAACCATCTCAGTCCAATCCCATCATGACCCCGTGGGTCTCATATCATTCAATTATCTTATCAAATTCATTTATATATATATATTTAGAAAACAATTTAAAAATAAATAAATTCAATATAGTTGAATTGCACATCTCAAATTATATAGAAAACTCTTAACCAACCTATATCAGTTGGATAACTCAAATTCATATAATAAATCCGATCTAAAATAAAAACCAATTCAATGTAATCTAATTTTAAAATTCCAATTTAAAAAAACAATTCAATTTCGACCAAAAACACACCCTAGCATAACCCCAAAAGTGGTCGATGACCTCTAACCCAGACTCTCGCCTATGAAAAAGGCTAGGGAATTCCTAGATGCAACCCATGTGGTCTACTGATAAATTTAATATGAATCATGGGGTCTCACTCAATTTTCCAAAGGCGTGCTAAAATCCACATGACCCTAACATCCTAAAAAACATAAATCAAGACATACACCACCTACCTTGGACCCATAGACATAGGCACATCTAATACTAAGCTCCAATTCAAAGTGGATTGGTGTAGATATGAGTTTCTTTCGTATGACCTGAAGATAGGGTGAAATGGATCAAATGCATTTAGTGCTCCATGATGAAAAAACAAAGAGGAAAGGAATCACCGGTGTTTAAATCCTTACTGGAACTATTCTATTACCTCTAACGGATCGAAGAATGGGTGAACGGGTAAGAACATGAATCAAAATCCATGGGATGAGGAAAAGAGGATAAATCCTCTATTGTGCATGCGAATAAGGATAAAGAAGGGGAAATAAATAAAAAAAATAAAGAAAAATAAAAACATAAAAACCCCAAGTAAAAGAATCATGGTTTAACTGCATGATTTTCAAAACCATGTGGTAACCATGCAGGATATAGTACTAAAGTACTACCTAAGTGGTAGTACTCGTGTGACCTTTTGCATGATTTTCTCTAACTATGCACAAACCATGTGGAAGCCTTTGAAACATATGCATATATCCACACATGGTCATATGCCTCCCTCACATGGTTTACACAAATCATGTGGCAGTTCAAAACTAGGCATCATGATTATCTGGAAGGGGCCGCACGATTTACCCTAAATCATTCTCCCTAATCTGCTATTCCAAAAAGGCCATTTGGCCTCTGATTCTCCTAAATCATCTTCTTAACACCTGAGGCTTATAATAAATCTTGAAACCCATGTAAAATTATGATATAAAGTTTATGGAACTCTCATAACTGAGTTCCAATCGTTATATTAGAAAATGGAATAGACACTATTTGAAAAGTTCAAAACAGGAGTGAAATTTGACCCGATTCAAAAACATGGGATATTATATTCTCCCCACCTTAACATAGATCATTCGTGAGCTATAAAAAAAATTCAAAGACGGTACCAAACATACCCATACTACTAAAAGCTAACCCAGACTACCTTTTTCTCATGGCAATAGGCCAATTGCCTCAAGGGGGCTCCCCACCTTAGGAATTTCCTAACCCGATCTCACCTCAACCAAAACTCAAATAAAACAAAAGTCCAATGACAATTTACCATGCCCAAGATCCTCTCATGATGCATCATCACTCCCACATCTCAACAGGTGATCTTGTTCCATACAAGGCACCCAATCACATCCCCCACTATATCGGTGCCCGCGTCAATCCCATGCCACACATGGAACCAATGAGGTACTTTATCACCATGGATTCTCAAATCAATATCAATGCCTCACACCTCAATCAAGTACCACACCATCATGATTACCAAATGAATCTCACATCAAGTAACTCACATCCTTGATGCCCCAATGCCAAATCACCTCAGAAACTCACATCCATTGATTCTAATGTTTCCAAGAACCTCAAAATCCCACACCCACAGTGCTCAATTATATAACCCCATTCCTCAAACATCATATATATACATATAACACATCTGATATGATTCTAACCTATTGAACAACATATATTCAATCCATTTACATACCCAGTGTGCTTCATGCACCAAAATATACATGGATCAATAGGACATGCTAAATAAAAACAAAATCCAATCATGGCCATGCCTGAGGCATACCTCTAACTTTCATTAACTCACCAGCCCGCTCAACCCCTAACAACTCCACATTTTTCACCTGTCCTATTCCAAAATTGCATAATGTATGACTTTCATATGGTGAAACTCTAGCCACCAGACACTGGCCCCACTAACGGGTCCCATTTTCTCTTCTATGCCCTCCATGTGTAGATTAACCTTGGATACCCTCACTTAGTACCGATCCTAAACCTACTTCATAGGTCTAAGTCTTCCCATGATCCAAATCATTGGTAGAATGAGAATGAATCCTTCAGAACCTCTAGAGATGTACGACATGTCAACATGCTCCTCACTCCTTTAGGGGACACTCACATTGAGTCTGGACATTTCCTAGATACCCACACTAAAAGAAAAACTATAGAAGAACCACTATGAGGTGGTTTCGCTAAGTCATTATCTTGATTACCCTATTAAAACTCATCCCAGATCTGCTTCCTACCATCATAAGCATCACCACTGAAGTCACCTAAAGTCGTGGTATGAATATAGTAAGTCATATCCATGAGGTATCCATTGGCTATGAGTTCCTGGATCACCACCTTGGAGAATGATTCCAATTTTAATATATTTACCTGCACCTGAATGGCATGTCATAAACCATCCTCGAAGAGCCTCACCCTGGAGGTGTCATCGCTCACCATACCGGGTGCATAGTGAGATAATTCAATGAATGTCACATCATAGTCCATGAAGAAAATGTCACCCTACTGATGGCTTAGGAACTCCCAAGCCCTTTCATCCCTCAGCATCTCCAAGAAAAAATTCTTAAAGAACCTGGCCTAGAAATCCTTCCAAGCCAGGCCCTCATGTCGACCAGCTAAACCTGCACATCCCACTAGTGCTTAGTTATCCCTCTAAGTATGTACATCGCCATCCTGACCCTCCACCGTAGAGGCATCTTAAACTGCTTTAAGATCACATTAATTCTCTCAATCCAGTTCTCAACCACCTGTGGACCACCCTTTCCATAAAAAAGTGGGGGTTCTATGACTAGAACACCTGTGTAACATACTCCATTGATGGCTCTTCTCCTCAAGAACCTTTTTCAATACCATGGATAACTTGTACCTATTTTGACATGAGTTTCTCATCAATACATGGCATAAAAGTAGTGAAATCTAGTGGCTTCCCCACCCGCACTGGTAACTGAACCTGTACCTACATCCCAATATCATAGTCCATGCCCATCCTGATGGCCTTTCCACCTCAAATGACATCTTCAACACCCAATCATGTGGTCAAAACACTCAATAAATCTAGGAAAATCCCAACCAGTGATCTATATCACTCAAACATGATATCCTATCCACCTCAAACCATCCTGAGCCAAGACCATCATGACCCCATGGGTCTCATCTCATGAAATTATCCTATCACATACATTTATATATATTTATAAACTAATTTAAAAATAAATTAATTCAATATAGTTTAATTTCACTTCTAAAATTACATAGACAACTCTTAACCAACCTATATGAATTGGATAACTCAAATTCATATAATAAATCCAATATAAAAGAATAACCAATTCAATGTAATTGAATTGAACAGTTATAATTTTAAAAAACAATTCAATTTAGGCCAAAAACACACCCTAACATAACCCCCAAACTGGTCGATGGCCTATAGCCCGGCCTCACACTGATGAAAAAGTCTAGGTAATTCCTCATGGCATCCCATATGGTCTAATTATCAATTTAATATGAAGCATGGGGGTTCTCACTTAATTTCCCAAAGGCATGCTAAAAACTTCACCACACAATTGTCAGAAAAAACAAAAATCAAGACATGCACCACCTACCTTAGACCCATATATGTAGGAACATATGATACCAATCTTCAATTTAAATTGAATTAGCATAGAAATTGAGATTTCGTCGTATGCCTTGAAAATAGGGGGAAAGGGATTAAATGAATTTAGCACTCTATGAGGTGAAAATAAAGAGGACAGAAAGAAAGGGTGTGTAAAGCTTTACCGGTGTAGTTTTATTTCCTCTAATGGATCAAAGAACAGATGACTGAGAAGGAAAATGGATCAAAATCCAGGGGAGGATGAAAAATGATAAATCCTATGTTGGGAATGTGATAAGGGAGAAAGAAGGAGAGATAAATAAGAAAATAAAGAAAAATAAAAACTTAAAAAACACCTTGTACAGGCCACACAGTTTACCCACACTGTTTTCCAAACCATGTAGTAACCGTGCATGCTACAGTGCTGAGGTACTACCTAAGTGACAATACTCATGCGGCCTTCTTCAAGGTTTTCCCTAACTATGTGAAAACCATGGGAAAGATTCTATAACATTGGTAGACACCCACACATGGATGTGAACCTCCCTCACATGGTTTACACAAATCATGCAGTAGTTTAAAACTTGGTCGCATTGTTATCTGGAAGGGGCCGCATGGTTTACCCTAAACTGTTTGCCCTGACAAACTATTCCAAAACAGGCCATTTGGCCTCCAATTCTCCTAAAACATCTCTCAGACACCTGAGGATTTAGATAAAGCTTCAAAACCATGTAAAAAATTATATAAATTTAATGGAACTCTTGGAATTTAGTTCTAATCATCAGATTATAAAATGGCATAACAACTATTTGAAAAGTTTAAAATAGGAGTGAAATTTGACCTGATTAAAAAACTCGGGATGTTACACTAAGGAGATGTTGAAGAGGTTTTAGATAGATAATTATAGACTAATGACTAATCCAATATAAACCCAGTTGAAATTGTTAATGGATGATGAAGGTTTCGAAGTGGATGTGACTCTCTATAGGAAAATTATTAGTAGTTTTTTTACTTGACATCCAATATCTCATATATTGTATTTTTTAATTTTCAAGCTACCTGGTATCAGAGTTTTCCAAAGGAAAGTCACATGAATTCTACGAGTAATATACTAAATTATATCAAACAAATTAGAGGATTTTGGGCTATATTATTATATAAATTCACAAGAGAAATTGGTGGGGTATATAAATGTTGATTGGAGAGGTTCAATTGATGATCTAAAATAAACATCTAGAGATGTGTTCTACATTGTAATCTATTTTATTTCTTTTAAAGTAAAAAAATAAATATTACATTTCATTAAGAACAATAGTGGCTGAATATATTTTAGGAACTCAAGATTTTACTCAGTTGATATGGATGCAACAATATCATGAATATATTTGAATTAAAGTGGTATCTCCTATTACAATAATGTGTGACAACTAAATTGTGATAAACATTATAAAAAATATCATTAAATAATTTAGAAAAAATAATTTTGAGATTAAATAATATTTATTAAATGATAAAGTGGAACAATAGGTTATAAAGTTGGAGTGATTTCCTACCCAAAATCAAGTATCGGATATCATGAAAAAGGATTTACCCAAGATAGATTTCCAATGTTGTCAGTTTTCCTTTGGAGTGAAACCAAATCCATCTCTTTGGATGGGATTAGATATGAATCACCCACTCCCTGTAGATATATATATATATATACCTATATATATATATGAAAGGTATGTTTTATTTACTCAAACCTATTAAAAACTCTTTAACTCTCTCTTATGAATCTTCAAGGAGGTGCTCTTTGGGTTTGCTGATAAAGGGGGTGAAGTATATTTAGAGAACTAGAGAAATCACTCATGGATAATTCCACAAATGGGGTGAGTGTTTAGTTTCCAATTTGGGGGTTGAAGGTTTGATACATGTAGTACTATGTGTTATCATGTGAGAATTATTTCACTTCACTCTTATTTCTTACATTGATCCATGACTCATGTGAGATTAGATTTTATGAATGATGAATATTTGATCCACACTTCGAAGTAAAGATCATCAACAAGTGTTTTTGGTGTGTGTGTGCCCATGTAATTGTCAACAACACCAAAGGGAGAGATTTTTTAAAATCTAAAGAAATATATTTGGATTCATGTTATGATTTTATTTATTGACAATTATCTATATGTTTTTGAGTTATTATGAAAATTAAGGTAAATAACATTCCATGGAATAAGTAATTTTATTGTGAGGATTCCAAAAATGTGAATTATGAAAAGGAACATGTCATCATGATCTCAATAGTGTATTTCTAGTTCATTTGTGTAAAATAGACAGGCCCAAAATTAGCATATGAATTATGGAGTGGTCATGGTTGAAAAAGATATGTTGTATTGAAGACTTGGAGATTGAAGTGGTCAAAATGACCAAGAAAATGAGGATCACACCATGGATATGGGATTTTCCTTGTGCGACATGGGGAAGTCCAATGCAATAGTGTTAAAATTCACGATTTATCATGAAGAGAATTAATAAACTTTTTTGTGATGGCCAAAAAGTCGATCCAGGGGGGGCCATGTTGTATCAGTGGTCGTGCCACATGAAAAACACCAAGTGATTTGTATTTATGTAATAGTTAATGGAATTTTTAGTTGGATTTTCACCTATGAAAAATGGTGATCCCAAAACAAGTGTGGTGTTTCTTGTTGTGATGGACTTTCCTATGAAAAAATGATACATATTATAGGGATTCTACTAGATAAGTAAAAACAAACAATAGGTCATGGATCTAGGTGTTTCGAATGGGATTTTTTTCCTAGAGATTGAATAGGTCGTGTCATGGTATCTAGAAGAAATTCATTTTGGTAGTATTTTAGCTAGAAAACATTCCAAATATGAAGATTCTATATCTAATGATTCATGACTAGTTTTTTAATGATTCAATAATTATGGGTCTTAAATTTAGTCCATTATTCTAGAAGGGATCATATGGAGTTGGTAGAAATTAAAAGTTGGATTAATTGAGTAGTTATTCCATGATATAAAGAGGAAATAAAAGATCATGATGCATTTATTTTTTTTAATTCATGAAGACTAAAATTGTCATAAGTTAAGGGAAATTTCAATGTCCCTTAATGATATTGATAAGTGGAAAGATAATGTCTATTGATTCCTAGTCATTAAGAAGGTAGGTTGAAATATTCAAGAATATAATAACACATAGAATATCTATAACAAAGTGAGAGGGGTTCTTCATACATGCTAAGAAATTTAAAACTAAATAATGAGGAGGAAAATCTAGGAGCTTGATCTTGTAGGAATTTCATCAGATTGGCCATAAGTGACACATCATTTCAAGTGTATATCCACATTCCTATATTGTGAAGAATATAAATTATTTAATGGAATGAGTAATGATTTTATCCTTATGAATATAAGAATTGAGATTTTAAATTTTTAGAAAATATAGGAGCTTGATCTTTCATGAATTTCATCAGATTGGGAATAAGTGACACACCATTTCATGTGTATATCCACATTCCTTACTTGTGAAGAAGATAAAGGATTTAATTGAAGGTGAAATGAGTTAATACTTATGAAGAGAGGCATTGATATTTTAAATTTATGTGAAAAGTGAGTTTGGAGGGTCAGTGATACTACTATATTATGTAAACCAAACAGAAGTATTGAAAGCTAGTGTTTTGGTGAATAAGTGCATCACCTTTGCATGCTCCTTAGACTAGCATATTTAGGGTGAAACAAGTAAAATTATTTTTGTGTTATGTTGTTTTAAAACTCTTATAAAGTGTAAATAAGAGAGATAAATATTTATTCCTCGCATTGAGAGAATAAGATCATAATCAGGGGATTTAAGTTTTAAAAATTTTATTACCCAGATCTAACCCCCCCCCCCCCCCAGGGTCATGTCCTTGATAAGCGACCAAAACATAGAATCCTCATTCCTCTATTTCTATTGTTTATATATTTGTGTATATTTTCAACTAAAACCCATGTTTTAGGTATTTTTATCAGGATTCAAGATTTCTCCTTCCTTGGGTCGAATCAGGTTATAGAATCAAATGAGAAAGACCCTTCCAGTAAATGGTAGGTGGTGTCTATATATTTTCATTTTTTTGTATGAGTTCTTATATCATGTGATTTTCATGTGTGGGTGGGCATGCATGAGCGATTGACAGTGGAATTTGATAAGGTATCTATGATCCAAGTATCCTCAAGCTAGTATAGTGTGATTTGGTGTGGATATGGGTTGAGATATGTTAGGGATGTAATGTGTGGCGGTTGATGGACCAACAACTTGGTTGGAAAGTTGAGTATATAATTACTTATGATTATTATGATGATTTTAGATGGATATAGATGTGATCCATTAGTATTTAATGATGGTGATGTATCGTTCACTAGTGAAAGGAAAATAGTGGTTTGTTGGGTTCATGGTTGTTAGATGTTGGTCTATCACACATCATTAGGGATAAGTTCATTGGATTTTGTACACACTAGGAAGGGATGATATTGAACACTAAATTCACTACAATAACATTGTTATTTAATTGTGGTTAAAACCACCACTAAATGATTCATGGATATTTCTAAAAAATGTTAGGAATTTGGGTTTCAAGGATTATTTTGTGAAGGTTTTTATAATCATTGTAAAACATTTAATGAAAATTTTCTATTAAAATATGTTTTAAAAAATAAAAATTATTTATTTTTTAATTTTTAATATTTTTTTATTTATTTACCATTTTTTATTTATTTTCATCTTGTTTTAACATTTTTTTATACATAATAAAATAACTTCCCATAAGGTCACCCATCTTTACATGACTCTCACTTCTCTCTTTAAGTAGTGACCACTCCACCAAATTAATTTACATGTATTAGTGTTTCAATACATGTTATTTTCCCTACTTGATTCAATAGTTTTTTTACATTACAAAACAACATCTTAGGAAGTCAATCATTCTTACACTACTCTCACCCATTATTGTTTAACTCTCTTAGTACTAGCAACTATACTAAATGAATTTGCATGTAATAATATGTCAATAAATGTTATTTAACCTATTTTATTAATAAAATACAATATATAAATAACTATTGAGTTAAATTATAAATTCATAATGAATTTATAGCTATTAACTTTTTAATTATTATTATTTACTAATTAAAAATATTTAATTAATTATAAATAATAAATTAATTATTAGATAGTAATTATTAATTAAAATTCATTAATAATTAAAAATTAATAATAAATTTAAATTTAAATATCATATAATTAATAATTAAAAATAATTATTAATTAATAATTAATAATTAATAATAATATTTAATATTTAATATTTAATATTTAAAAATTAATAATTAATCATTAATAATTAATCATTAATCATTACAATTTATTAATTAATAATTAATAATTAGTAAATAATTAATAATTATTACATAATAATTCATAATTAATAATTATTTTTGTTTTTTAATAATAAATAACTTATAATTATAAATTACTAATAATTAAATATTAAATATTAACAATTAATTGAAATTTTAAATAAAAATATATATAATAATTATTAAATAATTATTAATTATTAAATATTATTAATTATTAATTGTTAATTATTAATTATTAATTATTAACAACTAACTAGATTTTAATCAATTATTATTAATTATTATTATTATTATTATTAATTTTTTGATGGTTTTTAAAAAATCACTTCTAAAATTAAATAAAAATGTTTAAAAAAATTCATGTTTGGTCATGGTTTTTTAATACTACAACTAAAAAACCAAAATAAAAACATTTAGTGGTTTTTTTCAAAACCGTCTCTAAAAAATATCATTAAATGTTATTTTTCCTACAGTGGTTGTTAATTATATCCTCCGTAGATGTGAAACTTAGAGTGCTGATGTTGATCAACAAATTAGTGGAGGGATATGTCCTAAATATTGGCCATGAGGTTTCATGTGGTGATTGTGATCACTGTTATTGGGTGAGATGCTAGTTGTATATAGGATTGTTTGGGGATATTAAGCTAAGAATTATGGAGATTGGTTTTTTTATCATGGTTTTAGTGATGTATCATTCACTAATAGGTGATGGTCATAGAGATGACTCTCAAACAATGGGAATATCATCCCATTCCAATACTAGTTAAAACAAGTAGGTTTCTCACCTGTGGCTTATTAGGCACGGAGTGGAGTTGGGTTTTTTTTTATCATTTTAGTTGTCATCTATTTCACTTTTCATTCACCCATATACTTGGGGATATTATCTTAGGACACCATTGGTACCGATTATATACTCACACCTTGTACGAGCACCTTTGTGTGCATGAAAACTTTATGCATCGTGACTCAAGAAGGGGAAAGGGCCTTGCGACTGGTGATTAGTGGTTGGAGCTACAATAGATGTGTAGGTGAGTCACTGATGGATTTTAAATATGATTTTGGCAGATCCTTAGTGCCTCTTAGAGTTATTTCTTTTATTCATTTTGGGTGTACTGTATAATATTAAGCCTCAGTTGATCTGGATTATTTTTATATGACTTGTATGACATTGTAATTACTTATTAGCATAGCATGTACTATGTTATCAATTATAATATTTGTTTTATATTAATAGATTGATATTGATTTTTTTTAATGTCCATTTATATTAGAGGGTATAGTCTCTCTATGATCACCTATAAACCCTCACTACTAGTCAGCAGCCTCTGGAATACAGAGAGGAACATTGGAGGTTTGTCGCACTCTAGTTCAATCGTAGTATAGGTAAAACATACTGGGGAGGTTACAAAGTGGTATCAAAGCAAGTTGTTATTTCATTATTTAGTTATTTTATATAGAGGTTTAGTATGTATAAGACTTAGAAGTGAACCCTATACAAGTGTGTAGCTAACTCTTGTATAGGGGACACCCAAGTTACCAGGGTTTGGAATGATACAAAGGTTTTTACTATTATGGTTTTGTGATTATTGAAAATGGTTTGGATTTAATTTTTATTTTTTAAAACCTTGACCTTTGTTTCCCCTATTACTTTATTTATTTATTTATTTTGATATGGTTCTTCATTTTTTGGACTTTCCCACTTAAAATTTGAGAATATCTAAGAAATGTTTCTATCACATGATTACCACATAGTTATTTTAAACCATATGATGACTATACAAAAGGGTGTATTTTTTTAGAAGATATGTTCACATTATTAGTTCATGTTTGATGCATGGTTTGGTAAACTATGGGGACAAACCATGTGATCTGCCCAATATTTTAAAAATGTGAATTTACCTTTTTCTCCCTCCTGAATTTTTAACCCTAAACCCCTACTATATTTCCCAGCTCTTCTCCCTAGACCTTAGTCACTCCTCCCCATTTGATTATATATCTTCCTTAGTGATTCCTTGGTTATTCTTTGTGTTTTGAATGTGGGCACTTAAGGTAAGTCCCTCTAAACATTGTCCTCTCTTTTTTCCTTCCTTTTCTCTAGGTTTATTACCCAAATATGGTCTTGGAGACCTAGGATTGGTGGTTACTCAATTTTCACTTATGGTTTAATTTATTTAGGTTTCAGGTAAGTTTTATAACATTTTTTTCCCTCTTTTGGGATTGATTATCATATCACATAGTGAAAGAACTATATTTAGGTAGGTTTACTCCATACAAGAATCTTTAATTACAATAACATGATTTCTCGCCCTTTAAAAGTCATTTTTTAGATATATAAAGATATAATTAAGCATGATTATAGTCCTATTTAATAATTATATTGGTTTACACTTGGTTTTCGTTGAATTTTATGGGTTATCAGTCACTTTTAAAATACTTAGATATATTTTCGTTTAACCTATCACTCCAAGTATTTACTAAAATACCTGAATGGAATATTTAGAGTGATTTCAAAATCAAAAGAGTTGTTTTAGCTTCTAAATTGATTTTCAAAGTTTTTATCTTTAAAATTAAAGGTTTTATTGGGTTATTTTAATGTTTTTATGTACTCTTATATTTTTTGATATGTGTTGTGATGTTTATGTTTTTTTATAAAAGAGATCTTTATAACTCTGTTTCAAAAATAATTATTTAAAGGATTAGTTGGAACTTTAAAAAGATAATTTTTTAACAAAAACATACTCATGAGACTTACCCCTTGTGTTTTTTGTTGAGGTTTATAAATTTTTCCCTGTTACAGGATATACTTGAATTATTATTAATTTTTATGGAAAGGGGTTATTTATATAGAGGGTGTTTAGAGGTGAGAGTTTTTTTATGGTTCTTATCTAGTGTATATTTTATTTTTAACTTCTTGATTACTAGAATATTTTCATATATTAGTGGGGACTAAGAGTATCTAGTGGGATGTCTGAATACACATAATGAACTAGTTTATGATTATTCTTTGGATAGTGGCCCCTAGTTTGGTTTTATCCCTGATTGTGGTATTTGAACCTTGGTTAGGCTAAATGGGGTAAGACTGAATGTTACAGAAGTTGGATTGAATTAAAGTAATTGATAGAATAGATATTGTTTTATTATTATTATATATTACTACCTAATATCTTAGGTAATCCCATGATCATTGGTTTCTAGCTATGTTATAATTTTTATCTTCCCCTTGTTTCTATGTTAGTTAACTATTGACTAATTTTTTATTTCCCTCTATTACTTTTTCTGCTACTATTATTATTATTGGTTCCAAAAATCATTCATATTTAAATTTTAAAAAGGAATAAGAGGATATTATTGAAATAAAATGAATTGTTTCACAAATATTTTTGGGACTATTTACTCATTTTTACTGCACTTGGGAATTTTATTAAAGTTATAAAATGGTTTCTCATAGTAAAGTAATTATTCCTATTTTTATAAAAGTTTTATAGGATCATTTTATCTAAAATATAAATCATCAATGTTTTCAAATTGAATCATTTAAAATGAAAATAGTCTATGGGGTTGTGAAGCTATATATTATGATACCTGGGTAAAAATAGGAAAGTATATGCGCTAGTAGGATATACTTCTTAATAAATATTTCCATATTTATGATATATGATCCATGAAATTTTTATTGAGCATGGTATTTGGTTTTTAGTGTGATTTTACTGAGGCATGTACCTATTGGCCCCCATAAGGGTAGATATGGGTATGCACTATATTCATAGGTTACAAGGAAGCCAAACCAACTAGTTGATCTTGTGAAATTCTTTGATGATTAATTCAGGGCGAGTTTGGTGTAGGTTATTTAGATTATTTATTGATGGACCCAGAGAATTGAGTAATTTATGATATATCTGACAAGAGATTTCAAATCACATTATCCTCTATTTTTTCTATATATATGGGAGACCCCAATCATCTGAATACTAGATAGAGTTAGTTTAGAACATTTTTAATCATATTAACATGCCTCTAGTGTATATGGTGAAATTGGTGATGTATATGATCAGGGGGCCAACAAAATACTATTGGGATGTATAGCTGAAGTATGGTATGCATGAGGGGATGTCTTGGAAATACTTTGAAGAAAATTATTTGAGCTCTTGTTTCCTAAGATGTTGTGGTCAGATCTAGAACATGAGTATGCATCTGATGCAAGGTATAATGTAATCCATAGATTATATTATTAAGTTTATGGATTTGTTTCATTATTCACTAATTTTTTATAGGGATGTAATGGAAAATGTGATTCAGTATTGGGATAGTCTTCAATATTCTATATAGGTGCATGTGAACATATTTAGAATAACTTCATTTTTTGATGAAGTGAACCAAGAATTGATTATAAAGTGAAACTTGACCAATGGTGGTACACATAGAAAGATAGTAAAATCTTGTGGGCATTTAATAGAGCTTAGGGTGGTCATAAGTGGGGATATAAGGATACCTAACAGAGTATACAAAGAAAAGGATCTTCATTTCCACCTTATAATTGGTCATCTTCCATGTTTTTTTGTTATGGGTAGATAGGGTACATTCAAGCCTGGTGTAATCAATCATTCAAAGAGTGTCGGTCTTGTAAGTAAATAATGAATTTAGAGAGGTTATGAAAGGATTTATAATAGTCATCTTAGGGTCTTGGACCTGGTAAAATTTAGGCATATGAGGTATGATAGAGTGAAGTATGGTGAGGTAGTAGCAAGAGTTCATCCATGCACTTAGGCCATGGTAGCATACAGGATGTACAACGGTGGGGGGAAGTGACTAAAATGAAGTGTAACCTCATAGGGAGGAAATTATTCTAGATTATGGGGTCTAAGTTTGTTGTATATGATTGAGATATCCTTTTTTTAATGGGTGGGAGATTCATTGATGTTCAGAGTTACACCTTGATTGTATTGTTTTTTGAATTTGTATAACATGTAATGATGCATTGTGTGAATAATGTAAAAAATATAAATAAATTATTGGTTGAGGTTTGGGAATCAATTATGATTCATGGTGATTGTTCATTTTAAGTATGGTATGTGTGATTTATAAGATGAATATGAGGTTTTATGTCATCATTTTCTCTGGGTTTTTTTTTTGTGTGACCAGGTAGGTGATTCCTATGGTAGTTATTTCCCACAATTGGTGTCAAACTCTTCGAGTTTATTCTTCACGGTGGTATATAATTGAAGGATGCATTCAACATTATCTCTATTCTTTTAGGGTTAGATATGTAGTATGTTTAGGTTTAGGTAAGGTTGGTTAGTGTTATAGTAGAAGAAAGTAAGATGGTGATTTATTTTATGGTGGCAAGGTTGTAATGATCTGTGTATTTTAAATGAGGGGTTTCAGGTATAAAACTGGTCTAAAAATCTGTAATTGATAGAATTCAAGGTGTTTGAGGTGTCATTGGAGTCTCGAGATTTGGATTTAGGGAGTTGTTTAAAGTTTCGGGATATCTATCATGATTAAAAATGACACTGGGTACTTGGTGGGTTAGTACTAGGTACCTAGTGGGAGTAGTAGAGAGATGGTAGCCCTAGGGGGCACCAGGTAGTTAGTGACTCCAGAGTGGGTATTCAGTGAGTAATGGATTCCCAGTTGAGGTTTATCAGGTACCTGGTAGCCTCTGTATTGTTTTAAAAAAATTGACTAAATTATTTATTTATTTATTTTAGAAATGAGGGATAGCCTCATTTATTTCCTATAATAGGGATCTCAACCCTTCCCCTTCTTCTCTCATTCTCCACTCCTTCAAAGATAGATATCACCTATTCATGGTTTTTTATTTGAGTCTTTTTTGTAAGGAGTATATATAGGTAAGCGTTAACATTCTCCCTCATTTATTTCGGATGTTTCTACTGGTGAAATGGTTTTCAACTAAAATATCTATTTTAGGTAATTTTCTCCAGATTCCATATTTCTCTTTCCTGTTTTTGAATCGGGTTTTGAAATTAGATAAGAAGACTCTTGTTGATACCAGGTAGGTGGTGTCTATATATTTATGATATTTTATGATAGTTTTTACATCATGTAGCTTTCATGTGTGAGTGGATGTACATGAAAGATTGGTAATGGGATCGTCTAAGGTCTCCATGATCTAGGGAAATTTTATAGGGGTAGTCCAGTTCGGTTGGTTGTGTCTAAGTTTTGAGATATATTGGAGATGTGTTGTGTGGTGATCGATGGAACAAGGAACGGGGTTCAAATTTGAGTATATATTTTCTTATGATTATTGTGTCACTTATATTTGGATGGAGAAGTGATTAATCAGTATAGTATGATGGTGACATACCATTCCTTGGTGATGGGATGATAAAAGATATTCATATTCATGGTCATAGGATGTTAGTTTTACAACACAATATTGTGGATAAGGTTGTTAGATTTTGTGCACACTAGGAAGTGGTGGTATTGACCATTGAATTATTGGTTGGATGCTCCATAGATGTACATCTTAGGGTGATGATGCTTATCATCGGATATGATGAGGGATACACTATAGATGTTTACTATGGGGTTTTATGTGGTGATTGTGAACAACTTTATATGGAAATACAATCATTATATATGGGATTATTTAAGTATATTGAGATGAGAATTATAGAGAATGGTTGGTTGATCATGGATTTAGTGATGTATCCTTTTTTGAAAGGATTCGGGCATGGATATGTCTCTCAGACTATAGGTACATCATCTCATTCTAGTATGGAATAAATCAAGTAGGATTATCACTAATGACTTTTCAATCATGAATTTGAGTGGAGTTTTTTATCATTTTTATTATCTTACATTACAATTTTTATGCACCCATATACTTGTGTACATTATCTAGGGGAAATTTTGGTGGGGTCTAACTGAGTTTATATTCACACCTGACACAAACACCTTGGTAAGCATGCAAACTTTATATATCATGAACTGAGAAGGGGAAAGGGATTTATAGATGGTTCTTAGGGGTTTAATCTATGAAGGGTGTATAGGTGAATCTCTAATGTTTTTTGGATATTATTTGGGTAGATCCCAAGTTTTTATTGGAATTATTTATTTTTTTCATTTTGAATAAGTTGTATATGATTGTAACCTAGACTAACTTCTTTATTTTTGTATTAATTATATGAAATCATTGTTACTCATTTGCATATCATATAATATGTTAACAAATATAATCTTTTTTTTATACTATATTTAATGATACTGATTTTTTTATAGTTTAGGTCATTTATATTAAATTTTATAGTATCCCCATGATTACCCATATATCCTCACTACTAGTTGGAAGCCTCTAACAAACCATGAGGCATAGCTAAGGTATGTAGTGCTCCAGTTTGGTCACATTTGAGGTGATTTAGTCTAGATATATTACAAAGATGACCCAAACATAATAAATTAGTGAATCATAATCACTGAGAGTAAAAGGATATAATTTTTCGATGATTATAGGGAACACTTAAAACTTCTATGAACCTAATATCTATATTCAATATTATTTTTCCTTATCTACACAATGAATTGGAACCTAAGGATCCTTTAGAAACACAATAGATATTTGTTTCAATATACTTTACTGCATCAACTTTCTCAACTAGGACAAGCTCAGGTGACCATTGAAATATATCCCAAAATATTGAAACACAAATGAGAATATAATGATGAGATAACCTACTTTTTTAAAGAAACTGCCAAAAAACCATTATAGTGGGAGAAAGAGCATACAAGGAAAGGGAGATTTTATGAAGGAGGAAGACCATTGAGGAAATCTTCAAATTAATGGTAGTAAGCTAAAATAGTGGTAAGAACATCTTTGATGTTAGGGTTTATCTTAGGTTCATGATCAAGTAGGGTACAAAAGGCCTTTACGCTATTTATAGGTTATTTTTTCCTATTAGATATTATTTTTCTTAATTTTGTATTTTATATGATTTTTTTAATTTTTTTTTGTTAGATATAATGTTCTAGATGTATTTTTAATTTATTTTAACATATTAAAAATGTATTTTTTTTAATTTTAGTATTGGATTTGGTTTAAGTCATTAATTTTTGTATGTAAAATTTAAAAATAATTTATAAAAATTACTATTGAATATAATTTTTTTATGTTTTTGGGATAGTTGATTAGTCTGTATATCTCATGTATCTAAGTATAGGAAATGTTCTTAAGTAATCCATATTCTATATGGATTAATCTAATACACTCTGTAAAATGAGCTAGCCTTATAAGCTAGACCATGGGTTATATCAATCCACCTAGTTACCACATCTAGTATCTAGAATTTTTTTATTTCATTTGAAATTATTTAATTCCATTCTCCCTATTAATTTTATAAAAAATATTCAAAATATACTAAGCCAAAAAATATTGGTTTTCATGAATAATCTCAGTTTTTTTCCTTTTTAGTAAACAACATTGGTAAATTTAGTCAATCACCCCTAAATAAATTGATAATTAAGAATATTTTTATAAGTGAGGCTCAAGTTTAAAATCCTAAAAATATAAAATAAATGGTTATTATTATAGTATGTATTGTAGAAACATGATTTTTCCACAAACCTATCTTTGATCCTGCCACAAACACCCCTAACCCTTCCCCCAAGTAGATATTTGGGTCATATTCAAGAGGTCCTTTGAATGAGCAAGGTATTTCAAGTCATCCTTAAACATATCCATTCTTAAATGAATATTGTTATACATTATGTTTCAACCATCAATGTAAATTTTAATCATTATTAATCAAACCCAGTCATAATCAAATAACACTGGGACCTTTTAATCACACGTAAAATTTAATATTTTTTGTTATCACATAAATTTAAGGAGCATGAGTCCAATATAAAATACTTCTTCTACCATCAAATATAATTATTTTGGGTCTACCTTCTAAAAAATGGAATTTTTATAGAATTAAATTTAAAACATTATTTTAATATTTATTAATTCTAACCAAGGAGAGTGCATTAATTTAAGATGGCATAACACCCCTCATAAAATTTTAAGATACCTTTATTCATGAAGTGAGATTCAAATATTTCACTTTATTATTTGTACAATTGATCAATTATATCACATAAAAAATGAATTACTCATGAAAAATATGACTAGGAATATGTTTTGTAACACTTAAAAAATTGTTAAATAATAATTATCATTCAATATAAGTATATTAAACAAAAATTCTCACAAATCATATCAAATAAAAACTTTTGAAAATTATTTTATGTGAATTATTTACATATAAATGAACTAACATTATTCATTTTTAAAAGCTACCAATGTCATAAATACTAAATAAATAGATCATAAAACTGTATTTAAAATTATCCTCCCCAATTAATATTATATATGGTAATGTTTAAATATTTCTCCTATAATTTTTTGAAATTTATTTTGAACAGAAATGTTTAGTTACACATGGGTAAAAAGGATTGATCTAAGGATTTTAGAAACACTAAATTTTAAAATAAAAAAACAAAAAAAATTAATAATTTTGTAAAAACTCATTTAGGAAAAATTTATACCACAAAATCCTACCATGAATAAACTAGGGACAAAACCATATTTATAATATTGGGATTACTAACACCAAATTAAAATTAAAAAATATAAAACCTTTGGTTGAAAACAGTGTAAACACATTAACCTAATAAATCAAGATCATTAAATCTAATTTTAATTATAATATCTTTCTAGAAAAATATTTAATTTATTAATGAAATATAATTATAAAAAAATACAAAAAAGTAATTTGTTTGTTTATTTAAAAACCCTTTTTTTGTATGTTTATGATCAATGTTGGTATAACAAATTAACTTCATAAAAATATAATTTATAAATGGATATAAATATAAGTAAAATTATTCATATAATGGATAGACCATGCTTAATTATGTTAAATGTTAAAACTATAATATTTATTTTGGGAAGCCTGTGAAAATTTTAACCTATAAAAGGTTTGTTTTGAATTCAAGGAGAATTTATTTTAGAAACATCTAATAAATTTATATGAATCATGATGTAGTTTCTTCTAATGAAAAAAATATAAATAATATAGTAAAAACATCTAATAAAACTATATTTTCACCTTTAAATAAAGTAAATGGTGTGTGATTAGAAAAGGGAAGGTATTAGGAAAACATGTTATGGAGCTCATAGAATATGTATGTATGTGTTGTTTCTATAAGGACCTGCATTTTATAGGTTGGTTAAAATATGGGGAAATTTGAATTTTTTGTCTTGAATCAAGGGAATATATGATAATTGGGATTTAAATTAGGATTATAAGGTTTTTAACATCCCAAGTATATGTTTTTAGACATTATAAGAGGTATGGTATGTGTTTAGGTGCTCGAGTGATAGTTGGAGCAGGGTCGAGGTGGCCTTATAGTGAATTATATTGGAGGTGGATCATCAATACATTATGGTTGAGGGTCATCTATTGAAAGTGGATTAATCAAATTCAATTCATATCACAGGAGGGGAACTATGTAATGAAGGTTGAAGAAGTAGAAGCTCACAATATGACCAATGGGTTTCATGACATGGTTTGTTTGGTGTTAGAGTTTTCACTAAAGAAAAAACCCTTAAGCATAGAGTACATGTTGTGGTCTGGGGTCTCATTTCATAATGATGACCCTTATATATGGGGTGGTGACCCTTATATTATTCCTTTATGAAATTTCACGAGGATGTATTTCTCACATAAAAACCTAAAGGGTCATGTTGTGATGAGATTTATGGTGAGTTTCTTCCATGAGGTTAGAGGCCACGTTATGATGTCTTGACTATGAGAGTTTGGGTTCTTTCTGTGATGGGTGCATCATGTCATGACTAGAAGTTTCACATCATGAAAATTCCCTTCAAGTGGAGGGTCACACCATGGGGAGGTGGTCATGAGTATGTTATCATGTTGTAACCCTTAGTATCACACCGTGACTTGACCCAGGATAGGGTCATCACATCATGATCAGTGTAAATCACTCCTAGACACATACCTCTTAGAATATTTAATACAAGGGGTATACCCATATTTTCTGGGTTGTCCCCTTTGTGATTTGGGGAAGAAGGGGATTCAAGAGAGGGACATTTTTTAATGGTTTTCTCCTTATCTTTACTTTTATTCTCCTTGATGAAAGGTGATTCGTAGATGTTTCCATAGTGGATTTAGGGTGAGTTTTTCCTTTAGTTTCTATCCATTCTTCTTTCCATTTTTTATTCATTGTTTTTGTGCCACAAGCCTAGGGTATGACACAAATTATAATATAACATGGTGTAATCAAGTAGAGATTATGGTGGTTTTTCTCAACTTAGCTATAGGAGATCCTTATAAGATGAACACACTAAGAATTTATATTTTCACTTAAGGTATGTCATTCCCCTTATTTAATTAGGGTTTTTGGAAAAATTCGATTTAAATAGACATCAATTTGGGTAAATAAATTGTGAATTTTTTATGTTTTAGGTATGGGTTTTTTTCATGAGTGATAGTCTCCCTATTTCTCATAGATTTGGTGAGTATACATCGCTTGGTGAGTTTGTGACCATTATACCTATTCAACTAAAACTTATTAATTAATTATAAATTATTATAATTAATTATTTGGTTTTTGTGGTTTGATATATAATCTTAGGAGTATGGTTGATCTTGGATGAGGAAAGGATATTCTTGTAAAGTTGGAACATCATGTTAAGGTTGGTTATTCTTAAACATATCCTTAAGGTTTATTCATTTTGTTATGTGCATATAATATGAGGTCTTTTCATTACTATGTAATTGACATTAAATTAAAAATTAATTGTCCCCTTTAAAAACCCATGAGTATAAAGGAAGTTTCTTGGGCCACAAAAAAACCTTGGGGTAGTCTATATCAAAACTTGGGGTACACTATAGGGTAGAGTGATGTATTTGAGATGGTTGACTTATCTGTAGGTTATATGGAACCTTGGGGTTTTTTTGGCCTCTTGGATAGTTGAATAGTGCGAGGTTTGAGTGTTCCACCTCTATGAAAATGTATATATAGATCCAAGTTTGGATGTCATGGAAAAAGTATTTATAGATTGGTTCAGTGTGAGAGAATTAACCTAGAGTGGCTTGTAAGTGAGATATATGTTATTTCATTCTTTAGTGTGTGGTTTAAAGGGAATTTTCTAAGTGATGATTATGTCATAGTGTGAGCATGGATATGATGAGAAAATAGATTCCCTTTGAGTTATAGTCCTTGAGGTAAAGGAACCCATGTGGGGTTTCTAGGCTATGAAGTGACCCATGGGACCATAGAGTGCTCCCCAGATTAGTGTTGTCCCAAAAGGGGATTATTATATAGAGGGTAGAATGATTATAAACTATTATGAATGTGGTGATGGAAATAATCTTTATGCCTAAGATTCCAACCTTAGGAAAGTATATTGGGTTTCAGAAAGTTTCCAACCTAGGTGTTTATAATGTATGAGAAATTGTTAGGGAAAACCACTTTTTCCCCTTCGTGTTTGATATTAGATGATATATGTTGGGTAGGACACTCATACCCTAAGTGACACATGATATATGACATGTCATGTACTCTTCCTCAGAGTGACACATAGTACCTATCGGGAAGTACACTCTTCCCCCAAGTGACACATGAGATATTTTAGATGGGATTTTATCCCCCCTAATTGATACATGAGATATGTCAGGTGGGCCACTCTTCCCTCTAAGTGATACATGAGATATGTCAGGTGGGACACCCTTCCACCTAAGTGACACATGAGATATATTGGGTGGGTCTCTCTTCCCCCTAGTGACACAATAGATATGTTGGTTGGTTTTCTCTTCCCCCAAGTGATAAATGAGATATATCAGGTGGGTTTATTTTCCCCCTGAGTTACACATTAGTTATATCGGGTGGGTTTCTCTTACCCTCAAGTGATATATAAGATATGTTGGCTTGGACACTCTTCCCCCTGAGTAACACATGAAATATGTTGGGTGGGACACTTTACCCCATGAGTGACACATGATATATGTTAGGTGATCCACTCCTCCCCCCTTGAGATACTTGAGACATATAGTTCTAGACAAACCACTCTTTCCCTAGGTTGTTTAGATAAGATGGTACTAGGCTAGACACTATTACCCATTAGGTTATAAGATGATATATTTTTAGGCAAGATACCCTTTCCCCAGGGTATTTATAATTGTAATATATCGTAATCAAAGACATATATCATCAGCTAAAGTAGGTATGTCTGATTTTTTGTTTCACTATAGAACCCAAAGATCGATGGTCATTATTTTATTTCAACTCTAAATTCTCTGATCATGTCATATTGTATGTAAATTTTATTCACTTCTTATGTTAGGGAAACTATTAGTGGTGGTCTATTGAGCTTTACTTACTCTACTCAGTAATCCCTGGCTCATTGGTACCTAAGTTGACCTCATGGTCATAGATAAAAGTAAGGTAAAATCTCAGTGTTGGATTATTCATCTAGATAGCTTCGATGGAGTTAGGATATAGGAATGGGATAGGACTTGGGACTGGGTTTTGTCTATTATAGTTTTTTTTATTTTAGTCTTGGATGCATAGGATCTTCCCATGGGGGGTCTTTTTTATGTTTTCTTGACTTATGTGGAATTATAGATATTTTATTTTATTATATCATGAGTATGTTATTTTTACCAATTATCTTGTCTATGATGTTTTTTTTTATAGTTGGATTTTTTTTATTACTGGTTTTATATTAGTTTCACTATTTTTATCTACTCTTATATAAGGTTATAGTCACCTCATAGTTTCACCTTTGACCCTTGCTACTAATAAACAGCCTTTGGAAAATAGGGAAGCATGCATTAGGTCATATAACAAAACTATTTTGGCTACTATATAGTGAGCTGAACTAATAAATTACAAAGTAGTAACAAAGAATTATTTTATTTTCCTTATTATTTAGGATATGGTAAATAGGAAATATGACTATTCAGGACTTGTGATGAATGTTATGTCATGTACCTGGACAACACCTACATGAGCTGAAGTCCATGTTACCTAGGATTTTGGATTTATATTCTTACTTTCAAAGTTTACAATTGATTATCATTGAATATAATTTTATGGATTTACTTTATTTATGGTTTTACTCTTGGAAGGGGGTGGAAAGAGACCGGACATTCACTACTAAAAAAAGGCCTTTAACAGTGCTGACATTTATCAGCGCTAATAAACGGTGTCTTTTAGCAGCAATATTTTTAGAGCTGATAAATGGTACCATTTATCAGCACTTTTTTAGCACTCATAAAGGGTAACCTTTATCAGCTCATTATTTTTTGTATAGATAAAGGATACCTTTATCAGTGCTTTATTTTTAGCATTGATAAAGGGAACCCTTTATCAACACTTTATTTTTATTGCTAATAAAGATATGAATAAAATGAAATAATTAAATAAATAAAAAATAAAAATGATTTTATTAAAAAATTATTAAAAAAATTATTAATTAAGTAATAATTTATAAAGATGAATAAATTGATTATACTTTATATAAATTATAAATACTAATAAATAGAATATACTAAATATATAAATATATGTAAAATAAAAATTAGAAAAAAGTAAATTAAGAAAAATATTAAGCATTTTATTAATTAGATAATTATTGATAATGTTAACAAATTGCATATATATATATGTGTATATAAATATGATTTATATAATACAAAATATTTATTATTTACATTAAATAGTCATATATTTAGTAAATAATCTTTTATAATTAAAAATTAATATGAATTAAAAATACTGACTAATTGCATCGAGTAATGGACATGATTGAATGTCGTTTGATTTTTTAATTTAAAATAGATCAAACGTGTGTTATAATGATTTCACATATACATAATCAATGCATTTTTATATAAAACACACACACACAAATATTTACGTAATTAATGAAGCTTATATAGAAACACATACACCTAATATTTAGGAAATTTATTCAAATTTTAGTATTCATTTTAGAATTTCATTATAATATAATACATTTAATATATCATGTATTTAATCTCGGTAAATTTTAAATATTTTTATTTATTTTATTACAATTAATTATTAATTAATTTTTAATATGATTTGTTTTTTATTTTTCATTTTTTATTTTTTTGGGAATTTAATCAATTTCTATTATTTATTTTATATATATTTATTTACTATGTTTTAATATTTTCAATATGTATTCATATTTATTTAATTATATATCCATATTGTTTTAATAATTTATATTTAATTAATAAAACCTATTTATTTTTTCAATATTGTTAAAGTTTTCCTTTTTAATTATTCAATTTCACTCATTTTTAACATACACGCACTTAAGATTAAATATTCCTTAATAATGTTAAAAAAATATTTGTAAAAAAATATTTATAAATAAATACATTTCTAAATGTATATTTTCTATATTTATACATTTATATATTTATAATTATAAATAAATAAATTTTATTTTTTAAAAAATTATTTATATAATTAAAAATAAATAATTATATATATTTAAATTATTATAAATTTTATTATAAATTCATTTGAATAATGAATTTATTTACTATAAATATTTACATATATTTTATATATATATATATAATTATATATATATAAGGATATAAATATTATTTTTTAATAAAGTATTTATATAATTATAAATAATTAATTATATATTTAAATAATTAAAATTTTATAATAAATATATTTAAATAAAGAATGTATTTACTATATTTATATTTATATTTATTTATTATATATATATATAATTATATAATTATATTCATAAAAATTTATTTATAATTATAATTATAAATCATTTATCAATGCTAAATTAATTAGCACTGATAAAGATGCCTTTTATCAGTGCTTATTAATTTATCGCTAATAAGATGAATCTTTATCAGAACTTTTTTGGAAGCATTGATAAATGTGTCTCAATCTATTTTATGAACTCTAACCATTTCGAACCAGTTTGCGATATTTGAAGCTTTACGTGGAAGCCACCTTTTGTCGATGCTCTTTGTTGTTGAATCCAAGCTTGAATCAAGGATAGAATCAAGGCTCCAGCAATTTTAGGGATCAAATCCAAGGATCAAATGAAATCTAGGTTTGGATATATCTCTACTTTCTCTTGGATAATTCAATGCTCCAATCCAATGTATGTTTTTTCTCCTGCTCCTCAATCATTGATTTCTTGTTGGTTGATATCTTTCTGAATTTTTTATCATCATTCTTTCCGCCTCCTCCCACAATTTTCACTGGGGTTCTCTTGATTACTTTTACCCCTAAACCAACAATTTATGCCACCCTGTTCCATCTAATTTTGGCATCCAATAGTGCACCTTTACCATGCTTGGCGCTACAACACCTCTTGAGTTAGCGTGCGAGGCACATGCCTTTGGTGCACCTTGGTGAGGTCACACCACCTCACCAATGGTAAGGCACACCATGTTCACCTCACCTCACCTCACTTTAAGGCGTACTGATGCATGCACCTTTGATAATAATCCCAAAATATAATAAACACAATGTATGTTTTACTTTAATTTATCTAAAAAAATATCATTCTTTAACATTGCCTTTTATTTCCAACGTATTTTAAATGAAAACAATTTATCTTAATACATCCACCATTTCTAAATAATAAGTACCCTTTGAACTTGTCAAAAATATTTAATTACATCAATTTACCTATCATATGTGAGATTAAAACCAATATCTAATAATAAAGGATGTTTATTTTATAAATCCTTTTGTGTGAAATCAATAATAAATTCCTCTTAAATTAAATTATGTTTCATATAATACATTTCTAATTATTTCTTCACATTTATCTATGTTTTTATAAAATCTTGAAAATCCTTTATACAACTATTTAATTTGTCACATGTTCAATAGATTTCATTAAATGGTTGACATTCATCATCAAATTTTACTTATGAAGACTCGTCTCATTTTGAAACTATTTTTTTAAGAGTGTAACATATCTGCCATTAATTTAAAACCAATATATCTTTCATAATTATTATTATTTATCTCATTATGACTAAAATTTTATAATATGTGCCAAAAATCACTATGAAACCCATAATGTCCATGAAAATGAAATTTTTTTATAAATCCTACTATTGGTATACTCGAAAATAATTCTTTTTTTCAACCTTTTTGGACATAATTCTTAAATCAGTTTATTAACTAAAAATTTTGAGATGTTTAAAACCTTTATCATTATTAGGTATATGCTTTTCCTGAAACTATTTTTTCCATTCCATGTCAATTTTTAATTAAAATTTAAATTATAATTTTGAGATGTTTTTAAATATTTGGTATACCATTACAATTAAATGTAATAATTCCCTACATTGTTACATCACTTGTTCCAAAAAATAGGATTGAGGTTATCAAAATCTAAATATGTTGGAATAATTATTAGAAATTATTTTTAGGTATTCACCATTTTATGTCTACATGTATCGGTTCCACCCTTATGAATCTCTAATTACCATCCATGCATATGAAATAACTCTTTATTTATTAAAATGTTTTATCAATGCAATTTTATATCTTCTAGTTGATGGAATGAGAGTTTATTATTATTTTATATCATATTTGGGTATCTTATTACTCCTTAATTACCTATACTATATTTTTATTTGTTTTTGGGATTTAATAAAGACTTTATAGCTCATTTTAATAGAGGTAGGACTAGTCTTAGTTAGAGGATTTAAAGTATTAAAAGTGGGATTTCTCCTATAAATATAGAATTCATAAAGGACCCAAGGAGTCATATATCATAACATGTCCCCACTGAGACCCCTTGAATCATAGACAATAACGTGTATGCCCTCCAAATATCACCTTCAATAGGCCACGAGTTAATAATTAGTGACAATGGTTTAATTCACACAAATGGGATACATTACCCTATTTAGAGAACATAATGGAGTGCAAGTGTCATCCTAATGAACTTCATCTTCCAAATAGTTATTATTTAAATTTTTTGTTTGAGACTCATCCATCATATCTTTTATATTTCTTTTACTACTATGAACAGTAGTGATCCCATGGATAACTATATCTTAGAGTATTTCAAGCAACATAAGTTCATGTCCACAAGAGATGGAGGATGAGTCTTAAACAATAAAATAAAATGATAACTATTTGGGAGATGAGTTGATGAGGATGATATTTGTCTATAACTTTCACCTTTGGATGAATTCAATGTCTATCCAGGGGACTTAATGAATATTTTATATCTTACACAGGTTTTGTAATCAGTGGTTATATGTTCTTTATAAAATAATATGATGAATGCAGTATGATGAAAAATAGTGGTGTTATGCTTGTAGAAGAAGCGATTCGCAAATCTAGTTCCAAGGATAGAAATCCAATTTATGAAAATATTTCATATTTTGGAATTATTCAACTAATATATGAGTTGGATTATACAATATTTCAAGTGCCAATTCTTTGTTTCAAATGGGTTGAAAATATGAGTACAGTTAAAGTTGAGTAAACTTTCTTCATGAAGGTGAATTTTGGTGTGGAAGGGGAAAAAGATGAGTCATTCATAATGGAATCACAATAAGTTTATGTATTTTATGTCTCAGATCCATAAAACAAGAATTGGACGATTGTCTTATTGGAAATTAAAAAAATATCGATTCAGATGAATATTCATTCAAGGATAACCCTTTCATTGGGTGATTAGAATCAGTTAATGGCAGTCTCAATGTAGACAATGTCTTGAATTTTATAGGGGATCACAAATAGGGGATTTTGATTCTCAATAGAGGAACCAAATCCCTAAATCCTTTAAAAAAATAAAGAGAGTTCAATGAGAAGGTACTTTTTTTAATATACTATGTTTTTCATCATAATATTATATGTTTTATACTACATTAACATAATCTAAATTAAATGTTTGACTACCCATGTAGAAAATGTATTCTTCACATGATGATGTTACCAATCCCACATAATAACAAACTATAATGAAGGATTCCCTTTGGTAATATGTGAAGGTGATTTCATGATATACTTTCTCTATTTTACCAAAAATTATATAATTAAATGGTGATTAATTTTCATTATTATTTGAAAAGTTTGTTTATTTTAGAGGATTTATATCCATATTTCATTCCTCTCTACCCCAAAACTTCCACACAATTCTTCTACCTCAAAACCTTTTCACCCCTACATTGTTGGAATTTATCACTTTCCTTCAACATCCCTCTACTACCTTGGCAGAAAGAGAAACGACACTTACTTTTCTCAATAACAGAGGTAATATTGGTGTTTTCATAGTAAAATCATTGTACATAGAATTAATTTATTGTTTCGTATTTATGTTTAATTTATTTATTTTTAATATTAATCATATAATAATTGTTTTCTTATATAGGTAGATTCTTTTGTTCGAGTTAGGGTGTTTTGTTAGAAGATTATCATTCTCATGAGCTATTGGACTTTGATCATGCAATTAAGATAATGATAAAAAGTAAATGCATCAAGAATCCATACAACCATCATGAAAAGGTTAATTCATACTACTTATTTAATTAATTTTGTCACCATTTTTCTAATCTTTGTAAGTTAATTTCCTTATCATTTTTATCTAATACTTATTTTTTTTTTACATATATTTTGGGAAGTCACATTTTAATTTTAACAATCTAGCAAAACCACAAAATATATAAAATGTTCCTTTCTAACACTGTTATCACTATTTTCATTATCTTTATTTTTCAAACTTCAACATTTTATATTGATTGGATGCTCTTACCCGAAAAATGTTTTTCAGCTAAGAACATTATGTCAATATTCATTTTTGTCATTTAGAAAAATAAATACAATTTAAATCATGGTAACATTGGAATATAGGATTTTTCTTGAGACTTTGGTACATGTAGGAATCAGTCTCACCTCAATCTGACACACGATGTGATCGATATGACTCCAAGTGCTTCTTTTTATTTAAAATTGGCCTTAATTTCACTAAAAAATACAAATTACATAATCAAAATCAAGAAAAAACATTCATATTATTTTAATACATTAGAAAAACAATCTGTAAGTCATTTTTGATGTGTAGGAATCATCATCACCTCAATATGATACACGATGTGCCCGGTATGACTCAAAGTGTTTATTATCAGTTTAAAATCAACATTTTAGTTCAAAATGCATAACTCACTGAAAAATGATCAAACTTGATCAGATTGTCATGATAATTTTTTAAAACAATTCATAAATAATTTTTGATCTGTAGGAATCAGTCTCGCATCAACCTGAAACATGATGTGTGTCATGACCCGACCCAACGGGCCTCGAGCCGCGACTCCCCAAGCCCACCTCCAATAGGCCAGGGGCTGGCGTCTAGCGCTAAGTAGGATATCACACACATGGGAGGCATTAGCCCAAGGTACCTGTACACACGCACCCACATACACCTCCATGCAACAATGCAGAGATATAAAAAACTGAAAAGTAAATGCATGCATACAACTATACCACAACCAAAGTACAGAAGAAGTACAAAAGGTAAAAATAGGGCCCACTAAAAGAAAACTTCAAAAGCATGTACAACCTTATCTGAAGAAGGGGAACGCTGCCACAAACACCCGCCGGAACTATCCCTCAGCACTGCACCGGTAAACACCTCGGTCAGCCTCGCTCACTCAGCTCTGCATGCTCCGGGTCCACCTAGGACTCTGTCGAAAGACTTGTGGTCTACACAAGACACAAACATGTGTGGGAAAAGCCTGTGCAAGGGTGAGTATAAACATACTCAGTAGGCACCCCAAAAAAACCAAAACAAAAGAGAGCAACTAAAAGGAAAAAATCTTCTCATCCCAGCTAGAGGGAACCCAGATGAGAGAGAAACTCCATTTCGTAACCATCCTCATCTAAACACAACTAGTCAGCTCAACTCAGGTGTATACCCATACATACACCTTGAACAATCCAGATTTACTCATCTCACGCAACAAGCCACCTGAGGTACCTACCTCGTCACCAGAAACGGTTCACAACCAGGAGAACATGCTCCACGATCATTGTCATCCTATATGACACTCATCCGAGAGATATACTCCATCGGGTCCCAAGCAAACATCTCATATGCTCACCTGAGAGACCATGCTCGTCGGATACCATCACTAAGGAAAACCCCGCTAAAACAACATAACCACCAAACTCCTCGGATAGGGGATCGCTCCTAGGGTCCCCTAGGGGATAACAGAACCCAATCCGGTATATGAAGCTCATGGATAGGGGATAACTCCCAGGGTTTGCTGGGGGATACCACAACCCAATCTGGTGCTCGACGGAAACAGGTCACTCAGATAGAGGATCATTGCCCGCGTAAAGGTGTTCATGATGATACCGAAACCCTATCTGGTACATCTCGCACTGTAGGGGGTCGAACTGATGATGATGCAACCCTACCGAAACCACGCACTAAGTAGGGGATCATATAACCAACGATACTGCAGCCCTACCGAAACCACGCGCTAAGTAGGGGATCGTATAACCAACTATACTGCAACCCTACTATACACCTCATGCTAAGTAGGGGATCATATACCTGACGATGCCACAACCCTACTGAGTACGGACCACCACATAGGGGATCATAATCTCGATGATGCCACAACCCTACAGGGTTAACCATCTAGATAGGGGATTGCCGCCCGTAGATAAGCGGTCACAGCAATACCAAGAACCCGATGTAGGGAAAAGATGCTAGAGGATCCCTTTCTGGGACCACCGGAGGGATACCACAACTCTAACAAATTAAACATCCCATCGAGAGGATCACAAACATATATGAAGGTTGTGATGTCGCGCAAACCCTCGTAGGAACAAACCAAGGGAGTGCCCTCAACGACCGATGGTCCAAACGTCGCTAACCCGAGCAACCCGCCACAATGCCACAATGCGCATCTCTTAGGCCGATACTGAGACCACCATCGTGATCCACATGGAAAAACACGTAGGATAGGCTATTTACTCGCCCAAAACGGACAACCGGTGAAAAAGGCACTATTCACCATAGCTTTCCCATGTGGGGCCCATACAATGATCCTGAAACTCCTCAAGCGGATCATACCACGGCGATCCCCTCGGAAAAACACACAGAATTAACTACTCGTTCATCCAAAATGGACACCCGGTGAAAAATGCACTATTCATCGAAGCCAGCCAGGGTAGGGCCCATGCCACGATCCCGATACTCATCGAGCGGATCACACTATTGTGATCCCCTCAGAAAAACACGCAGGATCGACTGCTCAAACGTCCCAAACTGACACCTGGCGGGAGAGTTGCTTTTCTCTGAAAACGCCAAAAACACGGCCTCATGGGGCCTGCACCCTGTTCTCAGGCCCAACACTTGTAAACCATATCAAAAAATCCTCCGTACCATCAGGGACTCAACGCCACTGACGACACGTCATTCGAATGCTCGGGGTAGAAGTTACAACGGCCCGAAGTCTTAAATAATAAAATATTATTATTTTATACGACGTTTCTAACTCCCGAGCCCCAATCCCAAACCTTTAAACCCTCGAACCCACACCAGAGGGTTCGACTCATCTCCAAGGTCGCGTCGCCGCAGACGGCACGTGATTCAGACTTCTTGTTTTCAAACCGATGGGGTTTTAAGAACCCCCGGACAAAAAAAAACCAGCCAGACCAGACCAGCTTGGCCGGTCCTGCCGGCCTGAACCGGCTGCAGCTCAGCTGCGCCGACTGGCCCAGCCTGGTCTGTCACTATCCGTGTGAACACCTACCAAAGGCGGGTCTTTGTCTCCACCGGGGTCGTGCGCCATGACCCCCGTCGCCTGCTCCGGCGACCTCCGCCCGCCTGGCCGAACGACCGGCCTCCTCCGCCACTGCCTGCGCGGCGTTCTGCCGTCAGGCTGTTGCGTCGCCATCGGCCCCTCGCCGGACCACCGCAGACCCTGCCGCCTCCCCGGAATCTGGCCTTGCCGGCAGGGATCTTCTGCGGACCATCGGAAACGATCCAGTAGTCGAAAATTTGATCCGGAGAGGGTTTCGAGAACCCCGAGACCGAATATATACATATGTTGTCTCCAAACAATGATCTGATGGCACAATTGAACAAAAATCAAAGTTTAAAGTGGGTAACGGGCTAAAAAACTCAAACGCCTACCTGCGGGCGGAACGGCGACGCTTCTACACTCGAACCGAGCTCCGCCGCCTTCGATCCGCCGTTGCCGCCTCGGAGGAGAAGAGGGAGATGGAGAGGAGGAGGTTGTCGCTGCGCATCCAGGTGAAGGAGGGGGTGGGGAAGAAAGAGATATATATGGTTTTTAAATATCTCTGACTCCCGACGCGCCTCCGCCCGATGCCCGAAGCAGACAAAAGAAAGGTCGCCCTTAGGGTAAAGACGATGTTATGAATGCAACTGTGGGATCAGATTTTTGATCTAAGACTCCGTTCAGAAGTTATTCGAGCCGACGCTCACAATTAAACTTTCCACTTATTTATGAAAACTCCCCTGGTGGTGTTTTCCACAGCAGGCCCGCGCCCATAAAGTTTACACCTTTCCTAGGGTAAACGGAACGTTCCAGACGTAACCCTAACCTCGGATTCCCGTTCTGAGATACCGTTTAGGAGAAATCACACCCCCGCCACGTGCATAGTATAAAAATACTAAATATTTTTATAAAATTAATTTCGGGCACACTGGGCCTCGGAATCGCACGCCGTCTTCACGCCTTGCTCTAGAATTATTTATAGAAATATTCCAAAGTTTGATAGGGCCAAAACCCAAGTCGCTACATCCTCCCCCCTTAGAACATTTCGTCCCCGAAAATCCATAAGCACAAGGAAGGTGACTGGACTCTCAACTAGGTCTCCCACACCAGCGAGTTTGCCAACAAACACCCATACCCGAACACATAAGTCAGAGGGACTCATCCACCACACCTCAACACTATTCGCTTTGGGCGGCACTAACTCGCCCGCACGGCTTTGATCGCATCACAAAAATGTGTCTCGGTGGGGGAAGGATCCCTCTTCCTCACGCATTCGAAGCATGCCGAACAACACCCACACAGGGTCTTACCAACGCCCAGAACAAAACTTGAGCAAGAAACGGAAAGGAAAGTACTGCTAAACAGTGTCTATCAAACTAATGTAGTAAGTAGAAAGGACGCAATGTGTAACTCTATCCATTTGCAGAGCCTCTGGGTCAACAGGCTCTAGGGAATGCAGCTGACCTCGCCCTCGTCGCCCAGCTCCCTGAGCTCAGTATGGACCTCCTGGGGGTGGGGGTGGTAGTAACTAATACCGCCTACCACCTCCTGCTATTGCACCAGCTCCGTCGCCACGTCTGCCGCCCTGAGGACCTCCTTGCTCGAGACGTTGCCTCTACCAAGGCGTTCCATCGACCGGCTCCCTCTCACCAGCACGACGAGTCGGACAATCTCTAGTAAGATTTCCCCGATCGTCGCAACCATAACACCACCTATCCTACGGCTGACCAAAACTGGCTTGTGATCCCTATGAGCCCTGAGCCTCAGATCCCCCATCCTGGGGTCGCCTCATGAAACGTCGGCCACGTCCAGACGCCTGAGTCTGTCGTTGGATACCAGATGTCGACGTCTCCACTCTCGGGTTTCCATCACTAATAGTCAGGATATGCTCGTCCAGAAAGCTCTCCACTACCAATGCTCACTCTAGCACTCCAGCATATGTGGGAAGGCACAAGGAAACCACACCTGCTCAGATGTCCCTGCGTAAGCCCTTCTTGAAGGCTTGTTCCCTAAAGAACGGGTCTTGAACCATATCCAGGGAGTAGCATGACAGGTCCGTAAACCTCACTGAGTACTCTGACACAGTCAGGCCCTCCTGCTGAAGCTGTAGAACCTCCTGAATTCGCACTGACCTCAGCATCATGGGATAGAACTCCTCCCTGAAGAGCCGCTCAAACTCTGCCCACATGAGCGTCTCCTCATCATGAGACTGCATCACTAGGATCCACCATCACCTGGACAAACCATGCAGAAGGCTCACCGCTAGGACCACCATCTGATCTGGAGGTGTCCTCACTAGGCGGAAAATGTGAGTGACTGCTTCGAGCCAGTCATCAGCTGCCTGAGGGTCTGGATCACCCCAGAACCTCAAAGGTCTCTGCCTCTGGAACTCGTGCAGTGCACTCAGCCTGCGCGCAACCTCATCCTGCACTTCTGGCACAACCAGTTACTCAACATGTGGTGGCTCAACTGGAGGACCACCTAGAGGTCCAGCCTTAGAACATGTGCCCTGGTCCACAGCCTCTACATGGGGAGGATCATCACCACAATCCTGCTTTGGAACCCTCTATGGTTGTCGTCATCGAGGCATCCTGAAATATATTCAAGACGCACCATATTCAAAGATTATATCTGGAGAGCTGACTCAATAAGGACAAGGAAAAACCCAAAACCCAGTCCTATATGATGCATGTATCATTTTTCCCCTACGACCAGTGTACGAATGTCCCGAGTCAAAAGGCAGGTTATCAGAGTCCTGGTGAATGGATACGTCGGCCGCCGCACCAACACTGGAGTCTCTAGCCTGAAATCCAAACTCGAAACATCATAACATTGTCGCTATGCAACCCAACCCAAACTCACAGCTAGACCAGCTACGCTCTGAGATCCCAAAAGTGGAACCTCCTCTGATACCACTCTGTCATGACCCGACCCAACAAGGCTCGAGCCGCGACACCCCAAGCCCGCCTCCAATAGGCCAGGGGCTGGCATCCAGCGCCGAGTAGGCTATCACACACATGGGAGTCATTATCCCAAGGTACCTATACACACGCACCCACATACACCTCCATGAAACAGTGTAGAGATATATAAAACTGAAAAGTAAATTCATGTATACAGTATCCCACAACCAGAGTATAGTAGAAGTACAAAAGGGAAAAACAGGGCCCACTAAATGAAAACTACACAAGCGCATCCAACCTTCTCTGAAGATGGGGAACGCTACCACAAACACCCGCCGAAAATCTCCCTCGGCACCACACCGGTAAACACCCCGGTCAGCCTCTCTCACTTAGCTCTGCCTGCTCTGGGTCCTCCTGGGACTCCGTCAAAAGGCATGTGGTCTACACAAGACACAAACATATGCGAGCAAAGCCCGTGCAGGGGTGAGTATAAATATACTCAGTAGGCACCCCAAAAAACCCAAAACAAAAGATAGAAACTAAAAGGAAACAATCCGCTCGTCCCAGCCAGAGGGAACCCAGACGAGAGACAAACTCCATCTTGTGACCATCCTCGGCTAAACATAACTAGTCATCTCAACTCAGGTGTATACCCATAAATACACCTCGAACAATCTAGATTTACTCAGATCATGCAACAAGACACCTGAGGTACCAACCTCGTCACTAGAAACGATTCACAACCAGAAGAACATGCTCCATGATCACTATCATCTCAAATGACACTCGTCTGAGAGATACACTCCATCGGGTCCTAAGAAAACATCTCAGACACTCACCCGAGAGACCATGCTCGTCGGATACCGTCACTGAGGAAAACCCTGCTAAAACAACATAACCATTAAACTCCTCGGATAGGGGATCGCTCCTAGGGTCTGCTAGGGTATACCAGAACCCACTCTAGTATATGAAGATCATGGATAGGGGATCACTCCCAGGGTCCGCTGGGGGATACCACAACCTGATCCGGTGCTTGACAGAAACATGTCACTCTGATAGAGGATCGTCTCCCGCATAAAGGTGGTCACGACGATACCAAACCCCTATCTGATACATCTCACACTGTAGTGGATCTAACAGACGATGTCACAACCCTACCGAAACCACGTGCTAAGTATGGGATCATTTAACCAATGATATCGCAACCCTACCGAAACCACGCTCTAAGTAGGGGATCGTATAACCAACGATACTGAAACCCTACTATACACCTCATGCTGATTAGGGTATCATATACCTGACAATGCCACAACCCTACTGAGTACAACCCACCGTGTAGGGGATCATAATCCCGATGATGCCACAACCCTACAGGGTTAACCAGCTAGATAGGGGATCACCGCCCCTGGATAAGCGGTCACAACGATACCAGGAACCTGATCTAGGGAAAAGATGCTAGAGGATCCCGCTCCGGGCCCACCGTAGGGATACCAAAAATCTAACAAATTAAACATCCCATCGAGAGGATCGCAAACCAATACGAAGGTTGTGATGTCGCACGAACCCTCGTAGGAATGAACCAAGGGAGTACCCTCAACCACTGCTGGTCTAAACATCGCTAAGCCGAGCGACGCACCACAAAACCACACTGCACACCTCTTAGGCCGATATCGAGGCCACCATCGCGATCCACACGAAAAAACACGCAGGATAGGTTGTTCACTCGCCCAAAACGGACAACCGGTGAAAATGGAACAATTCACCGTAGCTAGCCCATGCAGGGCCCACACAACGATCCCAAAACTCATCAAGTGGATCATACCATGGCGATCCACTCATAAAAACACACAGAATCGACTACTCGTTCTTCTAAAACGGACAACCGGTGAAAAAGGCATTATTCACCGAAGCTAGCCCAGGTGGTTCCCATGCCACGATCTGGATACTCGTCGAGCGGATCACACTGTTGCGATCTCCTCAGAAAAACATGCAGGATCGACTGCTCAAACATCCCAAACGGACACCTGGCGGGAGAGTTGCGTTTCTCCAAAAACGCAAAAAACCCGGCCTCGTGGGGCCCGCACCCCATTCTCAGGACCAACACTGGGAAACCATCTCAAAAAGTCCATCGTGCCATTAAGGTGTCAACACCACTGACGGCACGTCATTCGTACACTCCGGGTAGAAGTTACAACGGCCCGAAGTCGTAAAATAATAAAATATTATTATTTTATATGACATTTCAAACTCCCGAGCCACAATCCCGAACCTTTAAACCCTTGAACCCACACCGGAGGGTTCGCCTCATCCCCAGGGCTGCGTCACCGTAGACAGAACGTGATTCGGACTTCTAGTTTTCAAATCGCTGGGGTTTTAAGAACCCCCAGACAAAAAAAACTGGCCGGACCGGCCCAGCCTAGCCGGTCCAGCTGGCCTGAACCGGCTGCGATTCAGTCACACCAACTGGCCCAGCCTGGCTGATCATTGTCCGCATGAAGACCCGCTGAAGGGGATTCTTTGTCTCCATCAGGGTCGCGCGCCATGACCCCCCTCGCCTTCTCCGGTGACCTTCGGCCGGCCGGCCGAACGGCCGGCCTCCTCCGCCGCCACCTACGCGGCGTTCCGCCACCAGGTCGTCGCGCCACCACCAGCCCCTCACCAGACCACCACAGACCCCGCCGCCTCGCCGGAATCCGGCCTTGTTGGCAGGGATCTTCCGCGGACCACCGGAAATGATCCAATGGTCAAAAATTCGATCCGAAGAGGGTTTCGGGAACCCCGAGACTGGATCTATACATTTGTGGTCTCCAAACAACGATCTGATAGTACAATTGAACAAAAATAAAAGGTTAAAGCGGGGAATGGGATGAAAAACTCAAACACCTACCTGCGGGTGGAATGTCGACGCTTCTATGCTCGAACCGAGCTCCGCCGCTGTCGATTCCGCCTTCGATCCGTCGTTTCCGCCTCGGAGGAGAAGAGGGAGATGGAGAGGAGGCTGCTGCTGCGCGTCCAGGTGAAGAAGGAGGGGGGGAAGAAAGAGATATATATCTTTTTTAAATATCTCTGACTCCCGACGCACCTTCGCCCGAAGCATACAAAAGCAAGGTCGCCCTTAGGGTAAACACGACGTTTTGAATGCAACAGAGGGCTCGGATTTTTGATCCGAGACTCCGTTTAGAAGTTATTCGAGCCGACGCTCACAATTAAACTTTCCACTTATTTACGAAAACACCCCTGGTGGTGTTTTCCACAGCCGGCTCACGCCCGCAAAGTTTACACCTTGCCTAGGGTAAACGGCACATTCCGGACGCAACTATGTCCTCAAATTCCCATTCTGAGCTACCTTTTAGGAGAAATCACACCCCCGCTACATGCATAGTATAAAAATACTTGATATTTTTATAAAATTAATTCTGGGCACACCGGGCCTCGGAATCGCATGTCGTCTCCGCTCCTAGCTCTGGAATTATTCATATAAATATTCCAAAGTTTGATAGGGCCAAAACCTGAGTTGCTACAATGTGACTGGTATGAGTCAAAGTGTGTTTTTCTCACTTAAAATGACATTTTAGTAAAAAATAAAAGTGACATACTCAAAATTAAAAAAAAACACATTTATATTATTTTGATACTTTATGAAAATTATCCATAAGTCATTTTGGATGTTAATGAATTAGATATACCTAAATATGATGCATGTTTTGACCATTATAACTCCAAGTGTTCCTTTTTATTTAAAATTAATGTCAATTTTAGTAAAAAAGATAAATAACCTACTCAAAACCAAGAAAATTAAGTCGTATTATTTTGAAACTTTAGGAAAAATATCCATAGATAATTTTTTGATATGTACTAATCATTCTCACCTCAATACGATGCACAGAGTGATCAGTATGACTCCAAGTGCATCTTTTTATTTAAAATTGACATCAATTTTAGTAAAAATGAAAAGTGACAAACTCAAGACCAAAAAAATCATTTTTATTGTTTTGATAATATAGTACAACAATACATAAGTCATTTTTGATGTGTAAGAATCATCTTCACTTCAATCTGATGCGTTGTGTGACTAGTATGACTCCAAGTGTGTCTTTTTATTTAAAATTGACATCAATTTTAGTAAAAAGGACTAGTGATGCCTCAAAATTGAGAAAATATATTCAGATTGTTTTTATTATTTAGTAAAATAATCCATAATTTTTGGTTTTTTTTAATTAGTAGAACCTAAATCCGATACATGATGTGCCCAATATGACTCAAAGTGTTCGTTGTCTGTTTAAAATTGACATTTTAAAAGGTTTCACTCACTGAAAATAGATAAAATTCACTTGGATTGTCATGATAATTTAGTAAAATTATTAATTAATCATTTATAATGTTTAGGAATTAGTATCACATCAGAACAATACAATATATGATCATTATGAGTCAAAGTGTGTGTTTCTAGCTTAAAATGATATTTTAGTAAAAAAAAGTGACATACTCAAAACCAATAAAACGCATTATATTTGTTTTTTTAATTTATTAAAATGATCTATAAGTCATTTTAGATATATATAAATCATTAATACCTAAATCTGATGTAGAGTGTGACCGATATGACTTCAAGTGCATCTTTTTATTTAAAATTGACATCAATTTTAGTAAAAATGACAACTAAACTACTCAAAACCAAGAAAAATAATTTTTATTGTTTTTATAATTTATCAAAATGATCCATAATTCATTTTTGAAGTTCATTAATTATACTCACCTCAATATGATGCATTTTGTGATTGGTATGACTCCAAGTGTGTCTTTTTTTTTAAAATTGACATCAATTTTGGTAAAAAGGACTAATGACATACTCAAAATAGAGAAAAATAATTCATATTATTTTGATAATTTATGAAAATTATCCATAAGTCATTTTTTATGTTTAGTAATTAGATTCACCTCAATATGATACATGACATTCCAGGTTTGACTCAAATTGTCTGTTATCATTTTAAAATTGACATTTTAGTTCAAAAGTGTCACTTAATTAAAACTGAGAAAATGTGCTCGGAATACCTTTATAATTTATTTAAATGATTCAAAAAAATTATGATGTTTATGATTCATTCTCATGTCAAACTGATACATTACGTGACCATTATGATTCAAAGTGTGTGTTTCCTACTTAAAATGACATTTTGGTAAAAAATACAAGTGACGTACTCAAAACTGAGAAAACTAATTCATATTGTTTTTCAACTATATAAAAATGATCTATAATTCATTTGAGATGTGTACGAATCATATTAATCTCAATAAAATGCACAGTGAGGCCTTTATGACTCAAAGTTCATCTTTTTATTTAAAATTGACATCAATTTTAGTAAAAATTACAACTAACCTACTCAAAACCAATAAAACGCATTCTGGTTGTCTTAAACTTTATTAAAATGATCCATGAGTCATTTTGTATGTGTAGGAATAATCCCCACCAAAATTTGATGCACCATGTGACCGGTATTACTCCAAGTGCATCTTTTTATTTAAAATTGACATCAATTTTAGTAAAAAGGACTTGTGGTGTACTAAAAACCAATAAAACACATTCATATTGTTTTTATACTTTATTAAAACGATCCATAAGTCATTTTTTACATATAGGAATCAGCCTAACCTCAATATAATACACGATGTTCTCAGTATGACTCAATATTTCTTTAATGAGTTTAAAATCAATATTTTAGTTCAAAAAGTGTCACTCACTAAAAACCAAGAAAATTTTCTTGGATTTTTTGATAATTTAGGATAACAATTCTTAAATCATTTTTGATGTGTAGGAATTTTTATTATTTAAAAATGACACATGATGTGGCTGGTATGAGTCAAATTGTATGTTTCCAATTTAAAATGAAATTTTAGTAAAAAGGACAAGTGACATACTCAAAAATGAGAAAACACATTCTATCTGCTATTAATTAATTTATTTCCTTACCCTTTTTATCTTATAATTATTTAATTAATTTTCATAGAGATAATTCTTTAATAGGAATAAGAAATGGTGTGACATGCAAGAATCAACCGCAACTCAATCTGATACACATTGTTCCTGGTATGAATAAAAGTTTAGTTTAAAATTAACACCTTATGTTAATTTATTTCTTTATATTATTACTAAGATAAGAATTTTTTTCTTATATAGTTTCATTCTTTTCCTTGAGCTGGGGTGGTTTTTCAACAATATCATGAGTTCGAGTCATGATTAAAATAGAAAGAAATATTGATGTTTTTTAATGTATATAATAATTTGTACTTATGTAGTTGTATAAACCAATACTTTAAATGTCTATAATACAGTGTTTTTTTCATTTATTTGTGTTTTAAATTTAATTTTATTTCAATTTTCTATTAGTAATTTATTTTTTTGATATCTTGTGGTGTTTTTGGTGTTGTGATGTGCTATTACAGCACACTACACTAGTGCTACAGTGTACTATTACAACACACTATAGTATTCCCCTTTATCAGTGCTTTTAAAATCACTTATAAACACTACAGTATTCCCCTTTACCAGTGCTTTTAAAATCACTGATAAAGGTCCCCTTTATTAGTACTAAATATAATCACTAATAAATTTGGTCTTTTATCAGTTATTTTTTAGCGCTAATAAAATCATAGGGATTTTAATCTCACTCCGGTAGTCATTGCTTCTCTAGTGCTGATAAAGTCCATTTTTAGCACTGTTAAAGGCTTATTTTGTAGTAGTGATTCATGAATAATATAAATAATGTAGTATCATAAGGTTTATTTTGTATTAGTAATTCATAAGACATGTTTTAATTATTAGAACCTCAATCTGATACATGATGTGCCCAATATGACTCAAAGTGTTCATTGTGAGTTTAAAATTGACATTTTAAAAGGTTTCACTCACTGAAAATAGATAAAATTCACTTAGATTGTCTTGATAATTTAGTAAAATTATTAATTAATCATTTATAATGTTTAAGAATTAGTATCAAATCAAAACAATACAATATGTGATCATTATGAGTCAAGGTGAGTGTTTCTAGCTTAAAATGATATTTTAGTAAAAAAAAGTGACATACTCAAAACCAAGAAAACACATTATATTTGTTTTTTATAATTTATTAAAATGATCTATAAGTCGTTTTAAATATATATGAATCATCCATACCTCAATCTGATGTAGAGTGTGATCGATATGACTTCAAGTGCATCTTTTTATTTAAAATTGACATCAATTTTAGTAAAAAAGACAACTAAACTACTCAAAACCAAGAAAAATAATTTTTATTGTTTTTATAATTTATCAAAATGATCCATAATTCATTTTTGAAGTTTATTAATTATACTCACCTCAATATGATGCATTTTGTGATTGGTATGACTCCAAGTGCGTCTTTTTATTTAAAATTGACATCAATTTTGGTAAAAAGGACTAATGACATACTCAAAATAGAGAAAAAGAATTCATATTATTTTGATACTTTATGAAAATTATCCATAAGTCATTTTTTATGTTTAGTAATTAGATGCACCTCAATATGATACATGATGTTCCAGGTTTGACTCAAAGTGTCTGTTATCATTTTAAAATTGACATTTTAGTTCAAAAGTGTCACTTAATAAAAACTGAGAAAATGTGCTTGGAATACATTTATAATTTATTTAAATGATTCAAAAAAAATTATGACGTTTATGAATCATTATCATGTCAAACTGATACATTATGTGACCATTATGAGTCAAAGTGTGTGTTTCCTACTTAAAATGACATTTTGGTAAAAAACACAAGTGACGTACTCAAAACTGAGAAAACTAAATCATATTGTTTTTCAACTATATAAAAATGATCTATAATTCATTTGATATGTGTAAGAATCATCTTAATCTCAATAAAATTCACGGTGAGACCTGTATGAGTCAAAGTGAATCTTTTTATTTAAAATTGACATCAATTTTAGTAAAAGTTACAACTAACCTACTCAAAACCAATAAAACACATTCTGATTGTCTTATACTTTATTAAAATTATCCATGAGTCATTTTGTATGTGTAGGAATAATCCCCACCTCAATATGATGCACCATGTGACCGATATTACTCCAAGTGCATCTTTTTATTTAAAATTGACATCAATTTTAGTAAAAATGACTAGTTGTGTACTAAAAACCAATAAAATACATTCATATTGTTATTATACTTTATTAAAACGATCCATAAGTCATTTTTGACATGTAGGAATCAGCATAACCTCAATATAATACACGATGTTCCCAGTATGACTCAATGTGTCCTTAATGAGTTTAAAATCGATATTTTAGTTCAAAAAGTGTCACTCACTAAAAACCAAGAAAATTTTCATGGATTTTTTTGATAATTTAGGATAACAATTCTTAAATCATTTTTGATGTGTAGGAATTTTTATTATTTAAAAATGACACATGATGTGGCTGGTATGAGTCAAATTGTATGTTTCCAATTTAGAATGAAATTTTAGTAAAAAAGACAAGTGACATACTCAAAAATGAGAAAACAAATTCTATCTGCTATTAATTAATTTATTTCCTTACCCTTTTTATCTTATAATTATTTAATTAATTTTCATAGAGATAATTCTTTAATAGGAATAAGAAATGGTGTGAAATTCAAGAATCAACCGCAACTCAATCTGATACACATTGTTCCTGGTATGAATAAAAGTTTAGTTTAAAATTAACACTTTATGTTAATTTATTTCTTTATATTATTACTAAGATAAGAATTTTTTTCTTATATAGTTTCGTTCTTTTCCTTGAGCAGGGGTGTTTTTTCAACAATATCATGAGTTCGAGTCATGATTAAAATAGAAATAAATATTTATGTTTTTTAATGTATATAATAATTTTTACTTATGTAGTTGTATAAACCAATACTTTAAATGTCTATAATACAGTGTTTTTTTCATTTATTTGTGTTTTAAATTTAATTTTATTTAAATTTTCTATTAGTACTTTATTTTTTTGATATCTTGTGGTGTTTTTGGTGTTGTGATGTGCTATTACAGCACACTGCACTAGTTCTACAGTGTATTATTACAACACACTATAGTATTCCCCTTTATCAGTTCTTTTAAAATCACTTATAAACACTACAGTATTCCCCTTTATCGGTGCTTTTAAAATCACTGATAAAGGTCCCCTTTATCAGTACTAAATATAATCACTAATAAATTTGGTCTTTTATCAGTTATTTTTTAGCGCTAATAAAATCCTAGGGATTTTAATCTCACTCCGGTAGTCATTGCTTCTCTAGTGCTGATAAAGTCCATTTTTAGCATTGTTAAAGGCTTATTTTGTAGTAGTGATTCATGAATAATATAAAGAATTTAGTATCATAAGGATTATTTTGTAGTAGTGATTCATAAGACATGTTTTAATTATTAGAACCTCAATCTGATACATGATGTTCCCAATATGACTCAAAGTGTTCGTTGTCAGTTTAAAATTGACATTTTAAAAGGTTTCACTCACTGAAAATAGATAAAATTCACTTGGATTGTCTTGATAATTTAGTAAAATTATTAATTAATCATTTATAATGTTTAGGAATTAGTATCACATCAAAACAATACAATATGTGGTCATTATGAGTCAAAGTGTGTGTTTCTAGCTTAAAATGATATTTTAGTAAAAAAAAGTGACATACTCAAAACCAAGAAAACACATTATATTTGTTTTTTATAATTTATTAAAATGATCTATAAGTCGTTTTAGATATATATGAATCATCCATACCTCAATCTGATGTAGAGTGTGACCGATATGACTTCAAGTACTTCTTTTTATTTAAAATTAACATCAATTTTAGTAAAAATGACAACTAAACTACTCAAAACCAAGAAAAATAATTTTTATTGTATTTATAATTTATCAAAATGATCCATAATTCAATTTTGAAGTTTATTAATTATACTCACCTCAATATGATGAATTTTGTGATTGGTATGACTCCAAGTGTGTCTTTTTATTTAAAATTGACATCAATTTTGGTAAAAAGGACTAATGACATACTGAAAATAGAGAAAAAGAATTCATATTATTTTGATACTTTATGAAAATTATCCATAAGTCATTTTTTATGTTTATTAATTAGATGCACCTCAATATGATACATGATGTTCCAGGTTTGACTCAAAGTGTCTGTTATCATTTTAAAATTGACATTTTAGTTCAAAAGTGTCACTTAATTAAAACTGAGAAAATGTGCTCGAAATACCTTTATAATTTATTTAAATGATTCAAAAAAATTATGATGTTTATGAATCATTATCATGTCAAACTGATACATTATGTGACCATTATGAGTCAAAGTGTGTGTTTCCTACTTAAAATGACATTTTGGTAAAAAAGACAAGTGACGTACTCAAAACTGAGAAAACTAATTCATATTGTTTTACAACTATATAAATATGATATATAATTCATTTTATATGTGTAAGAATCATCTTAATCTCAATAAAATGCATGGTGAGACCTGTATGACTCAAAGTGCATCTTTTTATTTAAAATTGACATCAATTTTAGTAAAAGTTACAACTAACCTACTCAAAACCAATAAAACACATTCTGATTGTCTTATACTTTATTAGAATGATCCATGAGTAATTTTGTATGTGTAGGAATAATCCCCACCTCAATCTGATGTACCATGTGACTGATATTACTCCAAGTGCATCTTTTTATTTAAAATTGACATTAATTTTAGTAAAAAGGACTAGTGGTGTACTAAAAACCAATAAAACACATTCATATTGTTTTTATACTTTATTAAAACGATCCATAAGTCATTTTTGACATGTAGGAATCATCCTAACCTCAATATAATACACGATGTTCCCAGTATGACTCAATGTGTCCTTAATGACATTAAAATCGATATTTTAGGTCAAAAAGTGTCACTCACTAAAAACCAAGAAAATTTTCTTGGATTTTTTTGATAATTTAGGATAACAATTCTTAAATCATTTTTGATGTGTAGGGATTTTTTTTATTTAAAAATGACACATGATGTGGCTGGTATGAGTCAAATTGTATGTTTCCAATTTAAAATGAAATTTTAGTAAAAAAGACAAGTGACATACTCAAAAATGAGAAAACACATTCTATCTGCTATTAATTAATTTATTTCCTTACCCTTTTTATCTTATAATTATTTAATTAATTTTCATAGAGATAATTCTTTAATAGGAATAAGAAATGGTGTGACATGCAAGAATCAACCGCAACTCAATCTGATACACATTGTTCCTGGTATGAATAAAAGTTTAGATTAAAATTAACACTTTATGTTAATTTATTTCTTTATATTATTACTAAGATAAGAATTTTTTTTCTTATATAGTTTCGTTCTTTTCCTTGAGCAGGGGTGGTTTTTCAACAATATCATGAGTTCGAGTCATGATTAAAAGAGAAAGAAATATTGATGTTTTTTAATGTATATAATAATTTGTACTTATGTATTTGTATAAACCAATACTTTAAATGTCTATAATATAGTTTTTTTTTCATTTATTTGTGTTTTAAATTTAATTTTATTTAAATTTTCTATTAGTACTTTATTTTTTTGATATCTTGTGGTATTTTTGGTGTTGTGATGTGCTATTACAGCACACTGCACTAGTGCTACAGTGTACTATTACAACACACTACAGTATTCCCCTTTATCAGTGCTTTTAAAATCACTGATAAAGGTCCCCTTTATCAGTACTAAATATAATCACTGATAAATTTGGTCTTTTATCAGTTATTTTTTAGCACTAATAAAATCCTAGGGATTTTAATCTCACTCCGGTAGTCATTGCTTCTCTAGTGCTGATAAAGTCCATTTTTTAGCACTATTAAAGGCTTATTTTGTAGTAGTGATTCATGAATAATATAAATAATGTAGTATCATAAGACATGTTTTATACTTGTTTGTGATTATGATGCTATTTCTGGAAAAATAAATAGAAACTTGTATGGCTACTTAAGTTGTGAAGAAAAATCTATATAGTTTTTTCACATATAGATTCTTGGTATAATTATACTTAACCAAACTAGATGATTTCTATTAATGATAATGATTGATTATTGTACTTATCATATGGTATCAGTTAAATAAAATTCTAATAAAAACACCTAAAGTGCTTTCCACTATAACTTTTGAATGAAATTTCATTTAAATGAACCATGTTTATGATCTACATGATATGAATCATAGTGGTATGATTTCTTAATATTCATGTGGATATGATATCAATCCTCATGAAGGTAGTACAATACATAGATACCCATTGAGGATTAGTACCCTAGAGTGGGTAGTTGACTTGAGTATGATATTCCTGATGTGTGTGTGTGTGTGTGTCTATGTGTGTGGGGGAACCCTATAGGGGTGCTTTGGATTGTGAGTTTCCTTATGGAATAAAATTGGATTATGGATGTTGCTTTATGAGTTATGACCTGTGTAGGGTATGGTTATCGGATAAGAGGGAGAACCTAGTGAGGGTGAGATATGACTTAATATATTGGTTATTTGGGTTCTATAATTGAATAGTAGGTTGCTTTCTTGTTATTTTTTGAGATGTTTTATGATGTGTAAAGGCATCATGAGAGAGGTGTTAGCCTATACTTTTGAGTGACTTGGAAATGAGAATCATGGGTATATAATTTATGTATTAAATTAATGCATGGTAGGTGTTATCAAGTGTGATATATATTCATGATGATTCCTTGGGTAATGTGGATGTGTAAGCATGGTCAGTGCTGGTGTGGTGATGAATATGACATGTATGGGTGACATGGTCAAAATTTTAAATAACAAAAATATCCAATGAATGATGTGATGCGGCTCTATATGGAATTATTTGAGTGGTATGACAGGGTGATACCAGGGTGTGTGCCTGTTTGGGTATACTTGGTTTGGTAATAGAGGATATTAAACACTGTTGTGAGAATTGGTTGGTAGATACTCTCTTAACAAGAGTAAAGATACTGAGATTCTATTTAACATATATAGTAGGTGTATTTTTTTGACCTGAGATTATCCTAATATATGTGATATTGGTATTATATTTGGAACAATTTTCCTTTTATTACATGTGGTTCATGTCTATGAATGTATTCTTTTGAGATCTTTGGGATAGAGAGATTGAGTTATGTAGGTCACGTAACTCCTAGAGAGAGGTCATGTTGATGGATGGGATCTAAGAATCCTTAGTTTTATTGACCTTTTAGAGTTAAGTCATGGGTTATTGATGAGATCAATGTAAGATCATATATGAATATTGATTTTACATGATATTATTAGTGTCAAGGTGTGAGACACTATGTTGTGATCTAAGAATGGAAAAATGGGGTGTTAAACCCTTGATGTTATGGAATTTGTGGTTAGAGAAAGGATTGTTCTAGGAGTTGTTCAAGAGGATTCTAATAGAAGAATTGGTGCATCCAGATATGATCAATGAGTAAGATGAAATTATTATGGTATGATATTAGATTTACCTGAGGTTAATCTGATTTTAGATATGTCAAGATGATCATCTCATGTGAGGGATGTGTTGTGATCAGTTGAAATGTGAAAACCAATGACAATAAAAATTGGGTCTTATGAAACACCAAGGGTAAAATTGACTTGGTTTGGTGGTTAATGAATCAATAGGGTGCCTTGGTTATGGTGATAAAGGTACTATATAGATTGTGAGTTTCTAGAGATACTAGGTAGGGACCATAGTGGGATGGGACATGAGATCTGTATGGTAGTGATAAAGGTCATGGAGAATAAACTAGATCTATTGGGACCCAGTGTTTGGTGATAGATTTTAAGTAGAATTGGATAACTGTTTTGTGTATTATTGTGGTGAGATTTAACCATAGAATGGGTATTGAGATGTGAACCTGTTTAAGGAATGAGAACCAGTCTTATTTTTATTGATGTTCAGGTGATGGTGTGTATCAGGTGGGATCATGCTTATGGATCCATTATAGGGGAAGTTTTATGGTAGGTATAACACCATGGATTATAATAATGTGGCACTCTTTTTGTGAATTTTTCAATAAATGTAGAGTATTATGTGCTAATTAGCCCAAAAAATGTGGTTGTAGCTTTGCAATAATGATTGGATGTGAGTGGTTGAGTTGTGTACTATAAATAAAAAATACCTAGATATGGGTATCAATCGATGGGAATTAGGTTAAGTAGGTATGTGCTAAAACTAACAGACACAAAATGCAGGATGACAGTCATGTGGTATAATCGGATACATACTTCAAGAAACTAGTCATGGAGTGATATGGTATATAGAATTTCATTTCTTGTAGAAATCACACTGGCTTGAATAATGATGTAGGCCCTATTTTTTTAATACAGTCTCAAAAGTGAGATTATGGATTTTGATGAGGATAGTCAATAGACACTCAAGTGTGATGTTAGTTGAGGGATGGTCTAGTATATACCAGTGATGTTAACCATTGGTGTCTAATTCTAGTGAGTTGATAATTCATGGATACCAACAGTAGTGGGTAATTGTTTTAGAATTAGTGTAAAGAATCAGCACTATGATGTGTGGGATAGAAAAGTTTTTGGTGATGGAGATAGTTGGGTTATGGTGTTTGCATGAATATAACCAATGAGAGATGTTGTATTTTAACTATGCATTAGGATTTGGTGAATGATATGGTTCATGGATGATGAATGAGGATACTTCTCAAGGAAAAAAAGTATTGTTGTGGGGAGTTTCTAATGACCCATGTCATGTGGGTGGGTAAAAATTAGGGAAAATTTGAATTTTTAATCTTAGAGAAAGGGAAAGGTGAGTGTTGGGACTCAGATTTAGATTCCAATGGTAGTAACATCTCAAGGAGAGCTTTTTAATGTGATTAGAGTCTTAGGAGTTTTTCTAGGTGCTCAAGTGAGATTTGGAGCAGGTTCGGGGTGGCCTTATAATAATTTTTTTGGGCAGATCAGCATGTCATGTTCGGTGAGCATCACATCTTGATGATGGGATAATATAGGTCATTCTATAGATTAATAGGGGCACCATGGTGTGAAGTTTTAGGTGGAAATCAGTCACTCTATGAGAAAATGGGGTCATGGTGTGGTGTATTTGGTGTGAGATTTTTCACTAAGGAAACAAAACTTACACATGGACTAAACAATGTGGTTTGGGTTTTCATGATGTGATGATTTCCCTTATGAAAGAAGGATGAATTTTGGTTGGGGTTTCACATAATGATGATTAATCTTACATATAGTTTGGTGACCTTTATGTATTTACTTTATAAAATTTCACACAAAAAGGTTGGTCACACTGTGACTCATAGGTTTACACTGTGACAAGGTTCAAAGTGAGGTTGTGTCATGAGGTTAGAGGCCATGCTCTAAAGACTAGGTCATGGGATTCTGGCATCTTCCTATGAAGTTTGGATCGTTTTATGGCTAGAGGGGTCACAACATTATGATTCCTCTAATAAGGAGGGTTGTGTTTGATGGATGTGGTCATAGGTGTGGTTTCATTCAATGGCCCATAGGGTCAAACCATGACTATAACCAGTCTGAGGGTGTCAAATCGTGAGCTCTATAGTTTATTTCATGGAACACTCCTCTTTCAGTTTTTTAAATTAAGGGAATTCCCATCATTTCAGAGTCACCCTTTCACAATTTAAGGAATCATGGGTGTCGATAAAGGGTTATTTTTTGTTCAGATCTCCCATCCCCTTTCTTCCCTTAATACACCATTGATTTGGGGTGATTCTTAAATTTTTCCATGGTATATTTAAGGTGAGTTCTTCCCCTTTTTTCTTTTTTATTATTCTCATTTTTTACCATTAATTTGGGTGCCTTTGAGCTTGGGTTTAATGTTGATTCCACCAAAACATGGTGTAATAAATTCTATATGATGGGGATTTTTATCATCTTATCTAAAGGTGATATCATATGGATAAAAGAACTAAAAATTAAATTATTCTTCTTAATGCATATCAATAACCTTATTTATTTAGGGTTTTTAAGAAACTTTTTATTTAATTATACATAGACTTAGGTAAATAAATGGGTCTTTTTTGGATTAGGTCGGAGTGTGTGTCAAGAGTGGAGCATACCCTGTTTCTCATGGTTTTAGTGAGTATAATACCCTCAATTAATTTTTAATTTTTATGACTATATGGTTAAAAATAAATAATTAATTATAAATTGTTATAATTAATTATTTGGATTTTGTGGTTTGAGATAGGATCTCAAGAGTATGAATGATCTTGGATGAGGCATGGATGAGTTTAGAGATTGGGTAACTCTATGTTTAGGTATGTATTCCTTAAACATATCCCTAGGTTTATAAATTTTTTTATATTCATATGATATGTGATATCATAAATAGCTTGTGATCAAACTTAAATTGAAAATGAATTTTCCACTTTAAAATTCCATCAGTGGAAAGGAAGTGTCTTGGTCTATGATGGACCCTTAGACACTAGTTTGATGTATTGGTCTTTGATGGTTGAGGGCCTAACTATATATATGTGTTATGTGACTTAAAAATCCTAGAGGGTTATGAATGAGATAAAGGAATCATAGTAAACCTTGGAATAGGAGCCTTCAATTCTCTCCAAGTATGAGAGAGTAATGGATTTGAGATAGTTAACCTGGGTATCAGTTATATGGAACCCTGGGATGTTTTGGAGGCTCTTGTCTAGTTGATTGTTATGAAGGGTGAGTGTTTATCCTCCACGAGTGTGTGTGTGGATATGAGTAGAGATACTATGGTAAATGGATTTATGGATAGGTTTTATGTGAGAAGGCCAACTATGAATTTCTTAAAAGTAGGATAAAATTTCTACTATTACTTGGTGCCCTATTTATAGGTCATTGCCTGGGTTACACTTAAGGCATGGTGTGAGAATATCTATGTTGAGAAAAGTGATTCCCATTAAGTGATAGGCCCTGACCCTCGAATTTGGGAATGAGGTAAAAGAACCCATATAGTGTGTTCAAGCTATAAAGTGGCCTAGGGAACCATAGAGGGTTCCCTAATTTGGTGTTTTCTTAATATAGGATTAGTACATGGAGGCTACCACAGTTATAGCCTAGTATGAACATGGTGATGGAAATAGTTTGTTTTCCTGAGAGTCCACCCTAAAAATTATATTATGTTAAAACAAATAGCTAACCTAGGTGATTATGATGTGTGATATGGTTCCAAGGTGTTCTGATCTTCTATGTAAGTGTGTGGTATAGGATAGTTTATAATGAGTGGTATGCTCATCCCCTTGAGTGACACATTAGATATATCAGGTGTTATTATATTCCCCATGAGTTACATATGATATATTATAGGTGGGATACTCTTCCCCCTGATTGATGAAAGAGCTATGTCAGGTGGGTAGCTCTTCCCCTTGAGTGATTCATAAGATATACCAAGTGGGATACTTTTACCTTATTTAATACATGGGATATTCAAGATGGAAAGATCTTCCCCTTGAGAGACATGTGAGATATGTAGAGTGTCCCTCTCCCCCTAATTGACACATGATATAGGATAGGGACACACTTTCCTCTAAGACACACATGATATATGCTCAATAGTCCACTCTTTATCTCAAGTGAAACAAGAGATATGTTTTGTGTGCTTCTATTCTCCCTGAGTGATGCATGAGATATGTTTGGTGGGATGATCTTATGAATGAGTGACACATAAGATATACCAGGTGGGCCACTCTTCCCCTATCTGATACATCAAATATATCAAGTGGGCCACTCTTCCCCCTAAGTGACATGTGACATATGCTGGGTGGGCCACATTTTCCATTGAATGAAACATTGGATATAGAAATATGGTCACTCTTCCCCTCGAGTGATACATGATATATATTAGGTGGGATAATATCCCCCTTGAGTGATACATGAGATAGTTCTAGGTGGGACACTCCTTTTCCAAAGTGTTTAGATAAGATGGTAGGAGGTCCAATCTTCCCCTAGGTGTTGAGATGAGAAATATTTATATGGGATTCTCTTTTTATGTAGAGGTTATAAATGTAATATATCATACATAGAGATATATGGAACTAGATGGAGTAGATATGTTTGAGTCCATGTGTCACCTTGAAACCCAAATATTGATATTTATTATTTTATTAAAATTCTATAGTTTATTTCTTATTATAAGTATATTACATTTTACATTCACTATATTCAACAGTTATGTTAGGGACGTCGTTGGTGGTGGCATGCTGAATTTCACTCACACTATGCTCGAGTGACCCTATATTACATCCCAACCTTGATTTATTAATTATTTTTTAGTTATTTATTTATATTTAACATCATTTTAAAATTTTGGTCTGAACTGGTTTTAAATTTTATTTTTTTCTATTTTCATTATAGACCCACGGTTAGTGCATGGTTAGTAGAAACTATGAATAGACCATGTGAGGGTTTATATAAATATTAAAGATCCAAACACATAGAAAATGTATGGTTTCCCTAACTATGTACCCTTTATGTTCATGGTAATTAGGTGTTCCAGTAGAGACACATGATTTTCCCTTGTTTTGGCCAACTGTGCATCCAAATTATGTGCAGTTTCCTGGGGTAATGTTTTTGAAAATTACCTTTTTCCATTAAATAATAATAATAATAATAAACCAAATGATTTTCTCTTCCCATCAACCTCTATCTCTCACTTGACACCACACCTAGGGGGGCTCTTGATTGTATGTGTCGCATCCTCACCTATCTCTAATTTTTGAATATTTCTCATCTGATTCTTTATGTGATCATCTCAAGTTGTTATTTACACTCCTCTATTACTTCCTTCTTCTTCTATATTATCTTCCTCACTATAGAGTGAGGTTTTAAAAACCCTAGGGTATTCTCATAGTCTAGTTTTTTTTCATTATGGTTAGGGTTTTTTCTCATTTTTTGGGGTTACTTGGACTCAATTAAGATGGGATGGGATCTCTCTCATCAAAGGTAGTGATTTATTCTTTGATTTAAGTTAGGTTACCCTATATATGAATGTTTAGTTTGATAACTGTTATTTATTTGTTGTTTTACTGGGTTTTTTCATTTTATTATGATGTATATGTAATATAGAAAATGGTTGTGATTAATGGAATGGGTTTCTTCATGTTTTTCATAAATTCTTTAAGATTCCACTATGGGTTTCATTTGAAAAATCATGTTTTTATGTTCATTTTAAAATTTCAAGCATCATATGAGATTGTGTGGTTTTCAAAATGATTTCTCCCAATTGGAATGGAAGTTCCCAAATATTTTTTTGTCTTTCATCCAATTTTCCCATAAAGTCCTAAAGGAATGTTTTTATTTCCTAAAAAATTTCAATAGATTTATAACTCTTTGTTGTATAAAAAGTGAATTACATACATATACATATATAGATGTACATATTGATTCCATTTTTACACATATTCACACATGGTGTTGGAAATATATGAATTAGGACGAGAGGTATTTATATATATATCAAGGTGTATATGTGTCTAAGTGTGAAGTGTGGTTTGGAAAGTAAAATTTATGGTATAAAAGTGGTTTTCCAAATTATCAATGTCTATTTATAAAAATCTAATTCTAGATTGTAACTTTTGAAATATTCTCGAAAAGTGAGGTTCACTCGAATGGAATTCCAAAATTTTATATAATTTTTGGACTCAGATTGATGAGATTGGAATGTTGGTATGATTATAAGAAAGGGTATTTTCATTGGTAATGTAGGTAGGTGAGGTGTTATTGTATGATTTATTTTCATTGTTGTGTGATTAAGATTTGGTTTTTTCTACTACACCTCCCTTATATGTTCTATTTATGGCTATTAAACATTGGAATTCTGGGTACCTAGGTGGGAAGACTAGGTCAAGTGTGATAGGTGAGTCACTAAATCCTTATCCAAGTCTCCCTGACATGATTATGCTACATCACTAACAAAACTAAATGATATGAGTTATTACTATTGTACCTTGGATTCATCCCCTCTAATGGATCATGCACAAGAAGGGATATATGGAGGTGGTTTTACACCAAGAGTATGATGATCCTAGTACCTCAATTACCCTAGCTTATTAGGGATTTCCCATTTTGATTTATCTTATTTACTCCTATTTCTATGGTATTATTTTAAAATTATCTTTTTCTTAGTTTATATTTTATGTCTAAAATAATAATAAAAAATTGTTTCAATTTCATCCATTTATAGCATGTTGTGATATGAATTTTATTGTTATGATTTTTTGGTGAGACTCTTAATTATCATCTCATTCCTTCTTATAAATGGATTACTGGAATATATCTCATTCTTTGGAAAATGGGTTTGGAAATCAAATAATAAAATTGTTTTCTAAATCATTATCATGTTACTTGTTTTGAAATGAAATAGAAAACCTTTTTTATATATTTATATTTTCAAACTAGAATTAAATGGTTTTATCCTTAAAGCTAAGGAATGGGGCATGGTTTCTATTTTGGAATCCCTACTGATCTTATTACTCGCACCTATCTATTATAATTTTAAGTTTTAGGTTTAGTATATCCTTTATTATCACCCATGGGGTGTTTTGTTTCTTATTTGTTAGGTGGTGACTCATTTAGTCATAAGAAGTCAGATGTGTTTTTATTTTATTTTTTATTTTAGTTTATTTTATTTCATTGACCACATAGGATTTTATTTATTTCTATGGATAGAGGTTATCTATAACTACTAATATGAAAATAAAATCCATCTAGTGAGCATCTTTTCCTTTTATAAGAAGTAAAGTGGGTGGTGAGGGATATTTTTTGTGCTCATTTTTGTTTACCACTTTCATAGTTTGATATTAGGTTGTTATTTCTATTTATCTTTTAATGGAATGGTTTTCCATTGTATAGATGGGTTGTATAGGAGTTTTATTTAATTTATACTAATTTTTTAATTATTTAATAGAATAAATCATTCCCAAGTGGTGTTTCCTTTATTCCTAGGCCCTTCTTCTAGCATGTGGGGATTGATTGTGACCTTTTGGCCTTGACACAGGTCGGATCAGTCATCCGAAAGAGGGACTTCTTGGTTTTTTTCATAAAATATGGTATCAAAGTAGAGGGGTTCTTTTCTCTATAAGAACCTTGGATCTCTTGTGAGTGTATCTTATTATTTGGGATATTTGGTAGATGGAGATAGGATTTTCAAGTCTTAGGAGGTAGGTTATGGTTTGGTGATTGATTAACACCACTTGTAATGAAACCTAAGTTTATAGGGTATGTTGGAATTTTTATTTTGATATTTTATTTTGGGGATGAAATGGGATATGATTCAATTGTACACAGTGATCTCACAATGATTGGTAGCCTACATACATGGTTATGTGTTACTCTCAGTGATAGTTGTGTGGTTGACACATGATCCACTAATCCATGAGAACCTTTCATTCATGGTCATTATTCTCTTCTTATTGGTTTTTATGTTGTGTTTTATTGGTTAATTAAGTTTTTAATAAATATAGATAAAGTCTTTTGGATTTTAAAATATTTTTAGTAAAGTTTTAATATGTTGAAAAAAATGAAAGTGTGTGTTTCAAAATGGTTTTATGTGGTCAAAATAAATTTTTTATTTTAGAAAGGGGAATTTTGTGATGGGTAAACGTTCTATATAAGGGTTTTATGGTATTTGTATTGAAAATATTGTTTTAAGAAAATGGGAATCTAGTTTTTAAAATTTATATAAGAGTTTTATAAAGAAATTTTTAAACAAATGGATTGTCCTAAACTTGTAAAATGTGTTTAGAAATAAATAGGTGATCCAAAATATTTCCTCTAATGAAATAATTTGGTTTTAAAAATGGTTCAGAGGTGAATTTCCAAAAAAATTAAGTAATGTGGTGTTTTCTAACTATGATTTATAAATTTAAAATTTTTCAACTTATTTTAAATTGAAGTTTAGAAAATGAATTTAGATAAATATGGATGGATTTTTCAAATAATAATGAAAATTTTTTAGGTTATGTTCTTAAAAATGAGTCTTTACATTTAAAATTAAAGTTGGAGATTTTAAAGGGAAAATAGGTACTTTTTTAAATATTTTATCATTCTACTGAATTGTGTTTTAGTTTTGGTTTATGATCCATGTTATGACCATTTTATTTTAAATTTGGAATCATGGATCAATGGATTAATGTTTCATGATATTTGAGTATTCCCTATAAAATTACCCATAAATAGTGGATGTCAGCCTCTAGGGAACATTCTTTAATTTCTTAGGTGAATATTGGTTTTAGAAATTGGTGATGATCTTCATTTTTTAGTTAAATATTTTCAAGTTTGAGGTGGTTGTGGTCTTTTAGGAAATTCTAAATAATTTTTTTTCTAGGTATTCCCCTAGATAACTCCTTAGGTAGTACTGATTGTTTTAGTGTTCATCCATTTTGATAAATTAAATGCCTTAGTGTTGGAATTTCTTCTTTGAATGGGAAAGTCTAGGGTGATTAGTTGTTATTATTGGGAAGGATGTTCATTTTTTTGATCAGTTGGTTTCATCGAGGGTTGGTGTTTTGAGAGTTATTCCCAGATTTTCCTCCCTTTACATAAGACAAGAGATCAATTTGATCTTTTTAAAACATGTTTGTTTTTGAAATTCTCAATTGTATCTTGTCTTCCTATGTCAATCTATTGATCTATGTTGTCTTTATTCTGGGCAGTAGTCATTCTAATTATTGGTTTGAGTAAGTGTGTAAGTTTTTTTTGTGGTTCTTTTTTTGATATATCTTTAGTCTTGAAAACAATATTGATGATCGGTTTGTGTTCATGGATTTCCTTTTCTTCACCTTATTTTAGGAATTATGTTTTTAATATAAGTACATTTTTGTGAAATTCTAAATAGTTTATTGTGAAGTGGTGGTGTTTTTTCATCTCATGCATAATTTCTTATATCATATGGCTCTCATTAGGACTCATGAGTTTGTTACATATTAGAAAATCAATGTTAAAATAGATCCCCAATATGGTGGGGATACCACCATAGAATGTTCTTGGGGTGAACTTGGTCTCAAGATTCCTTGATGTGGTAGTTCGTAATCCCCCCCCCCCCACCCCACCCTAGTCATTGTATTTTAGTTGACCAAGACCATGGGTCATGTGAAAGATTATCATGGAGATCATGAACATACCATGATGAGTTTCTCTAGTGGTTTATATGTTAGGGTTTGGGGTGTTTCATGTTTTGAGGTTATGTTTAGAAATGTAAGTCTCTCTCTCTCTCTCAATTCTCTTGTTTTATGGTTTGTATTCCTTGATCTTGTTGTCTATTTCCTTGGATGTTGATTTTATTTTTTAGGATGATCTCTTAGCCTATTTTGGGATTTTATATTTCTAGGTTTTATAAGGGAAGTTAGAATGGTTTTTAGCCTTCTAGTTTTAGGTCTTCTTTTTATTAGTAGTTCATCCTTACTTTAGTTTTGATCAATTGAATCTCCTTAGACTTTTTAGGGGAAGAAAGTGTCATTATGGGAAGAATTTTCCCACCCTAAACTTGATTTATTAGTTATATTTTAAATACTTATTTATAATTTGACTCATTTTTTAATTATGGGATGATATGGGTATAAATTTTAAATTTTAGTATTTTCATCATAGGCACAAGGTACGTGAAATGTTAGTAGAAACTATCCACAGACCATGTGAAGGTGTCTACATAGTTTAAAAAGATTACTGCATGGCTGGTTAATGGTCTCCATAAAAATGTGCCCTACCCATGTTAGTTTCTTAAGTGATCCAGTATTGGCTCATGGTTAGCACATGGTTTGGCCAACCCTATAGCCAAACCATGTGCTATGTCCAGGGGAAATTTTTTAAAAAATTACCATTTTCCTTAAAAATAATAATATAATCCATAAGGGGTCTCTCTCCCTTTAACCCTCTTTATCACTCAACACCAAACCTAGGAGGGACTCTCGGCTTCACACTCCAGCTCCTCTCCTCCCTCAATTTTTGGCCGATTTCTCTTTGGATTCTTCATGCGATCATCACAGGTTGGTATTTCCTCTCCTTAATCACTTCTTTCTTCCTCATTCTATCCCTTTATATGGTGTGAGGTTGGTAGAACCCTATGGTGATCTCATAGTTTAACTTTTTTGGTTTTCTTTGTGGATAGGGTTTCTTCTCATTTTACAGGGTTTCTTGGACTCGATTGATATAGGATAGGATCTTTTGAATCAAAGGTATTAAGTTATTCTTCAATTTAAGGTAGGTTTACCTATGTATGAGACTTTAATTTAAGAACTATGATTTATTGGTTGTTTTAATGGGTTATTTTCATTATATTATGAATTATATTTATTATATAAATTTTTTATGATGGATGGAATGGGTTTCTTTATGTTTTATATAAATTCTTTAAGTGTCTTCTATGGGTTTCCTTTGTAAAATCATGTTTTCATCTTCATTATGAAATTTTTAGCACCCTAAGTTCTTGAGTTGTTTTCTAAATGATTTTTACCAATTGGAATGGAATTTCCCAATGATTTTTTTTCTTTCAACAAGTATTACCATAAAGGTATAAAGGCATGTTTTAGTTTCCTAAAAATCCTTCAAGATACTTCTAACCTTTTGATGTATCAAAAGTGACTTATATACATATACATATATAGATGTATATATAAGTGCCCCCTTTTTTAATATTCATACATGGTGTTGGGAATATGTGAATTGGTAAAGGGGGTGTATATATATATATCAAGGGGTATATGCATCTAAATGTTATTTTTGGTTTAGAACATGAAAGATATGGTATAAAATTGGTTTTTCAAATAACCAATGTCTATTTCAGAAAAGATAATTCCCAATTGTAACATTATAAATAGTTTCTAAAAGTTAGGTGAACTCCAATATAAGAACGTGATTTTATGTATTTTTTGGACATATATTGATGTGATTGAAATTTTTGTATGATCCTAAGAAAGGAGCTCCGCATTGGTAGTACATGGAGGTGAGTCATTGTTGTAGTATTTATTTACATTGATGTGTGATTGAGCTTTGGTTTTTGATAATACACCTACATTATATATTCTAGTCATGGTCATGGAACATGGTAATCCTAGGTACCTATGTGGGTAGAATATGTCTAGTAGGCTAGGTGAGTCAGCAGGGCCTCGACCTGATCTCTCGGGTAGGATTATGCTCTAAAAATATTTAAAATACATGATATGAGTTATTACCAATGGAACTTGTGTTCATACAAACTAGCGTCTTTTTAATGAGAAGTGATATCTAGAAATGGTTTGACACTAAGAGTATAAGGATCCTAGGATCCTAATTACCCTGGCTTCTTGGGGATTTCCCATTTTGATTTCTCTCATTTACTCTGGTTTCTATGGTATTATTTTTAAATGCTATTTTTCTCAGTTTACTTTTTATTTATAAAATGATAAAAAAAACTTTTTCTACATTCCTCTATTTAAAAAACCTTTTGATATGAATTTTACTATTATTCTTTCTTATTGAAACTCTTACTTATCATCTCATTCCTTCTCATAAATGGCTTATAGGAAAGTAACTAGTTATTTGGAAAAAAAAACATTTGGAAATCAAAGAACAAAATGGTTTTCTGAAGAATTATATTATTTCCTATTTTAAACGGAAATGGAAAACCTTTTTTATATATTTATATTTTCAAACTAGAATGAAATGGTTTTCTCTTTAAAAGTTAAGTCATGGGGTATATTTTATCTTTCAGTATGCCTACAGAGCTTATTTCTCATACCTATCTATTGTAATTTTTAGTTTTAGTTTCATCATATACTTTATTCCCTCCCATGGGGAATTGTGGTTCTTGTTTGTTGGGTGGTGATTCATTTAGTCATAAGGATTATGGTATGTTTTTATTTTAGTTTTTATTTTAGTTTCTATGATTTCATTGGCACTTAGGCTTTTATTTATTTTTATAAATGAAGGGTAACTATAACTTTTAGTGAGATAATTAAATTCATATAGTGGGAATTTGTTCCTTATATGAGAGAGATACTTAGGTAGTGAGGGATTTTTTTGGTGCTCATTTCTTTTTATGGGTTTCCCAGTGTGATATTTGGTTGTTTTTTCTGTTTATTTTTCACTAGGATTTTCATCCAATGTACGGATAGGTCATTACATAATTTTATTTAACTTTATTTTTTTATTTTATTGATTATTTATTGGGTGAGATTGTTCCCAAGTGGTGTTTCCTTGATTCCCAAGAACTTTCACTAACCCATGGAAATCTGGGATGCCCTTTGGGAATTTTCACAAGCTAGCTCGGGTGTCCAATGGAGGGACAGATTGGGTTGGTTCATAACACCATGGAAAATAGGTACCTGAGTAGACTTCATGATCATAGGTACTAATTGTACAAATTCCTATAGTTTGATGGTTTAGTTGGATATCCTGTAAAGAATCAAGATATAGGACTAGTTCATGACTTAAGTTCATATTACGTTAGTTTTAGTTTTATTTATTTTACTCTGGGATGTATATGATCTTTCCATATGGGATATTGTTGATGTATGTCTAACTCATGTTATATTATTGATATTTTATTTTATTATATCATGATTATATTCTTTATACTTTTTGTTTAGGCTATTATGTTCTTTGTATTATAGTTAGATTTTGTGATGAATAGTTTTTTTTAGTTATTTTATTTCTCTTTACTCGGATATGAGGTAATTATCTCTCCATGGTGTCACCTTAGACCCTTTTTGATAGTCAAAAACCTTTGGTGTATGGGGAGGTATGTCTAAGGTCATGTAATGAACCGGTCCAATTACTATAGAGTGATCTAGGATAGAGTGTTACAGTTTTTGAAAATGATATTATGGGACTCACATTTCATATCCTTTTATGAGAGAGAGAGAGAGAGTGGGGAGATAGATATCTATTCTTTGAAAATGAGTTTATGAAGCTTACAAAATGGAAATTCCTCTCACTCCATAATTTTTTGTATATGTAAAAACACATGTATTATTTATAAAATGGAATTTATAAATCACGCACAATGGGTCTCTCTATCTATATAATATTTCAAAAATTAGTTTTATGGAGATCACTCATTGTACATGTTGTGTGTGTGTGTGTTTTTTTTTAGAAAATAAGTTTATATAGAGATCGCGCATATAAAAATGGGTTTATAGAGGCTACATAATCCCCCACACACACAATGTGTGTGCATGTTTTGTTTTTGAAAATGATTTTATGAAATTTACACCATGGGTATATCTCTATGTGTGTGTGTGTGTGATGTTTTTTAAAAATATTCTATAGAGGTTAAAAATTGGGTATCCCCATTATCTATATATTTTTCTCACAATGTGTGTGTGTGTGTGTGCACATGAACATGTGCATGTATTGTTTCTAAAAATGAGTTCATGGAATTAATACAATGAGTATAACTTTATGTTTGTATTATTTTTATGGATCACTCACAATTGTTATATTTATGTTTTTTTGAGAACATGAACATTTACATGTATGATTTTTTTAAATAAAATAGTTGGTCCTCTTTGTTTTCATGTTTCATTATTTCTATAAACGAATTTATGGAGATCACACAATGGATACGTACATATTAGTGTGTGTAAATGTCACTATGTGTGTGTTTGTTCTCTTACATGTTTATAAAAATTATTTATCCAAACATAAATTAAATACAATGATAATCAATGAAATTGATGATGATAAATTGAAGGAATACCTTAAGAATAGGTTTAATAATTTTGAGACCCTTAGGATTTAAAAGATGTAACCAAGAAAAATGATTGGTGTGTATATTTTTAACAACCAGGCCCTACCAACCAATAATTCCATCCCCATTACCTTATATAGAATTTGGGTATTGACCCACCATATTCCACCCATTTCCTTGTATACATGTGTTATCTCATCTATAAAACTACCCACATATTCGAATGAGAAAATTTTTAACTTAAAATTTTAACAATTATCCCATTGGATAAGACATTTTCTTTCACTCTATTTTTTGATCACTCACAAACCCTGAGAAAACTTCCAAGTAGGTCACTTATCCTGACATTAGTCTAATAAAATTACACTTAATTATGGATCTGTAACCATATCAACCTCTTTTTTTCAAGTGTATTTTAACACCACCCCCCTAAATAATAACTTACTCATGTTGTAAATCAAACATAAAATCTAGAAAGTACCGCTATACTTATATCTAGGTATCGGATATGATACCATTTTTTAATAATCCATATGTTTTACATTATTTAGTTGATTAAATTTTAAATTTTCATGCTTAAATATTTATATTTATACTTAAAACATGATTTTAGGAATCTCATATGAGGAAAATATACAAATGAATGATAACAAGATTGTGTGGGTAAATTAAAGATCATAACAAAACACCATTAGACCAGCAATAGCTTCTATATAATGATTTTCTTCTATGAGAAGCATAGTGGGTAACTAAAGTTTTAGAAAAGTCCAATAGTATATAACCCTTTCCTCTTATGTTTCTTCTTATTTTCCTCTTATTCTATGTTTCTCATTAATGGATGGGATTATGATTTTTCAGTAGTAGTGAACTCTTTACAATAAGGCTAAGTTACTATAACTAGTATTTATGGGTTTCCACCATTATTTGGATGTAAGACATATAAAAAGGTGCTTTATATCATTTTATTAGGTTTTCTAAAATCTTAAAATTAGGTAAGATCCAGTTAACTTATTCAAAAAAAAATACTTAACTATAATAGAGGTAGGTACCACCAGGTTTATTGATAAATTTATGATTTATTTCTTATACTACTGGGTAAGAGGGTTAAATATTTTATATATAATGAATCCTTGTGAATATTTGGGTGTGGGGATCTTGTTAAATTATTTTTTTAATATCTAAATGACTTTCCATATATTTTACACCATAAGTATATTATTATATTATTATATAGTAATATATATTTATTTTAGGAGTCTGTAATTTAACTATAGTGAATTGACTTAATTATTATTTGGTAATTATTTTGGAATATTGAGCCAAACTGTTTGAATAGTAAATGTTGTAATATGGTTGATTTCTTAATAACTAAATATAAATGTTATGTTAAATTTAAAAATGAATATCTATCTACTTTTGGATAAATTAAAGTTTTATAATAGACATAAATTATTATATGGCAGTAAGGAATGATGAATGTTAATAAAATGGGCATGGAAACTAAATCTTTATGAATTATAAGATTATAATTTGAAAGACACCAATAATATAACAAAATATGTGATCCATTAATAATCTTACTTGGTGGATTGTATTTATATCTTAAATAATTTTATGGTTATTAATTGAATATTTTATAGAATCTTTATTGATAGACCAAGGTAATTGGTAATAATTTAAAATATTATCCCTTAATATTGAAATATTGGGAAAACTAGACTGTCAGTGGCCTCCACCCATATGGTAGAATACTCACAACTTTATTGGGGGTGTTCATGGGTTTAACTCTCCCATAAGATAATTAATTCTACACATTAGTAATTTTGTATAGGAAAACTCTTCATGTGAGAGGATAGAATTATTTATAAATAAAGGGAAAAGGGAAAGAAAGTCTTTATGGGTGATATTTTCCTCCAAGTACTACAAATATACCCTTAAAAGAGTCTCTTAATGTGTCCAATTATCTCCTAAAGGAATGGGTGTTGTATTCAAGTAGTTATTCTCATGTATGGTTTCATCTGAAATGGGTCTATTCTCCAAAATGTATTTATACCATTACTCATACTTTTAATAAAGGATATGAGCCCTTCAAAAAATAAAATTAAACTTCTCTATGTCAGTATCCCTCTTAGTCATTAAGAAATGGGAGTTTAATTAATTATTCTATTATCCCTATTATTTATTGATCAAGGGGTGGTTATCTGATTATGTCATTATCCCTCTTGGTCATTAAGCAATGAGTGGTTATGAAATAATTCCATTATACCTATTGGATATTGAGTAATGGGAAGTAATATTATTAATGTTATTATATCTTCATTAATTTGGATAAGAGGATGTGAATATGAACCAACATATGCCAAAACATTTAAGGTTAGGTTCCATGGTGGCCTAGTTAGCACATGGTGACCTTAATTGCGTGTTTAAAGTTATTTTAATATAAATTTATTTTTATTCCTATTCACATTAACACATTAACCATTAATAAATTATATAATATGTTTGACCTCAGGTGGTGACCACATACTATTTTATTATACTCACTCCTTGTACACATGATTCACATGTACATGAATACATTATGTATGAAGATATTTGAAAAGGAAAGGGCCCTATGATATGTGATGATGGTTTTGTATGGTTCCAACTAGGATATAAGGTGTGGTTAGTCATGATATGAAATACTATAGTCTTTTTGTTTCTTTTTATCACACCATGTATATATTTATGATGTGTTTTGGAAAATTATTATATGATGTGACTGATGTATGACTAAACTAATATAGTATGAAATGTGTTATATTATATTTTTAGTAGTGTATATTTACAAGGTTGGTTTCTAAAACTCGTATATTTATTATATTTTATTCTTATAATCTATATATGGTTATGATATCAAGGGTAAATCACTCACCATGTGATTGACATGTAAACCCTCAAGGCTCATCACTAGCCACTACTGATCAAGGAGTGAACCCGAGATGATGTGGAATTTTGGATCGGGTTGGATAGATCATACTTGAGTTGGGATGTTAAAAAATAGAATATGAGAATTTTTTTTGTTTTAAAATAGGATTTATATATTTGATAAATTGACAGAAAGTAGGTTGGAATGTTAAAACTTTGATGAAAGTTATACCTATGTCTATTCATCATATTTATAATTAATTTCTTATTCACATGGGTGGTATAAGAATATGATTTTGAGATTTATATATTTTTATTTAATTGGATTTTTTTTAATAATTATAATGATGATAATTATGTGATCATTATTGTACATGCAACTGTATCATGATGGGAACATAGTATTGTATGATATATACATGTTTTCATGTGATTGTTAACATTGATAATGGTCAATGAAAGGGTTTAAGTCAATTAAAATTCATTGAAAATGTATTTAATGATTTTATAAATAGATTATTAATTATTATTTAACTAATCAAACCATTAATTTATTAAAGTTATTAATTGATTTTTTACTTCATAAATGGAGATTAAATGGTATTTTTCCTAATATAGATTATGTGTCATGAATTATTATACACATAACCTAAGTATAATGTGATAATTATATGAGATAATATTATTTTTTTTATTAATGAAATAGTGGGTATCATGGGAAATGTTTCCTTCATCTTATTAACTTTGAAATTTTTGAAATGATTTTTAATGTTTAAAATCCTAGTTTGGAATTATAAAAATATGCCACCTAATTGGTAACCAAATAAGAAAAAAAATGTGGGGAATAGTATGATCCATTATAGGATATATGGGAGTTTTTTGTTGAAAGATTAACTTACTAGGAGTGTGATCAATGTTATTTAGGATATATAGGGGAGGGAATCAAATGGTGAGGATGTAATAGTTAATTTCATTTATTTCATTAATGTGAATTGTCCACCAAAATTCTAGGGTGATGTGGTAAATTGGGGTATTAATTAGTAGATTGATAGTTTCCATATAATAATTGATCTTATAGGTGTCCTATAGAATCAAAGGGTGTGATTGGAAGTTAATATTCTTGAGTGACAAGTGAAGCACTGGTGGGATGTCTTGGTCTAAGTCAAGAAGGATTTTGGACTGACTTGGAATGGTTTCTAGATAGTTTTCTAGGAGTATAATTTTCCAAATACACTAAATATGGAAAGTTCTTAGAAGTTTATGGTAATATAATATGGTGATTTATCAGTGATGGATTATGCGACCAAGTTTAATTATTGTGATTTACATCGGTGTTTGGCGTAGATAAATACATAAAGACACAACATTTTGAGATTATATTATGACCACCCATTCAATATAAATTGATGTTGTTTGGTGTTTTTTTATATTAAAATATGGTAAAATTCTATTAAAATATAGACGTATTTAGAAAAAGGTAAGGGTTGGGTTTATTATCTTTAGTTAGAGGCACTATTAGTGGGTATTTAAGTAGTCGGAAATGGATGTTTCAAAAAGGATCCCATGGTAGAAAGAAAAAGTATGTCAAATGAATAGTATTTATTTTTTTCTATCTCAGAGAATATATTTTTTAAATGTTTCCAATTTGTAAAATTTATTGGATCCGCTATAACTTTTGATTAAAACACTAGATATTACACCTACAGAACATACAATATAGAAAAAAATTATTTAAATTAACTCGTGTTAATGATGCACTACAACATAGAAAATACACTACACCTAAGTCACCATGACACAATGTAAAAATATTTAATGAGACAAAAAATAACTTCTACATGAATATGATTGAAATAAATAAATTAAAAGAATAAAATAAATTTTATATAGTTATAACTTGGTCCTACTTCATAGGGGAAACACTATTTTACTTTTATTAGAAGAGTCAAAAGATAATTACATTATAAAATTTATTATAAATCACAGGTGGTTTCATGCTACTAATATAGTATAGAAAAACTAATGCATCTGGTCACCATTAAATTATGATATTTATATAGGTAAATCTATAGATACCCAATCTCCATGGTCATCCCTTCACTAAATGAAAGTCTCTAGCTACCTCAACTCCTCCTTCCAATATATAGTGCATGATTCTGCAAATTTTGTGAGTTTACTATTACGTTTTGACAAGTGAATCTTATATATCCTAGAATTAATTTCACATAATTCCTTAATGTCTCTGCACTTTACTTTAGGTATGAGGTAAGAGATATATTTTGTTTTCCTACTTATAGCTGATATAATTTGGTCTATATAACTTTTGAACCTTTAAAATTTATCATTTCCACTTCACCTTCTCCATCCAACATCAGAAGTTAGACAAATAGATAAACTCCTTCTGATAACACTATAACTTATCTATAAAATGGTTTTCATGTGGAAAAAACCTAAAATATCCCTCTTGATAATCATTTTTCAAGATTCAACACCAATTCCTCCATTAGTATCCTCAAACCTCATTCTATTCTTAAAACTTCCTTCTGCTATTGTATGATTCCCCCAATATCCTCTCAATCATCCCAACCTAACTAAGGCACAAAACTAACTTATTATATCTCAAAATAAACCCTTAGTAATCATATTTATTATGTTTTAAACTCTATTTATCCCATAATTTATCCTCTAATGGCTTTTGAATGAATTGATACTTCAACTAAATGTGATTTTTCTTAGAATGAAACATAAAATTTCTATCCAAGTTGATCGCACATTATAAATCACATAAAAAATTTACAACTTTTTTCCTTATGAAATATTTCAAAAACCCTTTTATACAAACCATTTCATTACTTTCTTCCATTAATGCAATATACTCTTCTTTTTTGGAAATTGAAACTACTGGTTGAAAGTTCAAAATCTAACTCACATTCATACCTCCAAAAGTGAACACATAGACTATAGTGATCTTCCATGTATTTAAATATCCTCTAAATTCTATGTATGAAACCCCTTTCAATGTTTTATTAGTTCCAAAGAAAAGATATAAAATTTTAGAACCCTTTAAATACCAGATAATCCACATTATCACTTCTTAGTTCACTCTTTTTATATTTTCCATGAATCTGCCAAAAAATCTCACTACTTCTGCAATATATGTTTGAGTAAAAAACATGGAATACATAAAGATCATGACTATAGATTCATAGGTAACCATTCCCATTTAATCCACCTCGAACTTTGTTTTTCATTAATTCTCCTTGCACAAGTTGAAATATATGTTCAGGGTTGTAGTTTCTGAATTCTCCTCACTCATTCTGAAGTGTTAAACTAACTTCCAAATGTAGTCAAACTAAATCATGAGAAAAGTTTTATAGGTTGATTTCCTTATAAATTTTATCCCCAAGATTTTTTTATCTAGATTGAGATCATTTATCCTTAAAAATATGGACCATTAAACTTTTATCACACCAATCCTTTCCTTTTTCATACTAACATAATCACTCTTTAAAATAGAAAAGCAGGATAATTAAAGTCCCATCTCAAACACCTTCTGGTAATAACATTGATCTGTATTTATCTGGTTGAACTTTTTCTCTTCCATAAAGTCATTAAACATATGAATCAAACCCATTTATTATTTCTTCAATCTGTAAAGGCTCCACTTCACCTTTCACACAATATTTGATTTCAAGTTATCCACAAAACCTTATATGTGCACCATATAAATTTCTTAATCTAAGTCCCTATGAAAAAATGTAGTTTTCATTCCCAATTGAGCTAGATAAAGTCCCCAAATTATATCCATACAAATTATCCTTAAAATTTTTGTGTTTTTAACTTCTAAATAAAAAATCTCAAAAAATACACTCTTTAAACATATGGAAACCCATTCATGACAAGCATTTCCTTATACCTCCATCTACCACATACTTCCCCTTCATCTGATAAACCCATTTATTCAGAAGAACTTTCTTCCTATAAATCTATTTCATTGGTAATATTATAGAAATATATATGGAATAATTATAATCCCTCATGGATAACTCCCACTTATTAGATTATTTCATATTTATATCCTCTTATGATATATAGAGTTCTATATCATCCATGAGTAACAAATAGTGTAATATACTTCTATACATTTTCACTTAGTGTTGAATCCTAGTAGATCACTATAACTATTCATACATATTTTCTCCTTTCAAAATTGATACTTTTACATATTCATATTTTGGTGCTCTTCCCTAATCATTCATAGTTACTAAGCTCTCTATTACATTTGGCCTTGGAAACACCATCAAAACTTGATCTCCCTTTGGAATATCCTCTATATTGTCTGGTTTTCTCAGATTAACATTATCAATGAATCCTATAGAAAAATCATAAGTTTCAGACATCCATTCATCCAAACCTCAGCTTCCCATGATACTTTTATCTCATCATAAATATCTGCTTTGTTCCAATATTTCCACAATATCTCTTTTATAAAGATAACATTTCAAATTCTAAAAAACTTCCAATAATTTTTATCTCAAATTCAATGACCAAATCTTTGATCTCCATACTCTATGAAGTAATATGTTTAAGAATTAGAATCTAGATTAGACCTATATTTGGTATAGATGTGGATGTAGGTGAGTGAACCAATGACTTGGAGAAGGGTGATGTAAATCTTTCTTCTATACAAACAAACTTCCAATGGTTTTTACCCCAAAGGAGGTGATGGAATATTTTTCACCAAGTAGGCCACACAGTTCACCACTTCCACCCCAAACAACTTGAAGAATCCTATGTGAATCCTCATGTTTCTCGCCTTCTCAACTAATATCCAATTAATTATATCTATGACTCAGTTATACTATGGAGTTCAAGGTATGGTCTTAGAAAATCATTTGACTTCTCCCCAGTAAGAACCTCTATAACTCTTTGATTTTGTACTCTCCCCCATTATAAGACCTAAAACACTTAAGTTGGAAACCGGTATATTTTCAACCATGGATCTCTATTAGATGAGGGTTCTGAATACCTAAGTCTTGTGAATGAGAAATAATACCCACAGCTTTTGTGTCACATCATCTATGAAGGTTAAATAGATCAATTACACTCTATGATAATGATATGTACTTATCCCCCTTACATCTATGTGAACCATATCTAACTTATGATTTTTTTGTGCCTTAACTTCCATTTAGAATGACATATTTAACTAGTTTCCAAGGATGCACTATTCACATGTACTATACTCTATGCTTCCAATCTTCAGCATTCCTTTAGTAATGAGGACTTTCATCCTCTTCCCACTCAAGTTAATGAGATATTTTTTCCATAAATTTTTCAAATTTATCCACCATACATTCATTGCACCTTACAAAATGCCCATGAGGTAAAATGTTCTATCCTACACTCATTTGTCCATTACCATGGAACCATGTGTAATTCTCCATGACCCATCCCCAAAATTTGTATAAAAACCCACATTTTATAACTATCAAATTGAAATTAAGTCATTTCTTAATATTATTATATGTTTCATCCCTTATTACTCTAGAAAACTTTCATTCCTTATTTTTATAGAATTTTTACCCTTTCCCATAATCTCAAGATCTTTATCATCTGCAAGATATATTTTACCAAATATTTTAAGGATAAAATTATCCAAACTTCCTCTCATGGGTTTTGAATGAAATAAAGCTCCATAGTCCATGATCCAAGACTCATGTGAGTTAGTGGAACTCAATATTGGACCTCTTATATCTATTGATATAGGGTTTGTGGATGCACTTTTGAAATAATATCTTATAGAATTTACCATTCACTTACTATAATATTTCTTCATGTGACCTATCTTCCCATAATATCAACACATGGGGCCACCTTCCATATAATTTAACCTAATACGGATTCTCATTTTCCTTTCTTATGACTCTTTTAAACTACATAACACCCTATTCCTTTCACACTATATAAATTTATTGAAAATTACTGGATCTCCTTCCAATGAATTTATTTATTCAATATAATATCTATAACATCTAAAAACACTAAGTATATATTTATACTTGTGTTGATCACCATAGTCACCATTGAATCGAATCATTCTATGAGTTATGATAGTAACAACAACACCCACTTTGGATCTTTAAAGTTTTCCTTCAGTGACTTTAAGAAACTATGAATTATATTGAAGTCATTGATATGATCATCCATATATTTAACTTTTTACATCCTCATACTTAAGGAACTTGGAAAAAGGAAAACCTTATTCATTGTGGTTGGATTCTCAAACATATTATTGAGATTATTTATATGTTATGAAGAATTCTTCACCTCTCAGACTTTATAATCCATGTTCTGGGATAATTTCATCTGGATCTACCATATTTCTTTCTTATATAACCACTCCCATGAAACCTTTTTCATTGATTTAAGCTTGGTACATGTTAATGAAATATCAATATCCTTCTTCAATATACTATCCACTATTTACATTCTCTAAAATCCAAAATTTATTTTGTCAAATGTCTCCACCCAAACCAACCCTCATCCAACATCATAAATTCTAGAGATAGTTAACTCCCACTAAATTCTAAAACACATAAGTGGTATCAGGAACTACTTAATATAATTCTATTACAAGATAAAGGGAAGAATGAGGTTACTAAGCTGAGTTCTAAAACACCTTGTATAGAGACTAGACATTCAAAAATCCTTTGTCAAAACTTTGATACTTCTTGATGGGGATTTTGTAACTTATAATTAAAGCACTAAATGTTACACCTATGAAACATATAATACATAAATAACATACCAAAATAAATTATAACTATCAATGCACCAGAACAAAAAATATATGTTGTACCTAATTCACCACACCACAGTGCAAATAAGTTCAAACAAACCAAACAATAAATTCAAAAATAAAATCATTGAGATAAATAAATCAAAAGAATAAACACAATTTTTCATAGGTCATACTTGTACCAAATTTATGGGGAGAAATATACTTTACTTTTAATCAATGATTCTAAAGATGATTATAGTGTAAGTTTCATTAACAATCATAAGTAATTTTAACCCAACTATTATAGTATATTATGTCCAGTGTATCTAGTTTCCACCACCTTTTAATATTTTCAATGAGAATTCCACATTATCTAAATCTCCACAATATTCCCTTTTCTTAATCAAAGACTCCCACCTCATCAACTTCTCATTCTAGAACATATTTATTGCTTTTAAAACTTTTATGATTTTACTCTTATGTTCGGACAAGTAACTATTACATATCCCATAGTTTATTTTATGAAAGTCCTTTACATCTCTTCACTTTATTTTTGTTCTGATCCAATATATATATTCTGATCATCTTATTTCAACTGATATCATTGGTTATTCATAACTTTCTAACTTCCATACTCTATAATTGTCACTCCACCATTTTCATCAAATAGAATAAGTTATACTACCATATTCACTCTATCTGTAGTTCTACAACTTATCTACAAAATGGTTTTCACATACTCTAAACCTAGAATAAGTTTGATGTACTATGTCCAATTTCTTTAGTGTTCATAAGGATTTATACTCTTATAGAAAAAGTAGTTCACCTTAAAATGATATTATTTCAGTAGGAATCAAGGATTTTATGGGGTAGGTATAACTCAAACTCAAGTATCATGAGTTCAATTAAGTGAGATCCCTAGTGTGGTAGTCTAGTCACTTCTATGAAATTTTGTAGGGGTGGTAAATAGATATTTAAGGGACCTAGTTAGTAGAGATAAACTTGTTAGGGTGGTTAGGGTTCACATGGATAGTATTGTAGGACTAATTTTGGCCATATTTATTCCCTAGAGTGGGTGTTAGAGAATAGTTATGATGGTACATATATCATATGAGGTGTCATCCTAGTTACCTCAATAATATAATGTGATTTATTCAATTTAAGGGCTCTAAATTCCTTTATATTTTCTCAATTGTCTGATTATTTGGGACTTTATATTGAGTTATAATTAGGGGTATTAGCTATTAATACTCATTTTGGGAAATTATCTAAGTATATCAAGAGATTTTGATGATGCCCAAATTTACCCTATAGGTATAATCAGTCATTTTAGTACATGTAGGTATCAAATTCATAGGGACCAAAGAAGTAACATTGAGACACTCAGATTTTTTGGGAGGTTTAGATATAAAGTGGCCAACTTTGGTGTTGATATTAATTATGAAACTAAAACAATAAAGTAACTAATAAAATTATTTTTATTTAAGAATGAAAAACCTAATGATTTTAATAGAAACAATTAATGAATATGATTCGATCTTAGTTTTTCATTAGGGATATAATGGATGTAATTTTTTTCCTATAAAATCCTAGATCATTGGTTTAATAAGTATCCAATTAATGAGATAATTACACAACATAATTCACTAATTTAATCTATATAAAATTCCAATTTTAATCCCCAATTCCCCTATAGGATCACCTTCATGATCACTCCAAGTAATTTTATTGAAATAGCACTCAAAATGTGTAGTCATGAAGTTCGGTGAAGATTAATGAGAAAATAAGTAAAAGAAAGGAACTCTAACACCATAGAAATAATTTATGAATTTAATAACATAAAATAACATCCAATACAACCCCAATAAACTCCCTATAATTAAACCAAAAAAATTTATCCTTACATTGATGCAAGGCTCTCAATGGAAGGTGTAAGTCAACTTATAAAGGCATAATTGAATAAGTGAAAAACAAATATAAACAAACACTCCAACATTGTGTGAGGAATTTCAAAAAATTTGGTGTTAATAAATTTACAAATTGATTAAATGGTATCAATGTGATAATAAAAATTATATAAAAATTAAATAAGAATAATAATAAATTTTACTAAGAAATGAATGTGATCCAAATAACTTACATGAGAAAAAAAATAAACATGCGATTACAAAATGAAAGCATCAAATTATAATTGAAAGAATAAGATGTACACCATAATTTTTTCACACCAACCACATTAAATAGGTAATATTTTAGCCTTGGGTAGATCCACCATCATTCAATATCATACCCATTAATTAGGATAGTCAAAAGGTGGGTGAGAAAAAAGGGAAAGTGGAATTTTCAATGTTGACCAGAAAAATCAGATCAAGATTCATTCCCCTTTTGATGTGAGAATTTGGAATTTAGGATGGATGAGTATGGTATGTTCGTAGAATATAAATATTTTTCTTCCATATTTCCTCTAATTTATTTTGAAATTTCATCCAAATTGGATATTTAATTTGAAATTTATGATGAAATTGGTGGGATGACTTTATGTGCCTTCAAATATGGCCCACAAATTAAACTTCAACTTAGGATCCCTTTATATCCTTGAAAACATCAAAATTAGCTCAGGAAACAGTTGAATTAAATGTTCCCCATAATTTTATTTATCTCAAGTTAAAATTATAGCTTCATTAGGCTTGAATTTTGTGCTCCACTTTTATTTAATGGGTCAAAGGCTAGTTATTCTTTGATTATAAATTTTTTTATCCATGGAAAAAAATGTCCATATTCCCTTATAATTCATCCATTTATCCTAAAAGATAAAATTTTACACTAAAATTGATAAATAATATCCCAAAATATCAAACTCACATAATCAAAATAATGAATTTTACAAGTTTATGATTACATGGTCCCAAATTCAACAACTTTAAACATGAATCGCACAATGATATGAAATGAGGTTCAAATAATAAAATTCACTAAAACTAGTGTTTAAGAAAATTGAAACACATGAATATAAAAATATAAAAAAAACAATATTATCCTCTTTTAGTGGCTAATAACTCCCCCCAACTTGTGTTTTTCTTTTCTTGAGAAAAAATTATCTCATTACTATGAAATCAAATCCCCTTTTTCAAATGCATTTAACATACAATTATCATAAAAATACAATATTCAAAACAATAATTAAACATATAAAAATAATTTCACACAATATAGGTACAAAATAATGTCTTGATCCCAATATCATTCCTTTATTCAAATTCATCACCACATTTCAACCAATTTCAATTAAAAATAATGTTGTTTTGTGCATTACAATGTACATGGTGTTATAATAGAGAATTTGGGGTAAGAAAATGATGCTAGTGTCTAAAATAACTTACTTAGGTCCCCAAAAAATGGAACCAAATTTTTTTTATTCCAAGATTTACCCAACAGGTATAAATGTTTGTTTTAGTACATGTAGATATCAAATACATAGGAACCAAAGAAGTAACATTGAGACACTCAAATTTATTAGGAGGTTTGGATATTTAATTTCTAACTTTGGTGTTGATTTCAATAATGATACTAAAATACTAAAGTACTAAATATAATACTTTTTATTTAAGAATGAAAACATAATGATTTTAATGGAAATAATTACTGAATATGAGTATATCCTAGGTTTATTTTAGGGGTATAATGGATGTAGATTTTTTCCTATTAAATTATAACTAACTAGTTCAAGAAGTATCCACTTAATTAGTTAATTATAGAACACAATTCACCAATTTATTCCTTAAACAATTCCATGTCTAATAACAAATTCACTTATAGTATCACATTAATGATCACTCCAAGTAATTGGATCATACTAGCACTCAAAATTTGTAGTCATTAAGGTAGGTGAAGATGAAGAAGAAAATAATTCAAATAAAGTAACTCTCAAACCATAGAACTAATTTAATAATTTCATAACATCAAATAACATCCAATACAGCCCCATGAAACTCCCTAGAATCAAACAAAAAAAGTTTTATCCTTCCAATTATTCAAGTCTCACTGAAAGGTGGAATTCGAATTATAATGTCGGAATTGAATAATTGAAAAACAAAGAAAAACGAACACTTTGACATTATGTGGGGAATTTCACAATTGTTTGTGGGAATAAATTAATAAATTGATTCAAAATTATCAACATGATAATAAAAATGATATAAAATATGAATAAGAAGATTAATAATAACTTTTATTAATAAATTAAGGTGATATGAACAACTTACATGAGAAAAAAATAAACATGTGATTACAAAATGAAAATATAATATTACAATTGAAAGAATAAGACATACACACCAATTATTTCACCCTAACCACCTTAAATAGGAAATATTTTATCCTTGTGTAGATTCTATATCATTCAATATAATCTCTATTAATTAGGATAGTCAAAAGTTGTATGAGAAAAAATGGAAAGTGGAATTTTCAATTTCAACTAGAAAAATCAGATCAAGATTCTTTCCCCTTTTTGACGTGTAAATTTTGCATTAAATACAGAATAATTATGGATGGTCATAGAATATAAATATGTTATTCCATATTTCCTCTAATTTATATATAAATTTATTCCTAATTATACATTCCATTTGGTAATTATTTTGAAATTGTTTGGATAACTTTATGGGCCTTCAAATATGGACTACAAATTAAACTTCAACTTAGGCTCCATGGGTCTCCTTGAAAAAATAAAAAATTAGATCTATACACAGTTTAATTAAATGTTCCCCATAATTTTCTCTATATTAAGATAAAATTTGAGCTTCATTGGGATTGAATTGTGTGCTCCACTTTTATTTTATGGGCCTAAGGCACATTATGCTTTGATCAGAAATTTCTGCATCCACGGCCAAAAAATTTCATCTTCCCTTGTGATTCATCCATTGAATCTACAAAATAAAATTTTACAATAACATTAATCAATAATATACCAAAATATAGAATTCAAATAATCAAAATAGTGAATTACACAATATAATGATTAATCAGGCCCAAATTTAACCACTTTAAACATGAATTACACAATGATATGAAATGAGGTTCAAATAATAAAATGCACTAAAACTAATATTTATGGAAATTTAAACAAATTAATATGAAAATATAAAAAATTAATATTATCCTCTTTTATTGGATAATAATATATATAGATTTCAATATTATAGTAAGTTCCAATAAACCTTTTTGGGATTTATTTATTTTAGGTATGACTAGTTTCGATGTTATTGTCAGTATGGAATGGTTGGTTTAATTCTAGTAACATATTGATTGATACCGAAGTAATGTGTTATTATTTTTTTCAATAAAGTAATTTTTTTAATTTTATACAGAAAATATTATTATTTATATGGTTTATATCTAATATAATCTATATCGGTTACGGGATCTTAATTTATAGATAACCAATGTCATTTTGGGATTTATTTAAGGTATATAGAAACCCATTTATCCTCAAAATGTTAATTATTTTATTAATTCTTTTCCTAAAGTTCACTATGGTTTACCACCAAAGAGAGAAGTATATTTAACCACTGACTTGGTTCTGGGTGTTAGGCCTATATCCATTCCTTCATATCACATGGATCTAGTAAAACTTTAATAGTTAAAAGTTATGATTAGAGATTTGGGGGTAAAATGATTTATCAAGAGGAAAATTTCTCATTAGTGTTTTCATTTACTATTTTCCAAGAAATTGAATGCGAGTTTAATATTTTTCCTAGAAAATTAGTTACTAAATATTTTGATGGTCAAAAAATGTTATCAATTGTAATGAATAAATTGTTTATTTAATCAATTGAGGGGATCTGTATGGTTTCCTAAGATTGATATAAGATATAGTTATCATCAAATAATAGTATGATATGAGGATATTTTGAATTATATATTCATAATTTGATATTATTATTATTAATTTTAAGTTATTCCTTTTGGATTTATGGATGTACTTATAGTGTTTTATGGCCTCGATGAACAATATTTTTCATCCTTTATCCAGATAAACTGGTAGTGGTGTTTATTGATGACATTCTAGTGTACTACTAATCTTAGGTGGAGCATGGAAGGAATCTAGAGATTTTTTTGAGTATGATTCAAGATCATTATATTTATATGAAACTTTTAAAGTTTTATTTGTTGGATTAAGGAGTTAAAATTTAAAATACCTACAATATATAAGGCATAAATTTTAGTGGATTATGAAATATTTCAAGGTAGTGGTATTTTGGGAAATTCTTAATAATGTTCTAGAATTCAATATTTTTCTCAGTCTTATAATATTTTATTGATGAATTATTTAATATTTATTTTGAGTAATTTATATAATGATTTTTTGACTAGTAAATGAGCTAAATTTTTATGGAATGATCAATGTGAATTAGCCTTTCAGGATTTGAAGCAAAGGTTTACTATAGAACCAATTATAATATTTCTTTAACCAGGTAGGTCTTATGCCTTTTATTATGATACATAAATTATTAGTCTTTTATTGGTATTAATTCAAGAGGTTTGGGTGGTATCTTATAGTTCTCGGTTATTGAGACCATATGATAATAATTACTTGATTCATAATTTTGAGTCTATTATATTGGTCTATTGAATAAATTATTATCACTATTTCATAGTAAATATAGATCACAACATTTTAAAATATATCTTTTCATAAAGATATATAAATCTCAATATGAGAATATGGGTTAAATATTTATATTCATTTAATTTTGATACTTTTTACACTCTGAGGAATGGTAGTATAGTAACTAATGTTCTCAATAGGGAATATCATAATATTGTGGTTTGAGAGTCTTAGGAGAAGTGGAAGCTTATGTTTCATTTCTATGGGTTGAACCTGAAAGAGAAAGAGGATCAGGGGTAGTTTTTTTTTAAGAACTAATCATGATCACTTCCACTTTGGTATACTAGGTGAAGTTTAGATAGATATTCAACCATCATTGTATCACAGATCATGAGAGCATTGATGGTTAGGAGAGTAGGCCAGTATTTTCTACCCATATTTAAGAGGAGGTTATGTGTGAATTTTAAGTCTCCCTATGGGAATTTTATCATTATTTAATTAAGATATATCATTATATTTGATGTTAGTTATTATGGGTAGGAATTATAAAATATGGATTTTCATCCTGATACCATACCATCTAGTAAATAAAGACTGAGGCCATCAATGATCTATTATTTCAATGCATCCCATGCCCATTCCTATATGGAAATGGGAGTAATTCATGATTGAATATATGAAAATACTTCTAAGATCACCAAGTGGAAGAGACATGGTTTGGGTGATCGTTGATAGGTTGATGAAGGTAGCTCATTATATACATATTCAAGAAACCAAGTTGGTGAATTATCTAGAAAATCTATATTTTAATGATATTTGAAGATATTATATACATGTGCATCCTAGATTTTATACGTTCATGGAAATATCATTTAGAGTTTGTTAAATTTGATTATATAAATATTTACTAGGAATTAATTCATATGTTACTGTTCAAATATTTATATGATAGACCATATAAATCACATTCATGTCAGACAAAGTAAGGTGAGATAACTTTGGTTGGTCTTGGAATCATATAAGATATTATTGAATGAGAATAGTCGATTGGGAAGATATTGGACTCAAATAAAATCATAAAAATGTTAGAGGTGTTACCTAAACCCATATATATATGATATATGTAGGCTAAATCATATTGTAGGACTAGTGAAATTTATATGTTACAACTTGCATGTATGGAATATTGTATGCCTTATTAATTGGGATTATCATTAATACATGGAATATGATATCATGATATTTCAAACTCAAAATTAATGATTCAATATTTAATTTATATACCACATAATCTATCATTTATATTTCATTAATGAGTCAATATTTAATAGGTTGAGTATCATTTACTCATGCATTATAATTCATGAGTAAATTAATGATACTTGAAAATTGTTCTAATAGATTATATAAGGTAAAATACTACCATAAAATAGTGGGATTTAATCTTTTTCGAGACTCAACCAAATCGCTCTATCTCATCTCTCTCTATCTCTATCTCTCTTATTCCTTGTTTTTCTCTGTGAGATGTTAGCATGTCATGGAAGGAGGATTCTACCCATGAAATGGGAAATTAAACTTGGTTGTAGATATACTAGGGAGGAGGGATATAATTATTATAACTATTTAGTGATCTTCATTAACCACATATGATAAAGGTAGCAGTAGTAATACTTTAATAAAAGGTACATGCATTGTTCTTCATTTTACAGTTAACGTGATTTTAGGTTTTATTATGCATTGTTGATCATAGTTCTTGGGTTTATATTAATTTTAATGTGTTTAAATAGTATTGTTAGATACATTGAAACCCATCAGTGGAATCAGATCACGATCGTGATATTTTAATCTATAAATAATGTATAAAATTAAGTATTGGGTGTGTAATACAAAAAAAAATAGGATAATAGTTTCTTTAAAATATAATTAATATCATAGGTAACTAGAGGAATTAATACTACATAGGGAAAATCCATGTTGAATTAATCATACATGAATTAATAGTATGAAGCTACTCTATGTGTTATTAGTCCTATAAAAGTGCCAGTTTATTCTGAAGTGGGTACAAATCCCTCTTTACGCATACAGTTGTGTTTATAGGTTAACCTTATGTGAGCACATATTTCACCTCATGTATAATATTTTTATATCACAAGATTAATCTTGTTTTACATGGGATTATTCTTATGTGACTCTTGAAAATTAAATTAATCACATGAATCATTTTGGTTATTTATGTGTAGACCACAAGCCCCACTGGTTATTCCTACATATGCACCGAGACTCACCATATGTGGACAGAGAGTTATTCTCACACAAGGCTACCCAACATAATTTTAATACTATGTATCCCATGGATTTATTCCTATGTGAGGCACCTAAGATGATTCTTACATAGGGGATAAAATAGCTTATATCATTAAAAATGATAGTATATAAAAATTTTATTTTTTAAGATTTCAAGTTAAAATTGAAATGTAAAATTTATAAAAATATATAAATTATAGTAAAATATAAAATATGATATTTATTTATTTTTAAAATTATATATAAATTAATTAATTGTAAAATGTTTGTAATTAATTATTTAAATGTTTTTGAAACTTTTATTAAATATCTCATAATATTTTTTATTAATATTAAAAAATACCTTTTCCAAATTATATAGCATACCTTATAATTTAGAAATTATAAGGCTAATTTATAAAAAAAATATAAATTAAAAAATAAGGCTTAGATATAAAAGAGTGTATGTTTAATATTATTAACTGTTAATAATATTTTATTTTAAATGATCAAATTAAAGACTATATTTGTGAAATTATTTAAACCACATTAAAATGAGTTTTGATGATTGATTTGTTAAAAGTTTTAAATAATGATAAATATGTGATATTTGGATTATGTAGATAGTTACATAATAGAATTGAAATATAAAATGTTTATATTATATGAAATTTAATATATTTAGATTAAATTCCATATAATGAAATAATATGAAATATTTCGTATTGGGTGTGAATATTAAGTGTTTATATTCAAAATTATGGAATGTCTATAAGGATGACTAAATTATAAAGTTTTTTTCACTATATTATTAATTGTCCGTAAATGTTTATCTCATGTTGAAATAATTAAATTCTTCATTTATTAAAAATTTATTCCCTTATTTATTCATATATATAAATTTTTTTATATTATGAATTGGTGTATGATTTAGTTTAAAGTAGTTAAAATGCTTCTAGAGATTATCATACATGCATATAAATAGTTATATTCTAGGTATGATAACGGATTTAGCTATCTCCATCCACAAATTTGGATTTTATTGAGTTATGATCTTGAATTAAGTAGCATATTATGATTAATATATATTAGGTGTTAGAATTATGATGGAATTAAAGTCACTCATGAGTAAATTATCCATGGTAGAAGGACTTTGGTTCAAACTACAAACAAGCCTATAAGTTTATTCCTTGTCTAGAAAAGTGACGGTTGACTATATGTGGCTCCAAGATTACTCATGTGAATATTGTTGATTTATATAATTATAAACCTTTAAATTATAGGGTTACATGTACCTTAATCATAGGATTAATTTGGATATATGTAAATATAATTGTATTTTAATTTGGGTTAGTAACATAATTTGTGAGTTGTGTAAAGTGTTACATGTCAATATGGTTTTAAACATATTAATTTAGTGGATGGAATATGATTCCAAACTAAATCATTATAAGAATTCATACATAAAGGTAATAACATGAGATAGGATGGTGATGATTAAATCCCCTTCAAAATATTGAGTGTCATATTCTTTTCAATGAAAACACATGTTAAGACCATGATCATTCAACCGGGTAGGTTATACCAAAGTAAGGTTCCCATTTATTATCATATATAAGGTGAGGTGTAAATGTCTAACCCTAATATTTAAGTAACAAAATATCACTATGATATTTTGATTACACATATCTAGAAAACACTAAGAGTTGGGATACCAAAGGAATAGATTTTGGATTATCCATGTGATGGATTGGAAAAATTATTTTCAACTCAAATATCTATGAATCATATATGATAATATTGGGATAATACTCTACCTAAATAATAAATTGGTGCGAGAGATTCTAAATTTGAATAATTTATTATTGAAATATGGATCTTATCCAACTAATGGAAATGATTAATTCAAAACGGGTCTATCACTTTAGTAGAATCCCATCTAATAAATATCATTATAAAATAATTTTAAAACATGATACTCATATTATAAAGACTTATATTGTAGAAAATAGAATTTTAGTGGAATCACATTTAATAAATATCCTTATAAAATAATTATAAAACATTATAATCATTTGATAAAGATAATTTTGTAGATAATATCATCATCAACATCAAATTTGTCTTTGAGATCAATCTTTGAAAAGAAGAATCTTACTATAAGAAATTCCTATAACTGTTGTCTTAAGAAAAGTTATTATGTAAGATAAATTCAATGCCTTAAGAAAAACACCCTCCTAAGTAACCAAATATTGAATTTGTTCAATGATTAAATCTAGAATCTTATGAGAAGTATAAAATGATTCACTTAATGTAAAAATGAATTATATGTATAATGAACAAATTAATTTTATCCTCTTATCATATAATCAATATGATCAGGTGTGTTAATGACTAGTTAATACTAGAGGTGTCCTTATGTCTTATTCTATTTAAGTAATTAATTATATTTTTATTGATGGAAATGCTTCCGATAATGTGAATAAGTTCAAGAAAATTTTACACAATATTCTCAAAGTGTTGAGAATAGATGAATTGGACATATGATTTCTAGGTCGTGGTATTGTATGATCATTATAATTGGGTAAAAGTTAAAACTAAAAGAATAAAAGTTAGACAAAAAGTCCAAAAATATTTCTTCTAGTATCCATACTAGATCATTAAAACTTAGAGATGTCATGAGGGGGTTAATTATTCCATTGAATGGAATTTTCCATTGACCTAAAAGAGTTTTTGAAACTACGTGGAATATCTATGAAAAGTATCAATGTTATGGAAATTAAATCATTTATTTTTAAGGGTATATCATACCAAATTTATAAATTACAAATTTTGTGGGTATATATGTAAGAGTCTAGTTTTTTTATAAAATATGGATCCTTTAAATTTTGGTTAAACCCTTTTTGATGTTGTCTTTTTTTGTCTTACACCTAGAGATCGGGCCTTTGTTCTGGTCAGTCAATTAATTTTTGGGAAGGTAGTGGGGTGGATCTAGGATACAAGACAAATACATGACAAGAATTTTCAATTCACGATGTGTATTCATATATCTAGATCCTCTAACCTAAGGAATTTATGACATGAATTCCAAAAACATGATGTGAATTGGTCGTGCTAGACCAATCTCACACCATGAGTTGGTTTTTACTAGAGGGGTAAAACCCTAGAATTAAATTATGTGTAAAAATATACATGTCCTGTAAATTATATGATTTGTTTAAGGGGAGTAACCCATATATTTTTTCTCACTCCTCTCCTCTCTTCTCTATCTCATAGCAGAGCCTCCTCTATATAAGCTCTTCATTTAGCCTAAAGCTAGGATTTGATCCCATATCTCCATCTAGACATTGTTTCAAGATCCTTATGTCATGTTGGATAGCCTCTGATAATATATCTACTCCTTTAGCTCTTTTCATAATTTGTCTTCCTAGAAACATTTTTATTTTGGTACAAACTCATATGCCCTATTTTCAGGGTGTTCATATATTATTCCATATTCTTCTGACGTGGGACAGAATAAGGGCTGATACTAGATGAGGAATCTTCTATAGGATTAAGTTATGTGTTCTATGACTTTTATATCAAGGTCTCTCCATTTATAAATTTTTATTATTGTTCACACATTGGTTTCATAGGATGTGGCTCATAAAATCTATCTACTTTAAATTAAATAATCTAAATTGTAATCCAAGGCCTCAGTGGGACCATTGATCCCATTGGATATTGATACCTCAACGTTAACCACCTCAATTAGGGTTTTATATTTTTTATCCTTTTGGTGACCCGTTTTATGGTTACCTAATACACTGTTCGGGTGTGCTTGACATGACCATTGGTAAGGTAATTTTTTCATTTAAATAAATAAATCTTTAAATAATTAAATTTAAAGTGTATATATATATATTGATATCAATTGTCCTTTATCCTTTATAGTTAATTTTAAAATTGGTTTCATGTCCTTATTTTACAATGTCATGTAAGATAAAAGGTAATGGAATGAACCTAATGAAATTTTAATTGGCCTGAGTATTTCATGGCCTAAAATGACTTATGGTATGTACATTAAATGTATAAGGTGCCAAATGTATATGTACCTTTTTTATTATTTATAGGAATGATCATAATTGAGCCAACCTTTGATTCCCAAGGGAATTCCTTGATCACTCAGAGGATTCTATTCTGATTCATTGAGTCAGTTTCCAAGGGAGATACCCACCATGGAATATAGTCTTTGTTTAAAAACTCTTCCCTTTATTACATACTTATTAATGATTTATTATATAAGTTTACACATAATACAACATTGAATATTGAGAATTATAGTGTCTTTAAGAATTATCTACATTACATAACAACTTTAAATAGGGAATACATCATCTTTATTGAAAACTTCCTTAACATTATCATAATATTCCTTCATAAGTAAAATTTCATGTTTAATGTCCCTGAATTTCCATGTAAGTTTTTTTTAAATATATGGAATTATTTCAAGACCAAAAGCTTTGAAGGCACGTGGTTCTGAGGCCCGGTGATCCTAGAAGGAAATTTTGAACTTTTTTTAGTCCGTTTAAGAAAATGTGCAAGTGGGTTTATCTAACTTTTAAACTAGTGTTTGGATCAAAAATATAGTGGAACCATTGCACTGGGAACGTCGGTATTCTCCTAGAAATGACTTGAATTCGACCAGCAAGGGTCGGACGAAAAAGTTAATTTTCTGACTTTTCAGAAAATAATAAAATAACTTAAAAAATTTATTTTATTTTTCTCCCCTCATCATTGAGCAGTGAATGGAGGCACTGTGGTTTGGTGAAGAGGTTCATTAAATAAAGCTCATTAATGGATCATTTTTGTGTAGTGTAATGATGCATTGATTGAAGCATAACAAATATGTTGTTTTATAAATGAAACAACATAATGATGTGACATCGCAGCGTAATAGAAACGATGTGATGTATTTTATTTTTATTAGGCTAATGCATTGTAGGAACGAGAATTAAACCATGTAAATTATCTGATGAACCTACAGCAATGATTCTATCCAACAACAAATGATGAACACTGGCAGGATCTCTAGCAACGTCGAAACTTTATGAAGAATGGGACCAGGAAGCGATGAATTCCAATAGAGCATGAATTCTCAAGGGTGAAGTGCTTCAACGGATACCATTAATTGAGGTAGGGGTTTGTTTCATTTTAATTTTTCTCCATTCTTATTCTAAAACAATGAATTCAGATCAACCCATGAATAGGTTGATTAGTAGATTGTTTGTTCTTGTGGGAGGTTGTTTTTCTTGGGGTTTTTCACCGGGATTGATTATCATCTGTTGGAACTATAATACCAACCTCCTCATGTTTTTAAAACTCTAATATGGAGGGCGCAAGCCGACATGAAAAAGGCATGATCCCCTCCTCTTGTGTGGTATTCGTGTCTGAGCGTTCAAATTGGAGGTAAGTAAAATTCAAGGCTTTCGCAGGGAAGGTGACACCCCACGAAGGCTGGAGGTGCAGGAGGCGTGAAGAACAGACCACCGGTACAAACCCATTCGTCCGCAGAATAACCCACCGGTGCACCAGCGCGGGTAGTGGCCCGTATTGACAGCCATGGGTGAGTGGTGGTGCACCACAATAGCATGCTGGAAGATGTGTCTCAGCCGTCATCGGGCAGCGGTGGTGCGTCAAGAGTCACCGGCCTCCATGTCGGCGGCTGGCAGTGGGCAGACATGGTCAGTCGGCCACGTCGGTGCACCGCAGATGTGGTACCACGCCGTGTCACATATGGAAAAGTCATGATCAACTAACCACGACTAAAGAGTTGTCCCTGTGGACGATTCATGGGGAAGAGGGGGTGTCGGGCATGGCTTTGAGTCGCACCCCGACCAGTTGAAGGCATGTTTGCCTATGGAGGGCCGGGTCGGGTCAGCAGACCCGGGTTCGGTCAGCAGACCCGGGTCGGGTCAATGGACCTGGGTCGAGTTTGTGGACCCTGTGTGGGGTCGGATCAATCCAGTCGGGTCGGATCAGTCCTAGACCCAACCAGACCCTTTTTGGGAAAATGCCAATATCTTTCAAACTGAGTGTCCAATTGCCGAGATGTTTGTGGTTTTTGAACCCTCATGATGAGGCAGATCTTTTGAAATAACCTGTGGAGGATTTAATGGAAGTTTAAATACAATATATGAATTGGGTATCAGTTCTCTCGAGATCAAGAATTCTACGTGCGGAAACCTTGTATTTATATGAGACCTAAAGACTGATGGCAAGCGACCCTGTGTGGATCATATGCTATGTCCCGGTGGTAAGTAGATTCTATGTGAACCAACTGGCCCATGGTGGGGAGCAGCTTTTGTGTGACTAGGAAAACCCATGGTACTCGACAGGAAGAGTACCTTAGTATGGCCAGTGGGAAGCAGCTTTTGTGTGACCCGGCATGCCCATGGTAGGGAGAGGTTTCTATGTGACCTATCATACCCACAATACTCATCATGGATGAGTACCAAAATAGTCTAAGGTTAGTGGGAAGCGGCTTCTTTGTGACCCGACAGGCCCACTGTACTCATTGAGGAGGAGTTCTCTAGCATCCCATGGTGTTCGATGATGTGACTAATGGTCCTACTTTCCTACTCTAAATTATACCTAGTGTGAGATGTCTTTCTTCATGATCAAGCTTCATGCTTTGTTTTGTGGATTACTTTGTGGTATTTCCTTTGTGTTTTGGGTTCCCTATTGGGTATATTATTACTCACCCCTACATAGGCTTCATTTTCACATGTTTTGTCTGGTGTATAAGATCGCTACCTTGACGGAAGACTTAGTGGCCTAGGGCCTGGTGGTTCCCAGTGATATCAAGCTGGCGGGGAATACTTATACAGCTTCTAGTGGCTAATCTAAACTTACCCATCAGGTGGGGTTTCCAGTGAATGGATTTTATCATTTTCCTTGTACTTTCCTAATTTTAGTTTATCTTTTGTTGGGTTGGTATTCTGGACCATTTGACCTACAATTTGTACATTTACTCATTGGTTGTTTAGTGTCATGCATGTTTACTTTTCCAACTTTGGAACATGGTTGTGTGTGCGTGTGTATAGGTACTCAGGAAAATTCCTCCCACTTGCAGGTTGACACTTTCGGTGCTAGTAGCTAACCCTAGGCTTCAGGAGACAGGCCTGGGGTGTGTCACGGCATGGGCCCCGGGGGAATGATCATGAAAAAGTGGCATCAAAGGTGTTTGGTTCTACCTCAAAGACCAGGGTTTTGTTGTTTTGTGTTTGGGAAATAGTGTTAAATTTTTTGAGTTCAACTTTCAGATTCAGGGAGTCCAGTGTTGGTGAAACTGCCAACATATCCATACACTAGGACCCTGAATTATTTTTTTCGGCTCCATACATGAAAACACTGGTTTCATAAGTGTTTCCTTATGTTCTTCTTGAATAAGATTCATCTCACCAGGTATAATATTCTAACTGTGGTACATCTTGGTCTATATCAAGATGCCTCCAGGCATACAGCCAACTAGTATTCTGATACATGATCGTGTAGACAGTTCACCTAGCTATGAGGCATCGATTCAAGGACCAGTGCTGGAGATGGCCCCGCCGGGTGGTGTACTGGTGTTGCCACCACTCGTTGGTCATCAGTTACTATTAGAGTTATCGGTAGAGTACATACATAGACTCAGTTCCTTGCACGAGTTTTAAAGATAGAGACCTATCAGTTTCAGGGGAGAGACAGATCCTCAGGACACTGAGGACAGGCTGGAGGCAGTGATGTGGGTCTTCCGCTTAGTGAGGACACCACTTGACCATATGGGGATCTTGTTCATGATCCTTCTGCAGGTCTTGGAAATAATATGGTGGATCTTGACCATCCAGATGCATTATGAGGTGACCCTCATCTAGACATACTTCGAGCAGATTTTCCAAGAGGATTTTTTTCCCGCAACTTTATGCTCGGTGCGCATATAGGAGCTGCTTCACCTACAGTAGGGTAGCATGTCAGTGGTTGAGTACTCTGTGAGGTTTAAATACCTCTCTCACTACTCCACATACATGGTGTAGGACCCTTTATTCTGGTCTTGGACCTTTGATAATAGACTCATATGGAAGATCAGGGAATCCATGGTGTCTCTCATCATCCCCACTCAGGATGGAGTGATGGAGCGATCCCTTCTTGTGGAGAGATTCCTAGCATAGAAGCCACCGAAATCCGAAGCCACCAGCAAACACCAGGTAGCTAAGTATTCAGTGGTGAGAATCATATAGTAGACGATGGGACCCAAGTGGGTGAGGTCTTTTAGGGTATGACCCCAAGACTTGGGGTCGGTAGTACAGGACTCCCAGAGCAGAGGGAGTCAGCAGAGAACCAGGTTGTGCTTCATGTGTGGCAGGCAGGGACACATGGATCATGACTGCCCGACCCGCCGCACATACGACCAAAAGATGGTCGAGGGACCTCCAAGTCAGATTAAGAGTTTTGATCAAGGATGTACATAGGGTAGCAAATGTGTCAGGGGAGCAGGCTAAGCGATAGGTGGTGGACGATGGTTTGAGGTGCTACCACCACCACCCCTAGGTGGTCCACCACGGGCTCAAGGAGCCGGAGAAAAGGGGTGAGGCTAGCTTTAGACGATAGAGGCCTATGACCATGGAGCTCCATAGATAATTAGAGGCATGATTTATATATTCTCCACCTTAGATTCAGTTCTTATAGACATAGGTTTCATCACTCTTTCCTTTCCACAAACCTCGTTCAGGGCTCTGGGATTCTAGTGGACTCATTGGCTTGATCCTTACGATTAAAGACTCCTACGGGATGGGATTCAATGATTAAACATTGGTTTTTGATATATGATCTTACTCTAGGAGTCAAGAGCTTTGGTTGGGATATCCTAGTTGTGGTGTCGAGGCCTTACGATGTTATCTTGGGTGTGGACTAGTTATCTATAGTCCATGCTCAGATCGACTGTATTAGGCACAAAGTGCAGTGTGTCTATGAGGATGGTACCATGTTTTATTTCACCGGAAAGAAGGGAATGTTTTTAGAATAGGATGGAATTTCTCAGAGGAGTGTGCAACCAATCACTCACCAGTTGGCTAGCCTCACCCTTTGTGCAGTGGATGAGAGGAGTCCAAGATTTCCTATAGTAGTGGATGAGTATGAGGATTTCTTTCCTGAGGATTTTCTAAGACTACCTCCTCATAGGGAGTTAGAATTGTGCATCGATTTGTACCCATGGATGACATTGATATCCACAACGAAATATCAGATGGCTCTCACGAAGCTTCTTTAATTGAGGCTATAGATAGAGGACTTTCAGAAGAAGGGATTCTTGAGACCCAACATTTCACCATAGGTATCCCTAGTATTGTTTTCCAATAAGGCATACGGGATATTAAGTTTATGCATGGACTTTCAACTCCTAAACCAGGTGACCATAAGGAAAAAGTATCCACTTCTGAGGATTTATGAACTCTTCGACTAGCTGAAGGGAGAGAGGTGCTCTCGAAGTTTGACCTCAGATCAGGTTATCACCAGCTTCAAGTACAGAATGAGGATGTATCTAAGACAGTCTTCAAGTGTTGGTATGGCCACTTTGAGTTCTTGGTGATTCCCTTAGGTGTGACCAATTCCCCAGCAGTGTTCATGGGAATCATGAACAGGATATTCCAACCTTTCCTCAATTGTTTCAAGGTGGTCTTCATTGACGACATCTTAGTGTACTCAACGTCAGAGGAGGATCATGCTAGACACCTATAAATAGTCCTAGAAACACTCTAAGAGCACCAAATTTACAGTAATCTCCCAAAGTTATAGTTCTATATTTAGGAGGTCCACTTTCTAGGACATGTTATCTCGGAGGCTGGATTTGCAGTGGAACCAGCGAAGATAGAGGTAGTGTTTTATTGGGAGCCACCAAGGAGAGTAACTAAGGTGCAGTGCTTCTTGGGGTTGGTTGGATACTACCAGAGGTTCGTGCCTACCTTTTCTAGAGTATTATAATCCTTTTTAGCTTTGAAAAAGAAGGGATATCCCTTTTGTGGATAGAGAAGTTCCTGAAGAGTTTCCAGGAACTAAGGCAGGGACTGAAAAGTGCCCCCATCTTGAGACTACCAAAAGAGGGCATTGGGTATGTAGTATTTTGTGATGCATCAAGAACCTAACTAGGTTGTGTCTTGATGTAGGATCAAGAAGTGATTGCCTACAGCTCATGGTAGTTGAGGCAGCATGATCAGAACTATGCAACTCATGACCTGGAGTTAGCAGCACTGGTATTTTCCTTGAAGATGTGGTGGAACTACTTGATGGGTGAATAGTTTACCATCTACTCTGACCACAAGAGTCTCAGGTATATCTTCTCACAGAAGGACCTTAACTTGAGACAGCAGTGATGGCTGGAGTTCCTCTATAACTATGACTTTGAGATAGTCTATACTCCCGGGAAGGGGAATGTGGTGGCATACGCACTCAACAGGAGGTCTGGTTTACATCTTTTGAGTGAGGTGATGGAGAAGCTAGCTGCGATTTAGATAACTTTTATGGATGATGATGGAGTAGCTTACCTTCAATCAATGACTATCACTCTCCCACTCTTATAGTGAGTTAGAGAGTCACAGCTTTCATATATTGATTGTGAGGCTCAACGTGCTCAGTTATCCTTAGGACAAGATCCTGATGGATTTTCGATAGGTGGGGAGCACGTTATCCTTTTCAGAGGATGCAACGTAGTACCAGTGACTTTACAAGGGGAATTTTTTAGGGAGTTCCATAAATCCACTTTGGTGGTACATCCTAGTGTAGTGAAGATGTATCTGGACCTCTAATGTCAGTACTGGTAGCTAAGGATGAAGAAAGCAGTGGAAGATTTCATGTCACAATGTCTCACTTGTCAGCAAATGAAGGTTGAGCGTCAAGTTCCAGCAGGCTTTCCCAACCACTTGAGGTTCTGAAGTGGAAATGGGATGGTATCTCAATGGACATCGTGATGGGGTTTCCACGCACGTAAAGGGTCCATGATTCTATATGGGTGATCACTAACTGACTCACCAAGTCAACTCACTTCCTACCCATCTAGGAGTAGGGATCGGTAGAGGGCTTGGGACGCCTCTACATTCAAGAGATAGTGCAGATTCATGGGGTACCTTCGATGATTGTCTCAGACCGTGAAGCATGATTTACATCCCGGTTATGGAAGTGATTTTAGGAGGCGTTTAGGACTCAACTGTGCTTGAGCACAACATTTCACCCTCAGATAGATGGTCAGACAGAGTGGACCATACAGACCTTGGAGGACATGCTTCGTGCTTGCGTACTTAATTTTGGTCACATTTGGGAGGACCACTTACCACTGATGAAGTTTTCAAACAACAACATTTATCACTCCTCCATTGTCATGGAGCCGTTTGAGGCCTTGTAAGGATGGTCGTGCAGATCACCTCTATGTTGGACAGACCCAGGGGAGTCAGCACTCATGGGTCCAGAGTTGGTACGGGCTACCACTGAGAAGGTGCAGATCATCTAGGAGCGGATGAGGACTACACAGATCATACATAAATTGTATGCCGACAAGAGATGGAGACCCTTGTAGTTTGAGGAGGGATACCATGTGTTCCTTCAGGTCTCACCCTAATGGGGTTTGTGGAGATTTGGCTGGGGCGGCAAGTTATCTCTGAGGTTTATCAGACCTTTCAATATTCTCATTAGAGTTAGCAAGGTGGCATACCACCTAGATCTTCCCCCACAGATGCACCGGGTGCATGATGTTTTCCAAATTTCATAGTTTATGAGGTATGTGTATGACCCATTGCATGTAATCGATTGGGGAGAGCTATAAATTGAATATGGGGCAACATTTGCTGAGTTTCCAGTGGAGATAGAGGATCGACCAGAGCGGGTCCTTCATGGATGGTCAATCCCTCTGGTATGTTTTCTATGGTATCATGGGAATCTCTAGGAGATCACATGGGATCAGGAGGCTCGGATTCATTCTTAGTACCCCATTTGTTTTTTTATCCTTGTTTTGGATTACAAGGACATGAATCCCAAAAAGTGGGGAGTAATGTAATGTCTCAGAATTTTCGTGTAATTTTTTTTAAAATTATATGGTATTATTTAGAGACCATGGGCTTTGACGGCATGTGATTCTGAGGCCCGCTGAGTCTGAAATAGAATTTTGAACCTTTTTTTAGTTCTTTTAAGTAAACACGAAAGTGGGTTTTTATAACTTTTAAACCGGTGCTCAAATAAAAAATCTAGGTGCACCTTTGAACTCAGAATGCTAGGATTTTCCTAGAAAGGACTTAACTTCGACCAGCAAGGTTCGGATGGAAAATTTAATTTTTAGACTTTTTGAAAAATAATAAAATAAATTAAAAATGTTATTTTATTTTTCTTCCCTCACTGTTTAGTGGTAGACAGCAGCGCTATGGTGCGGTGATGAGGCGCATTAAATGAATCTCATTAATGGCTCATTTTTTTGTAGCATAATGATGCATTAATTGAAGCATAACAGATACATTGTTTCATAAATGAAACAACATAACGACGTGACATCGCAACCTAACAAAAATGTTGTGACATGTTTTATTTTTATTATGCTAATGCATTTTAAGAATGAGAATTAAACTATGGAAATTATTTAATGAACCTACAGAAAGTATTCCCTCTAATGATGAACGAAGAACGCTAGCAATATCGCTAGCATCGTCGACGCTTTATGAAGAACCATACCAAGAAGCAATGAATGCCAACAAAGCTTGAATCTATGAGGGAGGATTGCTTCAATGGAGAATTTAGATCGAGGTGGGAGTTTTTTTCATTTTAAATTTTCCCCGTTATTATTCTAAAACAACGAATGTAGATCAATGCATGAAAAGGTTGATTTGTGAATAGTGTATTCTTGCTGGAGAGTTTTTTTCTTGGGTTTTTTCACCAGGATTGAGTATAATCTGTTGGAACTGTAATCCCAACCTCCTCCCATTTTTAAAACTCTAACGCAGAGGGCACGAGCCGACACAAACAAGGCTCGAGTCCGTCCCCTTGTGTGTTCTTTGTGTTTGAGCATTCAAATTGGCGTCAAGGAAAATTCAAGGCTTTCGTAGGGAAGGTGACACCCCACGGTGGCTAGAGGCGTAGGCAGTGCGAAGAATGGAAAATCAGTGCAGAACTGGTGGTCCACAGAAGAACCCACCAGCATGCCGGTGCCGGCGGTGGCCCACGGCGGCGGCAGTAGGCAGGTGGAAGCGCACCATGACGGTGTGCAAGAGGATGCGTCGTGGTTGGCATCAGGACTTGGTGGTGTGGCAAGAGCCTCTGGCCTCCTTGTCAGCCGCTGGCAGCAGGCGGATGTGGTCTCCCAACCACATTGGTGCACCAAAGACGTGGAACCACACGGCATCGCATGCGGTAAATCTGTGGTCAACCAACTACGGGTGGCTACCTGGCCCCGCGGATGATCCGCGAGGTAGATGGGGTGTCAGACACGGCTTCCAGCCACGTCCCGACCAGCTGAAGGCCAATCTGCCTATGGTGGACCAGGCAGGGTGCGGGTTGTCCCAGCGGGCTGGCCCCAGGCCGGGTTGGGTCGGCGGACCCAGGTTGCGTCAGACTAGACTCGGATCCAACCGACACCTTTTTGGAAAAATGCCAATATCTTTCAAACTGAGTGTCTGATTGATGATCTATTTGCGGCGTTGTAACCTCATGACAAGGTGGATCTTTTGACATAGTATATGGGGGATTTCATGGAAGTTGAAATATGAATAATGGATTGGGTAGCGGTTCTCCCAATATCAAGCGTGCTACATTTGGAAACCCTACGATTGGATGGGACCTAAAGACTGCAAACAAGTGACCCTATGTGGATCGGATACTATGGCCTAGTGGGAAGAGGATTCTATGTGACCCAGCAAGCCCATAGGGGGGAGAATCTTCTGTTTTACTAGGTAGACCCACAGTACTTGATAGGAGGAGTACGTCATTATGGCTAGTGTGAAGTGGATTTTGTGTGACCCGGCATACCCATGGTGGGGAGCGGCTTCTGTGTAACCCATCATACCCACAATACTCATTAGGGATGAGTACCACAATAGTCTAAGGTTAGTGGTAAGTGGCTTATGTGTGACCCAGCAGGCCCACTGTACTCATTGAGGAGGAGTTCTCCAGTAGCCCATGGTGTTCGCTGATGTGACTCATGGTCCTGCATTCCTAGTCTAAATTATACCTTATGTGAGTTGTCTTACTTCGTGATCAAGCTTCATTATTTGTTTTGTGTATTTATTTGTGGTATTTCCTTTGTGTTTCGGGGTCCCTACTGAGTATATTGTTACTAACCCCTACATGGGCTTCACCCTCATGTGTTGTGTCTGGTGCAGATGACTGCCGCCATGACATAGGACTTGGTGTAACATCTCAAGGTTTTCTAAAAATAAATTTAAAATGCTTGAAATTTTGTTTAAGGTATATATTTATAAGTATCCTTTAAACATAATTTTATTTTCTTATATGTTTTTAATTTCAATAAACTGTCATCTACAATTGTGTTCAGTATGTTATTTAGAGTCTGATGAAACAAACTTGTTTTTTGGTGAATAGTAACATGCCCATATGAATAGTAATATGAATAGTAATATGACCTCATGAATAGTAAATAATATTATTATTTTATTTTCCCAAGGAAATAGGATAATGGGATCTTAATTAATTTTCCAATGTCACATAAAACAAATTGCACTTCAATATTGTTATTTTTCGAATTAACTATGACCTTATTTAAAAATTAAATTAATAATATTTAGAAAATTATTTTTGAAAAATGGAGTTCATTTTTGAATTCTACATGTCGAAAAATTGTTGGGGTAAATTTTTGGTATTTTTCTGAAACTCTTGAATTTTCGGTGAATAGTGAAATACGATAAAATACAGTATAATCAATTTATCAGTAAAAATGCACTATTTATGACATCATAAGTGATGCAAGGCCACTTTCTTTGAACTCACAAGATATTATCACTATTTAGGGCCACTTTATTTGAGATTATTCAAAGTCTTGATAAAAATATTATAATAATGATTAAAATAATCTAAAATACCTCCCCTCCTCCACTATAAATATCACCCTCACTCCCCTCTTCCTCCCACACCTCTCAAGCCTTGATCATTGTCTAATTTCTGACAAATTCCCTCCCCAATCTTCTTCCCCACGTCCTAGAACTGCTGGTCTCACCAAAATACCAAAATCAAAGCCCTTAAGAAGGATCTCAAGGAGAAGAGATCAAGAGGTAAACAACCACTTTTATTTTCTTTCTTGTCTTTCATTTTTTGTTATTCTATTCCATTACCTTTGTCTTGTGTTGGGATATTTCATTAAATATTCCCCCCTTACTGTCCATATCTTGTATGAATGATGATATATTCCATTCCTCTCATCAATATTGTTTTTATTAAATTTTAAGAGACGTCGTTAGGCTGCCGAATTTTCGTGAGAAATTTCTCAAGATTTTCTTTTATTTCATGATTCGTTTTTCTTCTTTCCTCACTCCCTCTTATCCAAGGGGCACGAAATCTCCAGAATCATTTATATTCATTATTTTCTCATGATTATGGAAATTTCCTCATCATTATTCTTCTCCTCTTCCACTTATTTAAAGAATCAAAAAACATTGTCCATTTGTGTCCAATTACCGATATCGTGGACGATGTATTTTCAATTTCCATTAATTCTTTAAATTCTGGTCATGAAACCATTTATATGGTTGAACCAGGTTATAATATATGTTTTATGACTCATATAAGTTTCTGGAATTCTTTTGTACTCATGTTTCAAATTTAAAAGACAAAAAGAGGTTGTTATTATCAAAGAACCACTTAAATGATCTAAACGAACATCATTAATGTTTTATCTAATGAATCATCCTCATATAAAGAATCAAAGTGATAAATGGTATAATTTATGGTACTTGAAATATGTAAATACAAATCCATTCCAATTCTGGAGTTTCACTTTCAATCAACAAGAACGATTCATCATGAACCGATCGTGGAAATCACAAAAGAACTCACCCAAAATAATGCAAGGAACAAAATACTAACAATTAAGGGGTGAAGTGAGGTTATGAAATGACCATATAAGATGTTATAAACATGAAAATGTTTCTGTAAAATACTAATAACACTCTTTTAGACATTATACAGGAGGTTTTAACAAGTTTTAAGTAAGACAAGCTTAAGGTAAGGGAATTCTTAACCCGATTTCCATTCTTTGGGTTAACCTTCTAATTTAATATTTATGGGATATTTTAATTGTTTGTGTGATGGGTTATGTTTATATTATGTTCCATTATGTGTATTTACAGAGTATATACATATTCCATCCACTCTATTAAGTCTCACTTCAAGTATATGATGTTTATAAGGGACTTTTCTTCTAAAATCCACTTTAAAAATTCTGTTTTACAAGATTCAAAAGCAATGTTTTTATGATATTATTTATGTTGTATAATTATGTTTTGGTTTTGGGAATTGTTTATGATGAAGGGTGGGACCTATATTTCCCTCCAATGCATTGGGTATGAGTAAGTTGGAGGTCGGCCGTATGGTTACTCCACGTGTAACTGTGATGGTTACACAAAGTATGGTAGCCGTGAGGGTTACAAATTTTACGGTAACCAAGATGGTTACAAGATTATGTAAGTAATTCCCTAAGATACCTCTATGATTATATTTATGTTTTTTTGAATCTTGTGTAAATATCATGTTACACGAAGTAAGTATTTATTGGTGGAAAGCATGTCTTTTGAAAATGTTTTCATACGTTATGAGTATTCATGGACTAGTGTGATTTTTCCTTCTTTTTCATACCTTACTGAGATTTTGTGCTCATCCCAGGTTTTTAAATGATTTTTCACAGGTTAATGGATGAGTAATACAAGTAAGGAAGACATGTTAAATGTTGAAGAATTGTCAAGGAGTCTTGTTTTAAGTTTTATTGTTTTATATTCTGAGAAAAATGGAAACTGATTTTATGGTATCCACTATGTAACAATGTGTAATGTTATGAATGTTTTGTCTTAATTATCTAAACCTATAAACTTGAAAATATCCTCATTGTAAAAGGAATTTTTTTTCTTGAATAAATTCAAGATTATGTATGTAATAAGTACAGGTCTTTATAGTTGTTATCAGAGGATGGTTTAGATAACTTTAGGGGTTAAGGTGATGTGAATAGAATACCATAAATAATTTTCACTCTATGTTTAATTTGTTATAGAATTTAAAGATTACCATGTTGCTTCATCTAATAAATTTTTGTTTAGAATGGTTGTCCGCAGAAGGAACATGGATACTGAAGAGGAGAGGCACCGACATAATGACATCCTTCCTGATCTACAGCCTGGAATGGTAGGGATTGGAAACGAGCAGTTTGTGACAGTAATGGCTCAGCTAACACGGGAAATAAATGGTGGTGGAATCCATGCAAGAGAACAAATAGAGGCACCCCAACAGAACATGACAGTGGTGGAACATTTTATGAGACAACATCCTCCTGCATTCAATGGATCTTCTGACCCAGTGGAAGCAAAAGGATGGATTAAATCCCTTGAAAAGATATTTGATGTTATGGGATGTTCGGACAATCAAAAGGTAAGTCTTTCCATTTATCGTTTTGAAGGGGAATCTGATCAGTGGTGGTAAATGGTAATTAATATCAGGGGTAGAGATGATTTTGATGCCTTAGTGTGGGATGAATTTAAAAGTATTTTTCTTGAAAAATATTTTCCTAAGGTGGTGCGACTTAGAATGGAGAAGAAATTCCTTGAATTGAAACAAAAGGAGAAAGATTCAGTGGCTATGTATGAGGCGAACTTCAGCCCACTGGCGAGGTATGCTCCAAATCTTATTCTGGATCTCGATAGCAAAATCAACCACTTTTACTCAGGATTGAAGCCAAGGTATCGAAGGGCATTGGCTTCCCGTAAATACAAAAGTTATGAGAAACTTTTCCGATGTGATGAGAGGGTAGAGATGGAGTTTGCTGAAGATCACATGCATTTTGGAAACAAAGAGAAGAAGAGGTCATGTTGGCAAGCAATGGGTAAGAATCAACCAAAGAAATCTGATGGTAAGAAAATCCAGTTTCCAGTTTGTGAAAAGTGTGGCAAAAAGAACCCTGGGGAATGTCTTATGAAAACTGGTAAGTGTTTTAAATGTGGTAAGTTTGGACATATGTCCCGAGATTGCAATGAAAATGATCCAAAGACTAATCCTGATAAGAAAACTGTAAAGTGTTTTAAATGTGGTGAGATGGGTCACTATGAAAATGCATGTCCAAAGAGGGATCCAAATGATGCAAAGAATCCAGAATACAAGCAGAAAGGTGTAGCGATATCCTTTGCGACTACGTCAGCAGGTGTTGGTCTATCCAATGAAGTTGTATCAGGTACTTTGTTTGTTCACTCATATTTTTCTAAAGTTTTGTTTGATACGGGGTCTACACATTCCTTCATCTCTGAGAAATTTTCTAGTAAATTGGAAATATCAACTCAACAAATGAGACCCGAACTTGTTGTTAAAACACCAGGGGGAAATGTTATAGCAAAGAGGAATTATAAGAATATTTCTATTGTGGTATGTGGAAAGACTTTACCTGAAAACCTTGTTGTTTTACCCTTAGTCGAGTTTGATGTTATTCTGGGGATGGACTGGCTTTCTGATTATCATGCTAAGATTGACTGTAGAGCTAAAGAAGTTGTTTTTCAGAAAGAGTTTCAGTTTTTATACAAGAATGAACCCATACAATTGATAACATATCAGGAAGCTGAGAAACTACTGAAAGATGGAAGTGAAAGTTATCTTGATCATATTGTTGAAAACAATGGAACTATTCAAATTAATGATGTGCCAGTGGTAAATGAATACCTTGATGTTTTTCCTGAGGATTTAACCAGTTTCATACCTGAACGAGAAGTCGAATTCACAATTAACTTAGTTCCTGATGCTAAGCCAATTTCAAAACCCCCATATCGTATGGCTCCAATAGAACTTCTTGAATTGAAAAATCAGTTGCAGGATTTTCTTGTCAAAGGCTTCATTCGTCCCAAAACTTCACCATGGGGTGCCCCTGTTTTGTTTGTTAAAAAGAAAAATGGTTCCATGAGACTTTGCATTGATTATAGAGCTTTGAATAACATCACTGTTAAAAATAAGTATCCTTTGCCACATATTGATGACTTGTTTGATCAACTCCAGGGAGCTCAGTACTTTTCCAAGAATTACTTAAGATCTGGATACCATCAGCTGAAGGTGAAGGAGGACGAAATCCTGAAAACAGCCTTTCGTACTAGATATGGGCATTATGAATTTGTTGTTATGCCATTTGGGTTAACTAATGCACCTGTTGTATTCATGAATCTTATGAATAGTGTATTTCATGAGTTCTTGGATAAGTTTTTGGTTGTATTTATTGATGACATTCTGGTTTTTTATAAAAATAAATAGGAACATGAAAAGCATTTAAGGGTTGTTTTACAAACTTTAAAAGAAAATAAACTATATGGAAAATTCAGCAAGTGTGATTTTTGGTTGCAACAGATTTATTTTATTAGGCACATTTTAAATAAGGATGGAATAACAGTTGATCCTGCCAAAACAAAAGTAGTTGATGAATGGCCAAGACCCACAAATGTTACAGAGATTCGTAGTTTTATGGGCTTAGCAAGTTATTACCGACGGTTTATTAAGAACTTTTCACGGTTATCTAGCCCGATAACTAAGTTAACACGGAAAGGTGTTAAATTTTTTTGGACAGGGGAATGTGATGTTTGTTTTTAGGAACTAAAGAAGATATTGGTGAATGCTCTAGTTTTCTCCTTACCTTCCCGGAATGGTGAGTTTGTCATCTACAGTGATGCTTCTTTGAAGGGACTTGGTTGTGTTTTGATGCAGAATGATCAGGTAATTGCCTATGCTTCGAGACAACTTAAACCTCATGAGCTAAATTATCCCACACATGATTTGGAATTGGTAGTTGTGGTTTTTGCTTTGAAAATATGGAGGCATCATCTATACGGAACCAAATGACAAATATATACTGACCATAAAAGTCTAAAGTATATATTCACTCAGAAGAAATTAAACATGAGGCAGAGAAGATGGCTAGAACTGATAAAGGATTATGACTGCACGATCAATTACCATCCTGGAAAAGAAAACAAAGTAGCAGATGCCTTAAGTCGGAAAACGTTTGGAACATGATCCCTTGATTAATGATTTAATGAATTTTGGATTGGAAGTTGTTGGTGCAGTGAATACCTCTCTTTTGTTTCAGGTTTCAGTGCAGTCTTCATTGTCAGACAGAATTATGAAAGCACAGAGGGAAGACTGTGAGCTACAGAAAAAGGTAGAATTGGTTAAAATGGGTAAGTTGGCAGAATTTAATCTTGATAAAGATTGTGTTTTAAGATTTGGAAAAAGTTTGTGTGTGCCTTGTGATTCCCAGTTGAAGAAATAATTGTTGTGTGAATCTTATAGTTCTCCATTTTCTGTTCATCCTGGAAGTACTAAGATGTACAGAGACCTTTGAGAGTATTATTGGTGGAATGGGATGAAAGGAGATATTGCTGATTTTACAATGAAATGTTTGACATGTCAGCAGGTTAAAGCAGAGAGGTAGTTACCAAAGGGAATGCTTCATCATTTTCCAGTGCTAGAGTGGAAATGGGAGAATATATCCATGGATTTTGTGGTGGGACTACAAAATACTTCTCGAGGTAACAATGCGATTTGGGTTATTGTTGATCGGCTAACAAAGTCTGTACATTTTATTTCTATTCGAGATACAATGACATTAGATCAGCTTTCTCGATTGTACCTCAAGGAGATTTTCAGGTTACATGGATTTCCTCTTTCCATTGTGTCTGACCGAGATCCCAGGTTCACTTCTAAATTTTGGAAGGGACTTCAGAAGTCTTTGGGCACAGAGTTGAATTTCAGTACAGCTTTTTAGCCTCAATCAGATGGGTAGTCAGAACGAACGATTCAAACTTTGGAGTATATGATTCGAGCTTATTCAATGGACTATCAGGGAAGTTGGGATCATCATCTTTCTTTAGTTGAGTTTTCTTATAATAACAGTTTCCATTCCAGTATTCAGATGGCACCTTTTGAGGCCTTGTATGGAAAGCGGTGTCGGACTCCTGCATTTTGGGATGAAGTCGGTGAAAGAAAGTTGATGGGGCCAGAATTAGTAAAAGAAGTGGCTGAGAAAGTGAGGATGATCCAGAAACACATGAGGACAACTCAAAGCAGGCAGAAAAGTTATGCAGATAACAGAAGGAAAGACTTCTCTTTCGAGTTAGGTGACCATGTTTTCCTTAAAATCTCTCCTTGTAAAATTGTGATGCATTTCGGTAAGAAAGGGAAACTAAGTCCACGGTTCATTGGTCCTTTTGAAATCTTAGATAAAGTTAGAACAGTTGCATACCACGTAGCTTTGCCTCCGAGCTTGTTTTAGGTACACAATGTTTTTCATTTTTCGATGTTAAGAAAGTATGTTCCAGATTCATCACATGTCTTGAGGCCGGAAGCAGTTCAGCTGGCAGAGAACCTTTATTATGAAGAGAAACTGGTTCAGATTCTTGATCGAAGAGAACAGGTATTGCAGAATAAGGCAATCCACCAGGTAATGGTTTTGTGGAGAAACCACATGGTTGAAGAAGCAACATGGGAGTCTGAAAATGCTATGAGGGAAAAATACCCTCAGTTGTTTAATAAGTAAATAAAATTGTGAGGACGCAATTTCAAGAAGGTGGGGATAATGTAACATCCCAAGATTTTCTAAAAATAAATTAAAAATGCTTGAAATTTTGTTTAAGGTATATATTTATAAGTATCCTTTAAACAAAATTTTATTTTCTTATATGTTTTGAATTTCAAGAAACTGTCATCTGCAATTGTGTTCAGTATGTTATTTAGAGTCTGATGAAACAAACTTGTTTTTTGGTGAATAGTAACATGCCCATATGAATAGTAATATGAATAGTAATATGACATCATAAATAGTAAATATTATTATTATTTTATTTTCCCAAGGCAATAGGATAATGAGATCTTAATTAATTTTCTAATGTCACATAAAACTAATTGCACTTCAATATTGTTATTTTTCGAAATAACTGTGACCTTATTTAAAAATTAAATTAATAATATTTAGAAAATTATTTTTGAAAAATGGAGTTCATTTTTGAATTCTACATGTCTAAAAATGGTTGGGGTAAATTTTTGGTATTTTTCTGAAACTCATGAATTTTCAGTGAATAGTGAAATACGATAAAATATAGTATAATCAATTTATCAGTAAAAATGAACTATTTATGACATCATAAGTGATTCAAGGCCACTTTCTTCGAACTCACATGATATTATCACTATTTAGGGCCACTTTATTTGAGATTATTCATAGTCTTGATAAAAATATTATAATAATGGTTAAAATAATCTAAAATACCTCCCCTCCTCCACTATAAATATCACCCTCACTCCCCTCTTCCTCCCACACCTCTAAAGCCTTGAGAATTGTCTAATTTCTACCAAATTCCCTCCCTAATCTTCTTCCCCACGTCCTAGAACTGCTGGTCTCACCAAAAGACCAAAATCAAAGCCCTTAAGAAGGATCTCAAGGAGAAGAGATCAAGAGGTAAACAACCTCTTTTATTTTCTTTCTTTTCTTTCATTTTTTGTTATTCTATTCCATTCCCTTTGTCTTCTGTTGGGATATTTCATTAAATATTCCCCCCTTACTTTCCATATCTTCTATGAATGATGATATATTCCATTCCTCTCATCAATCTTGTTTTTATGAAATTTTAAGAGACGTCTTTAGGCTGCCGAATTTTTGTGAGAAATTTCTCAATATTTTCTTTTATTTCATGATTTGTTTTTCTTCTTTCCTCACTCCCTCTTATCCAAGGGGAATGAAATCTCCAGAATAATTTATATTCATTATGTTCTCATGATTATGGAAATTTCCTCATCAGTATTCTTCTCCTCTTCCACTTATTTAAAGAATCAAAAAACATTGTCCATTTGTGTCGAATTACCGACATCGTGGACGATGTATTTTCAAATTCCATTAATTCTTTAAATTCTGGTCATGAAACCATTTATATGGTTGAAACAGGTTATAATATATGTTTTATGACTCATATAAGGTTATTTAATTCTTTTGTACTCATGTTTCAAATTTAAAAGACAAAAAGAGGTTGTTATTATCAAAGAACCACTTAAATGATCTAAACGAACATCATTAATGTTTTATCTAATGAATAATCCTCATATAAAGAATCAAAGTGATAAATGGTATAATTTATGGTACTTGAAATATTTAAATACTAATCCATTCCAATTCTGGATTTTCACTTCCAATCAACAAGAACGATTCATCGTGAACCGATCGTGGAAATCACAAAAGAACTCACCCAAAATAATGCAAGGAACAAAATACTAACAATTAAGGGGTGAAGTGAGGTTATGAAATGACCATATAATATGTTATAAACATGAACATGTTTCTGTAAAATACTAATAACACTCTTTTAAACATTATACAGGAGTTTTTAACAAGTTTGAAGTAAGACAAGCTTAAGGTAAGGGAATTCTTAACCCGATTTCCATTTTTTGGGATAACCTTCTAATTTAATATTTATGGGATATTTAAATTGTTTGTGTGATGGGTTATGTTTATATTATGTTTCATTATGTGTATTTATATATTATATACATATTCCATCCACTCTATTAAGTCTCACTTCAAGTATATGATGTTTATAAGGGACTTTTCTTCTAAAATCCACTTTAAAAATTCTGTTTTACAAGATTCAAAAGCAATGTTTTTATGATATTATTTATGTTGTATGATTATGTTTGGTTTTAGGCATTGTTTATGATGAAGGGTGGGACCTATATTTCCATCCAATGCATTGGGTATGAGTAAGTTGGAGGTCGGCCGTATGGTTACTCCACGTGTAACTGCGATGGTTACACAAAGTATGGTAGCCGTGAGGGTTACAAATTTTAAGGTAGCCAAGATGGTTACAAGATTATGTAAGTAATTCCCTAAGATACCTATATGAATATATTTATGTTTTTTTGGATCTTGTGTAAATATCATGTTACACGAAGTAAGTATTTATTGGTGGAAAACATGTCTTTTGAAAATGTTTTCATACGTTATGAGTATTCATGGACTAATGTGACTTTTCCTTCTTTTTCATACCTTACTGAGATTTTGTGCTCATCCCAAGTTTTTAAATGATTTTTCACAGGTTAATGGATGAGTAATAAAAGTAATTAAGAAATGTTAAATGTTAAAGAATTGTCAAGGAGTCTTGTTTTAAGTTTTAATGTTTTATATTCTGAGAAAAATGGAAACTGATTTTATGGTATCCACTATGTAACAATGTGTAATGTTATGAATGTTTTGTCTTAATTATCTAAATCTATAAACTTGAAAATATCATCAATGTAAAAGGAAGTGTTATCTTGAATAAATTCAATATTATGTATGTAACAAGTGAGGGTCTTTATACTTGGTGTCCTAGGACCTAGTGGTACCTAGTGAGACCAGGCAGGCAGAGCGTACTTATACGGCTTCCAGCAGCTACTCTACACTTACCCATTAGGTGGGGTTTCTAGCGGATGTCTTTCATAATTTTCCTTGTACTTTCATATTTTCTGTTTATCTTTTGTTGGGTTTTTATTCTGTCCTATTTGACCTATAGTTTTTACTTTTACTCAGTGGTTGTTTAGTGGTATGCATGTTTACTTTTCCAGCTTTGGGATGTGGTTGTGTGTGTGTATAAAGGTACTCAAGAATAGCCTCCCACTTACAGGTTAATTCCATCGACACTAGTCACCAACCCTTGGACTTCAGGAGGCAAGCTTGGGGTATATCATGGCACGGGCCCCAGAGGATGGGTCGTGACAACATGGGATAACTTTGGGACATACATAAGAAATGGGTGAGCTATAAACCCCATTAAGGTAATAAACATGGAATAACATGAATAAATTAATACAAGTTAGACAATAGGCATGTCAATGGGTCATAAAAGGAGTGAGAATCGTAAAAATGAAAAATGAGGCTTGATATAGAATGATAATCATAAATGCAACACAGGAAATGTGTAAACAACTTAAAACACTTCATCATAAACATAGGTCAAGGATAGATGCAAATACATCATGATGGAAAAAGTCATGTGATGGATTAGGTTCACTACCTAATCCCTTTCATGGCTTATCATGAGACTAAAACATTACCCAATGCATTGGAGTCCTATATAATTATGGTTTCATCGGTCACTTTTATTTCATTCTCAAGCTTAAGTGTGCTACATAGATCATAAAACATGGAATCATTTATCATCACATTTTATTTCAAGGTCAAGGATTGTGTAATTTATACATTTAAGTCCCAAATAAAATAATTATAAGTACATGAAGGTTAATAACTTTGATAGGAAAAGGGTACGAGTATTCGTTATACAATTGTTTGTCATGGAAAATCGCGATGAAATTTAAGTAGCATAGAGGGGGTATATAAATGTTCATGGGTGGACTTAATGAGATTAATAGGGGTATCTCATAATTTAGACATAAAATGGATAGAAATGGGGATATTTAAGAACATATACCAATATTAGGAATTGGAGATAAAAGGAATAATATAATAAATATACTTGAATAAAGAGGGGAATGAGTGGAACCCTTACCTTGAGAGGGTGATTCAAAATACTTGGGTGGGGGTTTCTTGAGTGTTTGGGGGAACCTTGGGAGGAATATAGAGATGGAAGGGTAGAGTAATAAAGTTCTATATGGTTTTTGAGTAAAGATAAATGGGAGGTTGGGTGTGTTTATAGAGGAAATTAGTGGGGAATTATTTATTATTTCTAAAACTTATGTTTTGGACTCTATAACAGAGTAATAAAAATAAAAAAACGTCCCCATGGTTTCTGAAAAATAGGGGTAGTTTTTATTATTTTATTTTCAAAAGGTCTGAAATTATTAAAATATTACCCATGGTGATGTGAAAGTGATTCATGTTCTTAAATAAATGATTTTAAAACATTAAAATATTTTATACGTTTTGGAGGATTCATAATGGATTTATAAAATTAATAAAATTATATCAAAAATATATTATTTTAAAGGTAAAATTTATATTTTTTCTTATATACCATTTTAGTATTTATTACATCATTTTGGGTCATTATGATGTCATAATACACACTGTATATTTATACCATAATTAATTTTTACTCAAAAAATTGATTGTCTCGGAAAATTATTAAAAATTAAAAATTGGATAATTTTGAAATTTTGATTCAACAAATAATATTTATTTTATCTAAATAATTTTCTAAATATATGAATTTTCACTTTTAAAATAAGAATCAATATAAACTGAGAAATGCTGGGTTTTTTGACAATAACAGTTTTTGAACCCTTATAAAAATTACATTTGACTTCATAAAAATTGTATAACCATTTATATTTAATATAAATTATTTAATAATATTATTTATTTAATAAATCCTTTAATTCATTAAAATAAATTCCTTGATTGAATTTTCATATTACCCAGAAATACAATTTGTATTTTATTGTATCAAAATAAAAATTATTTATTAAGTAACAATAATAAGATGAAAATATATTCATTATTATATAAAATATACATATAAATATTATTAGGGTCTTGATACATATTCCTTTAATACACCAGTAAATTCCCTAAGTGTCACGACCTGTCCTAGAGGGGCATGTACCGTGACTACCCCAAGCCCGCCTCCAATAGGCCAAGGGCTGGAGACTAGCACCAAGTAGGCATATCCCACAAATGGGAGGAATTTACCTAAGTACCTATACACACACACATATCCCTAAGAACAAAATAATTAAATGTAAAACACTAAGTAAAAAATCATGAATACCACTAAGATACCAACAACAGAGTATGATAGTAGAAAACCAGAAATTAAACAGGGCTAGAATACAAGCCCATCCAAAAAAGGAGTCTATAAAGTGAATGAACAAGTTCCTAAAACTCATCCGCAAAAAATCCTACCTGAAGGGTAGGTGTAGGACAGATGTCTAAATTCATAGGAGCACATATCGACTATCTGGTCTCTTTAAGCACCACCTGGTCCTATTCCACCTTGGACTCCATCAAATCATCAATCGTCTGCATAAGACAAGACACGTGTGGGAAAAGCTCGTGCAGGGGATCGACGCTTTGACGGTGTCCTAAGTGGATCGGGACTAGGTGGGGCTTAGAGAGACTAGATATTAAAGATTTTCTCCTAAAAATTCATATAGTTATCTTATACCTACCCTTCAGGTAGGGTTTTCTATGGATGAGTTTCAAGAACTTGTGCATTCACTTTCCATACTCCTTTTTGGGTGGGATTGTATTCTGGGCCTGTTTACTTTCTGGTTTTCTACTGTCATACTCTATTTTTGGTATCTTAGTGGTACACATGCTTGTTTACTTAGTGTTTTACATTTCATCATTTTGGTATTGGAGATGTGTGCATGTGTATAGGTACTTAGGAAAATACCTCCCATTTTTGGGATATGCCTACTCAGTTCTAGTCGTTGGACCCTGGCCTATTAGAGGTGGGATTATGGTAGTCACAGTATGGTAACCTCTAGTATGGGTCATGAAAGAGTGGTATCATAGGAGGTATATTCTACCTAAATAACTAAAAGTCTATGAAATTGGTTTGAGTAAATAGTGTTGAGTGTTTCAAGTTCGGATTTCAGTCCAGGTAATCCAGTTTTGGTGTGGTGGTTGATGAATCCATACACCAAGACTCTAAATTTTTCTTTTTGACTCGGTACATGAAAACACTAGTTGTAGGGAAAACAATTATACATGCATCATATAGGATTTGGGTGTGTTCTCATTTCTTTCTTGAGCCGGATCATCAGGTATACTCTATTGATTGTGGTACATCTTGTTCTATTTCGGGATTCCTCCATGCAGATAGCCAGTCAAGATTCCATTGTGTGATCACGAGGATGATCCACCTAGTGAAAAGGTGTTATTACAGGGGATTATATCAGAAATAGAACCTTTAGGTGGTTTACCAGTGGTACCACCACCCATCGAGCAGCAATTACTACCAGCGCTACCAGTTGAGGATGCACACAGGTTGAGTGAATTTCATGAGTTCCAGAGGCATTGACCTCCCAGTTTTAGGGGTGGGACAGACCCCAAGGTAGCTGAGGATTGGATGGGGTCCATTACATCTGTCTTTTGCCTTATGAGGATTCCTTCCAACTAGATGGCAGTCCTAGCCATGAGTCTTCTTTAGGGATCAGTTGGACGATGGTGGAGCTTAGTGACCTAGACACACTATGAGATGAATCTATCTTGGGAATAATTTTAGTGTCTCTTCAGATATGAGTTCTTTTTTGTTATGTTACGCTCAATGCTTATACATGATCTTGTTCATCTATAGTAGGGTAGTTAGACAGTGGTGGAGTACTCAGCGAGATTTACTGATCTTTCTCACTACTCCACAGATATGGTACAAGACCCGTTCTTTAAGGCTCGGACCTTAGATCAGGTATTACACCAGGATATCATGGAATAAATTAAATCCATTATCATTCATACATATATTGGGGTACTAGATTGAGCTCTGCTAGCATAGATATTTCTAGTAGAGGAGACACCGACAATGGGAGCTACCACCGGGCACTAGGTAGCTGAGTCTTCGGCAGTAGGTAGTTGACAGCAGTCATAGGGACCCAAGCAGGTCAAGAACTTCAGGGGATGACCCCGGGATAAAGGATAAATAGTGTGGGGTTTCCAAGGCAGATCGATTTAGCTAAAGGATAATATGTGATATTCATGCTATGGTCGGGGACATCTAGCATGAGATTTCCCACCCCATCGTACAATAGATCAGGAGATGATAGAGGGACCACTTAGGTAGAGTCGAAGGAAAAAATAATGGTGGTAATAAGGTTATAGGATGTGGGAGAGGAGAAGGCAGGGTAGTATGAGGTGGGTAGAGGTTCAACGTATTACCACCATCACCCCCAGGTGGTCCACGACAGGCTCGGGGAGCTGGTGGACAGGGATGAGGCCAGCTTCAAGTGAAGAAGGATTATGACCCCGAGTCTCTAGGGATGATTATAGGTATGATATATGTATTTTACACCTTATCTTCATTTTTTATAGGTATAATTTCTGGTCATTATTTTCTTTCCACAGCCCTTGTTTGAGACTCGAAGATTTCAGTGGAACTGTTGACTCAGCCCTTACGTTTAGAGACTCCAATAGGAGGGGGTTTGATGATTACACATTGGTGTCGACAGTGTTAACTTACTCTTAGATCCAAGAGTTTTGGTTGGGATATCTTGGTAGCAGCGTCGAGGCCTTATGATTTCATTCTTGGTATGGATTGTTTATCCATAGTCCATGCTCAGAATAACTATTTTAGGTGTAGAGTGTGGAGTGTCTGTAGTAATGAGATTGGGTTTTCCTTTGTTGGGGAAAATTAAATGCATATGGTGTAGGATGTACTCATACATAAGATGGTGTCGTAGATCACACATCAATTAGATAGCCTTACCCCCGATGTAGTGGATGATATGAGTCCCTAGTTTCTTGAAGTGGTGGAGGAGTATGAGGACATATTTACTAAGGATGTTCCAGGATTACCTCCTCACAGGGAGGTAGACTTTTGTATTGATATATACCCTGGTATGGCACCGATATATACACCTGCATATCAGATGGCTCCCATAGAGCTTTGTGAGCTGAGGGTGCATTTGGAGGACCTATAGAGGAAGGGATTCATGATACCCAGTGTTTCACCATGGGCAGTCCCATATTTATTTTCCAAGAAGGAATATGGGAGATTGAGGTTATGTGTGGACTTATAGATCCTGAATTAGGTGACTGTTAAGAACAATTATCCACTACCTAGGATTGATGACCTCTTCGATTATTTGAAAGGGGTGTGGTGGTTATCAAAGATAGATCTTGAATTCGAATTTCACCAGCTTCGAGTATAGGATGAGGATATACTACAGATGGATTTCAGGATTTGGTATGACCATTACGAGTACTTGGTGATGCCATTTGGAATGAAAAATCCCTGATCAGTGTTCATGAGACTCGTTAATAGGATATTCTAGCCTTATTTAGACCAGTTCTTGTTAGTCTTCATTGATGACATCCCAGTGTACTCGATGTCTATGGAGGATCATGAGATACACTTGAGGATGGTCTTGGACACACTTTAAGAGAACCATCTTTATAGGAATCTCTCAAAGTGTTAGTTTTGGATATGAGAGGTCCATTTTCTGGGACACGTCATTTTAGAGGCTAGATTTTTGGTGGATCAAAAAAATATTTAGGTGGTGATTTCTTGGGATCCACTCAAAAGTTTTAAGAGGTGTGAAGTTTCCTTGGTTTGGTTGGGTAATATCAAAGGTTTTTACCTTAATTTTCCAGAGTAACAGCACCCTTCATAGCTTTGACACACAATAGATAGCCTTTTTTGGATAGAGAAGTGATAGGATAGTTTTTAGTAGTCGAGGTAGAGTTTGACGAGTGCTCCCATCTTGAAATTTCTAGAGGAGTGCGTCGAGTACGTAGTATTCTATGATGCATCAGGAACTAGGATCGGTTGTGTCCTGATGAAGGGGAAATCAATGATTACCTATGGTTCATGACATTTGAGACCATATGAGTAGAACTATGCAACCCATGATTTTGAGTTAGTATCGATTGTCTTCTCATTGAATATGTGGAGACACTACCTGATGGGTGGGAGGTTTATCATCTACTCTAACCACAATAGTTTCAAGTATATCTTCTCTAAAAAGGATATAATCTTGAGACATAGGTGATGGCTATATTTCCTCTAGGAATATGACTTTTATATTGTATATAATCTTGGGAAGGGGAACATGGTGGAAGATGCTCTCAGCAAGAAATTGAGCTCATAGTTTTTGAACAAGGAATCAGAGCAGTTAGCCTCATTGCAGATAAACTTTTTGGATGGAGATGGATCATCTTAACTCTAGTTGATGTTTTTCACCCCTCCACTCTTACAGTGAGTCAGGGAGGTACAAATCAGAGATACTAACTATAATACTTTATGTGCTCAAACTCTCACAGGGAATTCCCCTGATGGATATTCGAAATGTGGGGAGCACGTCATTCTTTTCAAAGGATTCACAGTGGTACCGGTGGTGTTATGGGAGGAGTTATTGAGGGAGTTCCATACATCCCCTTTGGTAGTACATCTAGGTGTATTGAATTTTTACTAGAACCTTTGACATCAGCTCTAGTGGTCGGGGATGAAGAAGGTAGTTACAGAGTTCGTCTATCGATACCTCACTTGTCAGCAGGTGAAGGCTAAGCACCAGGTTCCAGCTGTTTGACTCAACCCCTTGAGGTGCTATAGTGTAATTGGTATGGGATATAGATGGAATTAGAGACAGGGTTACCACTACATCTAGGAGTCACGATACCATCTGGGTGATCATTGACCGACTCACCAATTCATCCCACTTCCTAACGATTCAAGAGCAGATTTTAGTAGAGATATTGGGATACCTCTATATACAGGATATAGTTCGACTCCATGGAGTCTCGTCAATGATAAACTCAGATTGTGATTCTCTATTTACTTCTTAGTTGTGGAAGGGATTTCAAGAGGCATTTGGGACTTAGTTATTCTTGAGCACATCTTTTCACACACAAATTGACAGCCAGAATGAGTAGACCATACAGGTTCTAGAATACATGCTATGTGCTTGAATACTAGATTTTGGCCACAATTGGGAGGATCACCTACCTATGGTGGAGTTTGTTTTCAAAAACATCTATCATTCCACTATTGGTATGGCACAATTCGAGTCCTTGTACAGGTGACCTTGCAGGTTACTAGTTTGCTGGACAAACCCAGGAGAGTCAGTACTCATGGGCCTGGAGTTGGTGAAGGTGACTACATAGAAGGTGCAGGTCATCTAGGATCAGATGAAGACTGCATAGTATCATTATAAGTCTTATGCTGACCGGTGACAAAGGCCTTTGTAGTTCAGGGAGGGAGACCATATGTTCCTTCGGGTCTCTCCTCAATACAGGATATGGAGATTCTACTAAGGTGGAAAACTATCTATGAGGTTCATCAGCTCTTTCCAAATACTATTTAGAGGTTGTGATGTGTCATACTGCTTAGATCTACCTCCATAGTTAGAGAAAGTTCATTATTTCTTCCTCGTGTCACAGCTGAGGAGATACGTGCATGATCCATCACACGTCATTGACTGGGGTGAGTTGTGAATTGATGATGGGGTGACTTTTATGGAGTACATAGTGGAGATCAACGATCGATAGGAGAGGATACTTTGTGGGTGGTCTATTCCTCTAGTGCGCATTTGGTGGCAGCACGAGAATCTCCAGGAGATCATATAGGAGTGGGAGGCTCAGATTCGTTCTTAGTATACCCATTTATTTGTATAGCCTTTTTTTAGCTTTCAGGGATGTAAATCCCTAATGTGGGAAGAATGTAATATATTTGAATTTCAATGAATTATTTTTAAATATTATATAAAATTATTTTGAAGCCATGAACTAAGACGGCATGCGATTCCAAGGCCTGGTGTGCCTTGAATGATTGTTTGAAAAATGTTAACTTTTAAATAGCATGTGTGGGTAGTTTTCTTAAAAAAATGGAATATCTTCCAAATGGGTTCCTGAATAATAAATACAAGGGAACCATTGGGTTTAAATAAATGATTTTACCATAGGTGGGGCCTTACATCGATCGGTGTAGGTCGGATTTGAAAGTTAGTTTTTTGATGTATCAGTAATAAAATATTTTATTTTGACACAGTGGCTCGTTTTCTTTTTATTATAATTTTTTAGGAATCCAAGTTCATCACCATAACCTTGGAATTCCTATGAGATGTAGCAAGGAAAACCTCTCAAAAAACAGTGATGATGGATCGAGTGGATCGTAGATCATTGCGCCAGAGAATTTGGAGGATTTCATCGACGATGGAAACACAATCATTCTTCATCAATGATCAATCCAAACTCGAGATAGGTCATGTGTTTTAATTTGATTTCATCCCTGTTTTTTATTTCCTATGATGAACGTGAATAAATCAATGAATGGATTGATTCATGAGTCATGTGTATTATGGGATTTGGGATTTTATTTGCAGGTTTATTATCATGGTTGATCTTTGTTAGATATTTGAATTGTTTTCTATTTGTTCTTTGTTAAAATGTGAACGGATAGAGGCCGATACGAACAAGGCCAAGATCTGTTCTTTGGGTGTTCTTGTGCATTTATTTCTGTCCACCAATTTTTTTTGTGTTCGTCGTTATTCACAGGATATGAATAGAGGATCATTGCGCCTTCAATTCATGGCTCAACAATCCAAGATCGAAGATCCAATATCGGGATGACCTATCAGAGGTGTGATGACAACAGCGATGGATGGATCAAGGAGATTCAGGAGATATCTTCATGAGAGTGATTTTTTGTCAGGATTAATCATGATGTTAATTAGATCTTAGGGAGATTAATAACATGACCAGAGGATTGTAGAAGTGAATCCATTTCAAAAAATGGATCATGTGATCATGACCAGTAGCCCATGGAAGGTGAAGCATCACCGATCAGAGTAGGTAGTGGGTGGGCACCGGCACACGGCGACACATAGTAATTAGGTGTATTAGCACTGTGTGGAGGTTGATCTGGCCATGTGAAATGTGACTCGGCCACATTTGGTTTCCTGTAGTAGTAGAAGTCCATGGGGGAGGCAGATGTGGTGGTCCAACCATGTTGAACATAGTGGCTCCATATTGGCTAGGGGAGCACACGGTCGAGCGGACCGAGTGCGGCACAGCAGGACATCCCACATGCCAACGGGCAAGAAAATAGAGCCAAGACACTCTATTGGCCCCATGGTCTATAGTTCAATTGGACTATTGGTCTGGTTCGGTTCATACTGGACCAAACTAGGCTGGATCGGGTCGATCAGTGGGTCGGATCGGACTCGGGTCGGACCTTTTCACTAAAACGGCCATAACTTTCAAAACGTGTGTCTGTTTGATGAGTTGTTTACAGTTTTGGAACCCTTGAGATGAGAAGGTCCTTTTTAGATACTCTAAGTGAATTTTTTTTGGAAGTTTTCATGTGACCTTTTTTTCTTGAGGAGTGATTTCTCCTAGAATGAGCATACTGTGAACAAAATCTTGTGGCTAGCAATGGCCTTGAGACTACGTGACTTATTGGGACTGAGTGTCTCATCGGAACTAAGTGTCTCATATGGACTGAGTGTCTCATCAAGATTGAGTGTCTCATCTAGACTGAGTTTCTCATCGGTATTGGGTGTCTCATCAAGGATGAGTGTCTCACCAGGACTATGTGCCTCATCGGGGCTATGTGTCTTATCGATACTGGGTGATTTGTGGATTACGTCAGATAATCCGGTTTTGCGTACTATAAACCTATAATTTTGTGAGCTTAGTATGTATTTATTTATGGAATAATTTTTTTATTTATTCATGGTACACTTTGTGTATTTATTAGTGGTATTACTTTGTGGTTTTGAGGTGTCCTATTGGTATTTTTTTAATCACCCCTGCACGGGCTTTGCCTGCATGTGTCATGTCTTGTGCAGATGATCAAAGATTTTACGAAGTCCAAAGTGGAAAAGGGACAGGTGTTTCTTAGAGAGACCATACATTCAAGGTGTTCTCTTGCAGCTTCAGACAGTTGTCCTATACCTACCCTTCATGTAGGGTTTTTTACAGATGAGTTTCTGGAACTTGTGCAGTCATTTTTCAGACTCCTTTTTGGGTGGGCTTGTATTATGACCTTGTTTACTTTATAGTTTTCTAATATCGTACTCTATTGTTGGTATGTTATTGGTATGAATGCTTGTTTAATTAGTACGCAAAGCAATATTATCTGACGTAATCCATAAAACACCTAGTATCGATAAGACACATAATCTTGATGAGACATGTAGTCTCGGTGAGACACTCAGTCCTGATGAGACACTCAGTCCCAATTAGACACTCAATCCCAATGAGACACTCAGTATCGATGAGACACTCAGACCCAATGATACAATAATTCTTGATAATACAATTAGTCCTGATAATTCATGTAGTATCAAGGTTACAATCAGCTATAAGATTCCATTCATAGTATTCTAGTTCCAGGAGAACTCGTTCCACAATCCAAAAAGGTCATATTCCAACATCCACAAAAACTCACTTATAGTATCTCAAAAGTATTGTATCATCTCAAGAGTCCCAATTCCACAAAAAGCTTTTCAAACAAACACACAGTTTAAAAGTTATGGTTGTTTTAGTTAAAAGGTGTGACTCGGGTCCGGTCCGGGTCTGATCTGACCCCCCGAACCTAGTCCAACCCACCATCCAACCCGAACCAGCCCGGTATGGTCTAGTCCAAACTGGCCCAGACCACTAGGCCAATGGAGTAGCCCAAATCCCTTGTCTGTCCTACTGGAATGCGGGATGACCTATTGCGCCACACGCGGTCCGCCCAACCACATTTTCCCTTGGCCAACGCGGAGCTTCCATGTTCAACGTGGTCGAACCACCGTGTTTGCCTCCCCCATAGCTTGTTGCCGCCGAAGGCCACCAAATATGGCCAAGTCATATTTTACGTGGCTATCTATCCCTCCACGTGGTGCTGACACACCTTTTCTTTGTAAGCCGCAGGTGCTGACCAGTGATGTCGCACCTTCCACAGGCCGTCAGTCATGATCTGGTGCTCTGTTTTTCAAAAAAGAGGCATGTCTGCGATCCTCGGGTCATGTTCTTCATCACCCTAGGCTCAGATCAACATCATGATTCATCCCAATGAAAAATCAATCTCATGGTGATATATGCTAAATTACCTTGATCCATCCATCACGGTCATCATCACACCTTCGGTAGGTTGTCCCGACATTGGATATTTGATATTATATCATTGCGCCATGAATCAAAGGTGCGACAATCCTCCGTTCATATCCCATAAATAATGAATAACTCAAGAAAAATTGGTGGAGAGAGATAAATACAAAATAATTCCCAAAGAATAGATCTTGTCCTTATTTGTGTCAGTTTCAATCCATTCACATTAGAACAAAGAAAAAATAGGAAAAAAATTAAAATCTCTAACAAAGATCAATCGTGATAATCAACCCGCAAATAAAATCCCAAATCCCACAATACACACAACCCATGAATAAATTTGTTCATCGATTGATTCAAATTCTTCATAAGAAATAAAGAATGGGGACAGAATTAAATTAAAACACATTCCCTACCTCGAGTTTTGATCGATCATTGATGAAGAATGATTGCATTGTCATCATCGATAAGATCCTCCAACTCAACTGGCACAATGATCTGCGATCATCTCAATCTGTCATCATTGTTTGTCAAGAGGGTTTCCTTACCATGTCTCAGAGGAATTTCATTCTTATATTAATGACCCTGGATTCTTGAAAAAATCTAATAAAAAGAAAATGAGTCGCTGCGTCGAAATAAAATATTTTAATTAAATATATTATTATTGATATGTCCAAAAAATAACTTTTACAGTCAACCCACACCGGCCAATGTTAGGCCCCACCTAGGGTAAAATTGTTACTCTTAACCCAACAGTGCCCTCAGATTTCTGATACTGGAACCCATTTGAAAAATATTCTACTTTTTCAGGAAATCCACTCGTGCACTATATTTAAAGTTTAACATTTTTTAAACAATCATTTTGTGCACATCGGGCCTCAGAATCACAAAACGTCTTAGCACTTGGTCTCTAAATAATTTTATATAATATTTAAAAATAATACATGGAAATTAAAATATGTTTCACTAAGAGTAAGGTGATGGTGATACTTTCATGGGGTGGTTCGGCATACATGGTTTGGTTCATGATCTCGATGATCAAGAACTTATCTCGTAAATGGTTTTTCTCATGCTTAATTTTTTTGATCTTAGCTTGGGATTAGTCAAGGGAAAATCCCAATGATTCTATCTCCCTTGGAAGCTCTGATAAATGATCTTTATAGGGTATGATCCTACTAGTTGAGTTCATAACTTCCTTTTTTGTATCAATTGTATTTTTTAAACCCTATATTTATACTAATCATATGAAATCTTCCAACGGTTATATTATAAATGTTAATGATGCTTAACGGTCTTTTAAATATGATAGGATATAATGAAACCAAATAAGTTCATGTATTTTCTATATCCATATTGTATAATAATGCATTTAATTAAATCAAAGTGGGGGTTTTATTTATAAAAGTTTGGGTCATTAAAATATTCCCCCTTCAAAAATTTCACCCTTGAAATTTTTATTTCACACACTAAAACATATGATAGTAACTCTGTTTCATCACCTCATATGGTTCCCACATTACTTTTTTAAGCTATCGGTTTCTCCATATCACTTTGACTAGGTGAATTGTCTTATTTTTTAGAACTTTGTCTCTATGATCTAAGATATTTTTTGTATGATCCTTATAGGAAATATCTATCTTCAATTGTACCACCTCTGGATTGAGTACATGTGATGGATTTGGTTTGTACTTACTCAAGATTGATACGTGGAACACATCATGTACTTGAGATCGGTTAGGTGTGAGTGCTAGTCAATAGGCCACCGTTCCAATGTGATAAAGGATATCAAAGGGACCGATGTATCTTGGAATAATCTTTCCTTTCTTCCTAAATCTTATGACATTATTCTATGGAGGTATGTGGAGGAATACTTTGTCTCCAACCTCAAACTCTAGGTCTCATAGACAATTGTCATCATATATCTTTTGTCAAATATAATCATCCTTGATGTGTTGATGAATGGTATTGAAATTTTCCACCATTTCCTTGACCATTTTAGGACCTAGAAGTTTGTGTTCCCCAAATTCATCCAAACATGTAGGTGTTATACACCTCTTCCCACAAAGAGATTCATAGGGATTAATTTGGATGCTTGAGTGAAAACTATTATTGTATGAGAACTCAACTAGAGGAAGATGTTGATCCCATCCTCCTTTGAAGTTAATTGGGCATTTTCTCAACATGTACTCGAGTTTTGGGATATTCCACTCATATTGGACATTCATTTGAGGGTGATAAGTTGTTTTGAATTTCAACTCATTATTTAAAGCATGTTGGAGACTCCTTCAGAACATGGAGGTAAATCTTGGATCTTGATCAGATACAATTGATAGTGGTTTCCAATGAAACCTCACCACTTCTATAATGTATATCCTTGCAAGATGATCGAGTGAAAAATCATATTTAATTGAAATGAAGTGAATGGTCTTTATAAGACGATCCACCATAACCCATATAGAATTATTTCCTCTTGATGTCTTCAGAAGACCATTCCATAGTGATGTTTTCCCATTTCCATGTAGGTATGGGTAATGGTTGCATCATCCCCTTGGATTTTTTCCTTTATATATTCATTTGTTTACATACAAGACATCTTTATGTATATTCTGTGATATTTTTCTTCATATTGTCCCACCAATAGTTCTCTTAGATATCTCAATACATATTTGTGCTTCATGGATGGATGGAGAAAATTGAACTTTGTACATCATTCAGTAGATCCTTCTTTAACTCAGTATTTTATGCTGAACATAGTCATAAACAAAATATCACAAATCCTTATTAATTATCATTGAACTCTGAGTATTTCCCTTTTCTTATAGCTTCCACTTTTTTCTGAATTCCCACATCATCTCTTTGAGCATCCTTTATATTCACTAGGAGGGATGGTTGATCAATCATTTTTTAAAGGATTTATTATTTTCCTTTATTTATGATTACCATGTCCATCCTTTTTCAAATCTAAGAAGATTGAATCCTTCTAAATTCTCATCAATGAAAAAAAATTTGGATCCTTTATACTTAAAGAATCGTTCACTTTATTCTCTTTTCTAGGATGGTACTGGATTGAGTAGTCATTGTCCTTGATCATATATAATCATATTTATTGGCACATACTCAACTCTTTCTATGTGAATATATACTTGAGGATCTTGTGATCCTTATATATTTAAAATTTCTCCCCAAAGAGATAATGCTGATTAATTTTCAATGTGAATATCACTGTATCCAAATCCAGATCATGTTTTATGAAGTTCTGTTCATAAACCTTCAATTTTCTTTAATCATAGGCTATCATTATGTCATTTTTCATTAACAAACAGCCCAATCCCTTCTTCAAAGCATCATTGAATACCATGAAAAGTTCTCCACTCATGGGTTGTGTGAGTATAGGTGTGGGGATAATCCTATTTTTGAAATCCTTTAAGATCTTTTCACATTAATCATTACAAAAAAATGACTCCCTTCGGAGTTATCTTGGTTATAGGGTTTGAAAATCTCAAGAAATTTCTCAAAAATCAGTGATAGTACCCAGCTAATCCAATGAAATTATTGATATCTGTCACATATATTATCATCATACATCCTTAAATTTATTATTTATTTTAATTTTCCATAGATATCCCATTTCTTGTAATAATATTCCCCAATAATGAGACTTCCTTCAACCAGAACTCACATTTGTTTCACTTTTCATAAAGATTCTACTTCTGTAAAGCCTTTAGCTTAATGCTTAGATAATCATCATGTCCCTCATTGATTTTGGATTATATTATAATATCATCTATAAATACTACCAAAAAAATTTTATAGGTAATATCTAAATACTCTATTCATCAATTTCATGAAGATTTTTGGAAAATTAGTGAGTTCGAATGGCATTATTATGAACTCATAGTGCCCGTATCTTATACAGAAAGTGGGATTAGGTATATCTTCCTTCTTCAACATTTCTTGATAATATCTCAACAAAATATCCACCTTGGAGAAGTATTGTGATCCACATATCTAATCAAAAAAAATAATCAATATATGGTAGAGGATACTTATTCTTTATCGTGATCTTATTTATCTCAGCATAATCAATGAAAAGGCACATTGACCTATCCTTCTTCTTGATGAAGAGGACCGGTTCACCCCAAGGTGAAGCACTTGGGAATATGAACACTTTATCCAGATTATCTTGTATTTGTTTCTTCAACTCATCAAGTTTCACAATATCCATTCTATATGGATTCGTAGATAATGGTAACACCCCAGGTATAAAATCAATTGAAAATTCAACCTCTCGTCTATGAGAAAGAGAAAAAAATGTTCGAGAAAAACTTCATCATTTTCCCTCATAATGTTCATGTCTTTAAGGATTATCCTTTACTTAGACTCAATAATTTGAGCTAGATATTCTTTATATTAGGTAAATAATATACTTTCTTGAGATTTTGGTGCTAAAAAAAATTCATCCTCCTCCTTGCATTTGTTCAGAATTGGAGGACGATTCATAAAATAGAGATTGATTTACTTCTCATAGAAATTTATGTTTGATCTATATAAGGAAAGACAATATATACCCATAATTGTATCAAATTATACTAAATGTATATTGATAATATTTTGAAGAATAATATTCCCACAAAAATTCAACATGTGATACAATAATCATAAAAGTTTTTCATGATGATATCAAATTATTTTGGGTGGTGAATTTATGTTCTTGTAAAACTTAAAATGTTTTATAATAGGGAATTAATTTAAATACAACATGACATAAAAAATTATTGAGTATAGGTTACATGTACTTCATTCATCATGATCCATCTCAGAATAGGACTTGCCTTGTTCCCTTGTTCTTGGAGATTGTTGATGGTCAGCATTCTTCTCAGACCTTAGAAGAGAGTATTGGCTTGGATAATTCCCAACTTCCCCACATTTAAGACATATAACTGTATAAGGTACCTTAGATTGAACTTTATTCCCATATATCATGATATTAACTTTTTCATTGAAACTGGATACTTTATGCCCTATCTTTCCACACATAAAACACCTCCCAGTTCCTTTGTGACATTTACCTTGGTGTCTCTTTCTTCACTTTTTACACAAAGGAAATTGGGTCTTCTTTCCCTTATCACCTTTATCATATGAACTTCCTAGATATTTTTTATTTCCATTCCTTTATATATTTGGGAATTCAAATAAGTGTCAGTTGTTAATTTTGATTTTTGATAGCTAATTTGGCATGACCATAAGAAATCCTACTTGATCTCCCATCATGTTAGGCATCTCATTTAAGAAATAATCACATTTCCATTCACATTGGTTGTTTAATCAGTTCCTCATATTTTTTACCATTGGATAGAATAAAGGGAAGATTAAGGATGATTATTTTTAAACTATTAAACACATAAATGGGAATCCAATGACTCTAAAGGGATAACTTATAAATGAAATTTATTTCTTAACTTATGAATTTATAGGCTTCAATATATGTTATCCATTATATATTCCCTAACATATACTCTTATGGGAATTTTTTTCCTTAATAATGGTTCGTAATGATCTTGTGAATTTACCAGATCATATCCACCAGGAGTGTCAAACCCGGTGTGTAGTAAGTCTAATTTTCGTGCACTAGTTCCCAATCGAGTCTTGCTCAATACAGAGTTTTTGGGTTTTACCCTATGTACATCTGTTCTAGATTCACATCCACTTTTAGTATTCAGGTAGGGATTTATTTGCATGTTAAAACACTTACTATATACTTTCTCAAAATTTAGGGGTGTTTTATTATACTTAGTTTTTTCCCTGTGTATTTTTCTAGATTTTTCTAATCCTAATCCCAAAAAAACTAAACTTTCATTTGATACGAACTATAACAACCCTTCCATTTATTATAAATTGCTTCATTATTTATTACATAAGAGTACACATAATAAAACCAAGAAGATTGAGAAATATTTGTTCTTTGGGAATTAGGTTCATTACATAACAAATTAAAATATGGAATACATCATCTTTATTGAAAAATTCCTTAACATGCTCATATTATTCCTTCATACTTAAAAATGCATGGATAACCTAGGGGAATATATAAGAAACTGGTGATCTATAAATCCCAGTAAGGGAATAAACATGGAATAACATGAATAAAGTAATAAAATTTTGAAAATAGGAATATTTATGGGGAATAAAAGGAGTGAGAATCATAAACATAAACAATGAGGCATGATATAGCATGATAATCATAAAGGAAACATGGGAAATGTGGAAAAAACTTAAAACACTGCATCATAAACATAGTTAAAGGATAAATGCAAAGAAATAATGATGTAAAATTTATTTTGATGGATTAGGGTCACTACCTAATCCCTTTAAAGATGTATCATGAGACTAAAACATTACCCAATTCATTGGAGTGGTATATAATTTCAAATGCAACCATCACTTTCATTTCATTCTCTTCCTAAAGTGTGACACATAGATCGTAAAACATGGAATCATTTATCATCACATTTTATTCCAAAATCATGGAGTGTGTAATAAATAAATGTAATTATAAAATGAAATATGTATAAGTACATTAATGTGAACAGCCTTGATAGTAAAATGGTATGGTTATTCACTACACAGTTGTTTGGCATGGAAAATCCTAGTGAAATTTCAGCAGCATAACAGGGGTATATGAATGTTCGTGGGTGGGACTAATGAGAGTGAAATGGGTATATCACCATTTAGAAATAAAATTGAAACTAATTGGGATATGTAATAAAATATACCAACATTAGTAATTAGAGATAAAATTCATAAGATAATAAATATACTTTAATAAAGTGGAAAAGGAGAGGATCCCTTACCTTGAGAGGGTGATTCCAAATGCTTGGGAGGAGCTTCTTGAGAGTTTGGTGGCACCTTGGGAGGACTATAGAGAGGAATGGGAAGATTAATTATGTGATATAAGGTTTTTTAGTGAAGATAAATGGGATATTGGGTGGGATTATATATGAAATGAGTGGGGAATTATTTATTATTTCTCAAACTTAGGTTTTGGACTCTATATAATAAAGTAATCAAAACCAAAAACCTTACCATGGTTTTTGACCATATTTTCTACCAAATAGAATTGGTTTTAATTATTTTATATTACAAGGAAATAACATATTAAAACATTACATTTGTTGATGTGTAATTGAGTCATGTCCTTAAAGAAATGATTTTAAAATGTTAAAATATATTATAGGTTTTGGAGGATTCGTAAGGGATTTATAAAATTATTAAATAACCTAAAAATAATATTATATTTAATTTAAAACTTATATTTAATTTTTTATACCATTTATATTATTTATTACATAATTTTGGGTCATTAAGATGTCGTAATACACACCGTATATGTATATTGTATTTAATTTTTACCCAAAAATTCAATTGTCTCAGAAAATTATGAAAAATTCACCGTTAGATAATTTTGGAATTATGATTCCAAAAATAATATTCATTTTATATAAATAATTTTCTAAATTTTTGAATATTCACTTTTAAAATAAGAATCTACATTTATTGAGAAATGCTTGGTTTTTTTACAATAACAGTTTTCGAACCCTTGTAAAAATTAAATTTGACCTCATAAAAATTATATGATCATTTATATTTAATAAAAATTATTTAATGATAATATTTCAATATAATATTATTTTTTTCAAAAATCCATTAATTGAGCAAAATAAATTCCTTATTTTAATTTCAATATTACCCAAAAATAAAATTTGTGTTTTATTGTATCAAAATAAAAATCATTTATAAATTAATAATTATTATTATTCTATACAATATAAATATTCATAACATTTGGTTCTTGATACATATACATTTAATATATTAAAAAACTCCCTAATAGTAAGGTGTATGATGGTGAGACTTTCATGGGGTGGTTTGGTGTACATGGTTTGGGTCGTGATCTCGATGAACTTGAACTTCTCCCATAAATGGTTTTTCTCATGCTTAAGTATTTGGATCACTTCTTAGTCTTGGTCAAGGTAAAATCCCCTTGATGTTTTCTCCCTTGAAAGCTCCAAAAAAATGGTCTTTATAGGTTATGATTCTACTGGTTGTGGCCATCAATTCCTTTTTCAGTGTCAATTGGATTTGTTAAAACCCTATATTTATACGGATCATATGATCACTATTTAATGGATATATTATCAATGGTAATGATTCTTAATAGTATTTTAAATCTGATAGTATATAATGAAAAAAAAAAATTTCATGTGTTTTCTATATCCATAATATATAATAATGCATTTAATTAAATTAAAAGGGGAATTTTATTTATAAAATTTCAGGTCGTTATACTTTTTCTATTAGTGTATTCCTAATAGGATGCCATAGGATACCTTCACTTTATCTCTAGAAATTATAATGCCTTTGATAAAATCCTTTGTTTCATCTTAACATCCACATACATGCAACACTTTGGATCATTCTCCTTGGGTCCAGTCATGTTTATCGTGGGATTTACTATGGATGTGTTCCATAGACTTGATTAGAGACTCCTGCAGTGGAATTCCTTGGGGGTAACCCATGTATTAAACTTAGTACCTTAATCTAAGCTACTTGGTTATATACCAAGAGCTAGATCAACCTTCTAAGGTCAATGATGCCTTGGCTTCGCCTTGAATCCTATATTATTATCTTTATATTTTATAAAAATGATGAAACTTCTATATTATCTACTTACTATAATATAAATCATAATAAATTAAATGAATAAATGTTTAGAGACATCATATAGGGTTGAATTAGGTATGGGTTTTTTATTTTTATATTGATTTTCTTTTTTAATACCTACCCATCGTACAGTTTATATTCACGGACCAGATATGTATAGTCTCTATTAATGGTGGCCTACTGAGATTTATCTCACACCCTATTTGGGACACCATTGTCACCTATGTAGATTATATTATCATATGTGTAGACAAAGGTAAGCATCCCGCTTTAGACACCTGACTTTATGATTTAGGATGGGAGCTTGGTAGCAAATGACTGACCCAGTACTCGGGATGCTTGGATAGTTTTTTCCCTTTTTTATTCTTTTATACATCATGTATTATATTTTATACCTTATTTCATGTATTATTGTTCCCATTTTGTTGATACATGCCATCATATTTTTTATATGATAGATTTTAAAGATATTGATGATTATTTATTTCATTGATGTTCATGATTGTTTCCATTGCCTCATTCGTTATTATTATGATTTTTTTGTTTACTCATCTTATCCATTGTTGTTCTCCACTCTGACCAGAGAGAATATTCTCCCCATAGAGACCCCCTAGGCCCCTTATTCTAGTTAGTAGCCTCTGTTGTATGGGGAGGTGCACTTGAAACCATATAGACAATCGGGTTCAGTTACTCAAGATTAAACCAGGTCCGAGACTTCACAAAGTGATATCAAATTAGTTAATTTTATTATCTTATTATTTGGTAAATTTAGATAAGATATTTTTAATGTGTTAGAACTTGTTCATAAGCAGATCTTGGGAGTAGCTAACCCATGTTCTAGGTAAACAACAAGTTTCTTAGGAATGTGAAATTTTTTTTGTACATTCCTCCTATTATAGTTGATATATTTTCATCATTGGGTGATTCACATGAATTGTGGTATTTTTATGCTTTATAGAGATTCAACCTTGGATTTGTATGGAAAATATAATTTATACATGCATCATCATAGGCACCTAAGTATTCACATGCTATGTATATTACATGCCATGTAAGTGCATTTTGTTTCTTAGATTTCTAGTTTTAACTATCATTATTGAGTGTGCCTTAGTTGTGATATATGTTTGTGCCACTAACCTCTTCTATAGGAAAAGGAAATTGGTTGTTTAAAATTTTATTATTAACCTAAATAGTGTTTTCCTATATAGCTTGATGTTGGAATCTTAAATATCCAATTTTGATCTATGTATGCTATGTACCCATGGTGCATGAGTTGAGATTTGGATACTACTATATGAGTACCAATTGTAATTTATAAAGATTATGATCCTTTCTAAATTGAAAAGGGTAATTCATCAAATCAAGCCATCATATTTTACCCATTACATTCTGAGACCAAATGTAAGGGGGGATGGTTTCAATTACATGGGTTTCAATCTTAGTTTATAAAGTGAATGGGACTTTATAAACTGGGGATGGTAATTCATTTAATTGAACCTTTAATTATATATATATATATGTACATATAGAATTAAAATGTAAATTTTAAATTATAATAAAGTGGTTTCCAGTAAATGGGAAGGGAAATTGAAACTTAAGGAGAGTTTTTTTCCTTAAATTGAAATTGACACAACTCATATATCGAAACCCTTGTGGTTAAAAACTTAAAGACTTACCAATAACCTAACCTTAGACCCAGTTAATTAAGATAATATTCCTTGGGTGGTGATCCCTTATTTTTATCTTGATTTTATAAGTGAAAGTTAGTTATTGGGCCTCAATTTTTTCTCATTCCGATTAAGATATCCCTCCATAATTTTATCAAATATTATTCTAAGGCATGTGCTTGTAATTTTTATAGCTATTCCACCATGACTTACTCAATTTTTTCGGTAGGAGAGTGGGATCGATCATGCTCCAGAGATGGTGGACCCTGATCCACTAGAATTAAATCCAGGAGCTCTGCCTATGGTGCCACCTATTTTTACCGAACTAGGCACAGACGCTAAACTTTTGATAGATTTTAATACACTTGATATAGTCTATACAGGGTGCTCTATTTCCTAAACCTAAAATGTATAATCTTACTCATGAGTTATAGTAGCAACATCCTCCCATATTCTCAAGGGATGTAAATCCTCAGGATATTGAGTCCTGGATAGAATCCATTTTAGCTATATTTGATCATCTAGAGATGCCTCTATAGAGAAGGTTCAAGTTTTACACCAACATATTGCATGATTCTTCCAAGAACTGGTGGGATGTGGTCACTCAGTTTGTTCATCATCAGGACATGGTCTAGGAAGACTTTTAGACTGCCTTCTATGATTACTTTTTCCCTAAGATGCTGAGAGCTAACCAAGCGAGGGAGTTCATACACCTAGAGTAGGGTACTATGTTCATCATGAACTATTCAGTTTTTTCATTGATATTCAATGCTTTGCAATGTTTTTTTATAGTGATGAGATATTGAAAGATATATTCTTCGAGGATGGGTTCTAGTATGTCATTCTCTCTCGGGTGAATGTATTCTACCTATCTACTATTTCTGGGATTGTGAACCAAGACCTTATCATAGAGTGAAACTTGAGGGAAGCTAATAGTACAGGGAATATAGGTCTAGTGAAGAGATAGGTTAGTAGTTCTTCTAGTATTATGAAGCTTCACCTTGAGGATTCTCATCATAATAGTGGTGTCCAGAGTATCCTCACTGGTAGCTCTATTGTATGCCATCGGTGTGGATGGTAGGGGCAAGTGAAGCCACAGTGTGATATAGACCCACTATAGAGTTATTCTTGTGGATTTACGGGTCACCATAAAAGGTTTTTATATACCCTTATGCATGTTTCTAGTATGAGAGGACCCACACCAACTCCACCTTTAGGAGAAGGATTAGTGAATCTTTTTTAGGTAGTAAGATGGAGTAGAATGATCTGAACAAGCTGGGAAGGAGTTCATGGTCGGGGTAGCTAGACTTATGATTTTCATCACTATAAAATTGAACCTACTCTGGTTAGTTTATTTGTAGCTTAGATCCATGGATTAGGATAGTTTCACCCATTATAGTAGATACCTAAGTAGAAAATTGAAAGATCGTATACTATATGTGGTACTATTCTAGTAGAATCTACAATCATATCTACTTTTTTTGATACAAGTGAATTACACTCCTTTATCTCTGTATCATTTGTGGAAAGTCTTGGGCTTTAGATTCAGTAATTTTGTGGGGTGATGACCCTAGACACACCATTGGGTGTACAGTTAGAATGTATATTTCAATGCGAGGATTGTCCTATTGAGATTCACCATTATTGCTTCTTGTGGAATTTCATTATCCCTAAGATTACTAGGTTTGATTTCATACTTGGGATGGATTAGATTGTGCTTTATCATTCCCACATTGACTATTATCACCAAATGGTGACTTTAAAATCTCTTAAGGGTGGTATATATGTTTATAAAGGTGAATAGAATTTCTAGGTTGGTCGAGCGAGACCAGAGCATTGTGGGTTGGTAGGAGTGACAGCCAATATTTACAACGTTTTCTTGGATGATCGGATGGTGTTTCAGACAGATTTTCCTCTAGTGGTGGATCATTTTAGGAATTTTTCTTAGAATAATTCTTTGGACTACCTCACAAAAGAGAGGTGGATTTTAAAATCTATCTTGTTACATGATCATATCTAGTATCTATTCCTCTGTACAGAATGGCACATATTGAGCTCTAAGAGATCAAGAGATAGTTGTAGGATTTTTAATATAAGGGTTTTATCTAACCCATTACTTCTCCTTTTGGTTCACCTATCCTTTTCTCCAAGAAGATGGATGTAACCTTCCAAAATTGCATGGATTACCAACGATTGAACCAACTTACAATCAAGAACCGGTATCCTTTGTCTTGAATAGATGATCTCTTTAACCAGCTTCAAGGATCTAATGTCTCCTTAAAGATTGACATGTGATTAGGATATCATAAGGTGTGATTCAGGCCTTTAGATATACCACATATGGACTTCCAAAGTTAGTGCAGTTTACATGAGTATCTAGTTGTTCTGTTCAATCTTACAAATGTGCCCTCTATTTTTATATCCTTGATGATTGGGGTTTTTTACCCCTAATTGGATTCCTTCATCATGGTTTTTGTGGATAAAATCTTGTTGTAATATCATACTCAAAAATACAATGAAAACATCTTTAGATCATATTGAATACACTGAGAGAGCATCAGTTATATGATAAGATCACAAATTAAAACTTCTCGATCAAGAAGTTTCACTTATTAGGTCATACTATCTCAGAATCAGGGGTATCAGTTGATCCAGAGAAGGTTATTTCTTTTGTTTCTTGGGAGAATCCCATGAAAATGTTTTATATAAGAAGTTTATTGGTTCCATCTGGTTACTACAAGAATTTTATAAAATAATCCTCACACCTTAAGGCACCTATTACTACTTTGATTAATAATATTTTGAATTTATTATGGTCTGAAGAATGGGACAAATCCTTTCAAGATTTTAAAGGAAGACTTACTTCAGCATCGATCTCGATTCTTCCAGAGCCTAGTAGAGGTTATATAGTGTTCTGTGATGCATTGGAATCAATATGGGTGTATTAATAATTTAAAAGGATTGATTTTTTGTGTACAAATATTTCCATTTGATACCTCATGAGCATAATTCTATAACTCATGACCTAGATCTTATAGTTTTTATTCATTCCTTGCATTGTTGGAAGCATTATATTATGGGATATCACTTTGTGTTGTTTAAATACCACAAGAGCTTCAAATATATCTTTACATAGTGTGAAACTAATATCAAACAGTGAATATGTATTTAATACCTTTAGTATTTTAACTTTAATCTTGATTATATTCCTAGAAAGGTTAATACAGTAGTCGATGCGTTGAGCCAAAAAACTAAGGAACAATCCATTCAGAAAGACATTGATGAATAGAAGTTCATGGATCTCTTTTTTGAGATGCATTTGGAGTTTCAATAAAGTCATTAGTGTCCTTTTATTGTACCCTTAGTAGTTACCCCTTCACTCCTTGATCGGGTAAAGAGAAGGTAGTTTTTCAGACCCTAAAGGTTTGGTCCTACGGGAGATTATTTCAGGTGAGTACCCACCTCTAGTTTGGTCTATATATAGAGATGAAATCTTGCATGTCCATGGATGTATTTGGGTTCCTACAGACATGTAAGAGGATATGATGTAATAATATCATGCATCTCAATGGGCAGTGCACCCAGATTTCTCTAAGATGTATCGTGATATGTGTCTCCAGTATTGGGGGTCTGGGATGAAATGTCTGATCACGGGTTTTATCACTAGGTGTTCCACCTATCAGTAGGTGAAGGTGGAACATCATTGTATTTATGGATTTTTACAACCCTTATTGGTTCTTAAATGGAAATAGGATGACATAATGATGGATTTTTTTACTAGTTTACTGAAGTCGCCTCAAGGTAGTTATGTGGTTTGGGTAGTTATTGACAGAATAATAAAGGTGTCCAACTTCCTTCCTATTAGAGAGACCTTATCATTGGATGGTCTTGGTTGATTATATGTCCATGATATTATAATACTAAATGGTGTCCCTCGTACTATTGTTTCAGATAGGGATGATCATTTAACATTGAAGTTATGGAAAGGGTTACAGAAAGATTTGGGTACACAGATGATTCTGACCATATCTTTTCACCCTCAGACTGATGGTTAGTTGGAATAGACTATACAAACTTTGGAGAACATGATCCAAGTATGTGTCCTTAATTTTAGGGGTTCTTGGGGTAAATTTATACCCATCATTGAGTTTTCCTACAATAATATCTTTCATAAAACAAACCAGAAGGATCTATATGAGGCCTTATATGGTAAGCCATGTCTTTCACCTCTATGTTGGCTAGTGGTATGGGAGGAAATTTAACACTCCAAGATTTCATAGTACGTTATTTCTTCAAAGTAATTCAATAACATTCACTACACGCAACACCGAGTTCAAGCGCACCACGACTTACCAAACTAGACATTAAAAAGATGTTATGAATAATATTAACTAAATTTTGAAATTTATATAATCCTTAAAATTTTAGAATCCATATTATGAGTTTCTTAGACATAATAAAAAAATCATTTTATTTAGATAAAAGAAGTATTTTTTTAAAAATGCAATTTTACCGCCTTTTAATGGCGAACCCTTTTTAAATCCAATATTTGAAACTTTTATATATTTAATTTGACAAAATAAACTTCTTATTTAGAATTAGGACATAAGAATTTAGTTTCAATAAATTTTTGGTATTTTTCTGATAACTTTCATATTTGGGTGAATAGTGAAAAATACTATATTTTAACTGAAAACAACTTTTTTAATAAAAATAATTTATAGTGTTAAATTATAAATTTTAATGGTTTTGAAGTATAAATAGATTATATTTTTACCATTTAATCCAATTTTATTCATTGGAAATAATTTCACTTTGAAATTGAGCATAAACAAGTATCAATCTTTTGTAAGTTATTATTTCTTAAAAACACATTTTTCAGTTTTGACAACAGGAATTTATTTTAAATTAATAAATGAAACTTATATGTTTTGAATTTGGTAAAATAGACTTAATTTTTGAATTCATAGTATCAAAATTATCTTAGGGTGAAATTTTGGTATTTTTCTGAAAACTTTCAATTTTTGATGAATAGTGAAAAACACGGAGTTATTGGTTAAAACTGACTTTTTATTTAAATATTTATTTATTTTATTTAAATTTATTTTAGTTAAAAATAGACACATAATACCTATATAAGTTCAATATAATTCATTGGAGTAATTTTATAATAAGTTTAGATATATAAAAATTTTATTGAACTTTTTACCGTCTTTTACCCACCTCCTAGGAGCATTTGCAAATTTGCATAAAACTTAATTTTACCACTTCTGTGAGTTGAATTTCAAAAATCTGAGAGATGCGGTTAGCTTTATGAAGTAAAATTTGGTTCAATAAGATGAAAATAATTTCTGGTGAATAGTAACTTTTGACTTTTATTTACCGTGGTTAAAGGTAAATAGGGTAATTCAAGGTAAAAAGAATATTATAATAATACAAAATTACCTTAACACTTTTCCTAATATTATTGGATGAGTCATGGCCGACCATGGGAATCCTTGGGAGGATTTTGGGACCCCATGGAGCCACTTATTAATGATAATGACACTTTATTTTAATTAACATAAAGTAAAGGCAAAAATGACACAAATAAATATATTTTAGTAAATAAATTTTTACATGGGGTTATATAAGTCATATTTTTTACTATAAATATTAATTGGAAATATAAAAATATTTAATACATTATATTATTTTTTTATAATTTTTAGACATAAAATAAATTAAATTATTTATGACACAATAATGATGTAGTATTTACCTCATTAATAAATGATTTAAATAAATAAGATTATTAACATTAAAACTATATCCAAAACCTGTCCAATTATTATTGTATGATTTTATTTCAACCATTATTTATCTTATATTTTACTTTAATTCGTTTTGGATCTTTAGAAACTGAATATCACTATATAATAAAATAATATTTTCACACTTTCCTAAAGAGCCCTTCCTCCCCCTTATAAAAGGACACCACTTCTAACCCATTCCACACACCTCTCAAGCCACTTGGATCGTCCAACCCCTACCCAAATAATCTCTCCATATCCATATATTACACCTATAATCCTTACCTTAGACATAAGTCACTTCAAAAAGTCCTTTTGGTTCAAACCAAAGGAAGTTACCCTAATTAAAGGTAACGGTTTCTCTTAAATTATTTTCTTTTATTTTGTTTTATTTTACTTTTCCAACCCCCCCTAAACTCTTTTTATTCCTTTATTTTATGAAAACACCAGTATCCTCAATATACTAGGATGTTTTTATGAGAATTATTCCAACTACACTTACACACACCTCCATCTAATGGGTGAAGAACATATTGTTTCTGTGGTTGGAAAACTAACGCCTCACGAAACAATGATTGTTCGATTATCTCCTACCACCTCTCATGGTAGCCATTAATATGGAACTGTATTTATATATGATATATATATTATGTTTATTTTATCTTTGTGCTTCTATATTTTCCATTTATATCATACCTTTATGGTTTCCATTATGGAAAAAACGTGATAATTTCATTTGAGGAAGTGCCGACTACAGCCCCCTCAAAGTGATATGACTCATTAATGAATTATGTGGGACGTATAAAGTATTGATTTAATGATATTATATATGATATTATACTGTAATTATAATATACCTATGTATCATTATGTTTTAATTCCATTAAAATTCAAAATAGAAATTAAAGTAGCGTTCATGCGTACGTACGGCTTACCGTCTCCATGAACGGTGCATTTCATTTATTATCACAAAATGTTATGTACTGTTATAAATACATATATATACTGGAAATATATGATATATATTAAATCTAAATGATTAATAACATTCTATAGATAATGGACTTTTGACCACATGGACAATTTATAATTATAACAAGTTCATTTTTTACTCAAGTTCCGAACATCGACAAAATGTTCGATATGAACTCAAATAATTAACTAATTGTTATAGAAAGGTAATAAGTGATATAAAAATAATAATAAACTTTAAAATATTCTTAATAAAATAGAAATTAACTTAAGTTTATTATTTAGAAAGAACAAGGAACATACGAGCGAGTCAAGTCGGACACGTGGTAAGGGGTTTCTTATCTCACTTTTAATTCTGTGATATTTCCATTGTTCACCACTTATTTATTGAATGTGGTGTATTGTGTACTAATATTTGATATATATTATCATGATTCTCTTTATATTCATGATATTATGTGATTCATTTGGTGGTTATTGACTATTTTTCATACGACTTGATTGATTACAACGAGGTAAGGGTTATTTCCTCAATCTCATTATTATCTGAGATTGTTTATGTGTAATTATTTACTAGGACATATTTATAATTGATACCCATATTTCATAAAAAAATCAAAAGGAATATTTTAAGGTTTTATGGGAGGGTCTATTTAACTAGATCATCATTTTAAATGTTTTAATGATTTATCTTTCTAAATCCTTTTAATTAATTTCCATGTTTTCCAAATGATTTTAAGGATTTATTTATATGGACATGAATGTTTTGAAATAGTAATTCTTTTAAAAAGTTTCAACGTGGTATGGGACACTTTGATAAAAAAATCCCTTTTAAATTACTACCTTTATAAATTGTGATAATTTTAAACTATTTCATGAAAAGGGGGTATTTCACTCAAAGCATTTTACTGATCATTTTCATCTATGTCAACATCCTTTAATGGATTTTAAAATTGTTTAAAGTTGATTTATTATGATACAAATCTTCCATATTGTATTGAATGTATTGTGATATTTTTGACTTTGGATGTGTTATTTTTATACCATTCATGGTTTATGGATAAAGTATTGACATTTCATATGCTAGTTTTAATACGAATGTTTATATTATATTTCAACCTTTTCCTATGATGAATTTATTGGACTAGTATGTTCCGGGTTGGGGACCGGTAAAATTAAGACCTCCAGGTTGGGGTCTGGTTACAGCAGACCCTCTGGGTTGGAGTCTGGTTACAGAGGCTCTCCGGGTTGGAGTTCGGTTACAGAGGCTCTCCAGGTTGGAGTCCGGTTACAGAGGCTCTCCGGGATGGAGTCCGGTTACAGAGGCTCTCTGGGTTTGGGTCCAGTTACAGTTATCCCATAGGTCCTGGAACGAGGCCATGACATAGAAATTAAATTCTGGTACTATACATTCCCTCATTATGAAATTATTTATTACATGTGATTATTTTACTAGTAGAATATCCATGTGCATGTTTATATGGTAACGTTTGATTTATTTTTTCCATATTATGTTCAAGTTTATTTTTAAAAAACTATTGTTTTATTACACATCTTGACTTAAAAGTTTATAAGTTCCACTAAATTATTCACCCTTACTGAGCATCTGAGCTCACCCCTTTCTTATGTTTTATTTTCCCAGGATATGAAGAAGTTAGTTATGAGTGACTTTCAGGAATAATCTGGGAGTCTTGGACGTTTCTAATGTAATAAATTACTGTTGTTTTTTTTTCAAGTTGTAATGTTGAAATTCATGTATGTAATCTATTTTCCAAGACTGTTAAACTAATCAGTACTTCAGTACTTGATTCCTTGTAATCATGCGAATGTTATTTAATAATGCACCGACTCTGGGTAAATGGGTTTGCGGTGTTACAGTTCGTATCAGAGGAATTTTATCAACAACCTTGGAAATAGATTTAGATAAACTCTGATTAGATAACATTACCCTAAGATAGACTTTGAGGATTAGTATAGAATAACTTCCTAGAATTTTGGTAATTTAGAGCTTTTGTGAGTTTTCCAAGAAATACATCCCTGTCTGGATACGAGTAGGTAGAGGTGGCTCTGGCACAAATGTACCTAGGGGTAAAACCCGAAAACACTGCTTTAAACTAGACTTGAATGAGAACTGGTGCATGACAATGGTCCTTGTTGTACTCTTGGTTATGACACTCCCAGGGGATATACTTAGGATAATTCACATTTTCATTACAAGACATTATGAAGGATTTAGGATTAAATACTTCCTCAAAGAAAACATTTTTATTATTATGGAATATATCCATAAACCGTTCAATTTAAGTTAGGTATTTTACAAGTTTCTAATTATTCATTGTGATTTATAAACTAACCTAGTGTATGCCATTGTTTAGAAATGGCACCCAGTAGAAGGAATGAGAACTCCAGTAATACATATGATCCTAAGAGTAAGAACGATCATATATTTCATGGTATTAAACCAACATTTAGAAGGGAAATAGTCTCCCATGTATTCTCAACATATGAATAAATAATATCATGTGTTAATAAGATAAGTAAATAATTCTCCGAGTCCTATGGCTTTGAAGGGAAGCAAGAGAAGAAAATGATGGTAGAGAGAAATATAGATAAAGAGAATAGGGGAAAGAAGGATTTTACCATATGTGATAAATGTGGAAAGAATAACCTTGATAAATGCTTGAAGGGAATGGGAGTTTGTTATAAGTGTGGAGATAAAGGACACCAAGTACATGATTGCAAGGGTAAGAAAAAGGTTTCAAATGTAAAATTCATCATCTACAAGGTGTTGGGACACTAAGCAAATCAATGTCCATGTCATCAGAGTATACCACAAATGATGCTATTGGATAATAATCAAGTTATGATACTACCTCAGATGAAGAGGAATGACTAGTGTTCTTATGTTGTTATTATAGAATTATTTCATTTGAGTGTTGTATCAACAATATACTGGTTATATGATTTATAGAGTATATAAGGATTGTACTGCATTACTATTTCATTAAGGACTTAAGATTGTGTGAAACCAAGAAAAGTGACTCAATAGCAGGTTAAATTTTTGGAAAATATATGGTTGAGAGAAAGATAAACCATAATATGGTTCTGATACTAAGGTACTGATTTTGGAATAATACATGATTGATTGGGATAAATTATATTGTATATTCTTGACTACCTTGAAATTGATTAATGATTTTCATATTCCATAATTGTTGGAGTTTACAAAAATTTTGGATAGAAGGAGTATATCTAGTATTCTATAAGGAATAAGGGAGTATTAATGTAATCAATAAGTTTTTATGGTAATTCAGGATATTGTAGTGTTTTAAAAGAATACATGATGAAGGTGTTCACATGTTATTATGTGGAAAAAAGGATCTTCATTGTGTTAACCTTCCTTATAAATTTTGGAGTGTGAGTTTGGACAGAAGTATTTTGGATAAGTCTAGTTTGAGATTATTTTTGGATTGCCATAAAAAGGACAACTCGGAGGTCGGGCGGCAACCCGCCACGTCCGGCAAGGCCGCAAGACTTGAACCCGAAACCGAAGGGTGATAAGGGTTTATCACCTACCACTGGACCACGTGATATCCTGGATTGAATAATGTAGTTTTTTTTAAATGTCTGGTAGATGAATTATAAATTCAGTTTTTTGGAACCCTATACGAATAGGATAAATCAAATATTTTAAGTTCTATTATCTTTTAGAGTGAAAGATGAGTTTTTGGTAGAAATTAGTTAAAGGATGGAACTCTACTTGTCAAGTATATATTTTTTTCTTTCCTTATTCTATGAAGAAATTTATTCTTAAACTTTAGGTAAGGGATATTAAAACTAAAAATGGTTTATCCTAATACCTTATGTTTTGTTCAACCAATGATATTTTAAATCATCATAGATTGATGGCTTTGAGGCCCTCAATTATACAATTGTTTGTGACTGATGACCTCAATCACTCCCTATAAATATTTACGTTTTTCCTTCAATTGTGTGTCTCTAATTTTCACCAATGGTCTCCTAATTGAGATCATAATTTGGTGGTGACTTTTTTATTCCCCTTTTCCTCTTATTAAGACTAAATTTTATTAACCCAATTTCCGATGTGGGTTTTCCCACAAAGGTATTTTCTATTTTCAACCTTTTATTTTTGAAAAATAATTTCAAATTTAGAGGACGCAATTTATTTAATGAGGAAATAATGTAACACCCCAAGATTTCATAGTACATTATTTCTTCAAAGTAATTCAACAACTTTTACTACACGCAACATCGAGTTCAAGCGCACCACGACTTACCAAACTAGCCATTCAAAAGAGGTTATGAATAGTATTAAATAAATTTTTAACTTTATATAATACTTATAATTTTATAATCCATATTATGAGTTTATTAGACATAACAAAAAAACAAATTCATTTTTTTCAGATAAAAGAAATAGTTTTAAAAAAATGCAATTTTACCGCCTTTTAATGGAAAACCATTTTTAAATCCAATATTTGAAACTTTTATATATTCAATTTGACAAAATAAACTTATTATTTAGAATCGGTACATAATAATTTAGTTTCAAAAAAAATTGGTGTTTTTCTGATAACTTTCATATTTGGGTGAATAGTGAAAAATACTATATTTTAACGGAAAACAACTTTTTTAATCAAAATAATTTGTAGTGTTAAATTATACATTTTAATGGTTTGTAAGTATAAATAGATTATATTTTTACCATTTAATCCAATGTTATTCATTGGAAATAATTTCACTTTGAAATTGAACATAAACAAGTATCAATCTTTTATTAGTTATTATTTCTTAAAAACACGCTTTTTGGTTTTGACAACGGGAATTAATTTTAAATTAATAAATGAAACTTCTATGTTTTTAATTTGGTAAATAGACTTAATTTTTGAATTCATAATATCAAAATTATCTTAGGGTGAAATTTTGGTATTTTTCTGAAAACTTTCAATTTTTGATAAATAGTGAAAAACACTGAGTTATTGGTTAAAACCGACTTTTTATTTAAATAATTATTTATTTTATTTAAATTTACTTTAGGTAAAAATAGATACATAATACCTATATAAGTTCAATATAATTCATTAGAGTCATTTTATAATAAGTTTAGATATATAAAAATTTTATTGAACTTTTTATCGTCTTTTACCCACCTCCTAGGAGCATTTGAAAATTTGCATAAAACATAATTTTATCTCTTTTGTGAGTTGAATTTAAAAAATCCGAGAGACACGGTTAACCTCAGTAAGTAAAATTTGGTTCAATATAATGAAAATAATTTTTGGTGAATAGTAACTTTTGACTTTTATTTACCACGGTTAAAGGTAAATAGGGTAATTTAAGGTAGAAAAGAATATTATAATAATACAAAATTACCTTAACACTTGTTCTAAATTTATTTGATGAGTCATGGCTGACCGTGGGAATCCTTGGGTCGATTTTGGGACCCCATGGTGCCACTTAGTAATGATAATGACACTTTATTTTAATTAACATAAAGTAAAGGCAAAAATGACACAAACAAATATCTTTTAGTAAATGAATTTTTACATGGGGTTATATAAGTAGTCTTTTCAAATATAAATATTCATTGGAAATATGAAAATATTTACTACATTATAGTATTTTTTTATAATTTTTAGACATCAAATAAATTAAATTATTTATGACACAATAATGATGTAGTATTTACCTCATTAATAAATGATTTAAATAAAAAAGATTATTAATATTAAAACTATATCCAAAACCTATCTAATTATTATTGGATGATTTTATTTCGACCTTAATTCATCTTATATTTGACTTTAATTAGTTTTGGACCTTTAGAAACCGAATATCACTATATAATAAAATAATATTTTCACACTTTCCTAAAGAGCCCCTCCTCCTCCTTATAAAAGGACACCAATTCTAACCCATTCCACACACCTCTCAAGCCCCTTGGATCGTCCAACCCTAGACCAAATAATATCTCAAGATCATTATCTTACACCTAGAAGCCTTACCATAGGAATAAGTCGATTCAAAAAGTCCTTTTGGTTCAAACCAAAGGAAATTACCCAAATTAAAGGTAACAGTTTCTCTTAAATTTTTTTCTTTTATTTTGTTTTATTTTACTTATCCAACCCCCATAAACTCTTTTTATTCCTTTCTTTTATGAAAACACCAGTATCCTCAATATAATGTAATTTTGTTATGAGAAGTATTCTAACTACACTTACACACACCTCCATCTAATGGGTGAAGAACATACTGTTTCTATGGCAAACTAACGTCTCACAAAACGATGATAGTTCGATTATCTCCTATCGCCTCTCATGGTGGCCATTAAGATGGAATTGTATTTATATATGATATATATATTATTTTTATGTTTTCGTTTTTATTTTGTATTTCCCATTTATATCATACCTTTATGTTTTCCATTATGGGTAAAACGCGATAATTTCATTTGAGGAAGTGCGGACTACCACCCCCCTCAAAGTGATATGACTCGTTAATGACTTATGTGGGACGTATAAAGTATGGAGTTAATGATATTATATATAATATTATACTTTAATTGTAATATACCTATGTATCATTATGTTTTAATTCCATTAAAATACAAAATATAAATGAAAGTAGCGTTCATGCGTACGTACGGCTTACCGTCTCCATGAACGGTGCATTTCATTTATTATCTCCAAATGTTATGTACTGTTATAAATACATATATATATATACTAGACATATATGATATATATTAAATATAAATTAGTAATATCATTCTATAGATAATGGAATTTTGACCACATGGACAATTTATAATTATAACAAGTTCATTTTTTACTCAAGTTCCGAACATCGACAAAATGTCCGATATGAACTCAAATAATTAACTAATTGTTATAGTAAGGTAATAAGTGAAATAAAAATAATAATAAACTTGAAAATATTCTTAAACAAGTATAAATTAACTTAAGTTTATTATTTAGGAAGAACAAGGAACATACGAGCGAGTCAAGTCGGACACGTGGTAAGGGGTTACTTATCTCACTTTTAATTCTGTGAGATTTCCATTGTTCACCACTTATTTATTGCATGTGGTGTATTGTGTACTGCCATTTGATATATATTATCATGATTCTCTTTGTATTCATGATATTTTTTGATTCATTTGGTAGTTATTGACTATTTTTCATATGACTCGATTGATTACAACGAGGTAATAAGGGTTATTTCCTCAATCTCATTATTATTTGAGATTGTTTATGTGTAAGTATTTAATGGGAAAAATTTATAATCGATACCCTTGTTTCATAAAAAAAATTCAAAAGGAATCTTTTAAGGTTTTATGGGAGGGTCTATTTAACTATATCATCATTTTAAATGTTTTAAAGATTTATCTTTTTAAATCCTTTTAATTAATGTCCATGTTTTCAAAATGATTTTAAGGATTTATTTATATGGACATGAATGTTTTGAAATGGTAATTATTTTAAAAAGTTTCAAGGTGGTATGGGACACTTTGATTCAAAAATCCCTTTTAAATGACTACCTTTAAAAATTGTGATAATTTTAAACGATTTCATTAAAAAGGGATATTTCTCTCAAAGCATTTTACTGATCATTTTCATCTATGTCAACATCCTTTAATGAATTTTAAACTTGTTTGAAGTTGATTTATTATGATAAAAATCTTCCATGTTGTATTGAATGTTTTTTGATATGTTTGACTGTGGATGTGTTATTTTTATACCATTCATGGTTTATGGATAAAGTATTGAAATTTCGTATGCTAGGTTTAATACAAATATTTATGTTATATTTCAACCTTTTCCTATGATGAATGTATTAGACAAGTATGTTCTGAGTTGGGGACTCATAAAAGTAAGCCCTCCAGGTTGGGTTCTGGTTACAGCAGACCCTCCGGGTTGGAGTCCGGTTACAGAGGATCTTTTGGTTGGAGTCCGGTCTCTCTGGGTTAGATTCCAGTTACAAAGGCTCTCTTGGATGGAGTCTGGTTACAGAGGCTCTCCAGGTTTGGGTCCAATTACAGTTATCCCATAGGTCCTAGCACGAGGCCTTGACACAAAAATTAAATTATGGTACTATACATTCCCTCATTATGAAATTAGTGATTACATGTTATTATTTAACTAGTATAATATCCATGTGCATGTTTATATGGTAACATTTGATTTATTTTTTCCATATTATGTTCAAGTTTATGTTTAAAAAGCAGTTGTTTTATTACACATCTTGCCATAAAAGTTTATATCTTCCACTAAATTATTTACCCTTACTAAGCATTTGAGCTCACCCCTTTCTTATGTTTTATTTTCCCAGGATATGAAGAATTTAGTTATGAGTGACTTGCAGGCATAATCTAGGAGGATTGGATGTTTCTAATGGAATAAATTGCTGTTGTTTTTCTTTTCAAGTTGTAATTTTTAACTTCATGTATGTAATCTATTTTCCAATACTGCTAAATTGATCAGTCCTTCGGGACTTGATTCCTTGTAATCATACCAATGTTATGTGAAAATTCACCGACTCTGGGCAACTGGGGTCGGGGAATTACAGGAAATACTACTAGGTCCTTGTCTCATGTAGTATACTTTAGAGAAAGTGTAGTTGATCAAAAAAATGGATAGATATTGCTTAGTTTAGACAGAAATAGTATGTCGATTGCCTTTGATGACCTCTAGAGATCAAGTTCGGGGATTGTTTTTTCTTGTGAGTATCACCCAGGTTTGGGAATAGGTGGATACAGATTAAAGGAAAGATATCACCTCAATTTTTTGGGCCTTTTGAGATCTTAGAGAGAGTTGGGTTAGTATCCTATTGGTTATTGTTACCTCATAGGTATCATTACATGAATGACTTCTTCCAAGTTTCATATATTTTCTATTACCATGTAGAACTTTCTCATACTTTTGATCCTAATGATGTTGAATTGGATGTAGGTACTTATTTTGAGGAGTGTCCAATTTTTATCATTGATAGTAGCACAAATGATCTTCAAGATAGGTTTTTTCCACTGGTACAAGTGCTATGGCAGTATGACTATGTACAATATGAGACTTGGGGTATAGAGGTCGGTGTACGTGCTTAGTGGCTAGAGTTTTTCTTAGATAAATTTTTACCACCCTTGGAAGGGAAACTCAAGGATGAGTTACATTATGGGGGAGACTATAAGATCATAGTTTTTCTATGAGGTATGGATCCTTTAAATTTTGATTAAACCCTTTTTTAGGTTGTCTTCTTTTTGGATTCGACCTGGTGAACTGGAATTTGGGCTAGTTGGTCAGTTAGTTTTTTGGAAAGTAGAAGGATCAAGCTAGGTTGTAAGAAAAATACACAGTCTGAATTTTCAATTCAAAATGTGTATTCATTTAACCCGATCCTATGACTTGAGTAATTCATGATGTGAATTCTAAATACACAATGTTAATTCGTTAGACCATACTAAGTTCATGTCATGCATTGGTTTTTCTCAGAGGGGGAGAACCCAATAATTACACGACATATAAAAATATACATCCCATGAAAATTACATGTTTTTTTAGGGGAAGAATCCCTTTCTTTTTTCTCACTCCTCCCATCTCTTTTCTCTCGTGCAGTAGAGCCTCCTCCATAAAAGATTTTCCTTTATCCTAAATCTAGGATTTGATCTAGTCTCTACATCCAGACCCTATTTCAATATTTGTCCATCTCATTGTATAGCCATCAGTAATCTCTATATTCCTTTATATCCTTTATTCCTTTTTCTTCCTATTTATGGATTTATTTTAGTGTGATCTCATATGACCTATTTTCAGGTCATTAATCTATTCTTTCATTTTATTTTGACTTGGGTCAAACAGAGTTCCGATATTGGATGAGGAATATACTATAGTCTTAAAGTAGTTATTCTATGATTTTTCCCTTAAGGTCTCACTATTTATAAATTTTCATCATTGTGTGCATGATGGTTTCATAGAGCGTTACTCATAAAATTAATTTTATTTAAATTCAATCATCTAAATTATAATCGGAGGCCCTATTAGTACCTTTTGATACCATTGGAGGTTGATAACTCAATGTCGACCACCTCAAGTAGAGTGTGTTATTTGTTAACATTTTGGTGACTCTTTTTATTATTACTTGAGACATTGTTCTGGTGTGATTTACTTAACCATTGGTAAGGTAAGTGTTTCATTTCAATAAATTAATCTTCAAATAATTAAATAAAAATTGTGTGTGTGTGTTTGTGTGTTAATATCACTTGGACTTTATCCTTTATAATTAATTCAAAAATTGGTTGCATGTCCTTATTTCACCTTATCATGTATGATGAAAGGTAATGGAATTAGAATAATGAAAATGTAATTGGAATGATTATTTCATGGACTTAAATTAATTATGGTGTGTATATTAAATGTATAAGGTGACTATTTCATATATACCTTTTTTCTTCTTTATAAGAATGGTCAGACTTGATCCAGCATTGGATTCCTGAGGGAATTCCTTGAGCACTCAGAGGACGTCATTCTAATTCTTTGAGACGATTTCCAAGGGAAATACCCAACTTTGAACATAGTATTTTTCTATTAGTATATTCTTGATATGATGTTGGAAGATCCCCTAACTTTATATCCATAAATTAGAATTCCTTTAATACAATCATTGGATTCAGATTGATGCCTACGAACATGCAATTCCTTGTATAATTCTCCTTGTGTCCAATCATTCTTATCTAAATATTTACTGTGGATGTGTTCCATATACTCAATTAGAAACTATTCAAGTAGAATGACTTAAGGTTACCCCTTGAATTACACTTACTCCCATACACTAGTCTACTTTTTTGTATACCGGGAGATGGATCATCATTCTAAGGTCAAGGATGACTTGGTTTCACCTTAGATCCTCTGTTATTATATTTATCTTTTACACCATTTTTGAAACTTTTATATGCACTTATTACTATAAACTAAATCATAATAAATAAAATGAATGCATGTTTGGAGACACCAGTTGAGGATGAATCAAGTATGGGTTGTTTATTTTTATATTGATTTAACATTTTTATACCTACACACCATATAGTTTATATTCACAAACTGTATTTGTATATATATTTTTGGTGGTGTTCTACTAAGATTTATATCACACCCTATATGGGCCGCCGTTGGAACCTGGGTATATTATATGATCATAGTTGTGGAAAGGGGGAAGTGTCCTACTTGGGACTCCTAACTTATTTCTTTGGGATGGGATCTTCGTAATAGATGACTGAGCCAGTTCTCAGGGTGCTTGGATAGATTTTTCCCCCTTTTTAATTATTTTGTATATCATTTATTGTACTTTCTACCTGATTCCATGTATTCTTATTTCCTTTTTTGTGGATCCATTCCATCTTCTTTTGTATATGATACAGTCTCTTGATGACTATTTATTATATTTATGTTTATGGTTTTTTCTGATACCTTATTCATTATTAGTATTCTTCCATTGTTTACTTGTCTTTTTCACCACTGTGTTCCACTCTAACCAGAGGCAATAGTATCCCCATGGAAACACCCTATGACCACACTGCTATTCAGAAGCCTCTGGTGTATGGGGATTCATGCTTAAGTCCATGTAGCCAATCGGGTTCAGTTACTCAAGAGTCAACCGGGTCCGACACATCACAATATAGGAGTTCAAAATAAAAGGAATAATTAATAGATCTTATAGTTTGTATTAAAATGATAAAACTAAGTGTATCTAAATAAATTGTTTGAATATAAAAGTATATATCAATATAAAATGGATATGATTAAGGGATTCATATATTCATCTCATTTCTCTTATATGATATGAAAGGTTTTTTTTTTATGAATTGTTTTTATAAACAATATGATATAATAGATTCAATACACATGGTTTATGATTCATTATAGAAGTACTAGTAAACTGGTGCAGACACCTAGGGGTGAATCAAGTGTTTCCAAATATTTTACCAAATTTCAATTTTAAATTTTATATTTAACCCCATTTGGCGTTGAACCTATTTCACTTATTGGGATATAAGTGGATCTATTTTTCTTTTCCTAATCACATACACCACATGCACTATAATTAAAATATTAAAGTAAGAAACAAGTGTTTTTACATAGTTCGGCCCCGATGTAGGAAAATTATACCTTCCTCTGATCAGGTTTTCACAAATTCATAGATTCTATACTATAAATATTTTCATCAAAATACAGTGGTTTGGGAAGTTATCATCCAAACCCAATCTCACCATATTTCATGTGTAATTATTCACTATATTATGCATGTGAATAAGAACATCATACCACTTTACTTGTTTATACTTGAATCATACCAATCTTGGAAAACTTCCAGCCTATTAAATTATATCACCAATATGTCCAAGGATGTTTCTACATCTAACCAACTAATCCACTTCCTCGCTTAGAGTCTTCAAATTCCTTGTTATCATCAAGAATAATAACCTACAAATTATCCACTGTTTTATATACTAATTCTAATTATTTTTCAAAAAAAAATATTTGGGAACCCTGAATTAAAACTTTATAGAACTCAATAGCTACTAGACATTATATAAGAACCCTACTTGTCAGCCATGCTCAGCCTTCTTCTTCAAGAAACATATACCCAGAAATATTCTTGGAGAGTAAATAATGAAAGCCTCTATTTTATTCTTTCTCACTACATATAGACTATATAAGGTTTTCTTATTATTATTCTTATCTTATTTTCTCTCTCATGTTTTTTAAATATTTTGTATCACAGGAATTGGATTTTGAACTAGCTTATTTTCCATTTTCTTCTCACTTATTCATTGATGCTTAGATGGTATTTCATTCAACATAGGATCAGAACTCCTTCTTCGTATTACTTTAGATAACTCCTTTTTCTTCTTGACTTTACCAATTCCACACATATACAACTCTCTCTCTCTTCTCTTTTATTTTTCTCTCTTTGATGCATAGTTGCACAGGTGAAATTGCCTTCCTTTTGTGGGGGGTATTTTTTATTTTTTATAAATTTAAATATATCAAATATATCATAAAAGAAAAAAAATCACCCCAAAATCCTTCATACCTCTTCTCAATACACCAATGTAGTTTTATACCCATTATCACACCAACTTCATGACTTTAGTTTATTTACAAAAATATTTTTTTCCTTTTTATTTCTTATTTTTTTATTTGACCAAAAAAATGTTTCATTAAACTTCTAGTATGATTAGGGTCTCAATATTTATCCATAAAAACAACAAATAATAATCTTTTATGGTTTTATAAAATATACATCAAATAAATTGTGTCTTGGATCATCCCTTTACAGGTAAGATATTTCCATGAAATATATAAAAATTTATCTCCAATTTTTAAGAAATAATCAAAAACTCAACTTAATGTTTTTATTCTCATTCATCTTGAATCAAAATAGGGTTTGTGATATTTAACCACTAAATAATAGTTCTAAAAACTTCTCATATTCCATTTCTATATTTTTTTGTATCTATAAGTTTATATTTTCAAGCTATATACATTCCCAACCTTCTATCTCAACTCCATGTACTTCTCAAATCATTCATAAAGAATCATAATTAATTTTTGGATGTTTAAAACACTAAATAATAACTCATACACCATCTAATTTAATTCTCATTTTGATCAAAAATATTGAGTTTCAAATATTCTCATTTGAAACTCAAAACTTTATAGAAAGTGATCTCCTCATCTTCATATCATTATATATTCTTTAACTCATGATTTAATAATATATTCACTAATCTTAATGATGTTTTGACCATGAAAATATATTATAAGAATCATCCCAATTCATTTCTACTTTAGAATATTCAATTCTAAAATTTCTCTATTTTATCATATTTTTTCTCAAAATATGGCTAAGTGTTGAACCTTAAGTTTCTCCATGTGCTCTAAGAAGATTCAATTTATGATTATCATAGGGTTTATTGTACCTTATGATGGTTCCTTATGAATGGTATTAACACCTTAAGAGGAACTATCACCAACCTTATGATGAAAATGAATCAACCTTATGATGATAGACTTTACAAAGACATGTATAAACCTTACGTGATGTCTGTTTGAACCTTATGGAAATCTATCATAAATTTACACTTTGGTTTTCCCAACCTTACATGGTATAGACCAACCATACAAGAATTACAATACTTATCCAATCTCTATCCTTCAACTTAAATCCTCTCATAACCTCTTCAAATCTCTTCTAAACTACCTCAAATATTTCTTGGAATTATAAAAATAGTTCAAATAATTTTTTAGATCATTACAAAGGTGTTTTTTAGAATATAAGTTCTCAAGATATAGTATTTAAAATAGTTCACTACCTCTAGTTTTCATCATTACTCCATCCAACTCAAACCTTTATCTAAGATTATTTTCTCTCTGATTCCAGCAACTAACATTCTTGGTAACTCTAGGATGGATTCTATAAAAACATTTATCTAGATTTGACTTCCATTATAACATGTTATAGAAATTACTCTAATATTTATCACTTTCCTTTTAAATTAGGATCAACTCTAAAATATTTTAATTTGGAGTTTCTAATTTTAATTAATCCATACAGATATTCAAGGGTATCATGTTCATCTTTTTTCATTTATAATAGAAGAACATTTAATTTCATTTGGTTGGGTGTACACTTACACTATCACACATGATCCCTAAGACATATATTTTCATGCTCATTGAAAAAAAATATAATCACATTCCAATGGGAACTTCATTATCATCATATGTATTTTTTTCAATACTTTGAACTTCCAAATACAACTAATTCATGTCAATGTCACTTTAGTAGTTCACTTTTCCTCTCCCCATTATCGATAATAAATTCAAATAAGAAAAAAATTCTCCCCCTTATTGATACTCTAAGTATAAGAGAGGGTATTATCCCCTTTATTAAGATTCCATGAATATATGGAAATATTTTTTGATGGAAAAATATTCTCCCCCTTCAATCTTCTAATTTTAAGAAAAACAATTTATACCATTGTGCTTTGTTCTCCTATTTAATTAGAGATTTAGTCAATTACATGAGATAATAGTTTCACCACATTCTTCTTAGAAAATAATCATGAATTAATAAACTCTAAGTATACTTGGGTGAAATCTACTTATAAAATAATAGTGATTAATTTATTATATAAAATTTTCTATAAATATTAACAATGTGATATTAACTCTAAAATTCACTTCTTTCAGGCTATCTATATATATTTTCAATAATTTATGAACCATCACTCAACTTGAATAAAAACATCAAAAATATTCAAGTACAAGTATATTTATTCCCCCATTTTGTTTGATAGTCACTCCCCCTTGATAATCATATTCATTATGAATCAAAATAGTAATGGGAAAGTGAAAATCATACCGCATACTTGAGATTTTTTAGGGACCATATAGATTATATATTTAATAATAAATTACTCATTTATAGAATATTTATCTCTTTTGATAGATCCCCCTCAAGGGATGTTATTTATACTTCATTATGGTTGATTTCAATTAAGAAATAGTCTACAAGAATTTCATAATAGTTGAGTTATTTGATACCAATTCAGATTTGAAAAGTATAATGTTTCAAAGAGACACCAATATGCCACTTTAAATATTATTCATGATGGATGGATTTATTTATACTATATAGACATCACAAAATTAAATAGTTATCCTTTTTTTCATACTTCATATACGATTCCATCTTCAATAATTCACAAATACTAATATATGAGAATAATATGGACTTCTATCAGCTCTTTAATGTAAGAAAAAGAGTCGAGACTTGGATCTCAACCCAGAAATTCATTTATTTTAAATGATTAATTTTTTAGATATCTTCAGGTTTTCTCTTATCTTGACTTTTCAAACATTTTCCTCCTTGTAAAGCATGGTTTTCCTTTCCATTTCAGCATTATTATTAGCTAGAATTAGCTTCTTGACTTTATCCATTAAGTAACTTTCATTATTTTTTATTTTTAAATTTTCCTAGCCTCTTCCAACTGATATGGACATATGATTAAAAAATCTTTAGGTCCATTCCCATTTTTCATTTTGTGTGTAGATTCCATTTTTATAGTAGTTTACTTGGTACTTGGAGTCATTGGTGCATTCCCTTTAGCTTTTAAAAACTTCTATTACTGTGGAATTCATGTCATGCACTTAGTGGCTATGTGTCCAACCCATTTTCACCTTCCACATTTCATTAGATTTTAAGTTACCCTTCAAGTGTAGTTTCTTAGGTACTTCTTAAAGAGTTCTAACCACAAATCCAATTCTAATATCTCTTTCATTGATTTTATTTCTTTTTGGTTCCATATTTCTCCCTTATTTCTTAAAATTCATGTTCATCATGAAGTGTTATATGATGTGTACTCTCTTTCAACAATAGAATCATCTTTTATCATTTAATGTGAAATATTTCTCAATATTCATCACTAACTTATTGGGTATTATTTTTTAAACATCCTTCTTCTCTGGTTTCTTTCCCAAGGAAAACTTACTTTCCTTTAATTTTTTTTTATGCTATTGTGTCCTCCTATTCTTATCAATATAAGAGTTTTTCAGGTTGTTATATACAAAAATTACTTATAATAATGGCCCAATTTTTTTCAATACTCACTAAATTTTTCAATGTAATCAAATATGTTCTTAAAGGATAAATTATTCTTCTTCTATGAAAATTGATTCAAACCAGTAGGTTTTCCCCTAACTTCAACCTTTCTCCCCTATATTCATGCCTTATGTAACTTTCATGAATTGGCATGTTATTCCAGTACTTTATGGATATAGTCCAAAACCTCCTAAAGCATCAATAATGGCCTACAAACCTTTTTTTATTCACTGTGGAAGTAGCCTGTTCTGATTGAGCACCTTTATATTTTTGGGTTGAAACATCACTCTTTTGGGATCTTTCTAGGGAGTAGTTATTCTTGAGAATGATTACCACTCCCTTGATACATGGTGGTTTTACTAGTATTTCTATCCTTCCAAATGTTTCTAAATTTTGATTCTAATCATGTACCTGTAGTGGAGAAAATTTTATTACAAATAGATTTTTCAAGACTATGGGATACCTTATTCCATGATTTTGCAGTATATTTATCTCCAAAGTATCTCAAACACTTTTATCCACCACTTTTAGTCTTCTTAGAAGAAAGAATATATTTATATGTTTATGTGTAATCACTTATTTTTTTCAATAGATTTTGAAGATTCTATTTGGGTACATTCCATATTTATTATCTTTACATCTAACTTAATACATTTTATATTAATAATATATTTTTGGCCTTTAAGAGTTTTAACCCTTAATTAAAAATCTCACTATAACTTCTTCAATTTATCCTCATGCATCTAACTTTTCTCTTGTAAAAAAATATCTAGCTCTATTATCCTCCAAAATTTTACCTTTAGTTGAGTATCATTTACATTCATATAGACTTCATGTATTTATCTAATGCATGGGTCACTTATTAAAAAACCTTATCAAATAAAACTTTCTCAAAAACTACTATTTGTAGTTATTCAACAATAATAGAAATTATTTCACTACTAAGTGTGACATATTCTCCCTTGTATTCCATAAGTTTTGTGAGGTAGTTAAATCTGGTTACCTTTTGAACTAATTCATATTCCAATGCATTATCTTCCTATTATAGTATTGACTTTTCATCACAAAGTCCCTTGATATGTGTAAATATATATATGATGGATTCTAGAGGGGACTTCTTATGAATTATTGATTCATTGAACATATCTTCTTCACGACATAAACTTGATTCATTATAGGAATAATATTCAATAGATCTATCAATACTCATACCACTCTTACAACCCTTAGCTAGTGGAAGTTCCTTCATAACTTTAGTTTTCTATCTCAACTTTATAGCCTCCAATTTCTTTTTATTTTTCAATTTCTTAGTTAAAATATCTAAATTATCACCAACGAGGATAGAAATAGATTCTTATATTTGAATCTCTTCTGGAAGAACTTAAAATATGCAGTTCATATTATTCAATAAAAAAATTGGTAAAGAAAATTATGATCTAATTAGACAGAACCTTGGGATCTGATTCCAATTGTAAGTCCTAATAGACTAGTGCAGACACTTGATAGGGGTAAATTATGTGTTTCCAAATCATTTACCAAGTTCTAATTTATATTTTATCTTTTAAACCCCTTTGGTTTTGAATATCTCTCACCTATTAGGATGTATTTGGATCTATTTTTATTTTCCTAATCACATATACCACATATGATATAATAAAATTAGTAAACTATGACATATGTGTTTTTATAAAGTTCGGACCAGATGTGGGAAATGTACTCCTTATTGTGATCAGGTTTTCACCAAGCCATAAATTTGACACTATAAATATTGCCATCAAAATATAGTGGTTTGAGTAGTTATCATCACAACCCAATCTCACCATATCACACAAGTGAGTGTTCACAATATTACATAGGGGAACAAGTAAAACATACCACTACACTTCTTTATATTAGAATCCCACCAGTCTTGGGAAAATTCTATCCTATTAAAGTAAATCACCAATCTATCCAGGGATGTCACTGAATCAAACCATTTTATATTATTCATTTCTCAGAGTCATCGAATTCCTTCTGATCTTCAAGAAAAATAACCTATAACATGGTCACCCTTTTCTAAATAGCTTCTAGTACTTATTTATAATTAGTTAGTTGGACACTATTAACTAAAAATTTAGGAAACTCAACTGCCACTAGATATTTTTTAGGAACTCTACTCAACATCCTTTTTCATCCCTCTTCTTAAAAAAACATATCTTTATAAATTTTCCTAGAGATTAAACAATGAAAGTATCTGTTCTGTTCTTTCTCACTTCATGTAGACTCTAAAAGTTTTGTTTCTTCTTCTTATCTTATTCTTTTCTTTCTCAAAAATATTTTATATTATTTATCATAAGAACTAATTTTCAAACAAGCTTCTCTGTCTTCTACTACTACTTATTACTTATTTTTTGATACACATATGGTATTTCCTTCAACATAGGATCATAAATCTTTCTTATTCTTCATTGAGATAACCCTTTGTTATTCTCAGCATCACTAGTTTAACACGTATATATCTCTCCCTATTTTATTTTATTTTTTCTCTTTGATGTATAGTTTTACAAGAGGCCTCATCTTCCTTTTTTTTGGGCGAGGATTTTTTATTTTCTATAAAATGAAATATATCATAGATATTGTGGAAGAAAAAAATCACCCCAAAATCCTCCATATCTCTTCCTAAGGCCATCACATGGTTTTTTCCCAATATCACACTAACTTAATGGATTTAATCTATTTATAAAAATATACTTTCATTTTTATTCCTCATTTTTATCTTCGTCCAAACATTTATTCCATGAAACCTTTAGTGATCCTGGTGTCCCATGATTTTTATATAGAAACCACAAATAACACATAATTTTATGGTTGTATCAAATATATAGCTAATGAGTTATGGATTAGATCATATTATTATAGCTAAGTGAATTACTTGAAACCTATAAAAATTTAAATTGAATTTTTACACTAAAAATAGTATTTTAGATAAATATTTGTCTTCTTATTCATCTTGAATCATAGCAAGGTTTTTTATATTTGACCAATGATGAACCATACATGCATCTTCTCATTTTCCATTTCTAGTTTTGTTTATCTTGAAGTTATTCCTTTCAGACTAGATAAATTCATAGCCTTCCATATTAGATATATATCTAACTTAGATCATTAAAAAACAATCATAAGTAATTTTATGATGTTTAGAACACTCAAGAACAACTTGTGTTCCATCCAATTTAATTCTCATTTTGAAAAAAAAATATTGAGTTTCAAATATTCTCATTTGAAACTTGTTGCAAAGACCCTAACCTTAATAGCCCAAATTTGGTTGTTACTTTATTGCATTGTCACTAGATACAAGTAACCACATCCTGAAAGGCCAAATAATTTAGTAGTTTTGGTAAACTAGATACATACTTGAATCACACACTGCATTTGAAAATATAAAATAAAAAATATAGTGAAAGTAAATATCCTGCATCCTTGAACTCATTAAAAGATTTATTCTTAATATTGAGGGGAAAGGAAAGGAAATAAGGGTGATCTTAGATTCTTAGTAAGGGTTACATATAGAAGAATATATCATGAGTAAATAAGTTATAATCAATGTATAAAGGTAACTAACTAAAAACACATGACAAGTAATTGATAACTTGAGAACAAAGAATAATATAGTAGGAGTGAATGAAGATAAAATGATTATATATAAATAAACACATGATCTTGAAATTTATCCATGAATATTATTTAAAATAATCACATGGACATTAATAATTGATTTTATAATGATGGAATTCATAATTCTAGACATCTAAAACTTACCATCAAGGCCTTGTGCAAAGATAGTTTAAACTATGGGTAGGTATACACCAAAAACCCATTTAATAAGGCAAACCAAATAGTTTTTCTCATGAGACCTACTGATGTGTCAAGGGGATATTTAATTCTAGTCCCCACCCATCACTTAATAAGTTTAATGCATTCATCATATGAATAAACAATACAAATTAATCAATATTCCTTAAAATCAATAAATGTATGTAGTGAAAGAACTAGCATATGGAATGTCAACAATTTCCCGAACAAAATTTAATATAAACCATCCATAAAATTATGGTGGATGGTATATTGGGATTATGTCCTTAGTAAATAATAATATTCAATAAAAGATGTTGTCATATATAGAAATACTTTAAAAATATCATTGGGAAATTTCTTGAGGAAAATACAACTTTTTACTTTGAAATTTCTTATTTAAAATATAAAAATTTCACAAATATTAAGAAAAACATTTTATTTCAAAATAAACTTATAAAATTGTAAAGGAAACTTAAAAATAGTGATAATTCATGACAGGAATAAATTTTTTTATGTTGTAAAAGTTAAAAACATTCCTTTTACACTTTTATAAGAAAATTCAAAAAGTACCTCCATTGGAAAATGATAGAAATATTCCTTTTAAACCATTTTTTAAAATTAAAAAATGGGTAAAAATTTATTTAATAAATAATCAGATAATATTAAATATATTATTTAAAACATTTTATAGATAATATGGATATGGAAGAAAACTCTTTTTGATGGTGTAGAAAAAAAGTTGGTTATCCTTAAATAAATGAATTTTGTATCTCGAGTACTCAAAGAGTGTAAAATGAAATGAAAACTTATAACTTCTATAAATAACCAAAAGAGAATAAAATATATTAGTATTAAGATGAAAATATCAAATAATTCCCCCCATAGATACTTTAACATAAACAAACCCGAATAATTATGAGATTGTGAAATAAACCCTTACAAATATCATAAAATTGATGTGAGAATTAATCCATGAAGTAATTATGTGTAACAAATGTAAATACACAAAAAAAAGTGTAAATATAAAAAAAATACTATCATAGGTCATTCCTTACATAATCATGACATGAAATAGTCAATGAAGTAGAAGCATAACCCACTGAATGATAATTGAGTTAAGAATCCCCTTACCACTTTGGTAACTTTCAAATCATAACCCTCATTAAAGAAATAACTTAAAATTAAAAATTAAATAAAATTAATATAAATATATTCATTATATAAAATATAAAATGATTATTATATATACATTATAAAAAAATAAATGTGTATAATATAACATATGTCCCAAAGAAGACAATTTGAGATGAAGAACCCTTATCTTAAGATTGAATTCCATCATATGTGTTCAAACCTCATATATAATAAATATAAATTTATTATAAATATATTATATAACCATAATATATATATATATATAATACCATATATTATTTACTTATAACCTTTTATCACCCATTTATTAATAATTCTTTATTAAAATCATTATTTTGGGTGATAACTGCTTCATTTTTCATGTTTGTTTTGGTTCGGATTTTTTCATCCTTGTACTTTGATCATGGTTTAATATTATATAAAATTTTAATCATGATATAAATATCATATATATTCATTATATATATCCATAAAATATAGATATAGAAAAATTAATTACATCAATAATGGAGACGGTAGGTCATATGTATGCATGAATGTTGTTCTCACATTTTGAAAGATGCAACGAAATAAAGGTAAAAAATAATTCACATTTCTAGGATAATTTTTATATAATATATATCTTATATATTCATTAAATCCACCCTTATTACCATTCATGTAAAATTTAAATGAAAAATGGATCACATCGCTTCGTAGAGGTGGTAGTCCACACGTATGCATGAGCGACATTATCATTTTCCAATGGATTGGAAGGTAAGAAGGTATATATGATATTATATTTATAGAAGAATATTTATTTCATAAATATAATATATATTTATTATTTAAATCTTTATAACCATCCAAGTAGAGTGGTTATGAAAAATTAATTACATCGCTACATGGAGACGGTAAGTCGTACATACGCACGAGCAATGTTTTCACTTTTTATAGGATAGAAAGGAGATAGAAAATGGTTTTATCACAATAATAGTAAGATATCAGTATATTTATGATATTGGATTTATTATTTTAGTATATTTATAATATATTTATATTAATTTTAAGGAGGAATAAATTCAAAATATTTGGTAATGATGATTACCTCTTCTTCGAAAGAGCTCCTTTAAATCATCTCTTAAGGGATCTAGGGTTGGTACTTTAGGAATACCAGAACCTCCATAACTTGGATAAATATGTTTAGATAAGTTTTTTGTAGGTTTTTTCTAATCTATGAGGCTATAGTTTGTGTATAGATGAGACGAGAGGTGGTTCCATTTTATAGTGAATGAAAGGACACACATGGAATTAATAAAAAGATTTAAATATAATAAACTCATTTTTATGTGAAAGTGGAACAGTGTGTAAATAATATCAAATATAAGATAGTATATGTTTTAAATATTATAAAACAATAAAATTTATATAGTTTTAAATGGTATTTTAAATCTTAATTATTGGTTTAACCCCTTAGTTAACCTATTTTAACCTTAACCGTGATAACGCCTTTTTCACTCTTAAAGGGTTATAATTTTACTTATAAGGTAAAAATTGGATAATATATTTCCAATGTATAATATTTTAGACCATATCTTATCCTCCTTGTTATATTTAAATATTTTTAATATTTTTAAAAAAATTAATAACATGTTATTTTAATAAAATATCAATAATGTTATTTTTGATGATATTAATTTAATTTGACTTTAAAGACATAAAGAAAAATATTTAATTAGAATATATACTTTTAAAAAATCTATAATATGTCATATATATCTATAAATTTTTTTTTAACTACAAATCTCTCAAAAAATATTAATTTTATATTTTTTAAAATAATTTATTTTATTTTTCTATTAATTGAATAAATATTATATCGGTGTTACGTAAGAATTTAAGGTAATTATTTAATAAATAAAAAATAAAAAAAATTACCATGAAAAAGAAATATTTTATATTTAAAATAAAAAATTATAAATAAACTTTTCCTATGTTTATTTTTCTAATAAAAATTTAGATTTATTAAAGTCAAGAGAGTGACATTTTGTATTTATTTTTTATTAAATTAATATAAAGATATTCATCAAAGAAATATGGCACCAAGTTGACATATATTAAATATTTTTATGAAAATATCCACAATCCAATCATAAACTAGGATAAATAAAAGTTTTAGGGTCATTTTTTAGTCCTTATAATATTATTTTTAACCAAAATTACCCGATTTACCCTTTACAGATGTGATAAATTTTACCACAGTTACTATTCATAATGACTAAAAAATAAAAGGGGAATATTTAAAACCTTTTGAACTCCTAATTCCGAATATGGAATCCATTCTTAAATATTCAATTTCTAGAATTGGTAGAAATTAATTTAAGATAAAAACCCAAAATGTAATGAAAAACTATTTTTCAAAAAAATGCCTTTTAAAGTATAAAGAAACGTAAACCAAATTCAAACATAAAATTAATTCAAATGATATAAATTGAATTATTAATAATATAATATAACTAATTTTACTTTTAAATCATTTTAAAACAAAATTGAACTTTTTAAATGATTGAAACAAAAAAATCAATAAAAATTAGTATTTTTCACTATTAACTGAAAAATCAATCTTTTCAAAAAAAAATCACTCTAAGATAATTTTGAAATGATTATTAAAAAAATGATATCATTTTTATCAAATAAAATTTCTAAAATTTTCATAAATTAATTATAATATTCTCTCACAAAATCAATAAAAACCATTTTGAAGAAAACATATTTTAAAGAATAAAATATATTTACTAAAAATTGAGTACTTATATCTGAGTATTAATCAATACATTTTTATTGATTAGGTAATTTATATATATTTAATAATATTTCTGATCATATTCATAATTGTAAATTTAACATCTAGGTTATAACAACCATATTTAAATAATAATTTTTTTGATTCGCTTAAGCGCGGTGTTGCGTGTTGTATATGCTATTGAACATAGTGTTCTTTTAAAATATTAGGGTGTTCCATTCTCCCCTTCATCATCATAATTTTAAATTTTTCTTGGTGATCAAGGGTTTGAAATTTGAAAATTCCTTTTTTTAAAACCAACGTCATAAAAAGGTTTAATAAAACATTCTCTTAAAAAAAGGAAAGGGAAATACTTAGTTTATCTAGAATTACAAAACAAACTAGGTTTACAAATAGGAAAACATTATTGGGAATTAAAAATATGGATATAGAGGAGAAAAATGATTCCCAAATACTAATGTAGAGCGATAAATAATATGGTTAATAGAAAATTAATGACAAAAAACCCATAAATCTATGATGGGTGAAACGATCATCAATTCATCAGAAATGATCATAATAGGATAAAATTTTTATTTCAAGGTCCTTTTACTAGATTTGAGAAATTAATTTATGATATAGAATAAGAAAAAAAGGAAATATACTTACATGAAATGTATAATTTCATCCTTTAATCAATTTCTACCACAATATCATTCTTTCTGAAAATGATGAGTATTCAAGATGAATTTTTCATGCCAGAAGTAAAAAAATTAACTTCTAATGGATCACATAATCCATCAAAGGGTAAAAATATAATACTCATATATTTAAATTTTTACCAAAACTAAAATGGTTACCAAAAATTAAGATATTATCCAAAATTTATGATCTATAATATGAAGAAATGATACATTTTACTTCAAAATTTCCACAATAACACCAAAGGTTCAACTTAGATTATTCAAAAAATAAATAATTTTACATTCCAATTAACCTCTATAAGCTCAAAATTAAAGAATGTTTTAACCTTAATGGTGATCTCATACATTTTTACTTCCTTTACCAAAATTTAATTGCATTCTTCCCAAATAATATTTCATTTTAAACCACATGTTAAACCTAAAGTTCAAATATACTTCAACCCAATGAAGAATCCAATATATATCATTAATCACCGTGATAAATCTCTATATAATCTTATAATATAGTGATATTCTCTAGAATATCATGAATAAAATTTATATACTAACCTGAAAGGTAATCCTTAGCTTGATTATAAATATCTCCAAAAACATCACCTTATCAATGAATCAGTTTTTAACCATCAATATTATCTATATCCCATTATCTAATAGACTATAAAAAATCATATAATAACATAAAGGGTTATTTAAACCTTAATAGAGTATTCTTCTTAAAACCTAGTAAAAGTTCCAAATCACTTCAAAATCCCATCACTTAAAACCTTAAAATGTGTATTTATGCCTTTGAACTTATGGAAACCTTAAAATTATAAACTCATGATGATATCTGTAACTCTTAATTTATACCCACATAAAAACATATATGCTTCTAAAAATTAAAACAATTCTTATTCCTCAAATAAAATCATAGACTATTTCCATAAATCCAAAAATTCAATAAACTTCATGAAAGATGATCTAAATCACTTTGTCATCAAATCACTAATCAATTTCATGGTTTCCAATACTATCTAGTTTACTTAATCAATTTCAATCATCCATTTATCTCAAAGAAACAATATTACATCAATATTTTTTACATATTAAGGTTTATTTTCCCTCATTCATGTGTTTTTCAAAAATAACACAAAATCACTTTTCTTGGTTATCAGTACCATTCAACATATGCTTTTAAATCCTTAAATAAAAATGGATGTGGAAAAATAATTAGATGTTTTATGATTCTTATACCCAAAACATAATTGATATAACCCTTATACACTATAATTCTCAAATCCCAATATATAAACACTTCAATCCTTCTACTTTAATGACTGACATGGAATAGGTCATTCCTTGGCCTAGGAGTTAACCCTTGTATCCGGGCATTGAATCGGATAATACCCATGTTTCCCATAGATACTACGTTGAAATACTTAGTAATATATTGCAATATAAACTTCATTTTCGTGTAGAAAACATTTTCCCCTTCCATTGGGACATTATTTGAGGTGTCTCTTTCCACATTTTTGGCATGAAGGAAATTGAGCCTTCTTTCCTTCATGGTCTCTACTCACCAATCTCCTAGAAAACTATTTATTTATCTTATTTTTGGAATCCAATATTTGGTTAAGGTGAAATTTTTTAATTATATATCATGATAACTGATTAGTTATAATCACAATATCTTTCACTCTAGTCACCATACCCTTTGGTTTCCCATAATCCCCACATTTTCCAATACATTCAATGTTAACATGGTTTATTATGGTTCCATCCATTGACTAAAACCAAAAAACATAGTATAAGTATTAATAATCATAGTATGAAACCACATAATCATGAAAATAATTTATAGTATGTCTAAATCATGTTACCTTCTTTTCAATCTAATACACCTCAGGTTTAACCTAGGTCATTCATAGTCATCGTCTATTCAAATATTTTATAGTGGTTTGTAAAGAAAATTTGAATTGACCCAAGAATATCCCCTAGAAGTGTCAAACTAGGTGCACAATAACGTCACACTCACCATGTACTAGAATTATGGCTGAGATATATTCAACCAAATCTTTTCAGGTTTATTACCCCTAGATGCATCTATGCCACAACCATGTCAACTTATAGTATCCAGACAAGGATGTATTACTAGGAAAACCACATAATATCTACCTTTCCAAAATGTTATGATGTTATTCTATACTTAAAATTATCCTCAAAGTCAGTCATAGGTTTATATTCCCTAATATATGTTTCTCTAAATCAATTTCCCAAGGTTTCTACTAAACTTACTCTGATACCGACTATAAAGACCTTGAACCTAATAGCTAAGTGATGGTGGTTACATTATTACATTGTAATTAAATAAAAGTAATTTCATCCCGAAATACCGAATAGTTTAGTAGCCTTTGAAGAATAGATATATAATTCAATCTCACATTATATTTGAAAACATAAAATTCATAACATAGTGAAAGTAAATAATATGCATCCTCGAACTCATTCAAAGATTCCTTCTACTTATCCTGGGGAAAATAAATAAATTAAGATTGAAATCAGATATTTAGTAAGGGTTGTGTATAGTTGATTATATCATGGGTAAATAAGGAATAATAAATATGTTGAGGTAAATAACTGAAAATACATTTTTTTTTAATCAATAACTTGAGCATGAAGAATAATATGGAAGGAGTAAATATAGATTAAATGATGTCATATAAATAATCACATGATCTTTAAACTTATACTTGGATATTATTCAAAGTAATCACATGGAATTTAATAACTGATTTCATAATGATGGATTACATAATTTTGGACTTCTAAAACTTACCATCGAGTCCTTATTCTAAGACGTTTTAAATTATGGGTAAGTATACACCAAAAACCCATTTAATAAGGTCAGCTAATTGGTTTGTCTCATGAGACCTACCGATGCATCAATGAACTATATAATTCAGGGGCCCATACATTACTTATTAAGTATAGTGTATTCATCATATGAATAAATAATACAACTTAATCCATATGCCTTAAAAATCAATAAATGTCCATATTGGAAGAACTAGCATAGGGAATGTCAATAATTTCACCAAAAAAACTGAACATATACCATCTATAAAAATATGGTGAATGGTATATTTGAAATATATCCCTATAAAATCATAATATTAAACAAATGATATTTATATAGATGAAAATATTTTAAAAATATTTCTAGAAATTTTCTTGAGGAAAATAACCCTTTCACTTTGAAATCACTTATATAAAATCTAAAAATTTACAAAATATTAAAGAAAACATTTTTTAAAAAAACCTTTTAAAATAAAAAAATAAATATTCAAAACATTTATCATTCGTGATGGTAATAAATTCTATTCATACCATATAAGTTAAAAAAATTAATTCCACACTTTTGTAAGAAAGGTAAAAAAGTACCTCATTCAGAAAAAGATAGGAAGATTCCTTTTAAACCATTTTTTTAAAGTAAAACATGGGTAAAAATTTATTTAATAATTAATTGGATTATATTAAAAATTTATTTAATAAATAATTGGAGTATAGTAAAAATATTCTTTAAAAAAATTTATGGATAATATGGATGTAGAAAAAAAAGATTCTTAGATGAGTAGAAAAACAACGTCAGTTTTCCTTAAAAATATGATTTTGGTATCTTGATTACTTAAAGAGTGTAAAATGAAAGGAAACTTTTAATTACCAAAAAAAATAAAATTATATGAAAAAATATTGTTTTTAAGATATAAATATCAAATAATTATCCCAGTATAGACTTTAACAAAAACAATCCTAAATAATGATGATATTGTGAAATAATCCCTTACAAAGATCATAACATTGATGTGAGAGTTAATCAATGAAGATATTATGTGTAAAAAAATGTAAATCCACAAAAAAAATTAAACAAAAAAATACAATAATAGTTAATTCCACATGTAATAATGATATTACATAATCAATGAACTATAATTATGAATGGTAACTGAGTTAGGAACCCCCTTACCACTTTGGTTACTTTCAAATCATGACCCCCATGAAAGAAATAACTTCAAATGAAATGTTAACTACCATGAATATAAATATATTGGTGATATAACATATCAAAGGGGTATTATATATACCTAATAAAAAAATATAGGTGTATAACATAACATATATCCCAAAGAAGACAATTTGAGATGAAGAACCCTTACCTAAGATCTGACTTCCTTCGTATTTGTTATAAAATACTATATATTCAGAATATATTTATTATAAATATGTTCTAAAACAATACTCATATATTCCATACCATATATTATTTACTTATAATCTTTAGTAACCAATTTATTAACAATTATTTATTAAAATCACTATTCCCGGTGATAACTGCTTCATTTTTCATGTATGTTTTGGTTCGGTGATTTTGGTCTTTTTACTTTGATCATGGATCTATCATATATATAATTTTAATAATTATAGTATTATAATATATATTCATTATATATATATCCATAAAAGATATAAAAAATTACACCGTTTATGGAGACGATAGGTTGTACGTACGCATGTACATTGTTTTTACTTTTTGATAGATGGAATGAAAGAAAGGTAAATAATAATTCACCTTTCCATGATATTTTTTATATAATATATATTGTATATATTCATTAAATTAATCATTATTACTATCCATGTAAATTTCAAATGAAAAATGGGTCGCATCGCTTTGTAGAAGTGGTCGTCCACGCGTACGCATAAGCGGCGTTTACATTTTACAATGGATTGGGAGGTAAGAAGGTATATATGATATTATAATTATAGAAGAATATTTATTTCATAAATATCATATATATTGATTATTTATATATTTATAAACATCCAAGTAAAGTGTTTATGAAAAAAAAATTACATCATTATTTGGAGATTGTAAGTTTTACGTACGCACGAGCGGTGTTTTCACTTTTCTTAGCATGGAAAAGAGATGGAAAATGGTTGTACCATAATAATAATAACATATAAATATATTAATTATACCATATTTATTTTTTTGTATAGTCATAATATATTTATAGTTAGTTTAAGAAGGAATAAATTTTAAATATTTGGTAAAAACGGTTACCACTTCTTGGAAAGATGTCCTTTAGATCATCTCTTAAGTGACCTAGGGTTGGTCTTTTAGGAAGACCAGAATCTCAAGAACTTGGATAAGGATATTTAGAATATTTTTTTGGTAGGGTTTAGTTGATCTAATAGTATTTAAGTGGATTATATAAGAGATTAGAGGTGGTTCTTTTTATAGTGAATGAATGGGAACACATGGAATTAATAAATAGGTTTAAATATAATTAATTCATTTTCATGTGAAATTGGAATAATTTAGAAATAATTTTTAAGATAATATATTATTTGGTTAAAATATTACAAAAAATAAAATTTTCATTAGTTTAAGTGGTATTTGAAACCTTATTTTTTTATTTAACCCCTCAGTTAACATATTTTAACCTTAACTGCGATAACGCATTTTTCACTCTTAAATGGTTATAATATTACTTATCAGATAAAAAGTAGATGATAAATGGACAAGGGATGAAATTTTTTACCATGTATTATCCCCCATATCCTATTTATATATTTTTATGATTTTTAAATAATTTAATAATATATTATTTTTATAAAATATCAATAATGTAATTTTTGACACTGTTTAATTAATTTGGATTTAAATATATCCTGAAAAATAATTAATTTGAATATATATTTTTTTTAAATGATCTAAAGTATGATTTATTAAGAATACCATACTCCTTATATTTTATTAAATAAAAAGGAGAGTGAAAATATTTCCCAATGAGTAATGAGCATGCACCAAATGGATAATTAAAGGTTACAAACAAATTCCAAAAGAAACTGTGAAATTCAAAACCTACTCAAGGAATTGAAGAAGTTATTCCTGGTTCTTGATCACTTTATTAAATATTCCCTCCAAATTCATCCTTTCACTTCTTCCTGATATGAAAGTAACACATGTAAAATCAAAAAACTATAGGGAAGAAAGAACATTATGCAATATTAATCCATGAGAGGCCCCTAAAAACAAGTAATCCAAATCCAAAAATCATAGTATCAAGATTAATCATAATTAAAAAGTCCATAGAGCATAAAACTATAAAATATAATTAGAAGTTCAAACATAGTGTTCAGGATTGTTCCCATTACTTTAGTAAACAACCACAACTAGAAGGCACTACTAGGAAAGGCTCAAATTCAGCTGAACTGCATCTGAAAACCTTCATAGTGAACAAATGATAATTTCAGTTTTTAAATGAAGGCTTTGAAAAACCTCATAATCATTTATATCACCCACTGCATGTAGAATCAGACTATGATTGATGAGGTGCATCATGTCTTGATCTTTCCAATTCCCAAGACAACAGTGACTAATCTCTTTTTCAATCTACAATACCATCCCCAATGTCATTGTCCCATATCATCTAGAGTTAAGCTCCAGAGTTTCCTTAGGTTCCAAAGTAAACATCAAGTTAACATAACATGTTCTATTTTAGAGATTCAAATCTATATTTATTTCCTTCACTTCTTATTGGTATAAAAGATACAACATCACTGGTCAAAACAATATAAGAGATAAATAATAAAAGTACATGTTTCATTCAATCATGAAACTCAAAAAAAAAACACAATTTCCAGATTTCATTATAGATAAAACCATTAAATAACATAAAATTGTACCAGTTTAAAAAAAGGAAACATGTAATTTCTAGCTGCAGCTACATCTGTGAAATTGCAACAGACTTTATGAAATTTAGAACGTTCAAATCCATAAGAGCTCGTGAAAAAATCATAAAAAATATTTTTATTGAGGATAAATATAAGAAAGCATGATATTATCCAAATTTATGGGAATTAAAAGATAAAAAACTTCCATGTGTAGCAAGAACATCATGATTTTAAATACAAAAAATAGTAAAAAAACCCGAATAAAACAAAAAACCGTAGTGGAATATGGAAGCATCATCCCTATCAAGAAGAAAATAAATGAGAAGAAAATCATATTTATAATTCATCTACTGAATTCATAACTCTCCATTGATAAGGCTTTGTGAAACTCAAAAATTTCATGAACACATATCATCATAGTTATATCATAGAAATCAAAATTTATACAAACATCTAAAGACATTTAAAAAATCAAGGAGGCCAACTTCAAGCAGGATAATAAACAAGGAAAAAATCATTGCCTAGGAATGTATATAAAGTTAAATTCAGGATTTTTTTAAATTAATCCTTTGCCTTAGTGAAAATTTATTCTCTAATTTTAAGATTAACCTCCATGGTGAGTTCTTCATCCATGTATTTTTTTAACACAATTACATCTTGTTCATCAAGACAAGAGTTTAGTTCTTTCCCCAAGTCATTTTTAATCTGATATGTATTATTTTCCTTGGTTCCATCATCATCATAATCATCACTACAATAATTGGTAGATGATTCATAATCGACCATGGAATATGAATTAGAGAGTTCAAAATCCTTCAAGGGGTTGACCTTACTGATTTCATTCTTCTTTTTCTCCTCAGAGTGGGAAGGTATATTACTTTAATTGAGACATATTCCCAAGGATCTTATGGAAATAGTTCTTTCCAATTTAGAGTAATAAACAAGATTATGAGTCTTTTTTGGATGATTAGTGATAAATTCATCTGAGTCAACAATTAAATTCTTACCTTTTGTTACAACGGCATTGAGAAATACTTCCTCAATATATTGAGATTTGTTAAGAAGTACAACATGGGAATCATTAAAAGGATCATCGGAGTCCTTTCCTAGTTCAAAAGATGCTGATTATCCTTATCAAACTTCTTTTTATACTCTTTAAGGTTAGCATCAAAAGAATTAGAATTTTATTTGAGCTCAAAAGTGACATGGAGGCCTACAATATCCTTTAGATTCCCCTTACAAACCCACATCTCCTTTATTAGAATCGGTGGCTTACCAGTGTGAAAATCATAATTATAAATATGATAGGCACATAATTTAGAAGGATTACTAAAATTAAAATAGGAATATAAATAGTTAGGGAGGTGTTCACAATCAATATCTTCCAAAAACTAGAGTTACTATTCTGAATCTAGATGCATGGTGGGAGAATTTTGGAAAAATAAAATTCAACGCATATTCTAGACACTTATGGTTTCGAAATATTTTTAGTCTCCTCATCCAATTTAATTGTCCACCCAATGAGACTTGTAATGTCTTTGAGTGAAATATGACTGAAGAGATGAATTAGAAGACCATAGAAGCACAACCAAACTGGGGAAAAAGGTGGCTCAACACCACAATCAAAGAAATATGGAACCAAGTGGCCATATATTCAAGGCTTGGATGGACCTTTATGAAATAAACTCATCAAATAGGATAAATTAGAGTATTAGGGTCATTTTTTAGTCCTTATCACATTAATTTTCACCTCAATTACCCTATTTACCCTTTACTAATGTGATAATTTTTACCACAATTACTATTCATAATGCCTAAAAATAAAAGGGACCTGTTTAGAAAATGTAGAACTATTGATTCCAAATATGGAATCCATTTTTTAGGATTTAATTTCTAAAGTTTCATAAATTAATTTAAGATAAAAACGTAGAATGAAATGAAAAACACTTTCATAAAAATTTCTTTTTAAGTATAAAAATGTTTTTATACCAAATTCAACCATAAAATTGATTTCAATTAACTAAATTGGATTATTAAAAATATAATATAACTTATTTTACTTTTAAAACATTTTAAAACAAAATTTAACATTTCAGATAACTGAAAAAATACAATTTTCAATAAAAATTAGTATTTTTCACTATTCAATGGAAAATCAAACTTTTCAAAAAAATCCCAAAAATTCACTCTAAGAAAATTTTTAAATCCTTATTAAAAAAATGATATCATTTTTATAAAATAAAATGTTTCAAATTTACAGAAATTAATTATAATATTCACTTACAAAAATAAATAAAAACCGTATTTTAAGAAAACTTATTTTGAAGAATAAATTTTTTTACTAAAAATTGAGTTCTTATATCCTAATAATTAATAAATACATTTTTATTGATTATTACCTTTATATGTATTTCATAATGTGGTTAATTATATTCATTTCCAATAAGTTAAAGGCTAGGTTATAATGATCGTATTTAAATAATAATACCTTATAGTTTGTTTAAGCTCAATGTTGTGTGTTGTATACACTATTGAACATAGTATTCTTTTAAAATATTAAGGTGTTACACTCACAGCTTTATATAAAGTGATCTCCTAAACTTCATCTCATTAAATCTTCTTTAATATAATATTTAATACCAGATTCACTAATCTTCATGATTTTTTTAACATGAAATAACAGTATAACCATCATCCCAATTCATTTCTACTTCAGAATATTCAATTCTATTATTTCTATATTTTCTCAGAATTTTTCTCAAAATATGGATAAGTGTTGAACCCTGCGCTGCTCCATGTAACCTATGAATATGTACGTTATGGTGATTATGGGGTTCATTTTCCATTATAGTGGTACCTTATAATAGTGATTTTTATCTTATGAGGAACTAGTACCAACCTTATGGTGATGGTCTCTCAACCTAACTGAAGTGTCTGAAAATATCATTTTCCTCCACTAAGAATGGTGGTAAAATTAGTGGAGGAAATTTTTTACAATTTTTTTAACTAAAATAATCCTCTGTGACTTTTTAGAGGAAGATTCACTCAAAATAGAAATATATCAACCTCACATGGTCATACTTTAAATTTACAAAATAAGGAACACATAATTTTTACAAGGTTTATATCCAATGGGGATTCCCACTCCTAGTTGTGACTATTTTCCCTTCCAAAACATGGATTTTATTCAATATAAACACAAGTGAGTTCCAATTAAAATAATTTATGTGGCATGGAACCACACACATAAAGAGTCACACCGAACAATACATCTTTGTGTTGTAGTATATATGATGAAAAAGACTACTAAATAAACTAGGTTTCTCCATCAAAAAAAGAAATGAATCCACTTTCACGAGCCTCTAAAAATATGCAAGAAGGAATATCTCACAGTGTAGAATTTAATTACACTGCACAAGAAATATTAGAATCAAATAAAATCTCTTGAAACCGTGATATTCATCAAATTTTGATCACTAAATATCCAACCTTGGCTTCAGGATCTTCTTCTTTTTTATTTTTCTCATAGTAGAAAAACTCAACACAATAGACACATAGTACTTCACCTTTAATTCCTCATATTTTTACACTATTAAATCTTGGTCAAATATTAATTTTTAAAACTATTAAAGATTCAAAATTTAATTTCCACATGATAAAAAATAAATATCTTCATACTCAATTCCTCATTTAAATTCCCGATAACTCAGGTATTATTTTCTATTGTGATATTTAAAAAATCAAAAACTCCCATCATCTATAAAAACTACTTCAATTAAAACCATTTGAAATTCCCATGTGTGACTGTGTGACTCACATCAGCCATGTTGTAGCAATCAGCTACATTTATCATTTGGTTACATCAAAAGTTTGGATACGCAACTCACAATGGCTATGCAGTAATTGACTACATAGAACATGTTTCACTTCAACTGTATCGCTAAATTAGATGCATTATTTTCCTATGCCGCTCAAACAACTATATGATTTGCCTATGTCACTCAAACAACTACATGAATCATTTAGATATATGAAATCCCATATTTTCCTACATGGGTGAATTTGGAAACATGGTTCGCATCGGCTTCATAGAAATCGGCTACATGGATCCAGAAAAACTCTAGAATTATTTCAAATTAACTTATAACCTCTTCATTCGAATTTTTTCCCTTATAAAAAACACTTATTAGTATCATGAAACTTCCATACATGATATTCATACCATAAAAACTAAATAACTCACCATCATAAATAGTGATAAACTCAAAATATTTTTATTAAGAAATACAACAACCCAAATTCACCATGATCCATGGGATATTCAACTGTATTCAAATAAAGCCACAAATCCATGGGGTTCTTCAATCCCCACCTTTATATTTATCGAAAATAATATGAAACCCTCTGATGTAACATTCCTTAATAGACTAATCATAAAATCAAAACTAATCTCATTGAGATGTATCCTAAGAACACACTACAAGATAAAGTAGTGTTTTTGAGATATATTCATCCCTTAGTGACAAGAATTCTTAGGCCCAAGTGATTAAAATGACTCTATTTTTCAAATTTCCCCTATCACTTAGACTCATACTTCATGATGGATTTATCTCCCTGTTTGGAAACATAATCCAAAGGTCTATGGGGGTTCTCAAAGTAATACAAGATCAATTGTGTGGGAAAGGAAGATCATGTAATTTCACTCCAAAAACCTCTCATGTGGCATAGCATTTGTAAAAATATCTACAAGATGCTATTTGGTCTAAAAAATAACATCTTGATTTCACATGAATCCACCTTATCTTTAATAAAGTGTTATCCAATTCTAATATGTTTAGATCAAAAGTATTGAATTGGATTTTTTGAGAGATAAATAGCACTTGGATGATTATAATGAATATTCAACAGTGTCAAAACATCAACCCAAAAATATGCTAGTTGGACCAGTATCCTTAACACCTATGTAACTGTATGAGTATCACTTGGTCTGGATCAATAAATTGTAAAATCACCTTCCTAATCTACATTAGTTTAACTGAGAAATTTGATATCTCATTTCATATATATATAAATCCATAATTAATTGTTCCTTTTTCATACCTCATAATTTTTTTAATTAAAAGAATTGGTGACTCCTTCAGTTCACTTTGATACCTAGAACACAATTTCATCGCATAGGAAATGTTTGGTCTGGGCATTGTGATATACAACAGGTTTCCAATTATACTTCTGAATTTATTCTGATCAACCTTATTGCTTTTTTCTCCTTTGCTTAACTTTGTGCCAACTCATATCGGTGTAGATATCTCTTTTGAATCTTCCATTCTAAACTTTCTCAATAATTCTATCACATAATTTTCTTGTGAAATAAAGATATAATCTAAGTCATTATAAATTTGTAAGCCTATAAAATAGTTTATTTTCCCTAGAATAGACACCTCATACTAATTCAACATACTCACAGTGAATTCTCCACACAAAAAATTGTTGTTGCTATAAAAAATTATATCATCCACATATATGATGACCATCAGAGTATCTAAACAGTATTTCTTCAAGAATAATTTTCTATCAATGGTGCCTTCAGAAACCCCCATTTTTCTTAAATAGTCATCAAGTTTATAATTCTAGGACCTTGGATCATATTTTAATCCATATTGTTCCTTCTTCACTTTGTAGATCATTTTTCCATTATTTTCAACAATAAAACATTTTAATAAAGACTTATTCTTCAAGGTCACAATTTAGAAATGAATACATTACATCCATTTGATATACCCTTTAATTCTTATGATCTTACACTTCCAATAACATGTTATCATCTCAAGTCAAGCAACTAGAGAAAATGTATCTTCAAATTATATGTCTTCCATTTAAGAATAGCCATTTTAAACACGGCTAAATTTATTCTGTGTTACTTCACCATCCTCATTCATGTTTTCCCTAAAAACCAATTTTTTATGAATCACATTTTTAGTTTTTGTTCTAGGAACAAGTTTACATATAAATTTATTATCAATTTTATTGATTTCTTCATTCATAGCTTCTAAAAAATCATTATGTTCAATAGCCTCAGCCACTATTCTATGATCAACCTGTGATAAAAGAGATTTTTGGTACTCAACTCTTATCATCATACTGATATGAACTAGTGAATTTCAATTCCCAATGACATTCTTAGTTTTTACATGTTTTTTAACCTCTAAAACTAATTTCTTTCACCACTACTAGCTTATTCATCGTTACTGGAACATTCTGAATTGACATTAATTGTTTCTAGTCTGAATTTATGTAAAACTCCTAGTTTTTATGAATATTTTTAAAAATAAATTAAATTTATTTTATAGATTTCATTTTACACTACATCAATTTAATCTTGTGCCACACACAACACCATATTAGCTTGTGTTACATGCGACACTGAGTTTTAACAAAATAGTGATATATTATTAATATAGATATTTAAACACGACTGTTATAACCCATCTATTAAACTTATTGATATGAATATTAATAACTAATTTTTAAATATAATGCATAATTTTTTTATATAAATAAAACATATTGATAAAAAATAGATAATTTTTAGTAAATTCTTTATCTATTTTGAAAATAATATTTTCTCAAAAATGCTTTTATGTCTTTTTGTGAAAAATAATAAAATTAATTTTTAAAAAATTTATAATTTTAATTTTATAAAATAAACTTCATTTTTTAATTCATAATATAAATTTATCTTAGGGTTAATTTTATGTATTTTTCTGAAAAGTTTCATTGATTGGTGAATAGTGAAAAATACTAAATTTTAATTGAAAACTACCTTTTCGTTTAATTTATTTACAAAATTAAATTATATATTAAATTTTTTTTAAAGTATAATTAGTTCAATTATATATATATATTAATACAATTTAGGCTATCTTAATTAATTTCACATTGAAATTGGATATAAAAACTTTTTAAACTTTTGATCATTTTCACTTTAAAAACTCTCTTTCTCGTCATGTCTACGGGATTAATTTTAAATTAATTTTTACCACTTATGTTAATAGAATTTGTAAAAATGGATTAAATATTTTTAATCATCATAATTTATAATTTATAATAAGTATAACTTAATTTTTTACCAAAATTAATAGTGAATGTATTAAAAATTAATTATGGTGATTAAAGTAAAAATGGGTTTATTGGGGGTTAAACTAAAAATATAATTGTAAATTTACCTATAAATTTGTAAAATAAATCTTTTCTAGTCATATTTATACCTTATAATTTCTAACTTTATAATTTGATCCATTTTTGGCTCTTTTGACATGTGAAAAACATGGGATAACTCAACTCTTTTCAAAATGTCAAGTGTATCCTCTCCCCCACTTATAAAAGGCCACCCCTCTACTCTCTTCTTAAAAAAATCTCACCTATTTTTTTCACCCAATACCTACCCAAATAACCACTCAACATAACTCCCATAATCCTAGAAGCCTTTGTTTGGGAAGGAATCTATCCTAGTAATGCTTTTAGTAAAAACCTAAGGAGGATAACTGAACTAAAGGTAACGTTCATCAATAAATGTTTTTATTTTATTTATTAATCAAACACATTTATTATTTTTATATTATTATTATTATATAATAAAATTAGTATATTCCATATACTAATATTTTTTTATGATAATTTCATGACCTACAATCATCTCCACTTCTATCACATGGGTTACGAAATCATTGTCCGTGTGTACAGCGGATTACCATCTCATGAATCGATGTCAATTGTTTTTCCATTACCACATCTCAAGAATGGAAATAATGATGGTTTTATTTCTTATATATGATATAAATGATTTTTATTATTTTATTATGATTCTATAATTTTTATATCACACATACCTTCATGCTTTCCATTTTGTAGGGAATATGATAATGTTGTTCGTGTGTACGGTGGGAAACTGCCTTGCGAAGTGATGTGACTCATTCATGATTTGCATGGAATGTATTAAGGATGGTTTAAACCAAAATATGTGATATATATATGACATAAAAATTATTCTTTAATAATAATATATCATATACTTTTCTTTATTTCAATCTGACAAGAAAATGGAAATAGCATTCATGCGTGCGTACGGCCTACCATCTCCATAAACGGTGTATTTCATTTCATATTTATATATTTTATATATTATTATAAATGCATATATATATCTTGTTTATAGTTCTAAATATTATAAAATCATGATTAAATTAGGATAATCAAAAATATAAAAAATCATAACTTTTACAAAAAAAAACAAAACGGTTATTACTGAAACGTAACTTTAACATGGAATCGTTAATAAATGGGTAATAAAATGTCCTTAGAAAATAATATATGGTATGATATATATTAATATTATTTTTTAATATATTTATAATAAAATTATATTTATGATAGAAGATTTTTATTCAATTACTATGGAATTTAAGGCTTAAGGTAAGGGAATTTTATCTCAATTTACCTTTTTTCCATCCAATCCACTTTTTTTGTATTTTCTGAAAATCCACTTTAAGGATGAGTAGGAACCACACATACATAAAGAAAAAAACCACAGACCACCTATTCAAAAATTCAAAAAACATCCAACTGTGAATTTCAAAATTCAAAATGAAACACCCAAATGGAATTCAAAATTTGAGAAACTTCTACAAGGTTGGAGCCACGAGTCGCCACCTGCTACCCATCAAAACCGCATCATCCATCATACCGTTGATCCCATCGAAATCACCATTATCATCAACGATATTAGTCTAGTCTCATTTCTAGACAACATCATCATTAGGAACACCATTGAAATCACTGTCCTCACAATCATCTTTTTCATCGTCCGAAGCCACACCAGTCGCCGGAGACCATCGGAGCTCATCGTAACCATCGAAAAAACCCATCACTATGCTGTCGTGAATCAAAAACATCTAAACCACACTAACTTGAACATAACTAACATGCTCCAATATAACAACACCCAAAATAAGGGGAGGAATTCCGAAAAACCAAAACAAAATCATGAAGATTTCCATTGGCACCTCAGAAAGAGAAAGATAAACGAGAAAAACTGAATCAGACTGCGCTGAGAGCTCTGTCTACCACCAAATCCCACCTCTCAAAACCTCTAAAGGACTACCACTCCCAATCCGACTCGGAGAGGATTAGAGGGCCTTGAGTTTAGGGAAATGATTTGAATGACCTAGGACTCTGAACATCAGAACGATGAGGCTGAAAATAGAAACCAAATATAAGAAAGAGTTAGATTAGGAGTGCCTGAAAATCCCTCCACTACAGAACCACTTCACCCAAAACCACAACATATTATTCACTCCAGATCTGACCTGGAGTGGTGCATAGGAATGTGAGGTTAGAGCAGGGTAGAAGCAGTCGGGAACTTCAGCAGTGATAACCTTTGACATGAGCAACGGATCCACCCTGTCATAAAAATACCAAGAAAACCGCACCACCATGAAGGAAGAGGTCGAAGGAGGATATAAGAGGGGAGGAAAAGAGGAATATCATGTTCTAACTCTTAATAATTATGAAATATCATATTCTAACTCTTAATAATTATAAGTAATTTTCTTCTAATTTGGTTATTAAAGATATATTCAAGTAATGGTACCATTTTTTAACAATTTTTAACTTATTATATTTAAGAGGAAAATTTAATAAAACCCAACTTTATTTGTCTCTTCAGTCGGAAATCAGTTTTCCTTCAAAACCATTTTTTCTCAAAATGTTTTAAATTTTTTTTATTACTCTCTTATGATTTTTAAAAGTAATTTTTACCCATTTTTTACTTTTTAAAAAAACTAAATTAATGTTCATATCATTTTTTAAAAAAAATCTCGTTCAGCTTTTACCAAAAATGTGAAAGGAACCTTTGTTTTAATGTGTACATCATGAACAAAATTTTCTGACATCATGACCAGTCATTACTTAGAAGCTTCTTTTATACGTTTTTAAGGTTAATTTCAAATAAAAAGGTCTTTAAAAAATTTTATATTTTAAAAATATATTTTTCAATCGTAAATGATATTTTCCTCAAGAAATTTTTTAAATGATCTTTCAAAATTATTTTCTATCTAAGATAAAATTTGTTGGTGTTACCTATTCTTTACTAGGGATATGATCCAAGAATTCCATTCATATTATTTCTCTAAATGGTTTGTGTTTTGATGGCATGATATTTATGAAACCAATTTATCTTTAAAGGGTTATACCACGATAAAATTATTATGAAACCCACTTCTTTTCATGGGTTATACTACGATGAAATGATTATGAAACTAGTCTCTTTTCTATAGTTTATGATATGATGAAATGTTAATAATACTCATTTCATTTCATTTTTTATGATATGATTAATTTTTATGATCTTTTGGCACACATGTGTATGATTTCATTATATAATGGGTGGAACCTATATCTCCCTCCAATTAATTGGTTAAGGATTTATTTCTTATGATATGGATAGGACTGAAATGAGTAGGGAACTCAATTCTGTAAGATAATGCTAGAACGGGAAGTGAATCTAGTTTAGTAATATAGGGATGGAATGGGGAGTGAACCTGGTTTATTAAAGGATTTTATCTACTATTTTGGTCTTGGAAGTGAGCCTTGACTACTATGGAAGTGATTTTTTATGCTTATGTGTATGCCATAAATTCAATGTCTTATGCTCTCATAGATCATGTTCTTTTATTCCCTTATGATTCATGTCTTTTTAACTTCCAATCATTATGTCATTACTCATTATTTTGATCCTTGATATATAGGGTATGGTTTTAAAATGTTATTCTCATGTTATCATACCTTTATTTTCATGTTATGATGATGTACCTCCCTTCTTTACCATTATTGAGCATCTAATCTCACCATTTCTTATGTTTCCTTTCCCCATGTTATGAAGATATGTATTATGTATGACATGTCTAAGAAGGGTTCTAGTTATGAAGAATGTATTGATAGATGACACAGCTCACTTATGGACCAGTGTTTATGTTTCTAAGTTTTCAAAGCCACTAAAATATTATTTTTCTCAGGTGTGTGTTTGTGTAATGTAATAAATATTCCATAAAAATGATGTAATGTCTATTTATGTTAATCTTGGGTCATTATAGTTGGTATCAAATCAAATTTTTAGTTAACCTTTGTAAACTAGGATGATAAAACCTTAGTGACATCCCTAAGTACATATCTAAGGATGAGTCTCAGGATGAATCAAAGTATAGGAAAAATTCCTAGAATTTTTCTAAAGGATAGAGTGATTAGTTTCTTAGAAATACATCCCTATCTGGATACTATAAGTGGATGTGTCTCAGTCACAAATAAACCTAGGTGTAACAACCCTGAAAACACTATATTTATCTAGACTCGATTGAGAACCGATGTATAAAAATGGGCCTTGCTGCACACCTGGTTTAAAACTCCCAGGGGATATACTTTGGAAATTTAAAACTCTTTACGAACCATCATGAAGGATTTAAATAGAATATAACTATTAATGAACTATGATAAACCTAGGTGTCATATATTAAATAAGTTTTCATAATTTATAAATCCTATAAGTAATTTTCATGATTATGTTGTTCCCCACTATGATTATTCTTTCTTACTCTATGATTTTTTTGTTTTAGTCAATGGTTGGAACTTGAAGAAACTATGTTAATGCATAGTGTGGTGGAAAATACAATAATTTTCATCCTAAGAATCCAAATTTTATGGGATATGGAATAAAAAATCTTATTTTTATTCTCACACAAATTTCTCATGCTATGAATCATGTTGGACTTTCAAACGAACAAAGGAGTTAAAAACATTATGTTGAGTCTTTCATGAAGAAAATTCCACCTTATTTCAGTGTATTAGATGATCCTATAGTTATTGATAAATGTATAGGTTCCATGAAAAATATATTTTATGTTATCCAGTGTTTAGAACATGAAAAAATCATTTTGGATGTCTATCATTTGGAAGGTTAAGTGAATCAATGGTGGACTCTTATCAAGAATACGAGGCAATGGGAAAAAATTGACTTTGTGGATTGGAACGAGTTAAAGAAATTATTTTTAAATAATTAATTTCCTCATATTATTCATAATAAGATAGATATGGAGTTCCTTGAGCTAATTAAAAACAATTATGAATATTTAAGTACCTATGAGAAAAATGTTACATGAATTTCAAGGTACACTTCTATTATTATCATCAACCTAAAAGTAAGGTTGATCGATTATTAAGTGTATTAAAACCAAGTATCTAAATGGTGTTACACATAAGATACTTAAATAGCTATGAAGATATTGTTTGATGTTCAATAAAGGTTAGAGTTACGTATCAATATCATGTTTTTGACAAGAAAGGGAAGATATGCTTAAAAGGAAAGTCTAATAACCATAGAGAGAAGAAGACTATTTTTCCTTTATACTCTAATTTTTGGAAGAATCATAGAGGAAATTTCCTTAGGGGGACTAGTAAATGTTTTAAGTATATAAGGTAAGGTCATTTTTCAATTGATTTCTGAAGTGATGGGAATAATTTAGCTAATGATTCAAATAGATAGAAAGATGAACAGAATTAACCTCCCACACTTCAGTGTTTCAAGTGTAAGGAGAATGTTCATTTTAATAACTAGTTTCCAACCCCAATGGTTAATTATGATGATAAATGTTAGCAACCTATTAATCTGAGGGGAAAGGGGAAATATCATGTGATCATTGTTCTTGATGATGGTTGTGATAAAGATGTGGTGAAAGGTATACTTACCATCCACTCTAGAATTTCTAATGTATTATTTAACTCTGGATCTACCCATTATTTTATATATAAAGAAATTTCCAATGGTATTGAGATGAAACCCAATTTACTATATGTGTAAATAGTATTAAAAACCCCTTATGGTACAATGATCACATCTCAAGTATATGATTACTCTTTAGTTGGCATTGGTGGGAATGTGAATCTCGTAAATCTTTTCATTATTACTATGGTTGAATTTTATGTCATCCTAGGCATGGATTGGATTTCTATGAATAAATACCACATCAATTATCAAGGAATTGAAGTTAAATTTTATATTAAAAACCAACATATGGTCATATTTTAATGTGACGATAATTATGAACTTTTGATGGAGACTACATCCACTGTATGGGTCTTAATTACTATTCAAGAGGGTTTTTTATCTCAAATGCTTGGGGAGAAAATTAACATCAATGATATTCTTATTGTTTTGGAATTTGTTGATTTCTTTCCAGAGGAGTTTCCTATCCTTCCACCAAAATGTGAAGTTTATTTCTCAATATAACTCATACTTAGTTCCACACCAATTTCAAATACACTCTACAGAATGACCCATGTTGAGTTATAGGAATTGAAGAAGAAATTACAATAAAACCATGATAATGTATTAATTCATCCAATCATTTCACCTTGGGGTTCACCTAATCTTTTTGTGAAAAATAAATATGGATCAATGCAAATCTACATTGATTATTGAGATATGAACAAGATCATAGTTAATAACAAGTATTATATTCCCTATATTGATGACTTGTTTGATCAATTGTGCAGAGCTCAATACTTTTCCAAGATTTAACTTCATTATATATATAATTAAATGAGGTTCAATAAGGATGATATATCCAAGACAGCATTCTATACATGTTATGGACACTATGAATATATAGTGATGCCTTTTGGTCTTACTAATGACCCTATTATCTTCGTGTATTTAATGAATAGTGTATGTAGGGATTTCCTTGATCATTTTTTGGTAGTATTTATAGATAATAATCTTATATATTAAAAGATTAAGAAATATCATGAATAGCACTTTATAATTGTATTAAAGACATTAATTAAAGAGAACCTATATTAAAATTTTACAAAGTGTAAATTTTAGATGTAAAAGGTTTCATTTTTGGGTCACATAACCTCAAGAGAGTGTATATCAGTAGATCCATTAAAGACAGAGGCTATTAAATGTTGGCCCAGACCAACCACGGTGACTGAGATCCATAGTTTTCTTATTTTATCGTGATATTATCGATATTTTTTGGATAATTTCTCATGAATATCTAATCCTTTGACCAAGTTTACTCAGAAGAGGTCCAAGTTCTTATGGATAGATGAATGTGAGGAAAATTTCAAGGAACTAAAGATAATATTAATCATTACACATGTTCTTACATTACCCTATAGTAGATAAGGGTTTTTAATCTATAGTGACTCATCCAAGAATGGTTTGGTATGTGTTCTTATGTTGAATAACATGGTTATAGCTTATTTATTGCAACAATTAAATATTCATTAGAAAATTACCCAACTCATGATTTGGAGTTCGCTGTGGTAATTTTTTCATTAAATATATGGAGGCATTATCTTTATGGATAAAAGTGTGATATATATACTTATTATAAAATTTTAAAGTATATATTCATACATAAGGATTTGAACATGCACTAGAGAAGATGGTTATAGCTAAATAAGGATTATGACTACTTGATACATCACCACCCTAAGAGATAGAAAAAGTTGGTTGATGCTTTGAATTGAAAGGGACATACAAGATTATCCATGATGGGGATCACAAAAGATCTAATATTTTTAGATTTTAAAAGGGTGGATCTAAAAATCCTAATTAACGGGTAAAAAAATTATATTTCTCAGTTGAGTGTTCAACCATATATCAATGTAAAGATTAAATAGGTGCAGAAGGAAGATTTAGAGTTTCAAAAGAACGTTATAAATGTTCTTGAGTTTAACCTTGATCATGATGGAAAGATAAGGTTCGGTAATTGTGTATGTGTTCCTTGCATACCAAACTTGAAGGAGTTGTTAGAGGAAGCTCATAGTTCTTTATTCTCTATTAATCCTGGAAGTACGAATATATATAGAGATTTGAAAGAATACTTATGGTGGGATGTTTTGAAGATAGATATCATAGAGTTTGTATCTCGTTGCCTGGCATGTCAATAATTTAAGGATTAAATAAAAAATTCTAAGGTGATGTTTCATCCATTACCCATACTATAATGGAAATGGAAAAACATCACTATGGATTTTTTTGTTGGACTCCCCAAAACCTCTAAAGGGTATAATTCAATATGGGTGGTAGTTTATCTCATTATAAATTTATCACACTTCATCAATATTAGATAATAGTTATCTATGAATTATCATTCCAGGATATACATTAAGGAAGTGGTAAGGTTTCATGGAGTAACACATTCAATTTTTTATGATCTAGATCCAAGGTTTAGCTCAAAGTTCTGGTGAAGTCTCCAGCATACTCTTGATACAAAATTTATTTTCAGCACTGTGTATCATCCTTAAATGGATGGTCAGTCTAAAATAAAAATTCAAACCCTAGAGGATATGTTGATATCTTGTTCTTTATATTTAAATGGTGTTTGGGATCAACACCTTCCTCTATTTTATTTTTCTTACAATAATATATTTCACTCAAGCATTCAGATGTCTCCTTATGAATCCCTCTATGAAAAGAAATGTAGTTCTCCAACATGCTGGAATGAATCTAGGGAAAGAAATCTTTTGGGACCTAAGATATATGAATAAATGGCAGTGAAGGTTAGAGTTATTCAAAATCACATCAAAGCAACTAAGATTTAGTAGAACATTTATGTTGATAATCACCATCATGATCTAGAATTTTTTTTTGGTGACAAGGTGTTTCTAAGAATGTTTACATGGAATAAGGTTATGAGATTTGAGAAGAAAGGGAAATTAATCCCTAAGTATATTGGTTCCTTATAAATTCTTAATCATATTGGGATGTTATCCTATCACTTGGAACTTCCAAAAAACCTCTCTCAATTCTACTATGTTTTCAATTTATCTCTTCTTAGGAATTACATACTTGACTCTTCACATGTACTGAACTCATAGTTCATACCGCTGGAGCAAGATCTTTCTTATGAGGAAGAACCGGTGGAGATTTTGGATCATACTGAAAAAAAGACCACTCACCTGGTCAAAGTTTTTTGGTGAAACGAATATTTTAATTAATCATGTGAGAACTTGAGGATATGATGATAAAGATTAAGTATCCTCATTTTTTTGTATCAAAATAATGAATTTCGAAGGAAAATTCATTTTAAGGGGGGAGAATGTAACACCCTAAGTTTTTATGAACCTTTTTTTAGAATGAATTAAATTTGATTGATTTATTGTGTTACACACTACACCAAGTAAAGCCTACGCTACATAAAACACTAGTTTAGCTTGTTTTACACGCGACATTGAGTTTTAACAAAATAATGATATATTATTAATATAGTTATTTAAACGCGATTTTTATAACGTAGCTATTAAACTTAGTGAAAATACTAGTAATAACTAATTTTTAAATATTATTTATAATTTTTTTTATAAAAATAAAACATATTGATAATAAAATACATAATTTTTTGTAAAGTATTTATATGTTTTGAAAAAATAATTTTCTCAAAAAATGATTTTATGAATTTTTATGAAAAATATTAAAATTATTTTTTGAAAATTTTATAAATTTAATTTGATAAAATAAATTTCATTTTTGAATTCATAGTATCAAAATTATCTTAAGGTGAATTTTCAAGATTTTCCTGAAAAGTTACATTTTTTGAGGAATAGTAAAAATACTGAATTTTAATTGAAAATTGACTTTTTGTTTAATTTATTTATAAACTTAAACTATATTTTAAATTTGTTTTAAATTATAATTATCTTCATTATATATCTATTAATTAAATTTAGGTCATTAGAAAAAATTTCACATTTAAATTAGATATAAAAACTTTGTAAACTTTTGATCATTTTCTCTTTAAAATCCCATTTTTTGCATCACATCTGTGGGATTAATTGTAAATTAATTTTTTAAAATTTTGTGAATAGAATTTGTAAAAATGGATTCCATATTTTAAATCATAATAATTTATAATTTATAATAAGTTCAACAAATTTTTTTACCAAAATGAATAGTTAATGCAGTAAAAATTAATTACTGCGGTTAAAGAAAAAATGGGTTTACCAGTGGTTAAACTAAAATGATAAGGGTAAAATTTACCTATAAACTTATAAAAAATATTTTATGGACATATTTTGACCTTATAATGTATAAGGTTCTAATTTGAGCCATTTTGGACCCCTGTTTCATGTGAAAAACAAGGGAGCACTCAACTCTTTTCAAAATGTCATGTGTGTCCCCTCCCCCAATTATAAAAGGTCACCCCCTATCCTCTCTTCTTCACAACTTCACACAAATTTTGTTCAACCAATACCTACCAAATAAAATTTAAACATACATACACTCATCCTAAAATCCTTATTTTTGGGCAAAAATACATCCTAGGACGGCTTTTAGTGTAAACTTAAGGAGGAGACCCGAAGAAGATGTAATGTTCATCAATGAACATTTTTGTTTTATTTATTCCTAAAAAAATTAATTATTCTTATATAATTATTATATAATAAAATAAATATATTATATATAATGATACATTTTTATGATAAGTTCATGACCTTATATCATCTCCACTTCCATCAAATGGGTTACGAAATCATCATTCGTGTGTACGGTGGACTACCGCCTCACAAACTGATGTCATTTGTTTTTTCATTACCACCTCTCAAGGATGGTAATAATGATGTTTTTATTGTTTATATATGAAATATATTATTTTAATTATTTTATTATTATTATTTAATTTTTATATCACACATAACTTTGTACTTTCCATTTTTTGGGAATACGATAATGTTGTTCATGTGTACGGCGGACTATTGTCTCGCGAAGTGATGCGATTCATTCAATATTTGAATGGAATGTATTAAGGATAGTTTTAATAAAAAATATTAGATATATATGAAATAAAAATTATTATTTAATGATAATATATCATATTCTTTTCTTTCTTTCAATCTGATAAGAAAATGGAAACAACATTCATGCGTATGTATGGTCTACCGTCTCCATGAATGGTGTATTTTATTTCATATTTATATATTTTATAGATTATTATAAATACATATATAATTAATATATATTATATTTATATCATTTTTATCATTTTTAGGATTATTAAATCATTATTAAATTAATATAATAAAAAATATAACAAATCAAAACTTTTATTAAAAACAAAGCGGTTATTATCGAAACGTAACTATAACATGGAATCGTTAATGAATGGGCAATAAAATTTCATGAGAAAATAATATATTGAATTATATATATTAATTTTATTCTTTAATATATGTATAATAAACATATATTTATTATACATAATTTTTTACCGATCACTATGTAAGTCAAGGTTTAAGGTAATGGAATTTTGTCTCAATTTTTCTTCTTTGAGACTTACATTATGTTATACACCTATATTCAATTAAGATATGTATATACATACCCTTTGACATGTAATATCATGAATTTATTTATCTTCATAATATTTTTTGTTCCATTTTATTTTATTCCTTCATGGGTCTTGTGATTCGATGTTACCGAAGTGGTAAAGATTTTATGATACATTCTCATCATTTATCAGGATTGACTATGATTAAGTATCAAATAATAAAATATCATGTTCTAACTATCAATAATTATAATGACCTTTATTATCCTCTGGTTATTTATAATATCTTCAAGTAATGGATCCATTTTTCCACTCTTTGGTACTTCAGATATTAAGAAAATACTTTTAAGAAAACCCAATTTTATTTCTCTATTCGATCGGAAATCAGTTTTCTTTTAAAACCATGTTTTCTAAAAAAAATTCAAAAATTTTTTATTACTATCTTATGATTTTAAAAATAAATTTTTACCCATTTTTTACTTTTTCTAAGAAAAAATTTAAATCAACATTCATGTCATTCTCCAAAACAATTCTCATTTGGCTTTTACTGTAAATGTAAAAGGAACCTTCGTTTTAATGTGTACGACATGAATAAAAATTTTTAACATCATGAAAAATCATTTATTCAAATATTCCTTTATAATTTTTTAAGACTACTTTAAAATAAAAAGTTATTTGAAATGTTTTATGTTTTAAAAATATTTTTTTGAGTGGAAAGAATATTTTCTTCAAGAAATGTTTTAAATGATCTTTTAATATTATTTTCCATATAAGATGACATTTGTTGGTGGTTAATATTCCTTATTGAGGATATTATCCAATAATATCATTCATATTCTTTCTCTAAATTTTTTATTTTTTTATGGAATGATTTTTATGAAACCCTTTTATCTTCCATGAGTTTTACCATGACAAAATTCTTATGAAATATGCTTCTTTTCATGGGTTATGCAATGATGAAATTATTATGAAACCTATCTCTTTTCCATATGTTATGATATGATGAAAATTTTATGATACCAACTTCATTTAAGGGGTTTTGATATGATTAATGTTTATGATATTTTGGTACACATATGTATGATTTAATTATATGGAGGGTGGGACCTATATCTACCTCTAATGCAATAGGTAATGATTTATATCTCATGAGATAGATAAGAATGGAATGAGGAGTGAACTCAGTTTATTAAGACAAGAATGGAATAGGAAGTGAACCCAGTTTAGTAATATAGGGCTGGAATGAGGAGTGAACCCAATTTAGTAAAGGACTTTTTCCACTATGATGGTCTTAGTAGTGAGCCTTGACTATTATAGAAATGATTTTATATGATTATGTGTATGCCAAAAATTCCATGTATTATGATCTCATGGATAATGTTCTTTGATTATCTTATGAATCATGTATTATGAACTTCCAATCTTTATTCCGTGACCCATGATTTGATCCTTGATATGTAGTGTATGGTTTTCAAATATTATGCTCATGTTATAAAACCCATATGTGCGTGTTATTCTCACATACCTCCCTTGTTTACCCTTACTGAGCATATCAGTTAACCCTTTATTATGTTTCCCTTCCCTAGTTTATAAAGATATGTATTATATATGATATGTCTAAGAATGGTTCTAGTTATGGGGAACTTAATGGGAGATGGAATAGCTCACTTATAGACCATTGTTTATGTTTATATATTTCCAATGGAAATAAAATATTACGGTTCTTGGGTGTATTTTTCTGTAATGTAATAAATATTCCAAAAAAAATATGTAATGTATTTTATGTTAATTCTGGGTCACTATATTTCAAAAACTTTTTCAGCTATTTTTCGAGAAATTTTCCTATTTTTTATATAGGAAACTCAAAATATTCTTGAATATGCTAACTTTCTTTACCCAAATTTTTATTAATTTTTAAATATGAACACTCAATAATGATATGAAATCTCTTATTCAAGTATTTTATCCATTACCAATAGATAAATATCCCATAAAAACTCAATCATCATTCTTTTCTTCAAACTTTCCTAGCCTACTTATTTTTATTTTAATATAACAAGGACTTAAAAAGACCTTGAAATATTTCACTATAGGATTATTTTAGTACCACTTCTCATAGGATGTATCATGTGTCTTGGATCTAAAAAAGCCTTATATTTTGAATATACACCGTATTAAACACTTCTTCTCTCTAAAATAATTTTGAAACATTATTATCATATAGAATTATTCTATAATTTCCATAATTATCCTATTCTTCCTCTTTGTAATAACATTATGTTGTAGTGTAAAAGGTGTTTAATATTGGTGCTTGATTCCATGTTTTCTAAGATAAATTCAAAATTCATCACTTTTGTATTCCTTCCCATTATTAGATATCAGTTTTTGATGCGCAAATCAAGATCTTTTTCAACATGCCTTTTGTACATGTTAAACATCCTAACATCCTCAAACTTGTTCTTGATGAAAATAAAATTAGTCATATAAGTGAATTCATATATTAAAGTAATGAAATAAATATCTCATCAAGTTAAATTCTCTCTCATGGGATCATAGAGATATATGTGGACTAGTTCCAATGGTCTTATAGAATTAATATCCACCTTCTTGTGAATCTTATCAGTTATATTTCCTAACTAATATGTTCCAAATATTCTATCTTGATCTCCTTTTAGTTTTTGAATATCCATTATAAATTAATACTTCAAAATATTTATTTGGTTTCTTTGGAAAATATGCTAAAGTATTTTATGACATATCATGTTCTCGTATTTTATAATCATATAACATGTATTATAAGGATCTCTAATCATGAATAAATTTATATTTTTTCTTTTTCATTGAGAAATAATTTTTCCATCACTTGTACTTTTAATAATGCATGTGTTTTTCTTAAATGTTACCTCATTCCCACTTTCACAATATTGGATAACATTCAATAAATTTTTTTATCCCTTAAGCATAAATAACATTTCCATATTTCAAATAATAATTCTTAAATTGAGTTGTGAAAATAAATTTTATTTTCAAGAAAGAGTCATTACCAAATTTTATTGTCACTCGTTCATGTTTCTCAATGTTCTTCAGAATGTTAGCATCACCAGTCATGTGGTAGGAATGTCCATTATCAATAATTTATTATTTTTTCTTCTTTTCTACCTTAAAAGAAACTTTTACTAAGCATGAATCTTCTTCATTGTGTACTTGAACTTTTTTCCCTTTATCTTTGAGAGGGAACTGATCAGGTAAGATTGTCATGCATTTCTATACTCCATGTACCTTTTGATCACACCTTCCACATATATCTTCAAGACAATCAAAAAAATTTGTGTGGTCAACTTGTAAACAATTTCCATATTTGTATGCTTTCTTCCAAAGTATTCTTCTTTCTCATTGAAACATCTCCCCCTAGATTCTTTTTTCTTCTAGGTAAAGACATGTTATTCCAAAATGTATAAGATTTGTGTCCAAACATTCTATAACATCTTGAATTTTTTGAGAGGTTTGGATCCTTTTATTTTTAGCTTAAATATATTTTTTTACACTAATAAAAGTTCCTAAGAGATTAAGGAATGTTTCGGGAGTATCTAGGGATTGTTCAGAGCTTGTACCTCTGGTTTTTGGGGGGGAAATTGAGGCATACAGTTAGTTCATGATTAGTAGTGACTATTTGGGTCAACTATGTGACCCATTTGTGTATTTACATGGTCTTTAAAATAATATGAGAGAGGCTAAATGGCCATGTGAAATTATACATACATGTTAAAAATCTGAAACTCACAGTTGTAGTGTGGTTTATCTAATTGTGTGCCTAATCATGCTAGGGTTGAGGTGTTGTAGAGTGAGTATGCATGAGTTTATCATGATTTATCTAATCATACATCTAGTAGTGTGAGGGGTATTCCATAATGGATATTATTAGCACATGTTTGGCACATGGTTAGAAAAACCATGCATCCAAACCATGAAACTCTTTAAATAGGTGTAAATTTCCATTTTTTCCCTCATGTATTTAACTCTTTATCCTCCCTTTTCATCTATAAATCACATAGAATCTCACTGCTCCTTGAGATATCTCATCTACTCTACCTAGGATTTGAACCACCACCTCCATCTGGAGTCTAATTTAAGAATAATTCATCTCATTAGATATCTCTCTATATGATATCAAATCATATTCCTTCATTTCTTTATTTACCTTGTCGTATAGAATACCAAATCTATGGGAGCTAATATGCCATATTTTCATGTATTTGTCTATTTCTTTGATTTATTCTATTATACCCTAAAATTATATCTCCTTTAAGTGTGTGATCCCTAAGAAAGTGATTCCTAATAACTATGTGTTTTATATAGGATTGATGTGTAGGGTTATTACTTAAATAAATGGAACTAGTATTATCACATAGTATTTGAGTTTTAGAAAAACTTATACTATAGTCAGTGAGTGTGTATTTCATCCACAACACTTGAGCAAAAAACTTTCAACTACCAAATATTTGGATTTAGTAGTGGAAAGTGCTATTGAGTATTGTTTCTTACATGACCAAGAAACTAATGAATCTCTTAAGAAATGATAATTTCTAGATGTGATTTTATTATACATTCTATAAACACCAAATTTAGCATACAAAAAACATTTTAATTCGAATACATTTCTAGAATAATAAAAAAATCATAAATACATAGTTCCCTTAAGATAACAAAAAAACATTTTAAAGATTTTAAATGGGATTCCTTTAGATTTTCTTGATATCTTTCACATAATCATATAGAAAACATTAAGTTTGGATGACTAGTATTTAAGTAAAGTAAACTTTCTATCATGCCTCTAAAAATATTTTGATCAACTGGTTACCCAACCTCATTAATATCAAGTGCATTTGAGGTTTAAATTGGAGTAATTATACTTTTTTTATTGTCATATGAAAATTTTTTAAGAATTTATTTTATATAATTATGTTGAGATATAATAGTTCCTTTTGGTTTTTGAGAAATTTTAAAACCAATAAATATGTTAACTCGCCCATCATACTCATCTCAAACATAGATTTCATAAGATCTGTAAAATAATTTGTTAAAGATTATTGAGTTCATATGAATATAATGTCATCAACATAGATTTGGATAATCATTATATTTTTGTTAACTTCTTTTATTAAAAGTGTTGGATATGTGGATCCCTTAACAAAAAAAATTAACAAAAATCTTGTTAAACTATCATACCAAGATCTAGGGGATTATTTAAGTCAATATAAATCTTTGGTAAGTTTATAAATGTATTCAATATGTTTTTTATTTTCAAAACTAAGGTTTTATCAACATAAAATTCATCCTAAACATATTAGTTAATAAAATCATACTTCACATCCATTTGAAAAAATTTTGAAATTAAATAATGCTGCAAAGGATAGTAGAATATGAATAGATTCAAGTTTAGCTACTAGTTCATAGGTTTATTTATAGTTTATGCCTTCTTTTTGGTTATAGCCCTTAGAAATAAGTATTGCTTTATTTCTAATAATAATTCCATTTTCATCACATTTATTTCTAAAAACCCATTTCACTCTAATTATAGAAGTTTCTTTAGTTCGTTCAACCAAGGTCCATAATTTTTTCCTTTAGAATTCATTTAGTTAATCTTGCATAGCCCTAATCACATCCTCATCACCTAAAGCCTCATCAGGATTCTTAGGATCAAATTAGGAAAGAAAATGAAGATGTTTTATTTCATTCCTTAAGGAACTTATAGTCCTAATAGGTTTATCAACATCACCAATGATACTATCACTAGGATGATTCCTAAGAAATAACCGACTTCTAGGGTTTTGAAATATTTTTTCATCAACATAAGGTATAAAATCTCCCTGATTAAATTCTTCAAAAACTATTTCTTGGGTATTTTCCTTCTATGAAGAATTTTCTAACGAATGTTGAAAATAAGTTTTTGAAATCACATTTGAAGGTGTTGGTTGAGGTTATTTAAAAAAAGGGTCGGTTTCATCACATTTTACATGTACTCTTTCCCCAATGGTATAAGAAATTTTATTAAAAACTCCATATACCTTAAAAGTAGTAGAATAACCTAAAAAATATTCCTACATCATATTTGGGTGAAAATTTATATAAGTTATCTTTTGTATTTAGGATGAATACTTTTCATCTAAAAACTCTAAATTAAGAAACTTTTGGTTTTAATCCTGTCCATAATTCATAAGGAGTTTTATTAAGAAAGGTTCAAATTAAAATTTGATTTATAGTATTTAATGTAGTACTAACTAATTTATCCCAAAAATGTTTATCAATTGAGTATTCACTCAACATGGTTCTTGTTATTTCTTGAAGAATCTGATTTCTTCTTTCAACAACACCATTTTGCTGAGGAGTTCTAAAAGCTAAAAAGTTATATTCTATAACATTATTACTAAAAAAAGTTTCAAAATCATAATTTATATTTTCTACACCATGATCACTATAAATAGTTATCAAGGGAAGGTTTTTCTCATTTTTACTTTGGATACAAAATTTTCGAAATAACAAAAAGCATCATATTTTATTGTGAGAAAATAAACCCATGTATATATAGTGTAATCATTAACCAAGAAATATTCACATTATTTTCCCCAAATACTATCAGTTTGTATAGGACTAAATAAGTCCATGTGCACTAACTGTAAAGCATCAGTAGTTAAAAATTCACTAATAGATTTAAAGCTTGACTTATGTTTCTTACCATATTGATAAGGTAAATGTACTTTTTAAGAATCAAACCTAAGTTATGGTATATCCTTAACAAGTATTTTCTTAGTCAACTTACAAAATTTTTTAAGTTCGTAGTGTCATAACCTTCTATGTCATAACCAAAAATGATCTTCCATTTCACTAAGGCAAGGTAAGTCTTGGCTCCTAAGGTCTTCTAAGTTAAGTGTATGACCATTCCCATACTGATTAGAAGAAAGAAGTGTTTATCCTTATAATTATGTACTTCACATTTATCATTTTTAAAATTCAGAAGGTAACCTTCATAAGATAATTGAATTATGATTATAAGGTTTTTCTTAAGTCCTTTAACAAATAAAAAATTTGAAATTAAAGATTTACCAAGAACTATGTTACCTATACCAATAATCTCTCCTTGAGCACTATCTGTGAAAGTAACCTTTCCACCTTTCTTCTTGATAATATTTTTGAAAAAAAAAACATTTTTAACAATTGTATGCCTATAATATCCATTATCCATGTACCAAGTATTCTTGTTTTTGGTACTTTATTTATTTTCCTAAAAGTAAAAACATTAGACTTTGGGCACCCAAACCTTATTGAATCCTCTAATGTTAGAAAAAAAATTAGAAATCCACATTTGTTTTGAAAAATAGGCTTTGTGTAAACATAAGGATTGAAATTTATTAAGTGAAAAATTATTTTTCCAATTTCCACCACTTTCTAATTTTGTGAAAAGGGGAAAATTTTAGGGAAAAAGTAATTATTATTATAAAAAAAATTATAAGTATAGACTATTCTTGAACTGGTTCCATGAGAATTAATTTTTTATACATCTTATCAAGGTTTTATTTTCCAGTGGTAAAGTTTGATAAGATTTTCTTCAATGAATAAATTTTAGACTTTATTTTTACAACTAAGTTCTTATCCTCTTTAGTAATAGTTTCATAATTGAATTTTTCAAAACAAGTTTGTAAATAATTTTTCTCATAAATCACTTTTTCTAAATCTTTAGAAATAGCTTATTTTTTAAAACTTTCCTTATCATGATATTTATACATAATTGATATTTCTTTTGTTAAAACATGTATCCTTGAATTAACCATATAAATTTTTTTATTAACTTTTCAATTCTCATTTCCAAGGAGTTTAGAAAAACAAGACACCTCATCATAAGAAGGTAAGATATTATCTTTTGTTGAGTAAGATTCTTCATCTGAGGATATAAAATCCTTCTCATTAGGATAATTAGAATTTATTGATGAGTTTTTAAGGTTCTCAGTAGTGCGTACCTTATCCATGAGAAAAATAGTTTATTTAGTTACCCTGGAAAGAAAAATAGTGTTCCTCTATCTAGAACTATTATTTTCAGAAGAATTTTTTGATAAATATCCTCCACTTGCGCTCCAAGAATCATTATCTTTAAGGACTTTCTTTTCTTTTGACTTATAAACCCTTTTCTGATTCCTTTTAGAATTTCTATCTTTCTTATCTTTCCTTTTTAGGTTTGGAAAATCTAGTCTTATGTGTCCAGCTTTCTTTCACTCATAACAAGTAACTTCTGAATCCTTCTTATCACTTATTTCCTTGTTACCTTTCTTGTACCAATATTGTAAATCTTTCTTTCCAACTATTTTATTCATCCTCCTATCTAGATTTTCCAATTAATTTTCATAATTTTTTTATGAACTTGAATCCAATTGTATAAAAACCTTTTTTTGGATGATTTCACTACTTTCTTAGCATACTTAACTTTAGGGGTTAAGGTAGATGTTTTTTAAAAGGAAACACCACTGTTTTTCTTTTTCACTTTTTTGGAATTGATTTTCAATCTTCCCACATACTACATAAGGGTTCCAATAATATTTTAAAGAGTAATATTTTTCAACCTTCTTATATCATCAATAGTTATCCTCTTAGACTCTCAATCATCGTGCATGATATCTATTATCTTATCCATAAGTATCTCATTATCTAATCCTTTTTCTCTAAGATATTTCAAACTATTTATGATATTCATAAACCTTTGGTGCATCTTGGAAATGGATTCTTCAGGTAAAAATTCAAAAGCTTGATAGTCATCTCTTAGAATATCTCTTCTGGTTTTAATAACCTTAGAAGTACCGAAATGTGTAACCTATAACTTCTTCAAAATACTGTTAGTAGCTTCATAAGATGAAATTTAGATATAGATGTTTCTCATCATAGAACATAACAAAGTGTTCCTTACTCTATAGTTAAGTATATACTCTTGTTTTTCTTTATGGGTGAAATATATAGCTTCCTTATTAGGTATTTTGTAATCTTCAGTCAGCATGACAAAGTTATCAATTCCAGTGTTGAACGAAAGTCTTCATTTTGTCTCTCCAATATTCATAGTCAGAACCTTTAAAATTGGTGGTCTATTGTGATTGATATTATAAATGGATCTGATATTAGTTATTTCCATCTTAACATAAAAAAACTTTCTTTTTCACAAACATGTTAGTCTAATAAAGTTTTATAAACAAAATCTTGATAACAAAGATTAACATACTTCCAATAGTAAAGAAAATAAAAACTTAGAAAGTATTTGAGCAGTGGAAACCTACTCTGATACCAATTTTTGGATATCAATATTATATATATTGATATTAGGACCAAAATAATATGTTCTTGATGGATCAATTACAAGAGGGGTGAATTTTAGTTTAAAAAACTTTAGTTTAAAAGAATTAAACTAAAAAAATTCAAAAAAACTATTTTAGTAAAAATATTAGCTTCAAACTTTGACCTTAGTCCAATTTCCAAACTATCGTAATCAGGATTGATTTTGATATATCAGATTATACTAATCTTAATCACATATGATTCAATAATAATAAGGTAATCAGATCGGATTCATATAAGTTCTGATTAAAATATTTATGTTTAACATATTCAGATATGTTATAATAAAATAACTAAAATTTAACCATAGTGGAATAAAAGACATGTAAGAAAAATGTAATAAAATATAAACAAAATAAGAATGACTTATAGTTATTTAAAAGAAATAGATCTCTTTTAAACTTAAGATCAAGGTAACCACAAACCTTGGATAAAGGTATCCCTTACTTTATACTTATAAGAAAGTATGTATTTCCTCATCAAGTAAATCCCTTGATATTAATATTATCTTTATTATATCTACCTATCCCTGTAATCCCTCAATCTGATGGATAAACTCTATCTTGATATCCCTACAAGACCTCAGTTAGGAGATTGTATTCTTTATATTGTTATCCTCACAAGCCCGTGATCGTAATAACGGATCGAGTGCACAATTGTAGTGCAAAATAATTCTTAAGGGGACAACCTAACAAGGTTACCTTAAGAAGAAAAAACTCTAAAAAATTTACAAAAGTCTAAGAATAATCCATTCATGCTTTGTAATATTTAGAGATCTCGTACAATGTGAAATTACAAATGAAATCAATCAGCCAACACCAAACTCTTTGAATGACTGGGTATACCAACAGTCATATTTCCTCCCAATAGTCATATTTATTAGTGTTTTTTACAATTAATTATACATATAGAACTTCAATGGATCTTTTATAACTAATTTTCTGACATCATATTGATTTACACCATTACAGTGTATAAAGTTTTCCATACATTAGAAATCAGTTTTCCGTATTCAGAATTTAAAATTAGTTAGTCTGATAGACTTCCTTATAGAATTCATTATGATAATATTTTTGAGTTTGAATATTATGTTTATCAGTTCCATTATCAATCTGATTATAAATACTTTTTAAGTGCAAAATACAAGACATAAAGTCTTATATCTGATTTGATAAAGGTGGATCATATGTTTATTAGATCCATACTCATTATGATGATCATAATGAAAAATATTGGTTTATATTAATGAATAATTTAGAACTGTTCATAAGTATGGTAAAAGAATATATTTTTTACAAAAACATTCTAAAATACTTTAGACATAAAAATTTAGTAGTCAATTGTATAAGAAATTTTTTGTGATTTTCAAAATAAAAGTAAGAGAAAATCCTTAAGTACAACTTTTGACTCTACACATAAGAGCTCGTGAAAAAAGAATAACAACTATTTTTAGTGAGGATAAATATAAGCTATAATGATAACATCCAAATTTATAGGCATTAAAAGATACAAAACTTCAGATAGTGGCAAGACAGGGTCGAACCACAGGGAGGCTTGTTGTTGTGTTTGTTGTTCAAAAAAAACTAAACAAAAACACACATGCAAAAATCGAGCAAAGACAAATGGTGTTGGTTAAGTGAAGTGAATGAGATTTATTGTGTGTAGAAGTGAGGGAGAGCTAGTGAGTGCAAGGTAGTAGACAGATCAGAGCAGCAAGGGTAATTGTGATGCAAACAACCAATAGATGAGTAAGGGGGGAAATCCACTGGCCGATTTGATGTTTCTTAACCTTATTCATGCACTGTGATTTAAGGAAAACATGGATCTGACTAAGAGTAACCGACCAGAGTTGTCTTCTGGCCAGCTTGTGATGAAATATCTCTTACAGTCCCTCGACTGTAAAAGTCATTCCATCCAATGGTGAAATTAAGTCAACAGTCACCGAGCTCAACTTGTCAGTTGAGTTCGGTGTGTCTCTCTCTTTTGATAATAATTCACTTGTCATTGAATTACTCAATTTGAAACAGTTTGAATTATGGTACAAACAAGATCAGTTTTCACACGATCTTGTTGTTTTGAAAATAAGCTTGTCAGTAAACAGTAAGAGATAGATAATCCAAAGCAAGGATGCAGTGCATGAATGAGATTAAACAGATCGAATCAACCAGCTTATTCCCCCCAAAGGGAATTAGCCGGACATCATGGTTGGTTTTAATGCAACAGTGAAATAAGAATCAATGTAGTTCATGTTAAATTCAATTATAGAAAAATAGATCACAAGTCAAATAAGAATGTTCGTCTACCTGATCGAGCTCTCAGAAACTCTAACTCCTGCCGGTTGATGGTTGATGTAATGTTAGAACTCCGCTCGATGCCCCACCCTGGGAATCGAGGTGTGAAAATGCTCTGGTCTCGTACTCCAATCACTCCAAGGGAGATGGTGTAAGTTTTTTCCTGCTCCGCTCCCCCGATCTGGATCAAAGTCCCGCTGCTTCTCTCTCCCGATGGAAGTGTGTCCCCACTTGATGTCCCCGCTCCTGCTTAGATCTGTTGATCTATGCCTCTCCCACCTCTCATGCATTCATCACCTAACCTAAGCCTCTGTAATCTCCCCCGGTGAGTTCCCTGGCCTCCACGTGGAGCTTTCACTGTACTGCTTCCCCCGCGCTGGTCACCGGAGCAATTGCTCCTCGCTGAATAAAAATGATATGCGCGCGGTGAACTAATTTCTTCTCTGGACATAGCCAATCCACGTTTCGTGCTTTTATGTGCACATCACCCGCTTTTTAATGAACTCCAAGTGAGTGCAGCCTTCCTCCTGCAACGAACTCACGAACTCTTCTCGCGCTTTCCCGCTAACTGCTTCTTTCATCACAGCTTCAATGTGTAGCTCCCCCTGCATGGAACACCAAACAAAACGCACGTGAGTCGAATAAAAATAAAATGAAATTATTATATACCATATATTAAATCACAACTTAAAAATAATTATTAATATATATCTATATTTTTATATATTAACTAATATTATTACTAATATATATATGTTTTAATTACTATTATATTCATTTATTAATATATACCTTATTATGATATATAGAAGCTTATGTACTATTATTATTAAACTTATTATTAATATTGTATAGTATATGATATATATTACATATATCATATATCATATTATATGTTATAATATAATAAAATAAAAACTAACTAAAAACAAACAAACAGGAGGGGGGTCTGTTTCGCGATGTGAAGGGGGAGAGGGTTAAGGGCAGAGTCACGAAGAGAGAGAAAGGGGTTCATTGTAGGGGGGCTCTCAGCTTGTGGTGCAGGTGAGGTGGCGGCTATGAGTGGCGCGGCGAGTCATGGTGAAGCGGCGCAGATGAGAGGGGATAAAGGGGGTGGCATGTGTCTTGGGGATTTGATTTGGGTCGGCCGTAGGTAAGTAGAGGGGAAAGAGTGCCGGTTAGGGTTTGGATGGATCAGGGGGTGTGCGGTGAGGCATGGTTCAGTGGTGCGTATGAGAGGGGATAAAGGGGGTGGCGGCTTCGGGTCTTCAAGTGGTGCAAGTGTTCGAACGGGGTGGGGGGATTTGGCTTTGATTGACAGAAATGCAGGAGGAAGGGGAGGTGGGTCACTGAGATCTGAAATTTTAAGTTTGAATTCTTCTTCTGTTTTAATTGAAATTTGTTTTTCACTAGTGTTAGATGCGATTTTCAATTTTTTGTTGGGAAAATTTGGTTGCTGCTGTGTGAAAATTGTTGATGTTGGTTTGTGTGAGTGTCATGGGCTACTGGAACAGAGGTGGGGAGAAGTGAGTATGAGGTAGTGGCGGCGTGATGCTGGGGTTGCGGCTTCGTGGTGGTACGGTCTTACGGAGGGTGGAGGCAAGTCTGGTGAGGTCCAAGGAGGTTCGACCATGGGAAGAGGAGGCGTGGGTTCCAGCGGTTGAGCAAGGGAGTGGAATGGTGAGGTATGAGAGTGGCGGAGGTCACCGGTGGGAAAAGTATCGGTGAAGATTTTAGGTAACGGTGAGGTTTGGTAATGGGGCGGTAAAGGTGAGGTTGAGTATAACAGTGAGGTATAAGTAACGGCGAGGAAAAGAGGGGGAAAACGTATCGGTGAGGAAAAAAAATGGAAAAGTCTACCGGTGAGGTAACAGTGAGGTGGATATAACAGTGAGGAAGAAATAAAAAGTATAACAGTGGTGTGGAGGCAACAGTGAGGTAATAAAATAAAATAGTGAGAAAGTAACAGTGAGGTTGGATGGATAACAGTGGACTTAGCCTGACGGTGAGAAAAAATGGAAATGGTGAGGTGTGCAAGGAGGCACTGCGGAAAGGTAACGGTGTGACAGTCACCGTTAAGGATGGGACCGTGCGACCGCAACACCCGCGAACGAACAAAACAAAGAAAATTAAATTAATAAACTAATTTAATAAAACTAAAAAAAATAAATCAATCAATTAATAAATTAATTTAAACAGAATGGAATTAAAAACTAAAAACAACAAAGTTAAATAATAAAATTAATGAAAGTTTATTTAAAAAAATGAATTAATTTGGGTTAAAATTTATAAACATACATAATTAAAGAACAAATTAAAATATTTACAATTACTTGCTTAAATTAATTAACCAATTAATTAAAGAACTAATTAAATTAAATAATAAAAATATTAAACAAATAAAACTAAATTGTTAAAACTATTTAAATTATTAAAAGACTAAAAACCCAAAAAGAGTTATTTATTTACAGTTTAAATAATAAGGCATTAATTAATTTAATAAATGAATTAATAAACAAACTAAAATGAAAAATTGTAAAAATAAAAGAATAAATAAATAAAAGTCTAATTCGCAAGACTAAGTTAATTTAAGAATTCTTTAAAATGACACTAAAGCACATTAAAATACATGTTTTAAATTAAAATTGATTATTTTACACAGCAAAGTACAAAAACATAGCAATTATCAATTATTTACTAAAAATAATCATTTTGGTATAAAAAAGTCAATAAAAATGTAAAAAGGATGTGTAAAAGAGTGCAAAAACACTACCACATCATAAGTACATCATGCTTTTAAAGAAACAAATAGAAAAAAACCCAAATAAAACAAAAACCCATTGTGGAATATTGAATCCTCATCCATTTCACAAAGAAAATAAATTAATAGAAAACCATCATTAGAATTCATCTACTGAAATCATAACTCTCCATTGAGAAGCCTTAGAGAAACTCAAAATGTGTATAAACAGAGATCATCATAGTCAAATCATAGAAACCAAAATTGATATAAACTTCCTAAAACATTTAATAAAAAATTTCAAAGAGGACAACTTCAACAAGAAGAATAAAAAAGCAAAAAAACATCTCCATGAAATATACCTAAAGTTAAATTTAGGATTTTTTTTTTAATTCATCCTATGTATTAGTGAACATCCATTCTCTAATTTTAAGATAAACCGCCATAATGAGTTCTCTAACTGTATATTTTTTTAGCACAATTTTATCTTTTTCATCAAGCCAAAAGTTTAGTTCTTCCCTCGATTCATCTATAATATGATATGTATTCCTCACCCTGGGTTCAACATATTCATCATCATCACTACTGCAATTGGTAGATGATTCAGACTCAACAATAGAAAATTAATTGAAGAGTTTGGAATCCTTCAAGGGGTTGACCTTACTGATTTCATCCTTCTTTTTCCCCTTACAGTGGAAAAATTATATTAGTTTCCTTGAAACATATTCCCAAGGATCATGTGATAGTATTTATTTCCAATTTAGAGTAATAAATAATATTTTAAGTCTTTTTGGATGAGGAGTGATAAATTCATCTGATTCAACAATTGGATTCTTTCTATTTATTGAAGTGGCGTTGAGAAAGACTTCTTCAAACTATTGGGCTTTGTCAAGAATTACAGCATGGAAATCATCAACAAGCTAATCAAAGTCCTTTACTAGTTTATAAGATGCACTAGTATCCTTATCACACTACTTTTCAACCTCTTCAATGTTAGCATCAACAGAATGAGAATTTTCTTTGAGCTCAAAAGTGATATAGGGGCCTGCAATATCCTTTATACTCCCCTTATGAACCCACGTCTCCTTGTTTAGAATCATAGGCTTACCAGTGGGAAAATAAGAATTCTGAATATGAGAGATAAATAATTTATAATGATGACTAAACTTTCTACATGAAGAGAAATACTTGGGGATCTGTTCATAATCAATATCCTTCCAAATACCAGAGTCACCATTCTGATTCCAGATGCACAGTGGGAGAATTTTGGACCTAATCAACTTCAACACATATTCTTGCCACTGATGGTCTGGAAATATTTTTAGACTCTGAATCCAATTTAATCAGACACCTGATGAGATTTTTATTGTATTTTACTACAATATGATTGAATAGTTGAATCAAAAAACCATAGATGCACAACCAAACTAGGGGAAAAGGTGGCTCGACACCATAATCAAAGAAATATGCAACTAAGTGGCCATATATTTGAGACATAGATGGAAATGGATGAACTCCACTCATATAATAAGATACATTAAAGTGTTATGGTCACTTTTTAGTCCTTATAATATTAATTTTAACTTTAATTACCCTGTTTACCCTTTACTAATGTGATAAATTTTACCAGAGTTACTATTCATAACACCTAAAAATAAAAGGGAACTATTTAGAAAATTTGGACCTAATGATTCCAAATATGGAATCCATTTTTTAATATTCAATTTTTATAAGTGGTAAAAAGTAATTTAATATATAAAAAAGGCAATGAAAAATATTTTTTTAGAAAAATGACTTTTTAAGTATAAAAATGTTTTTATACCAAATTAATCCATAAAATTGATTTCAATGAAATAAATTAGATTATTAAAAATATAAGAGAACTAATTTTACTTTGAAACTATTTTAAAACAAAATAGAACATTTTAGATGATTGAAACAAAAATACAATTTTCAATAAAAAAATAGATTTTTCACTATTCATTAGAAAATGAATCTTTTTGAGAAAAAAATACCAAAATTTCACTGTAAGATAATTTTTAAATATTGATTAAAAAATGATATCCTTTTTTTCAAATAAAATTTATAAAAGTTCTAGAAATTAATTATAATATTCACTCAAAAAAAGCAATAAAAATATTTTTTGAAGAAAACGTATTTTAAAGAATAAATTTATTTACTAAAAATTTATTGCTTATATCATAATAATTAATCAATACATTTTTATTGATTAGGTCCTTTGTATATATCACATGATGTGTCTAATTATATTAATTCCAAATAATTTAAAGGCTGGGTTATAATGATCATATTTAAATAATAATATTTTTTGGTTCATTTAAGCTCGGTGTTGCGTATTGTATACACTGTCTCACATAGTGTTCTTTTAAAATATTAGGCTTCTATACTCAAAGATTTATAGAAATTAGTCTCATAAACTTAATCTAATTCAATATTCTTTAAAACAATATTGAATCATAGATTCGATAATCTTCATGGTTTTTTCAACATGAAATAGTAGTATAATAATCATCCTAATTCATTTCTAATTTGAATCTTCAATTCTAGAATTTCTCTATTTTCTCAGAATTTTTCTCAAAATATAGCTAAGTTTTGAACCCTATTCTGTTTCATGTAACCTATGAAGGTGTACCTTATGGTGATCATAGGGTTTATTGTACATTATAATGGTACCTTATGAAGCTGATTTGTATCTTATAAGGAACTAGAACTAACATTATGGTGATGGTGTATCAACCTTACTAAAGTGTCTATCAAGATTGGTTTCCTCCACTAAGAATGGGGGTAGAATCAGTGGAGGGAAGTTTTATAATTTCTTTTAAACTTAAATAAACCTCTATGGGTTTTTAGAGTATGGTCCAATCAAAATATAAATGTCTCATCCTCACATGATCATACATAAAATAAATAGAAAATGGAACATGTATTTTTTACAAGGTTCAGATCCAATGTGGATTCCCTCTCCTTCTTATGACTAGTTTCCCTCCCAGACCAAGGATTACCTTCAATACAAACACAACTGAGTTCCAATTATAAGAATTTGTGTGGCATGGCACCACACACATCAATATTTACACCCAATAACACACCTTTGTGCCGTAATTTATAGGATGAATAAGATCACTAAATAAACTAGGTTGATATATTAATAAAAGAAAAAAAATACACTTTCACAAGCCTCTAAAAATATGCCAGAAGGGATCTATCACAACGCTGAATTTAATTTCATTGCACAAGAAATATTAGACTCAAATTAAATCTCTTAAAACCACGAGATTCACCAGATTTTGACCGCTAAATATCCTACCTTGGATTTAGACTCTTCTTCTTATTTCTATATTTTACAACAAAAACAATAAACGTAATAGCCACATAGTGCTTCACCTTTAATTCCTCATTTTTTTGCGCTATTAAATCTCGGTCAAATATTAATTTTCAAAACTCTTAAAGATTTATACTTAAATTTCCACATGATAAAAAATAAATATCTACATACTCACTACCTCAGTTAAATCCATGATAGACTTGGGTATTCTTTCCTATTGTGATATTCAAATATCCAAAACTTTCAGCATTCACAAAAATATCTTCAGTTGCAACCATTTGAAATTCCCACAAGTGACTATGTGACTCACATCGATCAAGTTACAGCAATAAGATATATGGATTATTTGGTTACATAAAAAGTTTGGATACAAAACTCACAATGGCTATATATCAATCAACTACATGGATCAAGTTTTTATTTGGCTATGTCTTTGAATTGTCTGCATGGTTTTCTTAAATCGCAGAAACAACTACATGATTTTCCTACATCAGTGAAATAGCTACATGAATCATTTAGATATGTGAAATCCCATATTTTATTACATGGATGATTTTCGATCATGGTTCACATCAGATGCATATAAATTATCTATGTGGATCCAGAAAAACTCCAGAATTATCTCAAATTAACTTAGAACCTCTTCAGTTAACTTCCATCCCTTCTCAAAAACACTTACTAGTATCATGAAAATATCGTCCATGATATGTATACCATACAAACCAAATCAATCACTATCAGAATTATTGAGCTTCTAAAGATATACTTGTTGAGAAATAAAAAAAATCAAACTCACCATGAGCCATGTGATCTTTAACTATCTTAAAATAAAGCCACAAATCCATGGGGTTCTTCAATCTCCCCCTTTGGATTTGTTGATAATAATCTAAAACCCCCTGACTTAACATGACTCAACAAAAAAATCATCAAATCAAAACTAATATCATTGATATGTATCCTAAAAACACACTATAATATAAAGTATTATTTTTAAGATATTTCAATCTATTGGGGACAACCATGTTTAGGCCTAAGTGATTCAAATAACTCTGCTTCTCAAATTCCTCTAATAACTTACACTCCTCCTTCATGATGGATTTATATCTACCTTTGGAAAAATACTCCAACGTTCCATGGGGGTCTCAAAGAAATAAAATATCAAGTTTGTGGGAATGTATGATCATATAATTTTACTCCAAAAACCTCTCATGTGGCATATATTTTGTAAAAATATCTACAATATTCTCTTTAGGCCGATAAATATGATCTTAATTTCACCTGAATCCACATTTTCTTTAATAAAGTGATATTAAATGTTAATATGTTTAGATCGATGGTTTAGAATGGGATTTTCTGAGATATAGATAGAACTATTATGATCACAAATAATATTCAAGGGACTCTGAACATCAACCCAAAAATCTTCTAGTTGGACCTGCATCCTTAATTCCTATGTAACTGTATGAGTAGCACCTGGTGTGGATCTATGAACTATACAGTCACCTTCCCAATCTACATCAGTATAACCAAGAAATTAGATATCTAAATTGCATCTATATATCAATCCATACTTCATTGTTCCATTTATATACCTCGTAATTATTTTAACTGAAATCATGTGTGACTCCTTTGGTTCACTTTGATACCTGGCACATAAAGTCACCATATAAACAATGTTTGATGAATCTTTTTTTTTCAAATAAATTAAATTTTTTTGATGTATTCTATTTCATGATACACCAAGTTATAATTTCTCTACGCACATAATGGTTTTATCTTGTATTATATGTGACACTAAGTTTTAACCGAATAATGATATATTATTAATATAGTTATTTAAATTCGATCATTATAACCCATTTGTTAAACTTATTGACATGAATAGTAATAACTAATTTTTAAATATTATGTATAATTTTCTTATATAAATAAAAACATATTTATAATAAAATACATAATTTTTAGTAAATTATTTATATGTTTTGAAAATACTATTTTCTAAAAAATTGCTTTTATGAATTTTTGTGAACAATAATAAAATTATTTTTTAAAAAAAATTAGAAATTTAATTTGATAAAATAAACTTCATTTTTTAATTCATAATGTCAAAATTTTCTTAGGGTGAATTTTTTTATTTTTCTAAAAAGTTACATTTTTTGATGAATAGTGAAAAATACTGAATTTTATTTGAAAAATGCATTTTTTTTTAATTTATTAATAAATTTAAATTATATTTTAAATTGTTTTTAAAGTTTAATTAGTTAAATTATATATCTATTAATCTAATTTAGGTCATTGGAATTAATTTCACATTGAAATTGGATATAAAAACTTTGTAAAATTTTGATCATTTTCGCTTTAAAACCCCTCTTTCTCATCATGTATGTGCGATTAATATTAAATTAATTTTTACCACTTCTATAAATAAAATTTGAAAAAATATATTTCATATTTTTAATCATAATAATTGAAAAATTATAATAATTCAAACTTAATTTTTGATCAAAATGAATAGTGAATGCAGTAAAAAATTAATTACTGCAGTTAAGGTAAAAATGGGTTTACCAGGAGTGAAAATAAAAAGATAAGGATCAAATTTACCTATAAACTTGTCAAAAAAATATTTTCTTGTCATATTTATAACTTATAATGTCTAAGGTTCTAATTTAATCCATTTTGGACCCTTTTTTCATGTGAAAAACATGGTAGCACTCAACTCTTTTCAAAATGTCAAGTGTGTCATCTCCCCTACTTATAAAAGGTCACCCCCTCTGCTCTATTAATCACAAAATAATACCTATTTGGTTTTCTCAATCCCTATCCAAATAAACTCTCAAATTACCTCCCATAATCCTAGAATCCTTAGTTTTGGAATAAATCCATCCTAGGAAGGATTTTAGTGCAAACCTAAGGAGGATACCGAAAGAAGAGGTAATGTTCATCAAAAAATGTTTTTATTTTATTTCTTAATCAAATCCATTTAATTATTTTTATATAATTATTATATAATAACCTCATTATATTCCATGTACTGAGACTTTTTATGATGATTTCATGACCTACAATCATATCCACTTCCATCGTATGGGTTACAAAGTCATCGTTCGTGTGTACGGTGGACTACCGCCTCGTGAACCGATGTCATTTTTTCCATTACCACCTCTCAAGGATGTTAATAATTATGGTTTTATTATTTATATATGATATATATTATTTTTATGATGTTATTATGATTCTATAATTGTTATATCACATATACCTTCATGATTTCCATTTTGTGGGATTATAATAACGTCATTCGTGTGTATGGTGGACTACTGCCTCGTGAAGTGATGTGATTCATTAATGATTTTCATGTAATATATTAAGGGTGGGTTTAACAAAAATATGTGATGTATAAGAAATAAAAATTATTATTAAATTATAATATATACTATACCTTTCTTTATTAAAATCCGATAAGAAAATGGAAACAACATTCATGCATACGTATGACCTACTGTCTCCATGAACGATGTATTTAATTTCCTATTAATATATTTAATATATTATTATAAATGAATATTTTTTTTCAGAGTAGATGACTCAAGAGGGGGGTAAATTGAGTATCTATAAAACTTTCTGTTAAAATTGGTTCTTTAAAATAACATCCCCCTATTAGAATAAAATCAAAGTCAGTTTGTGGTGAATTTATAAAAGTCCTGAAGGCTTAATTAGTTTCTTATAAGATTGATTAGTTCTTAGCTTTACCAATCTAAAGATTAGTCAAACTTTTGAAACTAATCTATTGATCCGAAACAGATATAAAAACTTGTTAAACTAACTATCAAAGTTCATTTTATCTTAATGTGAAACAAACATATTAGATTAAAACACAAAACAAATTGCACAGCAGATAAAACAAGAGGTTCAGTCTCAAGTTGAGACTTAATCCTCTCCACTTTGTGATCACCTACCACCAAGCAGTTTATATTAATAAACTTTTTATCCACACCCTGGATCGGGGTTTACAACTGCACACAGGGTTTTCCAGGTCACACTTGATCTCTACCACGATTATTTGTGGGAATACTATCAAACAGATCACATAGGATCTCTTCTATAGTTCTACAAGGGATACAAGAGTAAAAAGGTATTGAGTGTGAGGATATTTTAGTATCCTTCAGTTATGCTCAGGAGACAGTGTGTCACACAAACAGATGCACACGCTGCTCAAAAAGATAAACACAATATCACAACGGAGTTATAAAATAAGAATAGAGTTAGGAAATCTATGTGTGCTATGCAGTAAATCTCTGGACTCAATGGATGTAGAGAAAAATGATATTCAAGTCCTCTTTTATAAGTTGGATCCAAAACAGAGTATCGTGATCTCAATAATATAGCTTCCAGGTGTGAAAAGATTCAGCTCTTCTATGTGAGGATCCTCATCAAGATTCAGCAGATTCCTGCTTGTAATATTAAACTCTTTGTGTACTCAAGATTTGAGTTATTCTATTTGAAATATCTTCCATATTCGCACAGCCATCCATTTTAGTTTTTTATCAGGTTCTGAGCATGTGTTTTTTGAGAGTGATGCTTTTAGGTTGAGCTTGTAATCATTTTATACTTCAAGGCCCACTAGGAAAGAAGATCTCCCCACATGCATGAACCTCTTACTATCTATGGATAGTCCTATAGACAACATTAAATAATGTCAGAGTCATTAATTTGTCTAAATATGACTGTTAGAAATAAATTTTAATTAATAAATTAGAAACAGTTATTTATGAATATCGGTGAGTCATTTGCATCGGTCTGTCATCTTCAGTTTGTAAACTTTGGTCTGTAATCTTTGGTCTATCAACTTCGGTATGTCAACTTCGGTCTGTCAACTTGGGTCTGTCATCTTCAGTCAGTCAACTTCGGTCTATCATCTCTGGTTTATCAACTTTGGTCTGTCAACTTCGGTCTGTCATCTTCAGTCTATCAACTTCGGTCTGTCACCTTCGGTCTGTCAACTTTGGTCTTTCAACTTCGGTCTGTCAACTTCAGTCTGTCGAACATCGGTGTATCGAACATCGGTGTGTCAAACATCGGTATGTAGAACACCGATGTGTCAAACATAGGTGTTAGGGACTCTAAAATCTTATTAAGTGTTTGTCTTACGCATAACATTACTAGATTAAGTGACATCCAAAAATACATGTAAAAAATACACTTGTAAACATATTTATTCATAAATATAGGTAATTGACTTATTTAAGTATATTGTTCTGTATGGAATAATTGATTTACTTAGAGAAATTAAATGGCATGAAATAGTAGAATCTGTAGCTTGACATTAGTTGTGATTATGAAAACTAATATAGCATAGTGGGTCCAACAATCTCCCCATTTTTGATAATCACAAATTATGGCATACATGTAAATATATAAGGAAATAATAATAACTGGACATAACATAATCTTCAAGGAATTTGATTATTCAAAATAACTAAAGCCTTTCCTTATGTGAGTTTTTAAAACAAATCTCCCCCTCAATAAATGTATTATGTTGAGTAAATTCCATGTTCCCTATGCTAGAATTTCACCCCCTTAGATTAATAATATATGCCTCTTCTTCTCCCCCTTTTGGGATTAGCAAAAAAGGGAGAAGAAAATAAGATAAAGAGAATAAAAAAATAAAAAATAGTTCCATTAAGAAGCAAAATAGTACAGTTAATAAAAATAGGACAAATCCCTATCAAAGACACAATCAATCCATAAGGGTTTGGTTTTTGAGGGGCTTTGGCTTTATCTGAAGGATCTGAAGTAGGATGAGAAGGTTTAGGAGTGGCAGAGTGAAGAGGTGGTCTGAAGATAACACCAGGTAGGGCAACACCTGTAGGGACATTGGATTCAAGGATAATCCTTCTTTATGACAACACATGACTGGGAGATTGCTCTATAATGACCGGTTGAATCTGGGAAAGATCCTGAGAGACAGTCATTGGAGAAGGAGGCTGAGAGGGAGTACCAATTGAAGTAGCAGGAGGGACCACAATTGCTTCAGCCTAGAAATGCAGATATGGCTTAAGGAGGTTGATGAAATAATTGATGATTTCACCACCATATTGCATAGCTTTCTCAAATTCATCCTTATTTTCCATAAATTTATTCATCAAAGGAGTAAACTCCTTCAATTGAACAACTTGTTTCTTGAATTCTTCTATGACTGTAGGTATTCTAAGATTTTATGATAGAAATTTGAAGCTATTTATGAGATCATGATTGGTATCAATCTTAGTAAAGTACTTATCCACTTTCTCTCTAATCTCTTCCTGAGCAGCAGAGGCTTCATTTGTGCACTGCCTGACCATATTGTACTCAAGGTATGTATTGTGGTGAACCTTTTCAAGAGTTTCTTTATCTGAAACACTATGAAGATTTTGGAGTTCCTCTCTCATCATAGCCTTGAGATACTCCAAATCAGCAACTGCCCCTTTCCCACTCCTAGAGCTTGAAGGGCCATTAATCATTTTTCTAAGCTCCTCTTTCAATTTCTTCAAATCTACACTTAGTAGATGAGTCACCAAGTTCCTAATAACTTCCAGTACACCACTAAAGGAGGTCTTGAAATCATAGGTTAGAGAGTCTAGCTCATTTCTCATCTTTCTTACTTCTTCTCTCAATAATGTATTATTTCAAATGATGGTTTCTGATATAGTAATGAAATTTCGTTGAATCTCCTAGATCACCATCCTTGAAATCTTTGATGCATTAGTATCTGAAATACCTATTGAAGGGGAGGATTCACTTATGGATCCAGCTGAGGCTTTCACTGATTCACATATATCATTTTTGAATTTCTCAAAAATAGCCTTAGTGACATAGTCACTGGGAACTGTTTGTGCTACTGGATCTACTACTGGAGGAGAAACTGGTGGAATAGGTGCAACAGGTTCTGATTCAGCGTGGGCTTATGGAGTAGGAGGAGAAGGCACCTCTCCTCATCTGAGATATATTCCATCCCAAAAAGAATGTATCTTAGATCATCAATCCACTCTCGAGTACAGGTCTAGTCTATGGGATCAACAATGTCAATCCTGATCCTTCTTCCTTGAGGCTCAGGAACAACTTCAACTTCATCAGATTCTTCATCCTACCCTCTAGTCATAATGACATTTCTGGGTACTGGTATCAACTGAGCTTGAGGTTCTGCATGAGCTCCATCCACTTCAACTTCTCCAGGTACTTCCTCAATTTGAGGCACTCAATCCTAAACTTCTTCATCATGACCAGAAGCCATAAGATCATTAAATTCTTGAATGATTTCTTGATTTTCATCATTAGGATGGGGTGATCTATCCTCATGATCAGCATCTCTATGATCAAAAGCCTCCTGCTCAACAGGCTCAGCACCATCACCAGCTACATGTACATACTTCTCACTGGATCTTTCAACTACTTTTTTTCCAACTTTTAAAGAATCACTTACATGATCATCATTTCCTCCTTCGTCATAATCATCATCATCATCATATTCCTCATCTGATTTACTTATATACCCTTCAATTCTAGAAACCTCGGTTTCTTACTCATCCTCATCACCTAACAAAGGTTCTTGTTAGGTTAAGTCTAAAGGTGGACTAGCTGGTCCATAAGATATTTCCTTGAGACTTTTATCAATATCAGGATCACTCATGTAATCAAAAGGAGATTCCTCTTCCCTTGGCACTTCAGTCTCAGCTTCCTCATCAGAATAAACTGGTTAATCTCCTGGTTTGAGACCTGGATCAACTTGATCCTTTGGTCTGGTAGGATTTTCAAATGGTTTGAAATACTCATATATCCTTTCCTCATCACCTACCCAGCATTTCTTCCAAGGGTTCCAGAAGATTTCCATTCTTTTACAAATATCTTTTTGAAGGCAAAAATCACTACATGCACTTATCACTTCATCTCTACATTCCACACAACCTAACCATTTTAACATGGCATAGATCATCCTTGGATGGTATAAACATGTTTCCTTATTGGATGGATTTATAAAATCAGAGGCATGCACTATTAGATACCTATAAAGGTTCACTTTTATCCCATGTTTCAACAGATAAATCAAAAATACATCCTGATACTTCACAACAGAGAAATCACCCTTCCTTGGGAACATTTGATGTTGTATAAACTTAAAAAGTAATCTTAATTCTCCCTCAAATTCACTTTCAATAGTCCTCCTAGATTCTCCATTTCCAATAAGATCCTTTAGAGAATCTTCATAAGAGAACAAATTAGAGTAAGGTGGAATATTACCTGGATAATCAGCATAGACACCTTCATGAGGCATCTCCATGAACTCATCTAATTCCTTAGATGAAAAAGATACTTCATTTCCTTTTACCACGGACTTCATTATTTCTTCCTCAGATTCATCCAGAGATAAATTCAAATGTTAATAAAAATCATGTACTAGATGGGGATAATAAAGACTTTCATTTTTAGCAAACTAGCTCATCCACCCTTGAGATTCCCGCACTTTTAATAAAAACAGCTTTCTTGACAGAAGCTATTCAGCAGACACTTATTTTTCAGTCGTAACAACTCAGCTTTCTAAGCTCGGTTTTGCATTCCCACTGGACTCACCTTTCTGAAGCTTAGTAGATGGATATTTTCTTGGATCTTCCATAGCTCTCTTGGTCCTTTCCATGCCAAGGTTTCAAATTCCAATAGAGTTGATAGGTTGAGGGTCAAGAGATAGAGTGACAAAGAGTAAAAGTCTTTACAGTAGTGGGAAGGTGAAAGGTCGGGATAGATTGAACTTAATATATCATTTAGGGATTGTAAATTATAAAGCATAAAATTTAAATGCAAAAAAAATAAAAAATAGCATCATTTTATTTAAAACATACAGAATTATAAAAGAAACCTTAACCACATCAGTGTTATTGAATCGGTTTTACGCGATCGGTTTCAGGGATCGGTTTGACAATATCAGTTTCAAGGATAGGTTTGACAAGATCGGTTTCAAGGATCGGTTTCAAGGATTGGTTTCAAGGATCGGTTTCAAGGATCAGTTTCACAAGATCAGTTTGACAAGATCAGTTTCACAAGATCAGTTTCAAGGATCGGTTTGACATGATCAGTTTCACAAGATCGGTTTCAAGGATTGGTTTGACAAGATTGGTTTCACAAGATCGGTTTCAAGGATCAGTTTGACAAGATCGGTTTCACAAGATTGATTTCAAGGATCGGTTTGAAAATATCGGTTTCACAAGATCTTAGAGATTTATCATTCCTAGTTCATGTATGATGTAGTTCATTCTCTTAGAGTTTAAGGGTTTAGTGAATATATCAGCAAGCTGATGTTCAGTCCCAATAAACTCAAGAGTTATATCACCTTTTTGATAATGATCTCTCAAAAATTGATTTCTTACATCAATATTATTTATTATAGAATGAGAAATTAGATTCTTAGAAATGTTAATAGAACTTATGTTATCACAGTTTATGAGGATATGTTTGAATTGAAATCCATAGTCTAATAAGGTGTGTTTCATCCAAAAAAATTTTGCACAACAGCTACCAGTAGTAATGTATTATTCTTAAGTAGTTGATAATGAAACTAAATTTTTATTTTTACTACACCATGATATTAGAGACTTTCCCAAAAAGTGACATGTTCCATAGGTACTTTTTCTATCTAACTTACATCCACCAAAGTCAGCATCTGAATAGCTAACTAAATCAAACGGTTTTCATTTGGGATAGAACAGTCCTAAATTAGTTGTATACTTGAGGTATTTGAAAATTACTTTAACAGCATTTAAATGTGACTCTTTTGGGTTTTCTTGAAATCTCACACACATACACACACTGAACATAATATCTGGCCTTCTAGCAGTTAACTATAGCAAACTCCCAATCATTCCTCTGTAAGCAGTTTGATCAACTGATTTTCCGTTATTATCAAGTTCCAACTTATATGTAGAACTCATAGGAGTTTCACTACTATTAATGATATCAAAGACGTATCTTTTAAAAATATATTTAGTGTATTTACTTTGATTTAAAATAATACCTTCTTTATTTTGAAATATTTGAAATCCAAGAAAATATTTAAGTTCACCCATTAAACTCATTTCAAACTCACTTTGTATTATTTTTGAAAAATCATTACATAAAGAATTTTTAGAAGATCAAAATATAATATCATCTACATATATTTGGGCTAGTAAAAATTCTTTTGAAATTATTTTTATAAATAAATTAGGATTTGCAAGTCCTTTTGTAAAGCCTTTAGAAATAAGAAAATTACTCAACCTTTAATACCAAGCTCTTGGACCTTGTTTCAAACCGTATAAACCTTTCGATAATTTGAACACATGTTTTGGAAAATGTGGATTTGTAAAACATGGGGGTTGTTCAACAAAAACATCCTTAATTATATAACCATTTAATAATGCACTTTTGACATCCATTTGATAATGTTTAAAATCCAAGTACGCTGCATAGGCAAGTAAGATCCTAATTTCCTCAAGTCTAGCTACTGGAGCAAAGGTCTATTCATAATCAATTCCCTCTTCTTGATTATATCCTTGTGTAACTAGTATAGATTTATTTCTAACTATATTTCCTAATTCATCTAATTTATTTCTAAACACTCATTTGGTTCCTATGGTTGAAGTATCCTTCAGTCTATCTACAAGTTTCCAAACTTTATTTCTTTCAAACTAATTAAGTTCTTATTGCCTGGCCATTACCCAAAATTCATCATTGATCGCATCATTGATATTTTTAGGTTAAAGTTATGACAAGAAGGTTTTATGTTCAACCTGGTTTCTCAAGGAAGCTCTCGTTTTTGTTTCTCTATCTAAATCTCCAACAACAGTATCTAGGGGATGATTCTTAAGGGTCCTAGTTGGTCTTGAGAAGGTAGGACTTGATATTTCAGATTGGTAAAGTTGATCTGGTTCACTATGGTTAGGATCTAGAGAATTTCCAGAACTGGATGTTTTCACAAATTCTTTCACATGATGATTCAATTTTGTATCATTAATGTCCAAATTGGACATATCCAATTCAATATTTTCTAGTGAGGTCTTGGTCTCATGTGGATCTGCTTCATCAAAACTGATATGTATAGATTCCTCCACACAATTGGTTTTCTTATTAAAGACTCTATAGGCTTTGCTTGATGTATAATATCCAAGAAATATTCCTTTATCACTTTTGGAGGAAAATTTATCTAAATTATCTTTAGTGTTCAGAATATAAACTTTATATTCAAATACTTTAAAATAACCTACTTTGGGTTTCCTATTATTCCACAAATCATAAGAAGTTTTCTTAAGGATGGGTCTGATTAGAACTCTGTTTATTATGTAACAATCTGTATTAATAGCTTCATCCCAGAAATAAATTGGTAGTTCATATTCATTGAGTATAGTTCAAGTAATTTCCTGTAGAGTTCTATTTCTTCTTTCTACCACACCATTATATTGAGGTGTACTAGGAGTAGAGAAATTATGATTATATCCATTTTTTGAGGAAAAAGATTCACAATATTTATTCTCAAATTCACATCCATGATCACTTCTTAAGGATTTAATCTTAAGTCCACTAATATTTTCTAAAGTCCTAGCATACTTGGTAAAGTGTGAACAAGCTTTACTTTTGTGAGCTAGGAAAAAGGTCCAGGTGTACCTGTAGAAATCATCTACAAGAACATAAACATAGTTCTTCCCATTGAGGCTCAAAACTCTAGATGGTCCAAACAATTCCATGTGAACCAACTCAAGAGGTTGAGAAGTAGTTACTTCTTTATTTGGTTTGAAAGAGATTTTATGTTGCTTTCTTTTTTAACAAGGATTACATACTTTATCATCTGGAAACTCTAATTTGGGTAAGTATTTAACTAAACCATTTATAGTTAACTTTCTAAGAGAGTGTATGTTGCAATGTCCTAGTCTTCTATGTGAGAGAAAAGACTCTTTGTGAAATACATTTAGACAAGAGACATTCTATGAGGCTAGTGTGTCTAGATTTATAGCATATACATTATCATTTCTAAAAGCAGTAAATACTAATTTATTCTTGGCATAAAAAATATAGAATGAATCATTTTTGAATTTAACATTAAATATATCATCACACAATTGAGATATGCTGATCAGGTTATGCTTTAATCCATCAACATACAGTACTTTAGAAATTTAAATAGAGTTAGACTTACCAATATGGCCTAGTCTGATGATTTTTCCTTTACCATTGTCACCAAATGTGACATTTCCTCAATAAATATTGATAAGACTTTTAAATATTGAAAAATACCCTATCAAATGTCTTGAATAGGCACTGTCCAAGTACCATAGCTTTTTACAGGATCTATTTAGGCAGTTTACCTACAAAACAGTTCATCCAAAAAATGAATTTGGTACCCATATTTGTCTGGTTCCACATACATTAGTAATATAAGCTTTAGGATCCCACAACTATATCATGGGTTTCCTATATGCAGAATATAGAGTGTTTGAAAAATAAAATTTGTTTGGTCCTGAATAATTGGATACAGTAAAAGAATTTGTGGAACTAGAACTTGCTATAAAATTCTGGTTTTTGAAAAAGGTAACAAATTTTCCAGATTTGGTTACAAAATGTGATTTTGATAAATTCCTTTAACCTATTTGATATCCTATCCCAAAAGTATACTTAGGATCTATTTTTTTTACCAAGTATTTGAGTAATATTATTTTTACCATTAGTAAACTTTTCTAATTATTTCTTTAATTGCTCATTAGACATTTTTAACTCATTATTCTCCTTGAGTAGTTGAGAATTTTTCTTTTTTTTAGTTTTAAGTTCCGAGTTAGTAGTAATAGTAAGATAACGTTGTTTATTCAGGGATTTATACTTATATTTCAACTCATTACATGTTTCTTTTAACATGTTACAATATTTGAATAATTCATCAATTTTTATATTCTCAGACTCACTTTCAGAATAATAACAATTATATACATGAGAGTCTAGGTTACCTTAGTTGTGTTTTTCATAAAACACATATTAGCCATATCATCTTTCTCATTTCGAGAAGAGCCAGATTCACTTTTTTTGTCCTTGGAGGCACTCCAGGTGGCCTTCATTTCTTTCTTATACCTTCTATCCTTATTTTCATATTTTTTATTGTATTTCATCTTTGGACAGTCAGCTTGATATGTCCTTTCCTTTTACATTTGTAGCAGATTATTTCTTTTGATTTATCATTTCTCTTCCAATCCTTTTTCTAATTTCCTTTGTTATCATACTTTCCTTTGTAATTGGGATTATTTAAAAACTTATTTTTCCTATAAAATTTCTTGAATATTCTAGCCAACTGGGATATTTCTTCATCACTATGCGAAGCAACTTCATCACTACTTGATCTTTCAATAGCATCTTGAACTTTCTCTTTATTTTTAATTTTAGATGTGGTTGTCTTAAAAGCTACAGAATTTTGTTTCGGTTTATCCTCTTCTTGATTTACCTTTAATTCCTCTTCATACATCATTAATTTTCCAATAAATTCCTTCACTGGAATCTTATCAATATAGCATGATTCTCTGATTGATACAGACATTTCACACCATATTTTTGGTAAGCATCATAGAATCCGCATAATCTTCTCTTTGGATGTTACTTATCTTCCTAAAGAAATCATGGTATTCACAATTTCATTAAACCTGAGATACATATCAGAAATATACTCATCAAGAATCACTCTAAAGTTTTCATATTTGATATTATAAGTATTTAATCTCATTTCTTTAACATTAGATGTTCCTTCATGAGAAATAGACAGAGTGTCCCAAATATCATGTGCAGTTTTACAAGAAGAGATACGGTTAAACTCTTCATATCCTAGTGCACAGTACAGAGAATTCATTGCTTTACAATTATTGTTATAGGTAGTCTTGGTAGGTTCATCCCAAGTATTTCTAGAAGTTTTGGGAATTTTATATTTATTTTCAATAGCAGTCCAGATTTTAAATCTCATGCTTTCTAGATGTATTTTCATATTAAGCTTCCACTGAGCATAATTAGTTTCATTAAAGAAAGGTGTTTTATTAGTAGCAGCTACTTCTAATCTATTTTCCATGATACAGATTTTAAAATAAGTTCAAAGAGATAAAAATTTAGAAATAAAAGAAATTTTGAGATCTTTGAAAAACAACTATAATCACAGTTGACACGATTTGAAAACTGACAATAAATTTTAAATCCCTTTGATACCAAATTTTGGTCATAGTAGATTACTCAAGAGGGGGTGAATTGAGTATCAATAAAACATTATGTTAAAATTGGTTCTTTAAAATAACACCCCCCTATTAAAATAAAATCAAAGTCAGTTTGTAGTGAATTTATAAAAGTCCTAAAGGTTCAATTAGTTTCTTAGAAGATTGATTAGTTCTTAGCTTTAACAATCTAAAGATTAGTCAAACTTTTGAAACTAATCTATTGATCCAAAACAGATATAAACACTTGATAAACTAAATATCAAAGTTCAGTTTATCTTAATGTGAAACAAACATATTAGATTAAAACACAAGACAAATTGCACAGCGGATAAAAACAAGAGGTTCAGTCTCAATATGAGACTTAATCCTATCCACTTGGTGATCACCTACCACCAAGCGGTTTATATTAATAAACTTTTGATCCACACCCTGTATTAGGGTTCACAACCACACACAGGGCTGTCCAGGTCACACTTGACCTCTACCACAATTATTCATGGGAATACTATCAAACAGATCACACAGGATCTCTTCCACAGTTCTATGTGGGATAAAAGAGTAAAAAGGTATTGAGTGTGACAATATTTTAGTATCCTTCAGTTATGCTCAGGAGACAGTGTGTGTGACACAAACAGATGCACACACTTCTCAAAAAGATAAACAAAATATCACAACAGAGTTATAAAAGAATAATAGAGTTAGTAAATCTTTGTGTGTTGTGCATTAAATCTCTGGACTCAATGGATGTAGAGAAAAATGATATTCAAGTCCTTTTCTGGAATTTGGTTCCAAAACAGAGTATCGTGGTATCAATAATCTAGATTCCAGGTGTGAAAAGGTTCATCTCTTTTATGTGAGTATTATCAATAATATTTAGCATATTCCTGCTTGTAATATTAAACTCCGTGTGTACTCAAGCTTCGAGTTCTTTTATTTGCAATATCTTTCCTATTCTCACAACCAGCCTTTTTAGTTTTCTAGCAGGTTCTGAGCATATGTTTTTTGAGAGAGATGCTTTTAGGTTGATCTTGTAATCCTTTTATACTTTAAGGTCCACTAGGCAAGAATATCTCCCCATGTTCATGTACCTCATACTGTGTACGGATAGTCCTAAAGACAACATTAATTAATTTCAGATTAATTAATTTGTCTAAATATGACCGTTAGAAATAAATTTGAATTAATAAATTCGAAACAGTTATTTATGACTATCGGTGAGTCATTTTCATCGGTTTGTCATCTTCGTTTTTTCAACTTCGATCTGTCATCTTCAGTATATCAACTTTGTTCTATCATCTTTGGTCTGTCAACTTCATTTTGTTAACTTCGGTCTATCAACTTCGGTCTATCATCTTCGGTATGTCAACTTCGGTCTATCAACTTCGGTCTGTCAACTTTGGTATGTCATATTCAGTTTTTTAACTTCGGTCTGTCAACTTCATTCTATCTAACATCGGTGTGTCAAACAAAGGTGTGTTGAACATCAGTGTGTCGAACATCATTGTGTCGAACATCAGTGTTAGGGACTCTAAAAGATTATGAAGTGTTTTTCTTAAACATAACATTACTAGATTAAGTGACATCCAAAAATACATGTAAAAAATACACTTGTAAACATATTGATTCATAAATATAGGTAATTGACTTATTTATGTATATTGTTCTGTATGGCATAATTTATTTACTTATAGATATTAAATTGCATGAAATAGTAGAATCTTTAGATTGACATTATTTGTGATTATGAAAACTGTTGTAGCATAGAGGGTCCAACAAATATATATACTGAATATATTTGATATTTATATCATTTTTATCATTCTTTAGACTATAAAATCACAATTAATGTAGGATAATCAAAAATATAAAAAATAAAAACTTTTACGAAAAACAAAGCCGTTATTATCGAAATGTGACTTTAACATGAAATAGTTAATAAATGGGTGATATAATGTCATAATAAAATCATATATGGTATTATATATATGAATACTATTATATAATATATTTTTAATAAACTTATATTTATTATATAGGAGTTTTTACCGAGTATGATGGAAGTCAAGGTTTAAGGTAAGGGAATTTTGTCTCAATTTTCTTTCTTTGAAATATACGTTATGCTGTGAAGCTATATTCTATTATGAGGTGTATATACCACCCCTTTTACATGTAATTTCATAAATTTATTTATCCTTATGATATTTTATGTTCCATTTTATGTTATTATTTCATGGTTCTTATGATTCAATGTTACCGAAGTGGTAAATATTTTATGTTATAATCTCATTATTTATTGGGATTGATTATGATTAAGTATCCAATGATAAAATATCATATTATAACTCTCAATAATTTTTAGGAATTTTCTTCTTCTCTGGTTATTATTGATATCTTCAAGTAATGGTACCATTTTTCTAATCTTTGGTACTTAATATGATTAAGAAACAAAATTTAAGAAAACCAGACTTTATTTCTCACTTCAGTCAGAAATCAATTTTCATTCAAAACCTTGTTTTCTAAAAATGTTTTCAAAAATGTTTTATTACTATCTTGTAATTTTTAAAAGAAATTTTTACCCATTTTTTACTTTTTACAAAAAAAATTAAAGGAATCTTCATGTCATTTTCCAAAATAATGCTCGTTCGACTTTTACCGCAAATGTGAAAGGAACCCTCATTTTAATGTGTATAGCATGAATGAAATTTTCTGACATCATGACCAATCATTGCTTCAAATATTCCTTTATAAGTTTTCAAGGTTACTTTCAAATAAAAAGTTTTTAAAAATGTTTTATAATTTTAAAAATTCTTTTTTAAGCGGAAAGTATATTTTCCTCAAGAAATATTTTAAATGATCTTTCAAAATTATTTTCCATCTAAGATGACATCTGTTGGTGTTACCTATTCCTTACTGAGGATATGATCTAATAATTCATTTTATATTCTTTCAATGAATGGTTTATGTTTTTATGTAATGATGTTTCTAAAACTAGTTTCTCTTCTATGTGTTATACCATGATAAAATGCTTATGAAACATGCTTCTTCTCATAGGTTATGCTATGATGAAATGATTATGAAACCTGTATCTTTTCTACAGGTTATGATATGATGAAATTTTTATGATACCCATTTCATTTCATGGGTTATGATATGATGAATTCTTATGATCTTGTGGAAAAAATATGTATGATTTCATTATGTTATGGGTGGGACCTATATCCCCCTCCAATGCATTGGGTAAAGATTTATATCTCATGAGATGAATAGGACTATAACAGAGAGTGAACTCAGTTCAGTAAGACAAGGATGGAATGGGAAGTGAACCCATTTCAGTAATATAGGACTAGAATGGGGAGTGAATCAGGATTAGTAAATGACTTTCTCTGGTATGATGATCTTGGTAGTGAGCCTTGACAAATATAGAAATTATTTTCTATTCTTATGTTTATTCCACAAATTTCATGTCTCTTGCTCTCATGGCTCATGTTATTTGATTCTCTTATGACTTATGTCTTATGAAATACCAATCTTTATTCCATGACTCGTGATTTTGATCCTTGATATGCAGGGTATGGTTTTAAAATGTTATTATCATGTTCTCATACCCTTATGTTCATGTTATGCTTATGTACCTCCCTCGGTTAATCTTATTAAGCATCTGAGCTCACCTTCTCTTATGTTTTCTTTCCCTGGGTTTTGAAGATATGTATTTTTTATGATATGTCCAATAAGGGTTTTAGTTATGAAGAATGTATTGGATGATGATATAGCTCACTTATAGACAATTATTTATGTTTCCAATTTTCTAAATATACTAAACTATTATGGTTCTTAGGAATGTGTTTGTGTAATGTTATAATTATTCCACAAAAATGTTCTAATTTCTATGTATGTAAAGCATAGATCATTATAGTTAATATCAGAGAAAATTTTTAGTTAAAATTTTCAAACTAGAATGATAAAACCATAGTGATATATCTAAGGAAATGTTTAAGGATAAATATAAGGATGAGTCAAAGTATAGAAAAATGTCCTGGAATTTTGGTAAAGGATAGAGCGAGTGGTTTCTTAGCAATACATACCTATCTAAATAATACAAGTGGTTGTGGCTTATGAATATATGTACCATGGGGTAATAACCCTAAAACACCATATTGATATAGACTCGATCAGGAATTGGTTTACGACAATGGGACTTGCTACACACCTGGTTTGACACTCTCGGGGGATACATTTTGAAAGTTCAAAAAATCTTTATAAATTATCATGAAGGATTTAAATAGAATATGTCTATGAATGACCTATGATAAAAATAGGTGTCATAGATTAAATACGGTGTAAGTCCTCAACCTTAAACATTACATAATCTTTATTTTTAGTCAAGAAATGTCTTTTTCTTACATTGAGGATCATTTCAAGTTTAGATTTTTAGAGAATTAGGACATAATTCATACATAACAACTCAAATATTATAATTTATAAAATTCTAATCAATATATATTTTTTATAGATCAAAAACATTTAAAATGAAACATGGTTTATTTTTATTTTCAATCATCACAATTCATTCCTTGATCTTATCCTTGTCTCTATTCTCCCTTAAATCCTTTGAAAAACATTTTAAAAATTGGGATGAGCATAAAAATATAATTAAGGGATACACACAAAAAAATGTTAGACATGTTAAAACATGAAAATCCATGAATACTTTGTCATAAATTAATACTTTTCACCCTTAAGAAGTAGTAAATACTTTCCTTTTATAATAATATCATTACTTACCCTTTTTGTAATCATAAGATTACCATAAAACCCATAACAAGCATAGATAGAACATAAAAGGTATCTTGGTACATAATTATACTTAAATTAAATAACCATGAGGTCTACTTACATACATGTCAATATTATAAATGGAATATACATATGGCCAACTTCCATACCCAATGCATTGGAGGTTATAATGTAACCACCCGTCCTTGGTTTATCACAGAACCACCCATCTTTGGTTTATCACATAACCACCCATCAAATTTATAAGTACCATTATATAATATTAATACATAAAATAATTCAATTTTCAACATTTCACTCATAAAATGTCATTCTAAGTCATAATAAAACATTTAAACATATTTAAATAATCAATCCATTCTCAAAACCCATTTTTAATAACAAAATACCCATAAAAGGGGAAGAGGGTTTTCTTTTTCTTATAAAAACATTAAGGATTGTAGAAGAATCAAAATACAGAAATAGAAATAAAAATTACCTTTATAATCCTTTTATATCCAAATAAATAAACATGTAAAATAATATTAAGAATATTTAAATAGTGAAAAGGATTAAATCTTTAAACATTCAAAGAATCCCATTCCACTTTTAACATTTAAATTATAATCCCTGTAAAAGAATAAATTTTAATAAAACGTTAAATAACATGATAATAGATAAAATATGGATCTATAATTTCAAATTTTATTTATATATGCCTTATAAAATAATAAATGTGCATATCTTCAAGAAATGCCTCAATGAAAGGAGATTGAGATGAAATCCCTTACCTCGAGTCCGATTCATCACATAAGTTCTTTATATTCATAAATAATAAACTTAGGTTAATTATTTACTTGTTTTAGAACCTTTTTAAAGTTTATTATTCCTTTTATATCACTTGTTACAATATTATAACAATTACTTAATTATTTACGTTTAAATCAAATGTTTTGATGATATTCGGTATATGAGTCCAAAATGACATTGGTATGATGTCTATAGTCAAAAGTGGTAATTAGTATATCATATCAAGAATAATATTCATGAAATAATAATAAATTCTATAAATCAATTATACTTTTAAATCCATCAATTAAATATGGGTATGAAAAATGAACTATGTTACAATCATGGAGATGGTAAGTCGTACGTACACATGAGTAACGTTTCTATTTTCTAATGATCATTATGGAAAGAAGGTAAGTATTATTTTATATTTGTATAATTATAATAATATCATTAATATCATATTAATCATTTAAATATACTTATATATATTATCCATGTGATGTGGTGATTAAAAATGAATCACATCGCTCTGTGGAGGGGATAGTTCGCATGTATGCATGAATAACGTTATCATTTTTATGTACATGGGAAGATATTAATTGATATATTATTATATTATAATGATAAATATTTAATTAATATCATATATACACATTAATTCCATCATTATAACAATACTTTAGAGACAATGATGTAAAATTAATTATATCTTTTCCTAGAGGTGATAGTTCACGCGTATGCACAAACGATTAATTCTTTTCCCATTTGATGGAAGTGGAGATGGATTTGTGTGATTATATTAACATAATAACATATCATTATATTAATTATAATTGATTTATTATTTCATCATGTATGAATAGTATTTTAAGGAAGTAGAAGAATAAATAAAATAGAAACACTTAATTAAAAATGATACCTCTTCTTCGGGTGATCTCCTTTGATAATCACCTTAACACCTCTAAAGATAGTTTTATGCCTAAAATAAGGACTATAGAATGTGGGTAGGGGTTATATAAAGTCATTTGGGTAGATCTTTTCCAAACCAAAAAATTTTTTGTAGTGTGCATAAATGATAAGAAGTAATACCTTTTTATAAAAGAGGGGAGGGGTACTCTTGGAATTCTTCAAAATATTAAATTATTATAAATTAATATTCAACTAAAAATTGATAAAAAATGATTTTTTTAGAATATATTATGAATATTATTCAAAATAAATTCATCCAATAAAAATTATACAGGTTTTGATTATTTTTTTAATCCTTGTCATTTTGTTTTAACCCTTATTTTACCCTTTTAACTCTTACCGCGTATTCATGTAATTTACATTTTAAGGGTTAATATAATTACTATAACATTAAAAATGAGCAATAAATGATTAATTTATAAAATTTTATAACTTATTAAAATTATTTTTCTAAATCTTGTATTTTTAGAAATATTATATCATTTGATAAAATATTTTAAATTTTAAAATATCATTAGTGTCAATTTTGACACTATTCATTTCTTAACATTTTAAAAATATCATAAAATAATTATATATTAAAAAAAATCTTTTAAAACATCACTAACATTTCAAATTCATCCATAAAATTCGTTTATGACATAAATTATATCAATTTTTATTTATTTTAATATTTTTAATATCCTTTATTTGATATTTCCTATAATTTAACAATTATTAAATCATTACGGTGCAAGCCTTTAATTTAATTATTTCTTCCCAAAAAATTAAAAAAAAATATCATGATGAATATGAATATTTTATATTTCAAATGAATATTTATATTCTAATTTATATTCTTTATAACCTCATATTGAAAATATTTCACTTGTTAAAAACAAAAATATGACAAAATTTACTTTTCTTTGTATAAAATACTATAAATGTCTTAAAGTAATCCAAGTGTATCTAAGAACTCAAAAAATCAGAACAAGGATGATTTTGGTCAATAGTAAATCATAAAATAATATTTTTACAATTTTTAGAGTAATTTTATAATATTTTATAATATTATTTTTACCTTTAATTACCCAATTTACACTTAACCGTGGTAATAAAAATTACCAAAGTTTACTATTTATATTTTTTCCAAAACAAAAATGGACCTATTTACTAAATTTTTACCTTATTATTCCAAATATTTAATTCATTTTTTAAAATTAAAAACACATAATTGGATATAATTGATTTAAAGTTAATCTCATTAACAGGACGAGAGAATGGGTTTTTAAGGTAAAAAAGTTAAAAAGATTAAAATGTTTTTATATCCAAATTTAATGTGAAATTTATTCTAATTACCTAAATTGGATTGAATTATAAAAAAAATTATATAATTATACTTTAAAATCATTCAAATATATAATTTAACGCTATAAATAAATTTTATGAAAAAACGGTTTTAAATTAAAATGCAGTATTTTTTCACTATTCATCAAAACATGAAACTTATCAGAAAAATATCAAAAATTAAAACAAACTAAATTTTTATATTACTATTTCAAATAATAAGTTTATTTTTTCAAATATAATTTTTAATAGTATCAAAAACTAGATTTAAAACAAGTGTTCCATCAAAAGGCGGCAAAACTGTCTTTTTTGAAAAATACTTCTTTTATGCGTAAAATTGGATTTGTTCTTATATCATGACTATAAAACACATAATATTAATTTTAAACATTATATTTAATATATTATATATATATTTAATTAATATAATCCAAAAATAGTGATTTTTTTATTTATTGGTATAAAACACACTTGTGCACATTTAAATAATTTCTCAGAAAAAAATCCTTTTTATTTATAATTAATTGGTTATAAAAGAATTAATTATATATACATGTGTAAAAGATATATTCATAATTAAGTTAATAATTTCCATTCCTACCATTCTAATAGCCAGGTTATAATGGTAACATTTAAATAATAATATTTAGTTGTTGGTTTAAGCTTGATGTGGCCTATCATGTGCGCTATTGAACATAGTGTTTCCTTTTTAAAAACTTAGGATGTTACATTATCCCCAACTTAAATAAATTTAATCCTCTAAATTTTAACTTGGGATCAAAAACTAGAGGTTTTACTTTTCAAAACACCTTTTTTGAAATCTCGCATCTAAAAAAAATGAAACTCCCACTTTAAAATAAAGAAAGGGAAGTATGAAGATCACCTGAGATAACACATACTAGGGTTCCATGTAGAAAAACCTGGATATGGAAGAGAAAAATAACAATCAAGTTCTTATGTAGAGTGATATATAACATGGTCATTATAAAGTTAACAATCACAAAACCATAAATATGTTATGCATTAAAATTTTATTGATCTCTTTGTAAGAAAAGTAGATAAACAATGTTTTCCATTCAAAACTATTTTCCTAGAGTTGAGTAATTCCTTTAATATCTATGAATATAATGAAATATACTTACTTGAAAATAATAGCTTCATCATTTAATCAATTTCCACCACAAAATCATCTTTTTCTCCAAATAATGATTATTTAAGATGAATTTTCTTTTTTAATGCTTGAAGCATTAGAATCTACTTTTATGGATCATTAAATCCAAAAAGGATAATAATATAATCCTCCTACCTTTATAAATTAACCAAGACCAAAATGTATAGTATAATATAAGATAATTCCCAAAAAGAAAAAACTTTTATATGATGAAAAACTATATTAATCTATAAAATCCAATTGTAATACCCAAAGTTCAACTATCCTTAAAATTAATCAAAAAAAATATTTTAAACTATGATTAAAACCCAAAAATTAGAAGTATTTGATCACATATACTTTAAAGATAGTATTTTATCACCAAATAAAATCAATGACTCTTAAAGTCTCATTCAAAAAATGTAATTTCCTAAACAAACTAATCTCTTAGTTATGCTTATCATTTTGATAAATAACTCAAATCACCATAATTCCACAATAAATTCATAGATTCTTCCAAAATATAATTTAACCTTTACTTCTCAAATAAAATTTCAGAGTATTCTATTTACTTGATCATATAGGGTTTCTAAAATATTAAACATCTTCCAAAAAAAATTAATCACTTAATCAAAAAATCATTTTAAAATCTCATGGTCATATGTTTGATAAAAGACATGTTATAAAAATTAACTTATTCTTCATCCATAAAATCATATAACTAAAATGAAAACAACATACTAACCAAGACTTTATGTAGGACAGTGGTAGGTGATGCACCCTTTTCACCCTTTAGTTTTTGGTTTAAAACTCACGGCCTTTCCAAACACGATGGGTTGTTATCCATCCTACAGGATTTCCTTTTTTATAAAACTATATTAATATAACCCTTATAAAATTCTAAAAAATCTTAGAATCATCTTCAAAATAACCTTAATGTGTCTTAACCTCAGTGGTTATCTCGTACCTTTAATTTTGCATCCCAGAAATCAATAACCCATTAATAACTCAAAAATAATATCATATAAACCCTAAAGGTTATCCAAACCTTTATAATTATGTTCACAAAATGAAAATATAATTATTCCTCATATAAAATTTTCACATGAAAAACTTAAGGGTCACATATAACATAAACTCAATATAAGTATTCCAAATTACTCCCATCATCAAAAGAGTATTAATACTTTTAAACATATCATCATCTTATAATCTACCATAACTCTTGAATACTTTATATGTAGACATATTTTTTTATTCAGTGTTCTTCATAATCCCTTGACTATGATTTTCCATATTATTCCTTAATACTTCTTCCCTAAAAACAAAAACATGAATCATGTCTTAATATTCAATAATTTCAAAACATGAGCCAATAAATAATCCATACCTTTCATATGTTATTTGTAGTTTCCTCATCTTCAATTTTTATGGAATTTGGTATTTCTAAATGGATATTTTTATAGTCTTGTTGATCCCATTCATGAAACATCTTCCTAGGACATCGATTTTCATAATAACCATACTCCCCATATTTAAAATATTCAATTGATAACTCAAGAAGAACTTCCTTCCCTTTCATGGAGTCAACTAAACACTTTATTTTTCCTTGATAGATTATTTCTTTATGACCTCCTTTACCGCATTTAATATATATTCCTATCCATTTAAGAAATTTTCCTATGTTCTTATTTCCACATTCTTGACACATATTTCATTGAATATATTTACATTTATTATTATTGTCATTTGAACTAGCATGGGGATTCATTTTACTCATATATGATACATTATAATACTCATTGAGGTTTAATTGGTTACTCATTACTCCTCATAGTTGGTTTATAATAACCATAAGAGTTCTCATTGTAACTTAAATTTATTTGGTTCCTACATCAGACAACCAACACATTTTTCTTCAAATCCATTGTTACTTTGGTGCCTACTAGATCCAACCATTTACTAAAACCAAAAGGGTTAGTGTTAGTATATCAATAAAATCATCATATACCATCTAATGAGGAATATAAACCCTAAGACATCTTTATTCCTATTATCTCAAACTCATGCAATTTATTTAAAATACATATGACTCTCCCTACCATGCTAACCATTGTGGTTATATATAACTTATAACTTATGTTTAAATAACACCCTAACCTATAAATTTATCTAGATCATCCTTTGATAAAAATTATAAGGCCCTGGCCTTAAAAATTACATAATCTTGAGTTTTATTCAATAAATATTTTTTCTCGCATTGAGGATCTTTTCAAGTTTAGAGTTTTAGATAATTAGGCCATGATTCATACATAACAACTCAAATATTACAATGTATACACTTATACTTAATATAAATTTTTTCACAAATCAAAAACATTTAAAATGAAATGTGTTTTCTTTTTAGTTTAAATCATTACATTTCATCCCTTGATCTCATCCTTACTGTGAAAAATATTTTTAAACTTGGGATAAGCACAAAATTCTCAGTAAGGGATACACACATAAGTAAAATTTTTAGTCATTTTAAAACATAAAAACCCATGAATAATTTATCATAATGTAATACTTTTCACCCATAAAAAGTATTAAATACTTTCCTTCGATAATAAGATCATTTCTTACCCTTTTTTTAATCATAATATTACTATAAAGCCTATAACAAGCATAGATAACATATAAAGGTATCTGGGGATATAATTATACTTAAAATGAATAACCATGTAGTAGACTTCCATAAATTTCACTCTTATAAATGGAATATCCATACGTTTGACTTCCATACCCAATGCATTGGAGTTTATAACGTAACCACCCATCCTTAGTTTATCACGGAACCACCTATACTTGGTTTATTACATAACCACCTGTCAAATGTCCAAGTACCATTAAATAATCCTAATACATAAAATAATTAAATTTTCAACATTTAACTCATAAAATTTCATTTTAAGTCACAAGAAAACATTTCAACATATTGAAATAATAAATCCATTTTCAAAACTTATTTTCAATAAAAAAATACCCAAAAAAGAGAAAGAGGGGTTTATTTTTCTAATAAAAACATTAATTCTTGTAGAGGAATCAAAATAAAAAATATACATAAACTTTTCATTTATAATCCTTTTTTATCCATATAAATAAACATGTAAATTAATATCAATAATGTTTAAATGGGGGAAAGGATTAAATCTTTAAACATTCAAATGCGCCCGTAAGGGGATCATTCGCATCGCTAGGGTTTCCCATCACTGCCTTCTCAACTTGGTCGGCTACGAATTCATCCTTGGCTCTCGACGATTTCGGGTTTTCTCCTCTTGCTTTGTCGACATCCAGGATCTGGATTTTTCCGCGTCTTTGAGGTGCGAGGTCCTTTTCCGAGGGTTCGTGGGTGCTCTGGCAGCATCGTGGCGGTAGCTACCATCAGGCTTTTGTGGCGTCGAATTCCCACGACCTTCAATTGTCTCGGCTTCTCCATGGAAGCTCGATGTGGTCGAGATCCAGTCTGATGTGGTCTGAGGGTGGAGATGCATGTCGGTTGTGTGCTTTGGTTGGATCTGCAGTCTCTTCGAGCGATGGTGGCGATGGGTTTGGCTCAATTCATTGCACTGAATTTTCCTCCGATGTCCAGTTAGGGTGGCTGGATTATGGGTGATGGCTTCTGGATCTCTATTTCTCCCTTAGTTTTTCAATTTTGGTTGCTGCTTATGTGATGTTCATTTCTGGTGTTCGTTTTCTATTATGCTTGTTCTTTGGTTGGTTTTGTGTTCCTGCTGATTGGGTTTTGGCGCTGGTTTTTGTGAAATTTATCATGGTTATGGAGGTGGGGTTGGAATTGGTGGAGGTGTTGTGCGGATGATTTGGTGAAGGAGCGAGGGGTGATTATGGTGATTTGGGACAAGGCAGGTCCACCTTGAATTCTGAATGTGGTTTTGTATCAGTTGGTTTGTTTTTGTATGGTGTTTCTTGTCCCAAACATTCTGCAAGGATTTCTTCATATGAGGATTTAGAGTAGGTTGCCTTCATCATGTGTGTCTAATTAGATTCGGATGATTTAGAGGGTATGGCATAGCCATCGGTACTAGGCTCGTGCATTTCTGCATGGGATAGTTTGCTGAGCAGCCATGCAAGGTAAAGGCATGCCATAATGATGTTGATGCTGGGAGGGGTTTTTCTGTGTAGTCTTGTTTTGGGATGTTTGCAACCATTTTGATCTTCAGATTTTTCTAATGTCTCTAAGTCGTGAAAGTCATGTGAGGTTTCCCTATTTTCCCTTAAAAGGGGGTTTATCCAAAAACTAAATAAAAATTTAGGCCTTCGGGCCATTTAGCCTTTAAACATTCAAAGTGCCCCATACCACTTTGAACATTTAAATTATAATCCACATGAAATAATAAATTTAAAAAAACATTAAATGACATTAGAATAGATAAAATATGGATCTATAATGTCAAATGTTCTATATATACACTTTATAAAATAATAAAGTTTCATATCATCAAGAAATGCCTTAATGAAAGGAGATTGAGACGAAATCCCTTATCTCAAGTCTAATTTGTCACGTAAGTTCTTTATTTTCCTAAATAATAAACTTAGGTTTATTATTTAATTTCTTGAGAAAAAAATTAAATTTTATTATTCCTTTTATATCACTTATTACCAGGTTATAACAATTACTTAATTATTTATGTTTACATCATATGTTTTGATTATATTCGGTATATGAGTCCTAAATGACTTTGGTATGATGTCTATAGTCAAAAGTGGTAATTAATCCATAATCTATAGAATAATATTCATGAAATAATAATAAATTTTAAAAATAAATTATACTTTTAAATCAATCCATTAAATATGGATATGAAAAATGGACTACGTTACAATCATGGATATGGTAATCCTTACGTGTGCCTGAGTAACGTTTCCATTTTCCAATGATCATTATGGAAAGAAGGTAAGTATTATTTTATATTTATAGAATAATAATAATATAATTAATATCATATTAATCATTTAAATATACTTATATATATTATCCATGTGATTTGGTTATTAAAAATGAATCACATCGCTTTGTAGAGGTGATAGTTCACATGTACGCACGAACGATATTATCATTTTTATGTGCATGGAAAGTAAGAACTTAATTGATATATTATTCTATTATAATTATAAATATTTCATAAATATCATATATAAACTTTCATTTCATCATTATAACTAGTCTTGAGAGATGGTTAAGGAGAACGAATTATATCGGTTCGTGGAGGTGATAGTTCACTCGTACACACAAACGATTAATTCTTTTCCCATTTGATGGAAGTAGATGTGAATTTAGGTGATGATATTAACATAATAACATATCAATATATTTAAGATAATTTAGTTATTATTTCATCATGTATGAATAATATTTAAAGTAAGTGGAAGAATAAATTAAATATAAACACTTGATTAAAAATGATGCCTCTTTTTCGGGCGATCTCCTTTGATTATCACCTTAACACCTCTAAGGAGGGTGTTCTGTATAAAATAATGCCTCTAGAATATGGGGATATATTCTAGGAATTAATATGGGCATATATTTTCTTAATAAAAAAGTTTTTTAAGTGTGAATAAATGATAAAAATTAGTTTCTTTTTATAAGAGAGGGGAGGAGCACTCTTGAAATTCTTCAAATATTAAATTATTATAAATTAATATTCAATTAAAAATGGATCCAAATTGATTTATTTAAAATATAGGATTAGGATGGGTAAAAATCCATACATAAAATTAAAATTATATATGTTTTGATTATTTTTTTAATCCTTATCATTTTGTTTTAACCCTTGTTTTACCCTTTTAACTCTTACTGTGTTATCTTGTAATTTACACTTTGAGGGTTAATATAATTACTATAACATTCCAAACGACTAATAAATGATTAATTTATGACATTTGAGTACTTTTCCCAATTATTTGTCTGAATCTTTGATTTTTTTAAAAATTATATCATTTAATCAAATATTTTATATTTTAAAATATCATTAGTGTCAATTTTGACACTATTCACTTCTTGACTTTTTAAAAATATTATAACATCATGATATATTCAAAAAAATCTCTTAAAAAATCACTAACATGTCATATTTATCCATAAAATTCTTTTATGTCATAAATTATAAAAAAATTATTTATTTTAATATTTTTAATAACATTTATTTGATATTTCCTTCAATTAAACAATTATTGTATCATCATTATGCAAGCCTTTAATTTAATTATTACTTACCTAAAAATTAAAAATAAAATATAATGATGCATATAGATATTTTATATTTAAATTCACTATAGTCAAATTTATCATCTATATAATCTCGTATTAAAAATATTTCACTTGTAAAAAACAAAAAGATAACAAAAGTGACTTTTCTTTTAATAAAATACTATAAATGTATTAAAGTCATCCAAGTGGAACCAATATCTCAAAGAAATTACCCAATGATTATTTTTTTCGAAAATAACTCATAAAATAAAATTTGGACAAGTATTAGGATAATTTTATAATATTTTATAATATTATTTTTACGCTTAATTACTCGATTTATCCTTAACTGTGGTAATAAAAATTATAAAAGTTTACTATTCATATTTTTTCCAAAAATAAAAGGGACCTATTTACTAAATTTATAACCTATGATTCCAAATATTTAATCCATTTTTCAAAATTAAAAACACAAAATTGGATAAAATTAATTTAAAATTAATTTCATTGACGGAACGAGAAAACAGGTTTTTAAGGTAAAAACATTCAAAGGATTGAAATATTTTTATATCCAAATTAAATGTGAAATGGATTACAATTAACTAAATTGGATTAAATGATAAAAACTTTATCTAATTATAATTTAAAACCATTCAAATATATAATTTAACACTACAAATAAATTTGATAAAAAAGCATTTTTCAATTAAAATACAGTATTTTTTCACTATTCATAAAAACATGAAACTTATCTTAAAAGTATAAAAAATTAAGCCAAATTAAATTTTTATATTATTATTTCAAATAAAAATTTTATTTTTTCAAATATAATTTGTTAAAGTGTAACATCTCAAGATTCTAAAAGGAAACACTATGTCATAACGAGCTTTGATGAACAAATAAATATTATTATATAAATATGACCATTAAAGTGGTGGGGATGAACAATATTAACGAAACTATAAAATAGATATTTTTTATAATCACTGATAATTTATTAATTAATTATTTGTAAATATGTACTGTATTTTTAGTAAATCCTTTTTATTCTTCGAAAACATTTTTTTTCAAAAAAAATGATTTGTATTGCTTATTATGTACAAATAATATAATTAATTTATGGAAGTTTTAAAAATTTAATTTATAAAATTAAATTCAGTTTTTAATCCATAATTTTGAAATTATCTTCTTATTAATTTTTTATAATTTTCTGAAAAAGTATAATATTTGGTGAATAGTAAAAAAAATAGTCTTTTTATAAAATATGGTATTTTTTATGTCATCATGAAGACATAATTGTGAAATAAAACTTGTTAAATTTATTTAATATTTAAATAATTATATTATAAGAGTAATATTTTACATAAATAATTTATAACATGAAAATTATATTATATTCATGATAAGTATAAAAATTATTGTCAGTGTCGATGCAGTATCTGCGCAGCATTAACAATGTCAAATTTAGTTCTTTATAAATAATAATTGAGTGCTAAAAATTATCTTTTATACTATTTTATTAATTATTATGTATTAATGATTTTTTTGTCTGTTAATTTCTAATTTTATAGTTATATAACATTAATCTTGTCCAAATGCCTGTGCAATGCTTATGCAGGGTAAGAAAAGATAAAATAACAAATCTAAGATGTTGTCTTGACATGTATATAAGTGAATATAAATAATGAGTGAATATATAATTTTATTTTTAACCTAATTAAATTATTTTAGTGATATTAATTTATTTTTAATTTTTATATATTAAATATTTAAAATTAATGCTTGTGCAGCGCTGATACAGTGCTTGTGCAAGCATTAGAAAAATAAATAAAATGTTTTTAATTAAATTTATAAGAATTATTAAATATCCCATATTTTGGATAAATATTTTTCTATATGAAATTGCAGACCATTATCCTTTTTTATTCAAATTGGGGACTTTTTAGACCAACATGGATCACATTAGTCTCTTTATATTTTTTTATTAAAAATAAAGACAACTTGTTCACGCTATAATTTTCTTTTAGTATAATATTTTAATGTGAGGTTTTCCAGAAGTGTTTTTCAAACAAGAATAGTATTTATAAATATAATAAAATTATCTTTTATATAAAATTTTATTTTTAATTTTTAGGTAATAAATAATTACATTAATTTCTTGAACAATTATGATGCAGTAAATTTTTAATTAATGAAAAAATCAAATTAATTATTTTAAAAATAGTAAAATAAATAAACTTTTATATTTTTAAGTTAATTAAATATTTTTATAGGTAATTATAATATGTATATGATATAATTAAAATTTTAATTTGAATCAGAAACTTTGTTTTGATGTGTTTAAAGTCATGATTGTGAACAGTTTTTAATTTGAAAAAAATATTTTTCCATGAATAAAATATTTTATTAAATTATTTAAAAATTAAAAAAAAAATAATTTTCAAGGACAAAAATGATAATAGTCCTTATAAAATCTTATATTCTATGATTTTGATGACTTTTTTAAGTCTTAAACTCTAAAATAAATTTATTATATTTTAATAATTTGAGTAATTCTTATGTTACCCCTCACCTCAATTATAAAAGGTGGCTCCCTCAACAAATTTTCATCACCTTAAGACTTATTTATTAGATAACCACTACCAAATTTCCTTCTCATCATCCCTTTACAAATTCTTGAGCTTCTGCTCTCACAAAAATACCCTTACCAAGATCCTTAAGGAGGTTCTCAAGGAGAAATTTTCAAGAAGTAAGATTCCTTTTTCTTCTCTTTTAAAATATTTTTCATTTCTACCTTATCCCCACCTATTATCCAATGTTTCATGACTACTCTAGTATCACATATATACTAGAGTATTGTTTTATTTATGCTATATGAATCATAAAATATCTCATCTTTTCATTTTATTCTTAAATAATGAAATCGTTATCCATGGTACGTCTATTCACCGCTTTCGGGGACGATGATTTTTCATTTCCATTTTACTGAAATCGCGGAAAGTTTAAATTCACATATAATTGTTTAAAATGACATATATATATATATATGTGTGTTATAACTTATGTAGTATTATTCCCTTTTACAAGGAAGTCCATAATAAACAGACCTTTGTAACCATGAAAAGAACGCACCAAAAACAATGAAAATAACAAAATATTGTTAATAAATGGGTGGAAAATGTTATAAGAAGATTATATAAGGTATTATAACTATGTGTTTAGTTATGTAATAAATTAATAACACTATTCAAACCATTATATATAATTTTTTAACACATTTTAAGGAATTAAAACCCGAGGTAATGGACTATTTAACTAAAACATTGTTTAAAATGTTTTAAAGATTTATTTTTCTGAATCTTTCTATTTTATGTCCATGTTTTCAAAATGGTTTTTATAAATGTATTTATATGTTTATTACTATTTTAATTTATCTCATATATTTTAAAAATTTATCTTTTTCATGTGTTATGAAAGGGACTTTCCTTTTAATATCCTTTTAAATGTCTCTTTTACGAAATTCAAAAAGATTGTTTTTTTATATACAGTATGGGAAGTTTATCCCATTTTTATGATTTTTTATTAAATTTATGTTTCATTTATAATTTTTTAATTTTTATTTTTTATAAATATGTTTTCATTATTATGTGCGTGGTTTTTATAATTTAAAATCTATTTTTACAAAAAAATGGTATTTTGATAACTGAATGTGTTTTTCTCGTGGATTTAAATGCGTTATCAAGAGTTTTATTCATGATATGTTCCTTGTAAATTTTTTATTATGGTTTTATCCCATTATTTCTCAATATATTATGGGATTATCCTCATTATAGATCAATATATGTTGGGTTGATCCCATTATAGCTCAAGATATGACAGGTGAGCCCTATTATAGCTCTCCAATGCATTGGGTACTCTAGAGATAGAAGTAGACTGAAAGGTTATTCCATTTGTAAGTGTGAATGTAAGAGTGGAATGTTAATTATTTCCCAAGGAAACCATGTGATTTTTCTATTCATGATTATGAGTTTTCAAAAAAAGGTTTTTTAATGGGTTTTCATGTTTTCACTGGACTAATGATTTTCTTTATTTATGTCTCTTAATAAGATTTTATGATCATCCCATGTTTTTAAAATGTTTTTAAAAGTATTAATTATAATTTAAAAGTATATTTAAGGTGTTAATTCAGATGAATCCATTTATTTATTTTGTAATTATTGAAAACTCTGATTTAATGTATGGTTTGTCTAATCCTCCAAAACCTAGATCGAAAAAGCTCCTCAATTGTATAATATACTGTGTATTTTTTTCTGTTATCTTTTATATAAAAATACATAGTATGTTTTATTACTGAATATATAAGTGTGGGTTTAGGGCTTCACATTTTATATCATAGGAATGGTCTATACAAATTTGAAGATTAGGCTTTGTCATTTTTTTAAATCTAAGCGATAGCATTTTCTTTTGAACATATTGGTAATTATGTTTCCTTATATATTCTGGATTTTATTAATTCTAAAGGTGTAAATTAAAAATTTTAAGTACAAATAACAAATTATGAGGACACAATTTATTTAAGGGGGATAATGTAACATCCTGAGATTTTAAAAGGAAACAATATTCCATAACGAGCTTAGATGAAAAAATAAATATTATTATTTAAATATAACCATTAAATTGGTGGGGATGAACAATATTAATGATGTTATGAAATATATATTTTTTATACTCAATGATAATTTATTAATTAATTATTTTTAAATATTTATTTTATTTTTAGTAAAGCCTTTTTATTCATTAAAAACATTTTTTTCAAAAAAATGATTTTTATTGCTTATTATGTATAAATAATATAATTAATTTGTGGAAGTTTTATAAAATTTATTTGATTAAATGAACTTAATTTTTGAATTCATAATTTTGAAATTATCTTTGTATGAATTTTTGAAAATTTTCTAAAAAAAATTAATTTTTGTTGAATAGTAAAAAAATACAATCTTTTTATAAAATACGGTATTTTTTTATGATTCCATGAAGACATAATTGTGATATAAAACTTATTAATTTTATTTAATAAATAAATAATTATATTATAAGATGAATATTGTACATAAATAATTTAAAACATGAAAATTATATTTTATTCATGATAAGTATAAAAATTATTATCAGTGTTGACGTAGTGTCTACGCAGCATTGATAGTGTCAAATTGGGTTCTTTATAAATAATAATTGAGTAATAAAAATTATATTTAAGACTATTTTATTAATTATTATTTATTAATTATTTTTTTGTCTATTAATTCTAATTTTATAGTTATAGAATATTAATTTTGTCCAAATGTTCGTGCAATGCTTGCGCAGGATAGGAAAAGACAAAATAACAAATTTAAGATGTTGTCTTGACATGTATATGAGTGAATATAAATAATGAATGAATCTAGAATTTTATTTTGAACCTAATTAACTTATTTTTAGGATAGTTATTTATTTTTAATTTTTATATATTAAATAATTAACATTAATGCTTATGCAACGCTGATGCAGTGCTTGTGCAAGCATCAGAAAATAAATAAAATGTTTTTAATTAAAATTATAAGAATTATTAAATAACTCATATTTTGGATAAATATTTTTCTATGTGAAATTTTTTACCATTATCATGTTTTTATTCTAATTGGGAACATTTTGGACCTACATGGATCACATTAGTCCCTTTATATTATTTTATTAAAAAGAAAGATAACATGTTCACACTATAATTTTTAATTAGTATAATATTTTAATATGAGGTTTTCCAAAAGTTTTTTTCAAATAAGAATATTCTTTATAAATACAATAAAATTATATTTTTCATAGAATTTTTTTTCTAATTTTTAGGTAATAATTAATTACATTAATGGATTGAACAATTATGATGCAGTAAATATTTAATTAATGAATAAATCAAATTAATGATTTTAAAAATAGTAAAATAAATATAATTTGATATTTTTAAGTCAATTAACGATTTATATAGGTAATTATAATATGTATAATATATAATAAAAAAATTAATTCGAATTAGAAACCTTGTTTTTATGTGTTTAAAGTCATGATTGTGAATAGTTTTTAATTTGAAAAAATTATTTTTCCATTAATAAAATATTTTATTAAATTATTTAAAAATAAAAAAAAATCATGTAAAATGAAAAATGATAATATTCCTTCTAAAATGTGATATCATATGATTTTTAGGCCTTTTAGAAGTCTTAAACCCTATAATAAATTTATTATATTTTAATAATTTGAGTAATTCTTATGTTACCCCCTCACCTTAATTATAAAAGGAGGCTCCCTCCTTCACAAATTTTCATAACATTAATCCTTATTTATTAAATAAAATTTTCTAAATTCTATAATTATCATCACTTTCCACATTCTTGATCTTCTATTATCATAAAAAGACCACTTCCAAGAGCCTTAAGGAGGTTCTCAAGGAGGAATTTTCAAGAAATAAGATTTCTTTTTCTTCTCTTATAAATTCTTTTTCATTTCTACCTTATCACCACCTCTTATAAAATGTTTCATGACAACTTCGTTATCACATATATATTTTAGTGTTATTTTTTTATATTATATGCATCATAAAATCTCTCATCTTCTCCTTTTATTCTTAAATAACGAAATCATCATCTGTGGTGCATCAATTCACCACCTTTGTAGATGTTGATTTTTCATTTCTATTTTACCAAAATCATATAAAGTTTAAATTCACACATAATTTTTTAAAATGAACTAAATATATATTTGTTATATCTTCTGGAGTATTATTTCTTTTTATAATAAAGTCCATAATAAACTGACCTTGGAAACCATAAAAAGAACACACCCAAAACAATGGAAATAACAAAATATTTTTAATAAATGGGTAGAAAATGTTATAAGAATATTATGTAAGGTATTATAAAAATAATTTTAGTTCTATAATAAATTAATAACACTATTAAAACCATTATACAGGAGGTTTTAACATATTTTAAGGAAGTCTAACCTGAGGTAATGGACTCTTTAACTAAAACATTGTTTTGAATGTTTTAAAGATTTATTCTTATAAATATTTCTATTTCATGTCTATGTTTTCAAAATGGTTTTTATGAATATATTTATATGGGTATTAATGTTTTAATTTATCTCAATTGTTTTAAAAAGGGATCTTTTTCATGTGTTATGTAAGGGACTTTCCTTTTAAAATCCTTTGAAATGTCTCTTTTACGAAATTCAAAAGGATTGTTTTTTTATATACGGTATGATTGGTTTATCCCATATTCATGATTATTTATTAACTTTATGTTTTATTTATAAGTTTTCATTTTTATTTTTTGAAAAATATGATTTTATTATTATGTTCATGGTTTTTATAATTTAAAATCTATTTTTATGAAAAAAATGGATTTTGATATATGAATGTGTTTTCCTCAGGGCTTTAAATATGTTATCAAGAGTTTTATTCATGGTATGTGTGTACGTTTTTTATTATGGTTTGATATTATTATATCTCAATATATAATGGTTTGATACCCATTATAGCTCAAGATATGTTGGGTTGAGCCCATTATAGCTCAAGATATGATGGGGAGCCCCATTATAGCTCTCCATTGCATTGGGTACTCCAGAGATGGAAGTAGACCGAAAGGTTATTCCATTTGTAATTGTGAATTTAATAGTGGTATTTTAATGATTTTCTAAGTCAACTGCATGATTTTTCTGTTAATACTTATAAGTTTTCAAGAAAATAGTTTTTAATGGGTTTTCATGTTTTCATTGGACTAATGATTTTCTTTATTTATGTCCTTTACTGAGATTTTTGTGCTCATCCCAAGTATTTAAAATATTTTTATAGGATTAATTAAAATTTCAAAGGAAATTTAAGGTGATAATATATATAAATTGAATTATTTATTTTGTAATTATTATAAGCTCTAATTTAATGTATGGTTTGTCTAATCCTCCAAAACCTAGATCAGAAAAGGTCCTCGATTGTATAATATACTCTATATTTTTATTTGACCTTTATAAAAAAAATATACACATAATTTATAAACACTAAGTCCATAAGTGTGGGCTCGGTGAGTTATAAAAAGTTTCAAAAAATAGATTTAAAACAAGTGTGTCGTCAAAAAGCAGAAAAACTGCCTTTTTTGAAAAATATTTCTTTTATGAGTAAAATTGGTTTTGTTCTTATATAATGTATATAAAACACATAATATGAATTTTAAACATTATATTGGATATTATATATATATATCATTAATATAATCCAACAAGAGTGATTTATTTATTTATTAGTATAAAACACACTTGTTCACATTTAAATATTTTCATAGAAAACTTTTTCCTTTTATTTATAATTAATTAGTCACCAAAGAATTAATTATATATAAATTTTTAAACCATATCTTTATAATTCAGTTAATACTACTCATTACCTCCATTTTAACATTAATTTTATAATTGTAACATTTAAATAATAATATTTAGTTATTTTTTTAAGCTCAATGAGGTGTATCATATATTCTATAGAACATAGTGTTTCCTTTTTAAAAACTAGGTATGTTACATAAGGTGTCATAATTTAGACATCATATAAGTTATTTTCATGATTATGTGGTTCCCTAAGTTGATTTTTGTTTCTTACTCTATACTTTTTGGTTTTAGTAAATGGTTGGAACTCGAAGAAACTACATTAATCCTAAGTGCGATAGACAATACAATGATTGTCCTCATGAGATTAAAAATGTTATGGGAGATGGAATTAAAATATCATTATTATTCTCACACAAATTTCTCAAGCTATGAATCATACTAGACTTCCAAATAAACAAATTATGGAACAGTATTCTATTGAGTCTCTCATGAAGCAAAGTATACCTTCTTTCAGTAGATCCGATGATCTGTTAGTTTTTTAGCAATGTATCGGTACCACTGAAAAGATATTTTCTGTTCTCCACTATTTGGAACATGAAAAATTCATTTTGGATTTCTACTATTTGTAAGGTGAGGTAGATCAATAGTGGACTCTTATCAAGAATATGAGGCAATAGGAAGAAATTTACTCCATGGATTAGGATGAGTTCAAGAACTAATTTTTCAATAGTACTTTCCTCATATTCTTTATACAAAGATGGATAAAGAGTTAATTTATATAAGGAAAAAGGATGATGAATCCATTAGTACCTATGAGGAAAATTTTACAAGACTTTCAAGGTACACTTCTGGTATTATCATCCAACCTAAAAGTAAGGTTAATCGATTATTCAGTGGATTAAAACCAAGTCTCCAAAGGGTGTTATCCATAAGAGACTTAAATATATATGAAGAGATTTTTTTATGTGCAATAAAGGTGGAAATGGAGGTTGGAGTTACATATCAATCTCATGGTTTTGACAAAAAAGGAAAATAGAGTTAAAATGAAAATATATGAACCATAGAGAGAAGAATATGAGGTTTCATTTATTCTATAAGTATGGGAAGAATCATGGAGAAAATTTCCTTAGGGGGGATAGTAAATGTTTTAAGTATATAAGGTAAGGTTATCGATCAATTTATTGCCAAAGTTATGGGAAGAAGTTAGTTAATGATGTGAATAGAGAGTAAGTTGCACAAAATGCACCTCCCATACTTCAGTTCTTCAAGTGTAAGGATAATGGACATTATTGTAACCAGTTCCCAACCCCAAGGATTAATTATGATGATCAACATCAGTAACTTATTAATCTAAGGGACAAGGTAAAATATCATGTGATCACTATTTTGAGTTTTTTTATGAGTTTTCTAAAAAAAAATTAAAAATGTATAGGTTAATAATATTTTCAAATGTATGCTTGAAAGGCAGCAGGCCCACTGTCGCCTTTCAGTTCAGTTGAAAGGAGGTAGGCTTGTTGCCACCTCCCCCCTGCCACCTTTTCCCTGGAGTGATGACATGGAAAAGTTGGTGGTTGGGTTTCCACCTTTTACCTAAAGACAAAGTGAAAGGCGGCAGTGAGGGTGTCGCCTTTCGCCTAATATAAAGGCGAAATATGGCACCCCCTATCGTCTTTTCTTTAACACCCTATAAAAGGGACCCCCCCCCCCCCATCTCCTCACTTCTAATTTCACTCATATCTCTACATTACACATCTTCTCTCTCTAAAAAAATCCTTTTCATGTGTGGTGGATCTGGTGGTCTAAAAGAAGTCATAGTTTTTTATGAAGCATCATTTAAAGGTATTTTTTTATTTAATTTAAAGTTATTTATTTATTTATTTGAATTATTTTTAGTTAGGTTTAAATATTTCATTTATTAAGTATTTTAGTTAGTTCTAAAGTAGTTTATTTATATATATATATATATATAGTTTAAAATAATAGTTATTATTAGTAATGATTAAGTATATATTAACTAATGAATAAATTAGGATTAAAAGTTCTAAAATTTTGGTAGCATAAAGATTATGCAGTTATCTAAGAAATAAAATCCTTGTCTTGATACAAAAAAAGTGGATGTGGCTCTGGCAAAGATGTACCTAGGAGTAACAACTCCAACAATGTGTTTCGGGCTTGACTTGGGGTAACCTGGTACACGACAATGGGCCTTGTTTCACTCCTGGTTTGACACTCCAGAGGTATATGCTTTAGATGATTCATATTTTCTTTATAAAATACTAAAAAACTTAAGAAAAAGAAACATCAAATCAATATATTTATCAATGATAAAATGGAACATGAGCCTTAGCCCGGTTAGTAAGGACTCCGTAAGTGCATCCAAACGACCAGGGATCTAATCCAGGCAGAAGCAGAATTTCTGGGTACTGTAGTAGGTATTGTAGCAGGAATTGTGCAGTACTGTAGCAGGTACTGTAGTGGGGACTGTAGCAGGCACTGTTTGGCACTGTAGCAGCTGGGAATATGCCCCCGTTTAGGCCTTCGGGCCACCGATTTGGTCCCTGAGTCCTGTAAGGCCTTCGGGCCACCTAGGCCTTCGGGCCAGTAAGGCCTTTGGGCCACCTTAAGGTCTTTGGGCCACCTTTAGTGCAGATGCAAACCAGGCAACCTACAAGTAACAAGCTCTACAAGGAGGATGATCAAGGAGCTTTCACCACAGTAGAAGCTAAATAGCTTGCAAGAATGAGAGGGTATGGCACCTGCCATCGGGATAAGCCTGTGCATGCACGGGAATGCCTAGAAAAACAGCCATGCGAAGGTAGAGAGCTGATTTCACGATGAAGATGCTGGGGAAGAGCAGTTCTAAGTAGTTTTTCTGGGTTGTATGTAAGGTTTGAAGCCTACGGGCAATGAATTCCTATAAGGCCTTTGAGACATGTAATACTTACACCTACAGGCCTTGTAAGGGTTCCACCTCACCCCTTGAAATGTGGATTATCAAAATTAATAATAAAAAATGAAGGCCTTCGATCCATTGGAGGAGGATCAATGATAAAATGATAATTTTGATCATATAAAATGAAATATATAAGGAAAAACTGGACTAAGAAACATTAGTATCATAGTTTAGGATATAAGAATATGTTTTAAAATTTTAGTATCATAAATATTATATAGTTTAGAAATAATAATTATTATTAGTAATGATTATGTATAGATTAATTAATGAATAAATTAGGATTAAAAATGAATATATATAATGATTGGATAATAATACTTACCATTAATAAAATGATAATTATGATCATATAAAGTAAAATAGAGTAGAACAAACACATTAAATAACACAGGAATGCTCTATAACATACAAGAAATACCTTGACGTTTTTCAATATAACATGGTCTGGATAAGATGTTCCTAACTTCAAATGTGAGGTAAAATCCAGCTTATTTTTAATTAGAATCTTAATAACATCTTCTAAATATATGTACTTAAATTTTGAATTTTCAAAAGTTTTCGGCATTCTAATTACATCTAAGATTAAATCTAAGATATTTCATTATAAGGCCAAAATATTTTGAAAATTCAAAAGTTAAGTACATCTCTTTAGAAGATGTTATTAAGCTGTCAATTAAAAATAAGATGGAATTTACCTCATGTCTGAACTAAGACTCATCTCATCTAAACCATGTTCTATTGAAAAATTTCAAGGTATTTATTGTATATTTTAAAACATTCATGTGTTATTTAATGTGTTTGTTCTTCTCTATTTCACTTTATATGATCATAATTTTCATTTTATCAATTATAAATAAACTAATTTGATGTTTTATATTATTTTTACCTTGGTTTCCAAAACATTTTGTGACTTATATTCTAATAAAATTTTATATAATGAAACATTAGTATCATATTTTAGGGTGTAAAAAGACATTCTAAAATTTCAGTATAATAGATATTATATAGTCAGTCATCATTTTAAATAATATTTACACTATCAGAATCTTGATCAAAACACATTTTTGATGTAGAGAGTCATGTTTTCCTGTGTGTACTGCTATGGAGAGGTTATTCAAATTGAGCAAGGATCTTATTATAGTACACAACCAACAATGGTGGTTAGCACAACTGATTGTGTAACCCTCAGTGAATTTTAAGATAGAATTCATAATTACTTAAATCTAGAACCCAATCAAGAGATCAAGTCTATTATATATAGACATTTTCAATTCCTAGCTACATTGTGGCATCTAGATTTTCCATTGGTTGCTGATGTGTAGTGGGTCCATGCAATAAATTTATTTTCCCAATGGTCAGATAGTACCAAGATGGAGTTATATGTTAATGTTTCTACTATAGAACAACAATGTCTAGTTATATGAAGATTTATACTTGCAATATCCACCCCATGAAATTGATCCTATTCCAAATTATGTAAAAGAGGACAAACTATATGATCTCCCAGATATACATGTAAATCTGAATTTTGATGAGGATTTTTGTAATGATGGAATAGATGGTGACAATAGTGTTAATGAGGAGGGAGCAACATAAGTTGGGGAGGAAGTTTCTAGAAATTCATCAGCCTAAACCCACAATAAATCATCCAACACTATTCACATCTTGGTCAGAAACAATGACATGTGTGCCTGAATTCGACTGCAATATTCTTACACCCACAACTGATTTTCCCAAAGTTGTACCGGATAGGTTTAGTGATATGTACAAAACCTTATATGTTGGAATGGATTTTTCAAGTAAAGATGCATTAAAAACATGCTAAAAAGATTTCACATTGAGATGCACTATAGATATATAGTTCAGAAATCAAACCATAAAAAATACCTCATATAGTGTGAAAAGTATGTGGGTGATTTTAGATTCCACTTGAGGGTGATTACAAACATTGCATTTAGAGGTTGGATAATCTCTAAGATTGAGGCATATCATACTTATGTTCATCCAAACTTGACATAAGATCATACCTCATTGGATGCTGAATTTGTATCATCCATTGTCATTGAGATGATTAAGACATGACAAGATGTTCCTATATCCCTTGTGTAAGAGAGGTTACAACAGACTTTTAGTTATAATATTTCATATAATAAAGCATGTATGGTGAAACATAAAGTAATTATGAAGGTCTATGATGATTGAGATGACTTGTATCGGGTGTTTCTGCAATTTCTATCCATACTGAGACATAACAACCAAGTTGTGTTCCATATTCATATGAATGAACATGTGTCTCATGATAACCGACCTGATCCATCTCGTGTTCAATTTCATTAGTTTTTTTGGGAATTCCTCTCCTACATCTCCGCATTTTGTTTCAAAAAATCATTCATACATATTGATGGATCATTTCTATATGGAAAATAAAAGGGTGTATTGTTGATTGTGGAAACCCAAGATAGAAATCGTTCACCTCTTCCTATTATCTTTTCCATTATGGAGAAGGAAAATTATGAATCATGGAGTTTGTTTTTGGAATGAATCAGCAACCATTTTACCAACATTTAGGGTGTATGTTTAATATCTGATCGGCATCAGGCAATCAATGAGGTAATCAATGTGAAAACTAATACATGGAAACCACCAAATGCACATCATTGGTATTGCATCAGACAAATTTCTAGCAACATGCAGAAAACATTCCATAACAAACCTATGAAGAAGGAAATCATGAGGCTTGGTACACATTGTATTTGTTATTTTTTATTATTTTAATGTAATGATAAAATGAATTTACGTGAAATATAATCACTTCTATGTAGCATATGAGCTGGATCAATTGACGTTTTAAGAATATTTTGAACAAATCTACAAGGTTAATCAAGAAGTGTATGATTATATGTTGTAGATTCCAAAAGAAAAATGGACATTGGCATATGAAGGGGGGGAGGTAGGGACACATGACCGAAAACATTGTGGAGTGCATCAATGTTTTCTTCAAGGGAATTATCAAGTTACCTATAACTTCCCTAGTTCATGACATATTTTATCATTATGTTGAGTACATTGTTGATAGAAAAAAAACTAGCCTCAAATGGGATTCATCAGAGGTTAAGGTATAGAAGTCACTTTCAACGAGAGACTGAAAAAAGTATTGAAGAAGATTCTGGTTATCATATATGCCTTTTCCACTGAGAATACTCTTGATTTGAAGTTCAAGAGCATTCAGACCCCATCACAAATAACATTGGTGAAAAAATGGTGGTATTATTGGAAGCGAGGAAATGTCAATGTGGAAAATTCCAGGCCTTATGGTTTCCATGCGTACATGCCATCATAGCATGTGCCTCTATGAAAATATCATGGGAAGTATATGTTGATCCAGTGTACCAGATAGACACTATTTATAACTTTTATGTTGCTCCATGGATGCCTATTAGGGAGTTCTGATATTTCCCAATGCCCGAATACTATCCAATAATGATATCTGACATCAAATGGTTGCATAAATAAGGGATACTGAAGGCTGGTAGGATGCGGAATGAGATGGAATGACCTTAAGAACAAGGGTAAAGTTTGATATTCATTTTATTTCATCAAGAAGGTTATAACTAAAAATTATTCCCTAACATTGTTGGGTCGATTTCACACTCTTAGCCACAATTATGTATTGTATCCATTGTGATATTCTCATATTGTAAATTATATGGTGTTAATATAATATCCTTCATTTTTTAGAATTTTATGAAATTTTTGAAAAAATTTCAAAATTCAAAAGTTAATTACATCCTTTTGGAAGTTTTAATTAATCCATTACTTAAAAATAATCTGAATTTTGCCTCACTTATGAAGTTAGGCTCATCTCATTCAAACCATGTTCTGTGAAAATGATGATGATGATGATGATGATGTAAACCCATCCCATAACTGAGAAGAGGAAGAAAGAGAAGGAATTGAAGAAATAAAAGAAAGTGAAGAAAGTGAAGAAATCAAATAAAGGGAAGAAATTGAAGAAAGAAAAAAAAGATAAGAAAGCGAAGAAAGAGAATAAAGAAAAGAAAGTAAAGAAAGTGAAGAAAGTGAATAAATTGAAGAAAGTGAAGAAAGTGAAGAGGAGGAGACATTAACTCATAATTAATCTGTCCATGGTTAAACCATAAAGAAATAATGTGAGAAAATAATCATGAAACATACCATCATCTGGGAAATGATAAATAAATTACAAATCACACCATTTTGTAATAAACTTTTAGATAAAAAATAAAAAATGTATTTATATATATATATAACCATATCTTACAAAACACCCTTTTCTAGAGAAAAACATATCTCAAAAACACTTTTGAAATATGATTTGATAAACATGAAGGCATTACCTTTTCTTTTTGTAAAAAAAAATCTATAAAACAATGTTAATAAACATGGAATGTCTCACATTCTACAAGTCATAAAATTATTCTGACCATAATGTTATATTTACATTTTACACTTATGATTCATATTTTTTTTTTACATATAGATGGAGGATACTATACTACTCACTGAGTAGGATAGGCATGTTTCACAGGTCATGCTAGAGGGTGGTGATGTTTGACAGATCAGGGTGCGTCGAGCACATAGTTTTCATCACACGCTATCTCCACCCTCCATTATACCACAATTGTACCATGTTGGCTTCTATGGCATTACAGTATCTGATTTCTCATTTGTTTACCATCACCTACTTATCACCCTCTTAAAGAGGTGGAGACCAGAGACACATGCATTCCACCTACCTAAGGGAGAGATGACCATAACCCTTGAGGATGTGGTAGTTCTTCTCGATCTTCTTATCTGGGGGGAAACTGTTATTGGGCCCACCCATTCAGACTAGTCTAACATTGTTTAGAGATTTCTAGGTGTTGATATTTTGGCAGACCCTAGGTCTATAGATGGTGAGTCGATTTCTATTATCTGGATTGAGGGTCACTTTCAACATTTACCTGATGATGCTGAAGATTTTACTGTCATGCATCATGCCCATGCATATATATTACGGATCATTGGAAGGACCATGTGCACTGATCACTCAAGTATGCATGTGAACATGATATATCTAGGGATACTGGAGGACTTTGATCAGGTCGGGACGTATATCTAGGGATTTTTGTGCTTGGATTACACTTATAGATAATTATGCATGGCATACCGTATAGACTGTAGTGATCTTGAGAGTTGCATCCTCCTTATTCAGATTTGGGCATGGGAGTGCATCCCCAAACACTTCCCTAGGCTTACTGGTGAGTTTATACCTATAGAGGTGTTGTAGGATGCTCCACAAGTATGTTGGTATGATCACTCATATCTATTGGTTTCTAATGCTAGTAGGAGTTATTAGATTTAATTTTTTATTATTTATCATTATAAATGTTTTATTTTATAGGTGGACTCAGAAACACACCTTCACAAGCATTCTAACACACCACTTGGGTGCATATCGTTTTAAGTTGGATAGTCTTCTACCCCACGAGGTAAGTATATACCATCTATCATTGTCTAAAAAATTTAATAATAGAATCAATTTTGATTTTTAGTAAGGAAATTTTTTGAAAAATCTCACATTTCATTTCATATTTCATGGATTCCATACTGGTCTTTATTGGATCAGTTGCCTGCATACTAAACTATTGAGCTTCATGATACTATGGTTATAGTGTCACTCATTCACTTCCATATTATTGAGTGGCACCATCCTAATAGAGTCATGTGCTAGTTTGTTTTTGTTCAAATCACTCCATTTTTGTCACTATAAACATGGAAGCTTCGTGACTTGAAGTTGAAAGGGAGGCAAGATGAGGACTGGCACTGAAGACATGTAGACTTTCTCGACCTCTAGGGAAGACAAGAAGAGCATCGTATTTAGGGTGTACCTACGATAAGATTCTATCTTTCAAAGAAGGTCAAGTATAATCCATGGTATAGACTTAATTTTATATTGTATCTCACCCACCATGGAATAGCACTTCATGATATGGTAAGTCAATAAATTTCAATTAGTTTTTTTATTAAACTATTTTCTAATTCATTATGAATCTATTTACATCATAATCATTCAGATAATCTTATTCACATGACTGATCAAGAGGAGGAGGGGTTTTCTAGCCTGGGAGTGATCCATACTACAACACTGGCACTAAGGTCATATTATCCAGTGCTTGAGGATTATCCCTCTCCAAGTCATCAGACTCTACCCCATCACGGAGCTCGGTGATCTCGATACGGGTGTACCCTTCTTAGACCACCATGCGGGACATAATCTCATCCCCATATACAATGATTTTTCTTGTTCATATATATGTTTTATGTATATTTAAATAAATATATTTTTATTACTATAATATATTTTTACATGTTTAGCCAGTATTTCATTTTTTATTAATATTTTAGTCACAGTTTATATTTTATAATCTTTCAAACTAACCCTAGATATTGAACCCCAATAAAATGAATACTTTCTAATGATCTCTCTATTACCTCCATATTGGAAATAAGGTCATTATTTTCAACCAATAACAATTCACTGTCTTTGGTGACTAGAAAACCATATATTTCTGATTCTATAACCTATATGAAGCTCCAATGTAGTAATTTTATTTCAAAAACAACTCTTCTATGACAAACTATGGAATATGTTCATGCACCAACTTTTTTGTATCATGAGAATCAACTTCATTGAAGCCAATATTTCTCTCAATATCCTTCTTTAGTATAATATCCCATTATAGAAAGGTGGTACATCAGTTGACTATAATTATTTTATCTAAAGAGTTGTATATGTAATATCCTTTATTTTCCTTAGGATATCCTATAAAGACACACTTCATGCCTTGTGGCACTAGTTTTTTTCATATTAAGTCCTTAAAAATGTATCAAATCCCCATGCATGCATGTTTGGAAAAACATCTTCCTCCCAAATCCATAATTGGTATGGGATACCATTTAGAACTTTGGTTGGCATAAGGTTTAGTGTGTATGTTGGAGTTTGTAGTTAATATCTCTATAAGGATAATAGAATAATTGCATGAATCATTATAGACATCACCGTATCAAGAAAGGTATGATAACTCATTTCACTGGCACCATTACACTATGGTTTATAAGGAGGAGTAAGTTGGGAAAGGATCACATACTCCCATAAAAAGTCAATAAACTCTTGGTTAAGATACTAACCACCTAGATCAGATCGAAGCTTCTATATCTTCTCACCAATTTGATTATCTACTTCATTCTTGAACTCTTTGAATTTATCAAAATATTAAAACTTATACCTAATTAAGTAGACATATCCATAAATACTTAATTCATCCATAAAAGTTTTAAATTAATAATACCAAACTCTATCATAAACATCTATATAATACTCCCACAAATCTAGAGGTCCAATATCTTTGGGAATTGGGTACATGATAAAAAAAATAACATATAATTTTATTCCCATCTCCATACTTTTCCTAGACCTCACCTTACTCTTACAACATGGAATATCTTGGAGACATAGAATGGAAAAAAAGGGAATTATTATAAGGCATCACTTATAAACATGGCATAAGGGTTAAATATCATAAGATCATAGTAAACATAAGAGAGCATAAAGTCTGGAATAAATATAAGACATGTCATTATAATGTATATATTTATAAATAATAATAATAATATAGTTATCTAATAATGGTAAAAAAGTAGTATTTAACTAAATGAAATGATGAATAAAAACTTATATAAGTGGTTTCTAACAATATGCATATAATTTATAATATACAAACCAATATATTTATAAATATAAAAACATGTATTTTTTTGCAGAAAGGCAGTAGGCCCCCTACCACCTTTCTATTAAATAGATAGTAGGTACGCCCCCTTCTTCCTTTAATACACATATTTAAAAAAATGACCTATAAATTTTTTAAAAAAAAATATAAAACTCATAAAAAACTCTCATTATTTCTGATGAGGGTGTGATAACAATGTGGTGAAAGGTACAATTACCATCCACTCTAGAACTGCTAATGTATTATTTGAATCTGGATCTACCCATTCTTTTATATATAAATAATTTTATAAGGGTATCAATATTCCACCCAAATTATTAGATGTGGAATTAGTAGTAAAAATCCCTTATGGTATGATGATCACATCTCAAGTCTATGATTACTCTCCAGTTGACGTTGGTAGGAATATGCTTCTTTTAAAACTTTTCATTCTTCATCTAGTTGAATTTGATGTCATCATAGGCATGGATTGGATTTATTATCATAAATACCACATCAATTGTTGAGGAAGGGAAGTTGTTTTTAATATTAAAAACCAACATATGATCATCTATCAATTTGATGATAAGTATGAACTTCTAATGGAGACTACATCCACTATATGGGTCTTAATTCCCATTCAAGAGGTTCTTTATCTCAAATGGTTTGGGATAAACTCGACATTGATGATATGCCTATTTTTTGGGAATTTTTTTGATGTCTTTCCATAATATTTTCATATCCTTCAACCAAAATGTGAAGTTGAGTTCTCAATAGAACTCATACTTGGTGTCACATAAATTTTAAATAATCCCTATATAATAACCCATGTTGAGTTGTAGGAATTGAAGAAGAAGATCTAATAAAATAATGATAAGGGATTAATTCATCCAATTGTTCCACCATGTGGTGCATCTATTCTTTTTTTTAAGAAAGATGGATCAATGTGACTTTGTATTGATTATCAGGAGATGAACAATATCACAATTAAGAACAAGTATCATCTTCCCCATATTGATGAATTTTTTGATCAACTGCATGGAGCTCAATACTTTTGCAAGATTAACCATCATTATGGATATAATAAAAGGAGGGTAAATAAGGATGATATACCCAAGAAATAATTCTATACAAGGTATGGATACTATGAATATATAGTTATGCCTTTCGGTCTTACTAATGACCTTGTAATCTTCATGGATTTAATGAATAGTGTCTTTAGAGATTACCTTGATCGGTTTTGGTAGTCTTTATAGGTGATATTCTTATCTATTCAATGATCAAGTAAGAGCTTGAAGATCACATTATAATTGTACTAAAGACCCTAAGGAAAGAGAAACTATATGAAAAAATTAAAAAGTATGAACTTTGGATGAAAAAGGTTTCATTTTTGGGTCACATAACCTCAAGAGAGGGTATATCGTTAGATCCATCAAAGACAGGGGCTATTTAATGTTGGCCCAGACCAACAATGGTGAATGATATCCATAGTTTTAGTAGTTTGTATGGATATTATTAATAGTTTGTAGATAATTTCTCATGACTATCTAATCCTTTGACCAAGTTAACTTGGAAGGGATCTAAGTTCCTTTGGACAAATGAGTGTGAGGAAAATTGAAAGGAACTAAATAGAAGATTAGTCAGCACACCTTTGCTTGAATTACCCTGTAGTGAAGAAGGGTTTTTAATATATAGTGATGAATCCAAGAAGGGATTATGATGTATTCTTATGAAGAATAACATGGTTATATCTTATGAATCACAAAAAAATAAATATTCAGGATAAAATTACCCAACTCATGATTTGGATTTAGCAGTGGTAATTTTTTGCATTAAAGAAATGGAGGCATTATATTTATGGAGAAAAGTTTGATTTATATATTGATCATAAAATTTTGAAGTACATATTCACACATAAGGATTTGAACATACACCAGAGAAGATAGATAAATTTGATTAATGATTATGACTGCTCAATACATTACCACCCTCGAAAAACAAACAAGGTGGTCGATGCTTTGAGTCGAAAGGATCATGATATATTATCCATGATGAGGATTAAAAAAGATCTAATATTTCTATATTTTCAAAGGATGTATCTAGAAATCCTGATCAAAGGATAAAAATATTATCTTTATCAATTGAGTGTTCAACCATCTATCAATGTGAAGATTAAATAGGTTTAGAAGAAATATGTGGAGTTTTAAAAGAAGGTTATAAATGTTCATGAGTTTAACCTTGATCATGATGGAATGATAAGGTTCAAGAACTGTGTATATGTTCCTTCCATACCATACTTGAAGGAGTTGTTAGAATAATATCATAGTTATTCGTTCTCTATTCATCCTGGAAGTATGAAGATAGATAGAGATTTGAAAAAATACTTATGGTGGGATGTCTTGAAGAGATATATCATAGATTTTGTATATCATTTCTTGGTATTTCAACAAGTTAAGGCTGAAAGAAAAAAGTATAAGGGTATGTTGAATCCATTATCTATACCAGAATGGAAATGGAAAAACATCACCATGTATTTGATCATTGGACTCCCCAAAACCTCTAACAGGCATAATGATATATGGGTGATAGTTGATCACCTTACTAAGTCAGCACACTTCATCGCTATCAAAGAAAATTTTTCTTTGGATTATCTTTCCAGGATATATATTAAGTAAGTGGTAAGGTTTCATGGAGTACCACGTTCAATTTTATCTGATCATGATTCGAGGTTTACCTCAAAGTTCTGGTGAAGTCTTCAGCAAGCTCTTGATACAGAATTGATTTTTAGCACTGCGTATCATCATAAAATGTATGGTTAGTATAAAACAATAATTAAAACCCTATAGGATATGTTGATATCTTTTTCTTTGTATTTAAAAGGTGGTTGGGATCAACATCTTCCTCTAGTTGAGATTTCTTAACAATGGATTTCACTCAAGCATTTAGATGGCTTCTTATGAATCCCTCTATGGAAATAAATATAGATCTCCAATGTGTTGGAATGAAGTTAGGTAAATAAAGCTATTGGGACCTAAGATAGCTAAAGAAATAGTAGATGAGGTTAGAGCTATTCAGCAACACGTCAAGGTAGCTAAGAGTCATTATAAAAGTTATGTTGATAATCATTAGAGTGATATAGAATTTGAATTTGATGACAAGATATTTATAATAATTTCTCCATTGAAGAAGGTTACGAGATTCAAGAAGAAAGGGAAATTAATCCATAGGTATATCAGTCACTTTGAAATTCTTGATCATATCGGGATGGTATCCTATCACTTGGAACTTCCCCCAAACCTCCCCCAAGTCCACAATGTGTTCCATGTATCTCTCCTAAGTAATTATGTACCTAAACCTTCACATTTACTGAACTCAGAGTTCATACTGTTGGAGTAAGATATTTCTTATGAGGAATAACTGGTGAAAATTATGGATCATATAGAGAAAATTATACGAAAAAACCACTCACATGGTCAATCTTTTGTGTTTAAACCAACAATTTGAGGAAGTAATGTGAGAGCTTGAAGATATTATGATGAATAATTATCCTCATTTTTTCATATCAGAATGATGAATTTTGAGGGCGAAAATAATTTTAAAGGGGGAATAATATAACACCTCTAGTTTTTGTGATCCTTTTATTAGAATAAATTAAATTTCTTTAATGAATTGTTTTGTACACAACACCAATTTAATCTTGTGCTATATTCAACATTGACTTAGCTTGTATTACATACAACACTGAGTTTTAACAAAACGATGATATATTATTAATATGGTTATTTAAACGCGGAAATTATAAACTAGTTATTAAATTTAGTGATATGAATAGTAATAACTACTTTTAAAATATTATTTATAATGTTTTTATATAAATAAAATATATTTATAATAAAATACATAATTTTTAATAAAGTATTTATATGTTTTGAAAATATAATTTTCTCAAAAAATGAATTTATGTATTTTTATGAAAAATAATAAAATAAATTTTTGACACTTTTAGAGATTTAATTTGATAAAATAAACTTCATTTTTGAATAAAAATTTTCAAAATTATCTTAAGGTAAATTTTTATGTTTTTTATGAAATGTTTCATTTTTTGATGAATAGTAAAAACTACTGAATTTTAATTGAAACTTAATTTTTGTTTAATTTATTTATAAAGTTAAATTATATTTTAAATTTTTTTAAAAGTATAATTAGTTAAATTATATATCTATTAATCCAATATATTTTATTTGGATCAATTTCACATTGAAATTGTATATAAAAACTTTCTAAACTTTTGATTATTTTCGCTTTAAAAACCCACTTTCTCATCACGTCTCTATGATTAATTTTAAATTAATTTATTCCACTTATATGAATGGAATTTGGAAAAATGGATTCCATATTTGGAATCAGAATAATTTATAATTTATAATAAGTCCAACTTAATTTTTTACCAAAATGAATAGTGAATGCAGTAAAAATTAATTACCATAATTAAGGTAAAATGGGTTTACCGCGGGGGTTGAACTAAAAATATAAGGGTAAAATTTACTTATAAACATGTTAAAAAAATATTTTATGGACATATTTTTACCTCATAATTTCTAATATTCTAATTTGATCCATTTTTTACCCTTTTTTCATGTGAAAAACATGGTAGCACTCAACTCATTTAAAAATTCCAAGTGTGTCCTCTCCCTCACTTATAAAAGGCCACCCCCTCTCCTCTATTATTCAAAAATTCACACCACTTTGTTTTAGATAATACCTACCCAAATCACCTTTCAAATTCAATCTCCTCATACTAAAATCCTTAGTTTGGGCATAAATCTATCCTAGGAAGGATTTTAGTGAAAACTTAAGAAGGATACCCAAAGAAGAGGTAACGTTCATCAAGGAACATTTTTGTTTTATTTGTTCCTAAAACCCAATTAATTATTTTTATATCATTATTATATAATAAAATAAATATATTTCATATACTGATATGATTTTATGATAATTTTGTGACTTACAATCATCTCCACTTCCATCAAATGGGTTGTGAAATCATCATTCGTGTGTACAGTGGACTACTGTCTCACGAACCAATATCGTTCGTTTTTTCCATTACCACCTCTCAAGGATGGTCATAATTATGGTTTTATTGTTTATATATGATATATCTTATTTTTATGATGTTATTATGTTTCTGTAATTATTATATCACACATACCTTCATGGTTTCCATTTTGTGGGAATATGATAATGATGTTAGTGTGTGCGGTGAACTACCACCTCACAAAGTAATGTGATTCATTCACACTTCAAATGGAATGTATTAAGGATGGGTTTAATAAAAAATATTAGATATATATTAAATAAAAATTATTTAATGATAATATATCATATACTTTTCTTTCTTTCAATCTGATAAGAAAATTCAAACAGCATTCATGCGTATGTACAACCTACCGTCTCCATGAATGGTGTATTTCATTTCCTATTTCTATATTTTATAGATTATTATAAAAACATATATACTGAATTTATATGATATTTATATCATTTTTATCATTTTTTATATTGTTAAATCATGATTGAATTAAGATAATCAAAAATATAACAAATCAAAACTTTTACGAAAAACAAAGCAGTTATTATTGAAACGTAACTATAACATGGAATCGTTAATAAATTGGTAATAAAATGTCATAAAATATTATATGTTATGATATATATGAATATTATTCTTTCATATATGTATAATAAACATATATTTATTATACAGGAGGTTTGACCGAGTACGATGGAAATCAAGTCTTAAGGTAAGGGAATTTTGTCTCAATTTCCCATCTTTGAGACATATACTGTATTATACACCTATATTCCTTTACGAGATATATATAAATCCACTTTGACATGTAATATCATAAATTTATTTATCCTCATGATATTTTATATTCCATTTTATGTTATTCCTTCATGGGGCTTATTATTTGATGTTACCGAAGTGGTAATGATTTTATGATACAACCTCATCATTTATCGGGATTGATTATGATTAAGTATAAAAATATCATGTTATAACTATCAAGAATTCTAATAAATTTTCTTATCCTCAGGTTATTTATGATATCTTAAAATAATGGTACCATTTTTTCACTCTTTTGTACTTAAGATAATTAAGAAAATATTTTTAAGAAAACCTAACTTTATTTCTCTATTCGATCAGAAATCGGTATTCCTTCAAAACCATGTTTTATAAAAAAAATTCAAAAATTTTTTATTACCATATTATGATTTTTAAAATAAATTTTTACCCATTTTTGAATTTTTACAAAAAAAAATTAAAGTAATCTTCATGTCTTTTTTCAAAACAATTCTTGTTTGTATTTTACTCCAAATGTGAAAGGAACCTTTGTTTTAATGCGTATGACATGGAAAAAAATTTAACTTCATGAAAAATCATTGATTCGAATATTCCTTTATAAATTTTCAAGGTTAATTTTAAAGAAAAATGTTTTCAAAATGTTTTATGTTTTAAAAAGTGTGTTTTTAAACAGAAAGGATATTTTCCTCAAAAATTGTTTTAAATGATCTTTTAAAATTATTTTCAATCTAAGATAACATCTGTTGGTGTTTCTTATTCCTTAATGGGGATATGATCCAAGAATACCATTTATATTCTTTCTATTAATGGTTTATTTTTTTATGGCATTATTTTTATAAAACTTGTTTCTCTTCCACAGGTTATACCATGATAAAACACTTATGAAACATGCTTCTTTCAATGGGTTATGCTATAATTAAATGATTATGAAACCTGTCTATTTTCCATAGGTTGTGATATGATAAAAATTTTATGATAGACAATTCATTTAATGGGTTATGATATGATGAATGTTTATGATATTTTTGGCACACATATGTATGATTTCATTATGTAACAGGTGGGACCTATATCTCCCTCCAATGTGTTGGGTAAAGATTTATATCTCATGAGATAGATAGGACTAGAATTGAGAGTTAACTCAATTCAATAATATAGGGTTGGAATGGGAAGTGAACCCAGTTCAGTAATAGAGGGCTGGAACGAGGAGTGAACCCGGTTTAGTAAAGTACTTTGTTCGCTATGATGGTCTTGGAAGTGATCCTTGACTAATATATAAATGATTTTCTATGCTTATGTGTATGCCACAAATTCCATGTATTATGCTCTCATGGCTCATTTTCTTTGATTCCCTTATGAATCATATCATATGAACTTCCAGTATTTATTCCATGACTCATGATTTTGATCCTTGATATGCAGGGTATGGTTTTCAAATGTTATGCTCATGTTCACATACCCTTATGTTCATGTTATTCCCATGTACCTCCCATATTTAACCTTACTGAGTATCTAATTTCACCCTTTCGTATGTTTCCTTTCCCCAAGTTATTAAGATATGTATTATGTAAGATATTTCTAAGAATGGTTCTAGTTATGAATAACTTAGTGTGAGATGACGTAGCTCACTTATGGACCAGTGTTTATGTTTCCAAGTTTTGAAAGGAACTAAACTATTATAGTTATTATGAATGTTTTTTTGTAATATAATAAATATTCCTTAAAAATATGTAATTTATTGTATGTTAATCCTGGTTCACTATATTTCATCAACTTTTTCAACTATTTGTCTAGAAATTGTCTCATTTTTTCTATAGGAAACTAAAAAATTTCTTGAATATGCTGACTTTATTTGACTAGATTTTTATCAATTTTCACATCTGAACACAAAAAAATGTTATGAAATATCTTATTCAAGTATATTTCTCCATTATCATTATATAAATATCCCATTAAGAGTCCATCATAATCCTTTTATTCAAACTTTCCTAGCATATTTCCTTTGATTTTAATATAACAAGGACTTCCAAAAGACCTTGATATATTTCACTATAGGATTATTTTGGTTACACTTATAATAGGGTGTAGCATGTGTCTTGGGTCTCAAAATCCATCTATTTTGAATGTTCACTATATTAAACATTTCTTCTCTCCAAAATAATTTTGAAACATTATTATAAGCCATCATTGTTCTACCCATTTCCATAATTCTCTTATTCTTCCTCTAGGAGACAACATTATGTTGTGGTGTAGAAGGTGTGTAATAATGATTCTTTATTCCATGTTTTCTAAGATAAATTCAAAATTAATCACTTGTGTATTCCTTCCCATTATTAGATATTAGTTTTTTGATGCACAAATCAATCTCTTTTTCAAAATTCCTTATGTACATGTTAAACATCCTAACAGCCTCAGACTCGTGCTTGATGAAAAGAACATTAGTCATATGAGTGAATTTGTATATTAAATTAATGAAATAAATATCACCTTGAGTCATTTTCTCACTCATAGGCTTACAAAGATATTTTTGGACTAGTTCTAATGGTCTGGTATAATTAATATCCACCTTCTTTTGAATCTTATGAGTTATCTTTCCAAATTAACATGTTCCATATATTCCATCTTGATCTCCTTTTAGCTTGTGTAGATCTCTTAAAACTTCATAATTCACAGTCTTTCTTAGGTTTCTTTGGCCAATATTCTCAAGTCTTATATGTTATATAATTTTCTCATATTTCATGCTCATATAACATGTATTATAACGATATCCAATCAAGAATAAATTTCTATTTGTTCTGATGCCTTGAGAAATAATTTTTCCATCACTTGTACTTTTAATAATGCATGTTTTTCTCTTAAATGTTACCCCATGCCCATTATCACAAAGTTGGATAACACTAAACAAGTTTTATTTTATCCCTTCAGCAAAAATAAAATCACCACATTTCAAATAATCATTCTCAAATTGAGTTGTTCTAATACCTTTGATTTTAAAGGAATATTCATTACCAAATTTTATCATCATTATTTCATGTTTATCGATGTTCTTCAAAATGTTAGCATCACCAGTCATGTGGTATTTACACTCATTATCAAGTATTCATGCCTTTTTCTTCTTGAACACTTTAAAGAAAAATTATGCCAAGCCTGAATCTTCTTCATTGTATACTTGAACTTTTTTACCCTTATCTTTTAGAGGGAATTGATCGGGTAATCTTGTCATGGATTTTTCTACTATATGTCCCTTTTGATCACACCTTACACATAGATCTTCAAGATAATCAAACCTGTTATGTGTGGTCAAATTGTAACCAATTTCTATCTTTGTGTTATTTCTTCTAGATTCTGATTCTTTATCATTGAAACTACTACCCCTATATTATTTTTTTCTTCCAGGTAAATACATATTGTTCCAACATGTATAAGATTTGTGTGCAAACATTTTGTAACATCCTGAATTTTCAGATAGGTGTGAATCCTTTGAGTTTCATATTAAACCTTTTTTTTTACACTAATTAAAGTGACTAAGAGATTAAGGAATGGTTTGGGATCATCTAGGGCTTGTTCAGAGCCCGTACCTCCAGGTTTTGGAGAAAAAAATTGAGGCTTCTGGTTGGTGCACAGTTAGTAGTAACCGTGTGACTCAACCATGTGACCCATTTTTGTAGGTGCACCATCTTTCAAATCATGTGATGGAGGCCACATGGACATATGAAATGGTTCATACATGTTATAGAGTTGAAACGCATGGTTGTAGCATGGTTTATCTAATGGTGAAACTAACTATGCTAGGGGTTAGAGGTGTTGGAGAGTGAGCACACATGAGATGCACATGATTTATCTAATCATGCATCTATCCATGTGAGGGGTATTTCATCTTGGATAGAATTATCACATAGTTAGTGCACGATTAAACAAATTGTGCAACCAAACCATGTACCTCTTTAAAGAGGTGGGAATTGCCGTTTTTCCTCCATGCCTTTAACTCTTCCTCTTCCCTTTTCATCTCCAAAATGCACATCAACTCCTTGTTCCTTGATATCTCTCCTCCACTCTACCTAGGATTTGATCTACCACCTCCATCTAGAGTCTAATTTAAGCATATTTCATCTTGTTAGATCACTCTCGGTAAGACCTCTAATCCTATTCCTTCTTTTCTTCATTTACCTTTCTGTATGGAATGTTAAATCCATGTGATCTAATATGCCCTATTTTCATGGTATTTGTCTATTTCTTAGATTTATTTTTTTATTTCCCAAATTAGAGGCCAATAATGGATTTGGATTCATCTATCGAGCCAAGTTAGGTGGTCTAGTACTTTTTACCTTAAATCCTTATTGTTTATATTATGCACAGTTGTGTCGCACACCAGACCTTCCATGCATTGACTTAAAAATGATTAAAACCTTTTAAATTAATGATCCCTTTCTAGATATACTCCCTTAGACCCTTTTTATTTTTTGAGGTTTCCCACCTCGATGAGTGTCTCCCATTTTGAGTGGGTTTATTAATTTTTTATGATTTAATAAATGCTTATGTGACCAATCCACCTTCTATATGGTATTTTATTGAATCCTAATTGAAATTGATAAATTGAATTTAAATTAAATTTTATGGTATGTCCATGTCATGTAACTCTTATATAAATTATGGATTGTGCCTTTGACTAAATAACATATAAAATGGTTGAAAACCAATTCTTGTATTATAATAAAGTAGTAAATGAATTTGATTATTATTATTATTATTCATCCAAGTATGTTGGTCATTTTTACATGTTCAAGGAAAGTGTTGGACATGACGCTTCATGCTCCCATTAAGTGTGATGTTGGACATGATGCTTCACATCGTTTATTTGGATGTCTGACATGGTGTTCCATGTATTCTAATGAGATATAAGACATGATACTTTACACTCCTTGGTTAGGATGTTGGGAGTGACAACCCAAATCGTTTATTTGGATTGATGGACATGATATTTTTATCCATGAATGAATGTTGGGCCAATGTCCTTATTTAAATCTTATGGCCCTTATGATTATGCAAGGATGCATTGGTCTGATGCCTCAAGTCCTCACTAGTAATACGCATCTATATATATATTTATATATGTTTATAGATATATAATATATATATGTGTGTGTGTGTGCATACCTATATATATATATAGTGACATATGTTCATAGATATTTAAAATTATGGAAAATTAGGTACTGTCATATGGGTGTCCTTTAGGAACCCAAGATGGCTTGGTTATAGCTTACATCACAACTTTATATTCATTATACTTACATGCTGCTCTTTTATATACACTAGTTGGAATCATACTAGACACCTTTGGTTGTGGCCAAATGATTTTTACTCAAACCATGTCTGGGCCACTGATTGGTACCTAAACAGATCTTGTGGATACATGTAAGTAAAAAGGGAGGCGTATAATTGATCTTGTGATTATATTAGAGATATATTGTGTCATTATATTCATTTTTTATAGGAAGTTGTATATTCCTACTACTCTATTTCTTTATTTTCCCTTTTTTAATATCATACAGACATGACATAGTTTTTTATATGATAGTGGATGTGGTTCTACTTATTGTTTATACTGGTTTGAATATTATATCTAGATGATTTATGTTTCCATTTTTTATTACATTTCTTATTCTATTGTTTTATTTTTATATCATCATTGTGTTCCACTATAATAAAGTGGGTATAGTCTCCTCATCATACCATCATAGACCCTTGATGTTAGTTAGTAACCTATGGCATATGGGAATGCATGCTTGAGGCCATGTGATCAACCAGACCAGTCAATTATTTATGAACCTAAATCAAGACATCAAAAAGTGGTACCAGAGCATTTATTTTCCTTTTGTATTACTGCTTGGTTTTGAAAGATAGGAGACTAAGAATGTGTTAGAATTTGGTAATGATATTATGCTTGGGAGTAGTTAACCCACGTATAAAAAAAATTCAAATTACCTGGGATGGGGTTTGTTGTTTTGGATTGTGCCTATTATAGTTATATCGATTGCACCGTTGGGTGATGCACATGATTTGTGGAATTTATTATTATTATGGGTTTTTCTTTTACCCTTATCCTGGTATGGCAAGGAAGTTCAGACTCATGCACCATTATAGGCACCTCAGTATTCACATTCCATGCATATTTCATACCATGTTTATATTTCTGTATGCATTTCATGTTGTATACCCTTGGTGCCTTGACTATTATATTTGAAAATGTGTTAATGTTTCTTGAAAGGATAAAATAATTATATTAATTAAACTATATACATCAACCTAAATGGTGTTTTCCCATATAGCTTGATGGTGGAACCTTAATTAACCAATTATCACATGATTGAGCTTTGTAATCATGGTTACAGGAAATGAAACGTTAGTTGATTTTGATTACATGAATTCTAATTGTAATTTATAAATAATATACTTCTATAAATTGGGAATGGTGATTCATCTAATCAAATCACTCATTATGGCTCGTTACATCCTAATACAAGATGTAAGGGTCTAGTGGTAGTTACATGATGTTCTGATTGAAACTTATAAATCATATGCCTTCATAACTTAGGAATGGTGACTCATCTAAAGGGACCATGATAGATATATATATATATATATATATAAATTATGATTAACTTTAATAAATTTAAACTCTCAAATGAAAAGGTTACCATTAAATGGGAATGTCAATTGCAACTTATAAAGGCTTGTGTCTCTATGACTTGGGAATGATGACCCATGTGATTGAATCCTTAAATGCCTCACTCAACCCTTGCGGTTATGTTTTAGCATTATATGACTATGAGAGAACCCGGGTGATGGTATGTTAAAATTACAATTAATTGAAAATTAATGGGTTGAGTGAGATTCCAATTGTAATTTATAGAGCATTGACTCCATAAATTGGGAATGGCTTCCAATATAGCTAAAACCAGGTTGATATAATGGGACCCTCATAGGTCATCCTTATTCTTACATGCTTAGTGTGTAACCCCATAGGGTTATATTCATGTTAAATGGATGGTTATTTAAAGTGTCAGAAACCACTTATATGGTTTTGTGTATAAATGTATGGTGGAATCTTACTAAACTAATTCCACTTAAAATGATATGATAAATTTTTGTTTGATTTTGAGCTTTATTTTATATGAGGATTTATTTAATTAAAATTATAGTTGCAACCTAAAGAGTGTTTTCCTCTATAGTTTATGAGTGAAATTTTCTTTAACTAAGCCTAGAGGTGATAACCTAAGACTAAATAATGGTTTAAGAGGAAATTATGTGATAATTTTACTAATGTTTCATGCAATCATCTAGATAAAGTAACAAGAACAATTGGTAAAACATCTCCCTATATGATTGGTACTTATTATATCATATATCTAATCCTCTTAAATGGTTATAATAAAATTGAATTGATGGAGTATCTTAAATAAAACCTTGTATAGGTGTTGATAATGAAGGACTCTCATGTAGAGGTTATTTCTAATGTTTCCCTAAGAGTTACCTTAAATGGAAACATGATCATTACCCATAGGTATCATTTGAATCATTCTTATATTGATTTAACCTATAGGTTAGGAGGTAGATCCTAGTGACCTTTTAGGCATGAATCTATTTTAAAAGTTGATGCTTTATACTTAAATGCGGGGTTAGTTATTGTGGTAGCACCCTTGGATATGGTAAACCTATAGATTTTTATATGAGTTCCTAGGAATGGTAAGTTTCATTATTTGACCATTTGAGTTAGGTATGACTCTTGGTAGTTGAAACTACACCCTTGGGTAAGCGGGTGGTTGTCTGGTAAGTTGAACCTCGAGGGGTTATTACCGTATGCGGATACCCGATGATTGTTGTATACAAATCCGTTTATATTGATGAGGTGACCCTCCAGGGATCACTCCCCTATTTGGATTCTTGGAGAGTATTAGGGTCAGGTTGGTCGATGCTCAGCAGGTGATGTCATTGTGCCTATGTTGACAGGTTTTGACCCTCATAGGTTGATGATTCCTTACCTACCTTTATTTTATCTCCTTATAGAGAGTTTATTGGAATTTTATATTTCATATAATAGATTCCCTTATACAGAATATGGTTCTCATGTGAAAGATCATAGGTTTAGGTAGGGTGACTTAGAATCCCTTAGTTTTGATTCGGACCCTAGTAGGTCAGTGATGTTTTGTTTGATCGAGGAAACCAGTGAGAGATTTTGTACTAGGTTTTATGTTTTCCTTGATGGAAATAATCTTGGTTTTACGCTCATTTTTAATCCAATTCATGGAAGGTGCTCAGGTTTTTCAATATAGGAATGGTGATGCATGTAGTTTTTGAAGAATCACCTAGAGTGCTAGGTATCGAGACTATCTTTTATGGGAAGGACTGTTCAGGTTCCTAGCCTAGTTGACTGGTGTTTCTGCATTTGATGCTTGAATTTATGAAATGACATTGTGATTCTAGCATTCATTCGATAAATCATGGCACTGGTAGGTTCTTGATTTTGAAGATTAATTCTAAGGGATCTCTTTCCATGTTAAAATTGGTGTACCATGAGCATGTTCAGCTTAAACTTATTGAGGGATGACTCATGGAAGCATGATTTGGGCCTTAAATCGAGTGGTATGATATGTACACTGGTTATTAATGGAGAGTTTAGTTCACACGGTACCACTTAAAATCTTTAATCGGTGAGTGGTTCAGTGCGAGATGGAGACCGATGGTTTCAAAGAAGTGGTTCTTGCAGGCATAGTGACCCAGAGATTTGGATAAATTTAAAGTAATTTTTGGGATGAGGGATAATTTAATAATAGATCGAGCATCATGAGGCAGTTGACCCATTTTTGAGCATAGACACACATGTTCAAGAGACATGGTGCCATGAGTTGTTAAAAACACAATTACACCATGTTCTAATGTGAGCATGACTCGAAGGAGTGATACATGCTTATCGATGAGATATAAGTGTACTATTTAAGAGGTGATCATGCCCAATATCTTGAAATTATCCTGAGTATACTGAGAGAGTTTCATCTAAATGCTAATCTATCTACATTTTTTTCTAGTTTTATAGAGGGACTCCTTAGGAGTCGTGCTTGAGGAGTGGCTTAAAGGTAAGCCTAATGGAGGGGAGTTAACCATTGGATATTTGAGGATGGTTACCCTCAATGTAATCTTAAACTTAACAAACATCATGGGAACAATTCTCAGAAAGAAGGAATGGGTGATGGGTGACATTTTCTTTAGTGCTCGGGAATGAGTGGGTACTTATCCATTCCAGTCATTATGTCTAAGGTTGGATGGGGCATGGGATTTGGTAATCATTTCATTGATACAACAACATGGATGCTCCTAAGTTGGGGAGTGAAACATCATTACCTGGAGAATGAACCTCTTATGAGAAGGGTCATAGGATCTTGATATCGGTTGTTGGATGATCGCACACTGGCTCTCGTATGCCATTGGATAAATGGAACTGTGTATGGCTGGATTTCTTGGAAAATTTCAAGCATGATCTCAAGGGACCCCAAGTAATCTATGGGTTATTTTATGATTAACTATGGTCATGGACCTTGATCTCTATAAATTCATGGACTGTTCTGGGTGATTATTGGATTCCCAAGTAGGAATTCCCTGTACAAAATCACAAATTCCAGCCAATTCATTGATTAAACCGCTAGGTGATATACCATTTTGGGCTTAGTCAATGTTTTTGATGGGTGGACGTATCGCCTATGTAATCACATTTCACTTGTAAATTTCATAGCATAGACTTACTTGAATGTTCTCCTTGGACTCCATTAGTTTATCATAAGGTTACCCCTGACTTATATACGGTCTCAGTTTATATGGTTAGAGTGTGGCAGCACAAGGGTTCTGGAATGGAATTATATTGATTTTTGTGATGTGGCACAATGATGTTTTTTTATAGGGTATGGTTCATCCAAGGGATGTCAATGAGATTCGGGTGCAAGCTTTGGTGAGAATTTTCATAACAATATCAGTACACCTTGGGATAAAGGATTTTGGAATCGGGTGTTTTTTACGCGTCAGCTATCAAAGCCGAGCATTTTTTAAAGTAGTCACCCAAATGTGGTTCAACTTGAGTCTTCATAAATGGATGGATGTTTTTGGTGATAAAACTCATTAGGAACGTCGTTGGGATGAAATGCGTGTAATCAAAATGTTGGAGGGATATTTTCAAGGAAAATTCAGCACAATTAGGCTATGTTGAGGTGACTATAATTCAACTATTTTAATCGAATCAAGGACCGAGGTTGTATTCTTATGTGTAACCGGGGAGTAGTGATTTTATAATCATATCGAAGTGTCTCTAGGATACTAAGGATGTGTTTCTCTAGGTAATTTTGATGGTGGGAGTACTGTGACTTGGAATTGGCCATTGAAGGCTAGATCCTATGGTGGAAAGTTCAAGGGCCGTTGATGTAAGAGACAATGACGTGATCACGTCTTGGGTTAGAGGGGATCAGGTAATCATATTCTTTATTTTTTGACTTTAGTGTGAGAATTATCTCAAGTTTTAGTAGTTTAAATACTATATTCTTAAAAGATGATGATTGTAGTTGCATTAGGAATTTGAAAATACAACGCAGTTTTTCAGTGGAAAATCACGACCCAAGTAGGTTGGGTGATATTTTTTTTATCCCCTAAGGATTATTAGGGATGAGAATTTCTAAGGGGGGGAAGTTGTAACGTCCTGAATTTTCAAAGAGGTAAGGATCCTTTGATTTTAAGTTTAAACCTCTTTTTTTACTCTAATAAAATTTATTAAGAGTTTAAGGAAGGGTTTGGGAGTATATGGGGCTTATTAAGAGCTTGGAGCTCTAGTTTTTTTAGAAACAGAATGATGTGCACATTGGGTGCATGGTTAGTAGCAACTTTGTGGCTCAACAATGTGACCCATTTATGCAAGTGCATAGTTTTTCGAACCATACAAGGGAGGATGAATGGCCATGTGAAATGGTGTGAATGTGTTATAAAGCTGAAACAAATGGTTAACACATAGTTTATATAACTGTGCGCCTAATTGTGTAAGGGGTTGGAGGTTTTGGACAGTGAGCACACACGGGTTGCGAACAGTTTATATAACTGTTAACCTAGCCATGAAAGGGGTGTTCCATCTTGGATAGTACTAGAACACAGTTGTCATGCAGTTAGACTAACCATGTGACCAAACCATGTTCTTATTTAAAGAGTTGTAAATTACCATTTTTCCCTTCATACCTTTAACTATTCTTGTAATAAATTTATTTTAATTTTTATTGGTCCATATTTGACCTGAATTAAGATTTAAACCTACATTGTTAATGCCAAAAGTTTTGGAAATATATTTTTTAGATGATGATTTATCAAAATTTTCTTATCATCTTTAAAATATTCACCCTTGACTTCAATAGATCTTTTGAATGCCTTCTTGATCTTTTTCAATTCTTTCTCAGATTCAAGACACTTCGATTATATTGTTGAAAATTATTTATCCTTTAAAGAAAATTTTTATTTGAGATCCTTTATCATCTTCTCATATTTAGAAAATTCCAACCTAAGTTTTTTATTTTATTCAACAAGATTTTTCACCCTTGTAACTTGGTCACCTTTTTTCTATCAGATTATTATTATCCTTTACCAAATTATTCTTCTATTTCTTGAGAATGGTTTTTTTCAAGAAATGTCTCTAGTTCATCCTTGATCATGTATTCATAATCTGTTTTTTTTTAAATTATCTTCATCATTGCTTGATAAACAATGGTTTTCTAAACATGATCCATAAAATTTCTAAATTTATCATGTGTTTATTCATCGGAATCACAACATGAGATAAGATGAGTTTCCTCTTCTTTGATCATAAAATTTGTTCTTTTGGTTCTTTGAAATATCTTCTTTCTTCCACCTTCCATTGAATATTATTTATAATTTTTTCTCTGCTTATTTCTTTGAGTATTTTCATTATTTTCATATTTATAATCTATTCCTTTCTTCTTTTGACAATTAACTGCATAGTGCCTAATTCCATTACATTTATAAAATATACCATAGAACGCACCTTTATTCTTGATTTTACCCCTCTAGAATATTATGTAAATGAAAGCAATAACTCTTTCATAATAATCTTCATTCTTAGAATCACTTGAGTCAGTAACAACTTCATCATTACAAATTTTCACATTCCTCGTGGCTTAAAAATCCATTTCATATTTCAATTTCTTTTTGAATTCCATAAGCATTCTCATTTCATAAGCAATTAGAATATCATGTAACTCACCAAGTAAAATATTTTAGCTATCTTCATGATTTGAAATTTTCAGATCAAATCCATTCAGAAAATTTCTCATCAACTTCTTCAAAATTTTAAAATCTTCAATTTTCTCACCAATGCACCAAATAATACTTAAAATTTCATTTAATTGAGTAAATAAATCATAAAAAAATTCATATTATATTATTTTTATGTCTTCAAATTTACTTCTCTGGATATATATTTTTGCCTCTTTAACTTTCACATTTCCTTTGTAAATGCTTTCCAATTTGTCCCAAATTTCTTTAGTGGTTTGTAGTTTCATAAATTTAGTATATACTTTCTCTGATAATGAAATGAGAATAGAATTTTGAGATTTTTCATACACTTCCATATTTATCTTGTTATAAACATCATTTTTTCATCATTTACAAAGGGTGTAAATCCCACTATGGTTGTATCACAAACTTTCAGTCTATGAGATAAAAGAAATGGAAACATTTGATTCTTCCAACTGATAATTTTTTCATCAAATGTTTTTACACCGCTATTGTTGACCAAATTAATATAATCCATTCTCAAAAGTGAACTACTTGGATTCTACTAAGGTAACCCCCTCTTATGCCAATTGAAGTGTCTGGAATGATCAGTTTCTTCCACTGAGATGGGGGTTTGAATCAATGAATGGTAGTTTTTAAAAATTTCTTTTTAATAAAAATAGTACTTTGAGACTTTTTAGATAAATATCCACTTAAAATAGAAATATCTCATCCCACGTAGTCATGAAGGAAAAAATAGTGAATAAGGAACACATAATTTTTACAAGGTTCAAATCCACTGTGGATTTCTACTCCTTTATATGGATGATTTCCTTCCCCAACCATGGATTTTCTTCACTATAAACATGAGTGGGTTATAATTACAAGAATCAGTGTGGAATCTCATCACACATGTCAAGAATCACACCCACCAATGTAGCTTCGTACTGCAGTATAAATAAGATGAATACAGGATGAAGAAGATCATCAAATAAACTAAGTTTTTTTGGAAAAAAAAAAGAAACAAATCCACTTTCATGAGCCTCTAAAAATATACAATAAGGAATCGCTCAAAATGTAGAATTTGTAGGACCCTGGGACACCCTGAGAGGGGAGGGGTAAATCAGGGTGTCAACTTTTTCTCTTAATGTGATGGATCTTGTTCACACGTTGGTAGGAACTTGTTAAACCTGTATGATGGATATGATTAGCAATCGAACATTCACATGAAATAAGTTGACACAACACTTTTACTTGGTTCACCACTAAGGGCTACGTCCAAGGAGAATATGACAACAGGTTTCTATTCATACCTAATTCCACTATTATTCACTAATTGTGGATTACAATGGTTCAGGCACAGTCACATTGTCCCAGGCTCACTGCCTTTATAAAAGTTTAGGGATATATCATTGCGTCCCTCAGGTCACTCCCGTTGACTCCCCCTGGATAATTGCATTTGGTGAAGTCCCACTCAATTTATAGATTTGAAGATCTCTTCAATAGATAAGCATTGAAGTATTTGTCTCCTGTTCAGCATGAGACAGTGATTGCATCAGAGTCCTGAATTGATGCACTTTTTTGTATTAAATCTTCTACTTTATTGCAATAACTGAATGCACTGAATATTCTTCTTCTCTTCCTTTAATTCCCAATACTGACACCTGAGTGTATCAGTATACTTCCCTCTTTCTGTGCAAATCTTAGTTTAGTTGCACGAATCATTCTTCTTCCCTTCGCAATGCACAACGAGGGTGTTAAACACCAGTCGTGTGTGTGTGATACTACTTCTCTTTGTAAAACCAAATGGTTCATTGTTCTTCCATCTTTGTGAAGTATCTTTGAGAGTGCTAGGCACCTTTCAAAGGAATGTGGGGCCCCCAAATTGTTTACGCACCCTTATTGGTGTCTTTCACGTAAAATTCAAACCTTACGCGTAAAAATACCTTTTGGCACAAAAAATCCTTTTCACCTAACTCTTCTTTTTCGCGCAGAACTTCTCTTTTTCGCACAACACTTTATTTTTCATGAAACACTTCTTCTTTTCATGCACCGCTCTATACTTCAATTTTTCCACGCATTAGATCTTGGGATTTGTCTAAGTTTCGAGCCTCTCCTAATGAGAGGGTTTCACCTCGTATTTATAGGCTTTTTTGACCCTATGCATAAAACCCCTTCCACACGTAGAACTATCTCTAAGTTCTTTATATTACGCGCACCTTCCTTTTATTCTCGTGCACCACCTGTATTTTTTGCACACCTCATGACTTTTCCATTTTTCATCTTTCTAAACATGAAGCCTCTCTTGCACGTAAAACATCAAACCCACATTTTGCGCACAACCAATTTTTCACACACAAGTTTGATTTTCTGTGCACATGGCGCAAACATATCGGGTTTTTTGCGCGCCTCTTGCCTCTGCTGATTTTCAGTATTTCTTATCTGAGACACATCTTGCGCGAAAAACTCACCCAGCTATTTCGCGCACAACATTTTTCTGCATGCATTCCCATTTTTCCATGCACAGCCCTGGTTTTTCGTGCAGCCCATGCCTTTTCCATTTTTCGATGTTCTAATTTCGAAACACCTCTTGCACAAAAAACCTCGCTCCACTATTTATCACACAATGATCTTTTTTGTGCACAATTCACCTATTTCGCGCACCACTTCCTCTTTGTGTGCACCTCCTTTTTCCAACAACCCATGTCTACATTTTTTGATTTTCAAGCCCAAAAATTTGGAAAACACTGGAGAACAGCACCACCTTCAATATATGCTTTGGAAATAATCTTCATGATTATTTTATGTGATTTTACTTCTTCAAAAACTCTTCTTCTTTCATCACAAACTCCACTACCATGATATATATCCTTTTATAGATCAGCTTTAGCATCGTCAGATTTTGATACAATGTGAAATGCACAGCCATCTCAGAATGACAAGCCCTTCCACACTCTCTTCTTCTTCAACTGTCATTCTCTACTTCATGCAAATCATATGATTCTATTCTTTAAGTAGGCTCTTACATGGTTCTCATGCAATCATGAAGAATTTCATGGTCTTTATAAAATCCCCATTCTTCTTCAATCATCCTCAGATAGATTATACCTCACCATTCTTCACTATTGTAAACAATGTGTCACCTTTGACACAAGTTCTTTTAATTTATGATCAATACAACAATCATTAGAATTTCCATTCCTCCATTTCATTGGAGTACTTTTTGATCTCCTTCATTTTGATCTTCATTTAAAACTACTAACAAAAAATACAACCTTATACACAAATTGGTCCCAATAATCTCCCCCTTTGTATTTTGTTTTCAATACCTTAAATATATCCTAAAATGAATACATCAATGTCAAAATGAGAATCTTCTCTAGATCAGCTTTAATTTTCAAACTTTTATTTCACTTTCTCTCCCCTTTATTGACAATAAATACAAAGTTCATGGTAGAGAGGGTATCAATCTATACTTAAGAAATGTTTCATCAATTATTTCACTCTAAGTCTACTTGAGCAATGCTCGGTGTAGAAAACAAGAGGATTTTATTTAGACAACAAGGTTGTCCATTATTCACTGGTCATGATACCACATGAGATGAGAACTCATGTATTTTGTCTTTAATGGTTTACCACTTTCATTTAGGGATAAATAAATCGAATGTGATAGGGAATAATCAACCTGAAACTCCTGCACTCACTTCAACAAACAGATCAAAAACATTCAAGTGCAATTGGCAGGATAAGTGGCCTTGGGGAACTTCCATTCTTCTTATGTCATTGATCAATTCAGTTACTCCCCCTTTATAGAATGATCTTTGTTCTGAGTAACCAAGGATGAGAGATTGAGAAATGACATACCTTTTCCAATGACATGTTCTTCAAGAAATTTCTAGAGTAATTGCATTTAATACCAAATGGAGTTGATACTGATTGAAACAATAATTTTGGAAGCTTCTTCATTTTTCTCCCCCTCAAGGGGAACACTCCTCGTCATCTTCATCAAGAGTAATCCTTTATCATCTTAATATTTTAATATCAATTGAAGAATCTTCCAAGGATGGAAACTTCTTCAACTTAGCTATCAAGAGTTGACAGCATTCACTACTTCTCAGGTTCTCTCCTTAGAGCATGCTTCACCTTCAATTCCCTGTATTATTAGCACAAATACAATACACAAATGATTAAGGGAATAAAGTAGTTCCTCCTTGCTTCATCAATATGAGTTGCATGGTTGAGATGATTTTCTCAACCAAGTTCCTCCATTTACTCTAGTCTTCATGCTTACATATTTGAACGTATGTTGTGATATCTGTTGATGTGGCATGGCTCTCTTCACATTCTCTTCTGATTTGTGTAGAGAATTGTTTTGCTTAACAATCATCATGAATGATACCTTATTACTCCTCTTAAGTACTGCTTCTTGCTCTGGTATTAAGTTTAGACAACCTTTTGAAATGTGACCAGATTTCATACATCTCTCACACAAAACTTCTTTAACAAATGTGGTTTTCTTGGTTTTCAATATCTCATGCACTTTATCTTCATCATGGGAAAGTTTTACTTTTCCTTTAGCACCAACCTTGGCTTTTTCATCTTCATGTTTCCTCATTATTTTCAAATCTTCTGTCCAGATGACTAACATGTCAGTTGGAACTGTTGCAGCACGTTTGGATCTTCCACATAGGTTCATCTGATTTTCATCCCTCTTAGTTTCTATTTTGGATGAATGGCCCTTCAATTTCATGGATCTAAAATCCCAGGTCTTCTCAGCTTCCCTACTTGAGATATTCTTGGGTAAATGTGTGTTCACAATATTCTTCTAATTTCTTCCCAAGGTACATACTTTATGCTTGGATGGTATCGGAGGTCTTCTTTTCTTATTGACAGCGAATTCATGTTGAGATAGACATGTACATACCTTGTGACCACTGCCGTTGCATACATCACAGAAGTTATCAAGCATTCCAAATCTGTTTGAGGTAAACAAATGCTTTTGGACCTGCAACTATTGCTTATTATTCTCTGGCTTTATTCCCTTTGATACATTCTTTCTTTGTGATTTTTCATTTAAGGGATTGTACCAACAATCCAGTACACAATGCCCAAATCTGTTACAGCACCAACATTGACCCACAAATATTTTCTTCTTTATATCTTCTGTATGAGGTTGTTGGGACTTCTTATGGATTTTTTGTGCTCTATCTGAGGAACTATATTCCTCCTTTTTCTTCCTATCTAACATAGCCATGGTGGTAGGTTTCTTATCCTTGCCTTTCCTCATCCATACTTGTTTAGAATTTTTCTTCCAACCTGTACTTTTTGTAGAAATACATTTAGAAACAATAGTACAAGTTTATATGGATGGTACCTTCACTTTATTAGCTTCTTGTAATAGATCAGTGAGTGAAGTCATGATCTTCTTATCACATTTTAGAGGTATTTTGACAGTAGATTCATCCAGTGAGCATTGAGTACCAGTAGTAACTGATTCTTGAGATGGATAATCAAGATTTGTCATAATATTCTTATCACATGTTGGAGGTATTTTAGCTTTAGAATCCTCCAATGGACATTGAGTACTAGCATCACCTATTTCATTATTTTTTGAAGCCTCAATATGTGTCTTCTCAAGATTTTTCAACTGGGATTCCAATTTTTGACTTTTAATATTGAGGATTATCTTATGATCATCAATCATGATCATATTCTCTTCACAAGTCTTCTTCAATATTTCAACCTCGTCTTCATGCATCTTAACTTTGTTTTGTAACAAAGATTCAAGTTCTCTGAATCTCTTGGAAGTTTCTTCCAAACAAAAACTCTTTACTTTAGTTCTCTTCTTCAGCTCAGCTTTAAGTGCATGGATCTTTTCTTCTAGAGTCTTATTGACTCCCTATTTTTCTTCAAAGACTTTAATCTGTTTGGTGAGCTTTAATCATTCAAGAATTTTTCCTTCCAAGCCCTTTTCCACATTATCATCTTATCTTTCCAATCGGTTGATCTCAACCTGCTTTCATTGAAATATTCTAAAAACAGCAGCAACTCTTTCTTTAGGAATATCATCTAGATAACTTATTAATTTCTCTTAATCACTTGAGATAGAAGTGTCTTTATTTACTATGGTAGAAACACGATCCCCTTTCACAATACTTTCCAATACTTATATTTATTCATTATTGGAAGGGCATGGAGAACAAGACATTGTATCTTCTTTGGACATGAGGGACTTCTTCAACTGCTTCTTCTCTTTATTTTTCCTATTTGTCATGGTCTTGCTAGATGTAGGATACTACTCATAAATGACTGAATCTACATCAATATTGCACTTCATTGTTGACTTTAGGAAATAAACCCAAATCCTCTTCTGAATTGAATTATTATAATGTATCCAATATACGTGAACCTTTCCCTCTGATACCACTTGTAGGACCTTGGGACACCCTGAGAGGGTAGGGGTGAATCAGGGTGTCAGCTTTTTCTCTTAATGTGATGGATCTTGTTCCCATATTGGTAGGAACTTTTTAAACTTGTGTGATGGATATGATCAGCAATCGAACGTTCACATGTAATGAGTTGACACAACACTTTTACTTGGTTCACCACTAAGGTCTACGTCCAAGGAGCATACGCCGATAGGTTTCTAGTCGTACCTAATTCCACTATTCTTCACTAGTTGTGGATTACAATGGTTCGGGCACACTCACACTGTCCTAGGATCACTGCCTTTACAAAAGTTCAGGGATAGCTCACTGCGTCCCTCGGGTCACTCCCGTTGACTCCCCCTTGATCACTACCTTTGGTGAAGTCCCACTCAGTTTATAGACGTGAAGGTCTCTTCAATAGAAAAGAATTGAAGTATTTGTCTCCTATTCAGCATGAGACAATTCTTGCATCAGAGTCCTGAATTAATGCACTTTTTTGTATTCAATATTCTACTTTAGTGTAATAACTGAATGCACTGAATATCCTTCTTCTCTTCCTTTAATTTCCAATACCGACACTTGAGTGTATCGGTATACTTCCCTCTTTCTATGAAGATCTGAGTTTAGTTGCACAAATCTTTCTTTTTCTCTTTACAATGCACAAAGAGGGTGTTAAACACCAGTTGTGTGTGTGTGATACTACTTCTCTTCATAAAACCAAATGGTTCATTATTCTTCCATCTTTTCTAAGAAGCTTTGAGAGTGATAAGAACCTATAAAAGTCATGTGGGACCCCAAAATTTTTGGCACACCCTTATCAGTGTATTGCGTGTAAAATTCAAACCTTGTGTGTAAAAATACCTTTTGGTGTGAAAAATCCTTTTCACGCAACTCTTCTTTTTCGCACAGAACTTCTATTTTTCGCACAACACTTTCTTTTTCTCACAACACTTCCTATTTTCACGCACCACTCTATAATTAAATTTTTCTACGCGTTAGAGCTTGGGATTTTTCTAAGTGTCAAGCCTCTTCTAATGAGAGGGGTTCACCTCATATTTATAGGCATTTTTTACCCCACGCATAAAACCCCTTCCTGTGCATAAAATTGTCTCTTAGTTCTTTATATTACGTGTACCTTTCTTTTATTCTCATGAACCACCTTTATTTTTCACGCACCTCATGACTTTTCCATTTTTCATCTTTCTGAACCTGAAGCCTCTCTTGCGCGTAAAACATTAAACCCACATTTTGCGCACAAACAATTTTTTGCGCACAAGTTTGATTTTCCGCGCACATGGCACAAACATCTCTAGCTTTTCGCGCGCCTCTTTTCTTTTCCGATTTTTAGTATTTCTTATCTGAGACATGGATTTTGCGAAAAACTCACCCAATTATTTCGTGCACAACATTTTTCTACACGCATTCCCATTTTTCCACGCACACCTCTAGTTTTTCGCACAGCCCATGCCTTTGCCATTTTTCAACATTCTGATTCTGAAGCACCTATTGCACGAAAAACCTCACTCCACTATTTCGCACACCACGCTCTTTTTCGTGCACAATTCTCTTATTTCACGCACCACTTCCTCTTTGTGTGCACCTCCTTTTTCCAACAACCCATTTCTTCATTTTTCGATTTTCAGGCCCAAAAATTTGGCAAACACTGGAGAACAGCATCACCTTCAATATATGCTTCGGCCATAACCTTCATGCTTCTTTTTTGTGATTTTCCTTCTTCAAAAACTCTTCTTCTTTCATCGCAAACTCCACTACCATGATATATATCCTTTGATAAATTAGATTTAGAATCATCAAATTTTGATACAATGTAAAATGCACGACCATCTCAGAATGTCAAGCCCTTCCACACTCTCTTCTTCTTCAACTGTCATTCTCTACTTCATGAAAATCATATGATTCTATTCTTCAAGTAAGCTCTTGCATGGTTCTCACGCAATCATGAAGAATTTCATGGTCTTCATCAACTCCCCATTCTTCTTCAATCATACTCAGATGGATTATACCTCACCATTCTTCACTGTTGTAAACAATGTGTCACCTTTGACACAAGTTCTTTGAATTTATGATCAGTACAACAATCATCTAAATTTACATTCCTCTATTTCATTGGAGTATTTCTTGATCTCCTTCATTTTTGATCTTTATTGACAACTATTGACAACAAATACAACCTTATACACAAAGTGGTCCCAATAGAATTCAATTTCACTACACAAGAAATCTCATTCACAAATAAAATCTCCTAAAACCATGAGATTCATCATATAGTGATCATTGAATATATAACCTTGGATTCAGACTCTTCTTATTCTTTCTATTTATCATAGCTGAAAAACTCAACATAATATCCACATAGTGATTCACTTTTAATTCTTCATTTTTTTTACACTATTAGATCCTAATAAAATATTCAAGTTTAAAAATCCTGAAGAATTGGACTAAAATTTCCATGCAATGAAAAATAAATATCTGCATACTCACTACCTCATTTAAATTCACAATAAACTCAGGTCTTATTTTCTGTTATGATATTCAAATATCAAAAAATATCAGCATCCAAAAAAACACTTCAGTTACAACCATTTGAAATTCACACATGTGACTATGTAACTCACATATAACACGGTGTAGAAATCATCTACATGGCTCATTTAGTTATGTGGGAAGTTTGGTTACATGTCTCACAACAGCTACTCAAAAATTGGCTATGTGGCTCACATTATATGATTTTCCTACATCACTAAAATGACTACATGATTTTCCTACATCACTGAAATAACTATGTGAATAATTTGGATACATGAAAGGTCATATTTTTCTACATAGATGAATTTGGATATATTGTTCACATCAGATACATAGCAATCAGCTATGTAGACCCATAAAAACTCCATACTTGTCTCAAATTAGCTCAGAACCTCTTTAATCGACTTACATACCTTCTCAAAAACGCTTTTTAACACTATGAAACTTTCATCCATGATATATGTACCATAAAAACCAAATCAATCACCACTAGAATTAGTGATCGTCTCAAAATATTATTTTCAACAAATACAACAACCCAAACTCACCATGAGTCATGGGATCTTCAACCATATTTAAACAAAGCCGCAAATCTATGGGGTTATTCACTTACGGTGAAAGATTTTTTAAATACATGTCTGAACCATAAAATATTTCTATCTAAACCTTATGACCATTTGTCTCAACTTTATGCTTTGGTTGTCCTGACTTTACATGATACCAACCAACCATATGATAATTCTAATACTTAGCCAATCTCAATCTATTAACTCAAAGCTTCTCATAACCTCTTCAAATCACCTATGAACTACCTAAAATATTTCTATGAATTATCATAATAATTCCAATCCATTTTCATCTCATTCCAAAGGTATTTTATAGCATATAAGTATTCAATATTGAGTATTTCAAATATTTTACTGTCTATAGTTTCCATATTCACTCCATCCAACTCAAACCTTAATCAAAGAGTATTTCCTCACTAATTCCAACATCCATCATGCTTGGTAAAAATGGGATGGATTATCTAAAAAATTCAGCTAGAATTTACTTCCATGATAACATGAAGTAGACGGTACTTCAATATTCAACACTTGCCTTTGACATTATGATCATCTCTCCAGTCGTCTGATGTGGGGTTTTCAAATTGAATCTATCCAGCCAGTTATTCAAGGGATCCATTGTGTATCCTTTTCTATTTATGATAGAATCACCTTTAGCTTCATTTGGATGGGTGGATAATTTCTCTATCATCCATGATCTCCAATACATATATTGACATTCTCATTGAGAACAAATACAATCACAATCCAATGGTAATTTCATATTGGATTCTGTACTGTTTTGATTTTTATAAAAGTTGCAGACCATTTTTTTTATTCCTTTGTTTGGACCTAATAATGAATACTGAGGGATTCAAGGAGGTCTCAGGGGTGTTCAGGGATTGTTCAGAGCCCAAATCCCTGAAAATTAAAGAGTCGGACTAGGTCGCATGGTTAGTATAAACTGTGCAACTCAGCCCGCATGGTTTCTCTAACCATGTGGCTACTGATAGTGGGGTTTTGGGGGGATGAACGGTTTGTTTGCAACTGTGCAACCCCAAGTGCATGACCATGTGGTGTTGTAGGTCTCTCACACAGAGACCATTTTCACAGTTGGCATACGATTTGGCCAACCGGGCGGCCAAACTATACACCCCTTTCTATGTATGTGAAATTCCCTTTTCCCCATTAAAATGTTTAAAATCACTCATCCCTCTTTTCCCATATTCCTTCCAGCAGACTGCTCCTCCCTTACACATGGAGCTCTCCCTTCCTCCTTGCTGGGGATCAAGATATCTCCTCCATTCGTCATCCAAATTTCTTATCGTCGGATCCATCAGAAAGCTGTCATTAATTTTTATGATCCTCTCCCTTATTTTTTCTCTTTACTTGCATCCTTTATTTCACTATTTAGGTGTGGCCACTTTTTCCCTATTTTCAGGTCATTTGATGATTTCTTTGTTTTCTCTCATTCTATATTGATTCAAGCTTCGAAAATGGATGACTAGTGGAGTGCTACTAAATCAAGTTAGGTGATCCAGGTCTTTCCCACTCATTTATTCACTTTTTAAATGATGTGTCATTATTCCATGTGTCGGACCCTTCCGGTAATGCCTCAAATGTGTTTAATAAATTAATTTAATTGGTTTACCATGTCATTTTTGACCTTATCCTATGGTGAAACCCATTTTTGGGTTTTTTGACTCATCATTTTCCACCCCTTTGGGTGTTACCACATTTAATGTCCTATTTTCCCATGCTTGGGATGATAACCACCATGTGTGTGTGTTCACTCGTGATTAATTTCATAACTAGGGAATTGAATTAAGTTAAATGTTTGTCCATGAGATAGTCCCTTGAGCTAGATGCATCATGCTTTATAATTTAATGATTGTGCTTAACGCTTCACCTTAGATGATTCATTTCTTGCACAATGTTATTATGCTTGGTGCCTTGTTCTAAATGCCTTATTCCATGTTTGATGTCTTGAACTGAATGACTTGACTAGCTTGGTAGCTTTTGTTATTTAAATGCCTATTGGTGACATTTGAATGTATATGTTATGCCTTGTGATATGTACCTTGGTTTTTATGCCTCACCTACTACGGAGCGGAAGAGAACACGGATCCCAAATTAAGTACGTCATAGATTGAATCACCATGTTTAGTTTGGATTTACTTGATGCTCCAGAAGTGATACTTTAGCTTGCCTTTTATGGGATCTTCGGGTAGATTAATTATACTCGTGAGTGGCACTGGGTCCCTAGGGAAGCAACTGTGGATGGACTCATTGGCAAGATGGTTATGTCATGCCTCGGGTGATACCCAGTTCCCTATGTGAGATACTTGGTACGGACTCAGATTTCACCATGAAATTAGTGATACAAGGGATGCCTTTATGGGTTTTCTTGGACGGACTCGGTGGCATTGGTTATATCAGAGACTCTTGTAGTGACCCTTGGGATTATTTATAGATCAACTTGGATGATCTCAATACTCAAACATTGGATTTGACGGATTGATTACTTGCATCATATGTTATGTTTCTTATTTATATCTAGAGCATGCTTGTATGATGTCATGGAGTTGCGACTGCCAAGACAAAGCACAAGATTAGGGTCTTCCTACCTTGGTTGATCTATTTATGATGGCCTATGTATTTACCATATCACTTGTATAGGTTTTCCCTTGGTTTATACATCTGTCTTAGGTTGAAGTAGGTGGTATCCATCGGGTGTCCATTTTGGAGCTCGAACTGGAGTGTTTAATTAATTATTTATCTATTTTCAAGCATTCGTTATTATGGAATAATGATAATTTATTTATCGCACGAAATGGATTGATCTAGACACCATTGGTGGTGTCCTGTAGAGATTGTATCTCACACCCTTCTTGGGATGCCTTTGGTACCCAAGAAGACTACATAATTACAGGTATTGATAAAGGGAATCATGCGGCTTCTGATGCGTTATTGATTTATGGCATTAGGATGGATTATGGGGCATAGGACCAAGAATATGATCAAGATGATTATTATAGAAGTTTTTGGTCCTTTTTGGTATTTTTTATAGCATGCGGTATATGTCGGTATCCCATTTTCTATGTGTACACACTTTTTGTATATCATGATCATCATCATCATTTGGTATCTATTGTTTATTCATATTTTTTCAATTGTTTACTTATTTCTTGGTTTATTTACATAATTTTTACAGCTATCTATTTATCATTTTTGCTTCTAATATTTATTATCTTTATCTGTTTTTGTTCTCAGTCTGATCTATGAGGTCATAGTCTCCCCATAAACAGACCCTAGTCCCTCGCTACTAATCGAAATCCTCTGGCATTCGGGGAGGCATGTTTGAGGTCTTGTGGCCACTGTCTCGAGGTACTGTTGAGTGGAAACTAGGTTAGAACACTAAAGATGTAAGAACTAGAATCTTAATTTTAGGTATGGATCTTGATTTCGGGTTATTTTTTAGGAAAATGAAGAAATTGGGTTTTTCTAAGTACACGTCGTTTACTTCTTAGTACACACCATGTACTCGGTGGCTGCGTACAGCCGTGTACTGGCCATGTAACATCCAATTACATGGCCATATGATGACCTAGAAGACTACTTACGTCGGGGCTGATTGAGGCTAATACACGGCGTGTACTATTAATGAACATGTTGTGTACTTTTATTTTTATTTTATGAAACAAATAGGGGTCACATCTCATCTTTAGAAACACCTTCTTCTGGAAGTGGTTTGTACAGGAGCACGATGAAAGGGCTGACGAACTCTAAATCCCTCCTGATTCTCAGTCTGACCTCCGATTGAGACGTCGTCATGTGCGTTGGAATCCCACCGGTGAGTTCTCAAATCCCCTAGATACTTTATTCCCGATTCTTCCTCTCTCATGAGTTATTCAAGGTTGGGAATTTTTCACCTTTTTGTAGATCTACGACGATTGAGGCTGATTCAAGGATTGACATTCAAGAGTATCGATCGTGAGATATCAAGGTAGGTGTTTTGTGCCTTTATTTGTTTATATTTGGATTATATATGCTTAAAGTACCGCATACCCATGTTTGGTGTATTGCATGTTTTGGAATTAAACCCTATTTATTACCTGTTATGGTTTGATTGATTGATAAAGGGTTGTTGATTATGCGTGAGGTTAAGCACCTTGTTACGAGACACCCCAAGGGTGTATTTCCATTGTTTGATTGATTATGGTCATTTGGTCTAGAATTATTGTTATTATTTTCTTGTTTTCCATGCCTTGTGTTGTTAGGATGGAGTTACTGATTGTTTGAGATACATGTGATATGCATTGTGAAAGTTTGACCAAGGGGAATTTGACTGTGATAGCTTCTTGAGGTAGGGTCATTTATATATGAATTGTTGGTATGTTGACCCAGAGGTATTAACTGTGAGAGCTTCCAGGTGGTCATCAGCCTGGGGGTTTAGACCGTAAGAGCTACCCAGGTGTTCATTTATAATTTATTGATGCTATGTTGACCAAGGGGTATTGACCGTATGAGCTGCCTAGGTGGTCATTTGTAAATGATTAGTACTATGTTAAACCATAGGGGTTAGACTATAAGAGCTACCCAGAGGTCCATTATTACATGAATTATTATTATGATAGACCAGGGGGTTAGACTATGAGAACTTTCCCAAAAGGGTTGTTATTGAATAACTGAATGATGGGGACGTGTCTGCCAAGCCAAAGCACAAGCTTGGACTCGGTCTTACTTGATTGTTTAGATAGTCTTATGAGACGTATGTTGTTACTATTACACATGGGATACAGATCTTAGGCTAAATCCCAAGTTTTAAATGATTCAATGGATGAATAATGAATGTTAAATAAATGTAATTGAAAACTGTAGGACTGTTTACTTTTGAGTACTTCCTAGTTTATTGCTTCATTTTTTCATATTAGTTGCTATATAAATTCACTAACAATTAGGCACAAATATTTTGGCAGTTGCCTACTGGGATTCATCTCACACCCTATTTGGGTCATTTTTTTGGACCCAAACAGATTATATGGTTGTAGGTATAGATAAGGAAAAGTTCCCTTCTTCATTAGGTACTTGATTGCTATTGGATCTTGAGAGCATGGGACCAAGATGAGGCTTGTGATTCTATTGGAGTTTAATTTTTTTCTATAATTTGGTTTCAATATTGTATTTCCATCATTTTTCCTTCTTTGGATTCTTTCCTAGACACATGTGACATGAATCATTTATATATGCTCCATTTGTTTTATTACTATCATTCTTCCATTGTTTACTTCTATTTTATGGTATTACTACTTCCGATATTGTTTACTATTTTCTTTATGTTATGTATGCTCTGCTAATGAGAGCATAGTTTCCATAACATCACACCTTGGCCCTCGCTGCTAGTTGGAATCCTCTAGCATTTGGAAAAATTCACTTGAGGTCATGTGACTAATCGGGTTTGAGGCACCTTTGGGCGGCACCCAGATCTGAGAAATTACAAAATGGTATCAGAGAGATTTTATTTTCTGCTTTTCCTTACTATTTGGAGCCTATATAATGGGATAAGAAGTAATAGGTAGTTGGTAATAAGTTTTTTCCAAGAGTAGCTAACCTGTGTACATGGAAAAGCCAAGTTACCTCGAATATTGCAATTTTTTCTAGTATTGTAATTAATACAGTTGATTTGATTTCACCATTGGGTGATTCACTTATTTTGTGTTATTATGATTTATATTATTGTAGTTCTATTTTTGTTTCAACCCAATGAGATGAGGGTATTCCATCTCATGCATCATATAGACACTTTCTAGAGATCACATGTCATGCATTCTTTTCATGCCATTTAAGGTGCATTACTGATTGCATGATGTTGTGATAGATGTTGTGCTAGATATGCATGATGTTGTGATAGATGAAATGATATAAATACCTATTATTTTTATAAGGTATTGGATATGTAAAGTTTCTTTTGTATGGATGCCAAACTTTGGTCCCTGAGGTGTTATGGACCCTCTCGGATCGAAATTTGGTGGACCATGTTTGAACTTTAATTTAATTTTGTTAAGATATGACATGAATAAGGATGAAAAACTTTAATTAGCAGGGAGTATGGGCTCTCACAGATTGGAACTTGGCATGCCTTAACCAAAATTTTAATATTTTAGGGGTTCCGAAGAAGTTTCAGAGGCTTACTATCCGGAAACCCAGACAACACGGTGTGTGATGTTATGAACACATGCCATGTGTTCTTCTGTTCTGGAAGAAACAACTTTTCTTAAGTAAACATCATGTACTGTATGTATATGCCTTGTAGTTATTGACCGTGTGACTGACTATGTGAGCAGAGACACGGGGTTGATAAATGCTTGGTAGAACACGCCGTGTACTAGGAGTACACACCGTGCTGTGAGAGATCATATATTCAACTGTGTGACTAATGACACGGGTGGATGAAACTTGGGTTGTACACATCGTGTCTAGATTATACACTCTGTGTAGTGATAAAACATGTATTCAGCCGTGTGAATAATGAAACAGGTGGATGAAACTTGGGTTGTACACACCATGTCTAGATTATACACTCTATGTAGTAATCAACCGTGTATCTGGCCGTGTGACTAACGACACGGGTGGATGGAACCTTGTGGTACACATTGTTTCTAGGGTGAAGACATTGTATAGTGTTACACCAGGAGAAACTGTGTGGTTCCAGCTGTGTGGAGGAAAAACCCAGGTTGTTGAGTCTTGTTAAGGACACGCCGTGTAGATTAAGTACACCCCATGTAGTTTTCCATAGACAGAACTCGTGTGAGTCTGGTCGTGTAGACGAACATGGCTAGGAGGGAAGACTTGAGTACACGTCGTGTTCTGGGATGGCACATCTTAAACCTGTGATGTTTACACACCTAGGAAGGCGTGGGTACACACCTATGTAAGAGCGTGAGTGTACACACCGTGTATGAGTTATACACGTCGTGTAGTGATCTTTTGTACCCTTTGAGGGTATGTTCCTGTTTTATTCCCTGATGTTAGTTTTAGACCTATGAGTAGACCTTTCTAAGTAGTTTTTCATGTAGATCATGATAGTGGAACCTGTGGAGTGTTATGAGGACTCCTAATAGGTTTGTTGGGGTTTCTTTTCTAAATGTAGAGGTTTTTCCTCTAGTTACCATTTGCAGTTGTCTCATGGGAGTGAGACCAGTGCGTAAATGATTGGTTGGGTGTTCGGACCAACCTAATTGAGACCTTTGATCTGAGATGAGCTGTAATCTATCTCTCATGACGTTTTTCTTTTAAGGTCATTTTCCATGTGATATGTGCCTTCTGGCCTATGAGGCCATGATACCTGTTGCTTCTAAAAAGTCCTTAGTAGGATCCCTCATTTGTGTACCGTTTCGAGGATCCCTATCGTGGTATGCCCTTGTTTTTTATAGTTCGAAGATCTCTTATAGGATTCCTCTGCTTACATGCTTTGGAAGGGGGTTTTAATAGAATGAACTGCTTATGTGTTCATGCTTTGTGTGGTTAAAAAACTGCTATTGGGTTCCCTTTTTGAGGAACCAAGTTGGTTTAATAAGATCCTTGAAGGTTTCCTTGGTTGTTAAAAAGGATCTTACTTGCTAACTTAACGTTTGTGATATAATGTTAGAGTTGTTAAATTTTTTAAAGGAAATTTGGTGAGACTTTCTTGTTTTACTTTGATCTGTTGAACTAAAGTAGTTTCCCAGGGGATTTTGATCCTAGTGAATCTATTTTGTGTAACCTAGTAGTGGAAGTTGATGCTTATTCTTCATAAGATACTAGCCCATGGTAAGTAGTACTCTTAGAGTTGGTTTTCTTGTTTTCAACTGAGAGATTTTGATGTTGGTGCAGTCTAGGTGTCGTTGTCCCTGGTAGGAATTCTGGTTTTAAATGGCATCCTTGTTCAGAGGGGTGGTCATTGTGCCATGGCTTTTGATGTGGGAATAATCTTTAGGATCGCTTGGTTCTCCAGGTTAGACATACCTTGAGCATGGTCAGCTGTTGGGAGGTCATATAAACCTCCCTTTTCTTTAGTGATGGACAACTTGGTATGTCATCACCCGAGTTACGGGTTTTTTAAATGATGTGCTTTTGAGCCAATTCTTGTGTGATCCACCTGGTACTAGGATGCATAGGGTGGACAGCCTATGCATAGTACCCCAAAATGTGTCATTGATCTTGTAAACACAAGGTAGTGTATGTCAACATATGTGATATCCATCGAGTATTAAATGTTTAAATGGGTCATTGAGTTCAGTTACATCGTTGATATTTGAGTTGTAGTGTATGTTCTTGGGTTATCTCTAGTGTAGAGTGACCTAAGCGTTATGGAGCCTTTTTCGTCCCACTACTTGGGAGGACTTTTTGGGTCATGGGTGTTTTGACATTTCAGTCAGTTTATCTTTTCGACTTCATGCCAAGTGATGTGACATGGTGATCATGATTCATGGAATGACACACATGCATTTAAGTTGCTTCTAAACTAGCTAATTTGAGAGTGGATAGTCCTTCTCGACATATAATACACTCCTAGGTAGGGAGTGTCACGTCGGTTCTATTTCAAATGTATTCCTTCTAGGTAGAAGGATCGCAATAAAGGACCATTCGGAACTGGTCATTTTTACTTGAATTATTTTGAGGCTTGAAATTATTATTTCATATTGGTGCTTGCTAGGCATAACAATGTTGTTGTGATCGGTTAAATGATGATATGTCGGTAAGTAAAGCCGAGTTTCCTTCATTAGTTCAACCAGTAGTGGTTTGGATATCATTTTCTGGTAATCTTTGAAGTCCTATTAGTGTTCTCTTTCATAAGAGGTGAGCATGTACCCTATCTTGACATCATCCTGGGTGCACTAAGAGAGTTTCGGTTATACATCGTGCTATAGTTGGAAGTCATTATACTGGTTTGTGATCTATTTCTGTGTTGTTCACTAGATGTGTAGTTTCAGTAGAGGCTTGGTTAATCTTGAGTGATACCTTAGTTCCCATGTAAGAACACCTTGGACAGACTCTTAGTGTCTACTGCTACCTTAACGTCACCACCAAGCGGATTTTGTTCTAGGTTAAGTCAGTTTTCTTATGTGGACTTTTGAGATTTACACCAAAGTCCCACTTGTACGGGGAGTATGGACCACCTTGGTGAGTTCCTTAGACTTTGGGTTAATTAATCTGAGGTTATCTCAAACTTTTAGTTGGGCTCAGGTGTAATTCTTAAAGAGGTAATAATTCTAATGGGATGGATCTGGAATTATGTTTTGTTCATGTTGTGGTATGAAATTTTTAGTGATCAAGGGATGGTGTGAAATAAGAGCATCACTAAGATACAGATGTAGGATTCAATGAACGGGTTCATTGTGAGCATGTGGTACCTTGGGAAAAGGTATAATATTTCTATTTCAATATGTCGGCCTTCTAAGCCAGGTGTTTCTAAGATAATTCATCTGGTGATGGTTTGACTCATTATTGTTCATGTTCAGTGAGTATGGTTTGAGTGAGCTAGTTTGAACACCCTTCCAGTTAAGGGTGGGTGTGCTGTGAAAATCTGTAATGTCTTTTGAGGAAAGATTGTGTGACCAATTTTGCTGGTGTCATTTTGGGTTTTATCTTTCCTTGCTGTGAGGTCGTGGTTATGACCTCAGTTGTGTTTAGGTTCTCCCAGTTAAAGGAAAACACACCAGTCGCATCGTTGGAACTCTTAGGGGTGCACTTTGTAGAGTTTTTCAAATATTATAGGTATCATGGTAATGATACTGTGTGAGTTTATCTCAATAGTCTCACAAAGGTTTCACATTTCTTGCTAATTAAGGAAACCTTCAGTGTTTATGATCTTAGAAAGTTTTACATCCAAGATATTGTAAGTTTACATGGGGTTCCGTACTCTATTGTTTCAGACAGGGATGCTCGGTTTACTTCTCGTGTCTAGAAAGGACTATAGAAGGCTTTGGGTACACAGGCACTTCTGAGTACAGCTTACCATCCCCAGACAGATGGTCAGTCCGAGTGCACGATTCAAGTTTTGGAGGACATGCTTCAAGTATGAATCTTGGATTTTGAGGGCTCTTGGGAGAGACACATAGCCCTGGTGGATTTTTCCTACAACAATAGTTTTCAGGCAATGATTTATATGGAACCTTATGAGGCTTTGTACGGTAGGCCATGTTGATCACCCCTATGTTGGATGGAGGCAGGAGAGGTAGCTATGTTGGGACCTCATCTTGTCCAGGAGACCACTGAGTAGGTGGAGTTGATTCAGAAGAGGATGGATACTGCATAATCTCACTAGAAATATTATGCTAATCAACGGAGATGACTCTTGGAGTTTGAGGTTAGAGATCAGGTTTTCTTACGTGTCACACCGAGGTTGGGGAACGGGAGGATTATGAGATAGGGGAAGCTTTCACCAAGATACATTGGGTCGTTTGAGATCTTGGATAGATTTGGGTCGGTTTCCTATCGATTTTAGTTACCTAAGAGGTATCGGGCTATGCACGACGTCTTTCATGTTTCTCAGCTACAATGTTACATTTCATACTCGTCTCATGTTTTTCAACCTGAGGAGGTTGAGTTGGAGGTGGATGCATCCTTCGAGGAGCACCCTATTCGGATTGTGGATCACAGCATAAAGGTTCTATATGGTCGGTCTATTTCTCTGGTATGGTTGCTATGGCAGCACGGTCGAGTACAAGATGAGACTTGGGAGAGGGAGGCCGACGTACAATCATAGTGGCCAGAGTTGTTTGAAGTTTCTTCTTCACTACCCTTAGAAGGGCAATTTGGGGATGAATTGTTTTAAGGGGGGAAGTTTGTAAGAACCCAGATCTTCATTTTAGGTATGGATATTGATTTCAGGTTGTTAGAAAGGGAAGAAATTGGGTTTTTCTAAGTACACGTCGTGTACTTCTTAGTACATTCCATGTACTCGGTGGTCGCATATAGTCATGTACTGGCTGTGTAATGGCCAAGTACATGGCCATGTGATGGCCTGGCAGACCGCTTAAGTCAGTCTCGGTTGAGGCTAATACACAGTGTGTACTATTAATGAACACGTTGTATACTTTTATTTTTATTTGATAAAATGGAGTGGGGTCATGTCTCATCTTTGGAAACACCTTCTTCTGGCAGTGGTTCATATAGAAGTGCGATGAAAGGGCCGATGAACTCCGAACCCCTCCCGATTCCCCGTATGACCTCCGATTGAGAAGTTTTCGGATGCGTTGGAATCCCACCGGTGAGTTCTCTAATCCCCTAGAGACTTTATTCTTGATTCTTCCTCTCTCATGAGTTATTCAAGGTTGGGTGTTTTTTACCTTTTTGTAGATCTATGCCGATCTAGGCTGATTCAAGGGATGACGTTCAAGAGTATCAATCTTGAGACATCAAGGTAGGTGTTTTGTGACTTTAGTTGTTCTTATTTGGATTATATATGCTTAAAGTTACACATACCCGCATTTTGGGTATTTTTTGTTTTGGAATTAAACCCTATTTATTACCTGTTATGGTTTGATTGATTGATAAAGGGTTGTTGATTATGCTTGAGGTTAAGTACCTTGTTACGAGACACCCCATGGGTGTGTTTCCCTTTTTCGATTGATTATGGTCGTTTGGTCTAGAATTCCTATTAGGATTTCCTTTTTTTCCATTCCTTGTGTTATTAGGATGGAGTTACTGATTGTTTGAGATTCCTGTGATATGCATTGTGGATGTTTGACCAAGGGGAATTTGACTATGAGAGCTTCCTGAGGTAGGGTCATTTATGTATGAATTGTTGTTATGTTAACCCAAGGGTATTGACTGTGAGAGCTATTAGGTGGTCATTGGACCATGGGTTTATACCGTGAGAGCTACCCAGGTGGTTGTTTATAATTTATTAATGCTATGTGGACCAAGGGGTATTGACCGTGTGAATTTCACAGGTGGTTGTTTGTAAATGATTAGTGCTATGTTAGACCATAGTGATTAGACCATGAGAGCTACCTAGAGGGTCATTATTACATGAATTATTGTTATGATGGACCATAGGAATTATACTGTGATAACTTTCCCAAAATGGTTGTTATTGAATAACTAGATGATGGTGATGAGTTTGTCAAGCCAAATCATAAACTTGGACTCAGACTTACTTGATTGTTTAGATGGTCTTTTGAGACGTATGTTGTTACTATTACATAGGGGATACAGAGATTAGGCTAGATCCCAAGGTTTACATGATTCAACGGATGAATAATGAATGTTAAATGAATGTAATTGAAAACTGTAGGACCGTTTACTTTTTTCTTCATTTCTGCGTATTACCTGCTATATAAATTTACTGACAGTTAGGAATATATCTTTTGGTGGTTGCCTACTGGGATTCGTCTCACACCCTGTTTGGGTCATGTTTTTAGATCCAAACAGATTATATGGTTGCAGGTATATATAAGGTCAAGCACCCTTCTTCATCAGGTACTTGATTGTTGTTGGAGCTGGAGAGCATGGGACCAAGCTGAGGCTTGTGATGATATTGGAGTTTACTTGTTTTTTATACTTTGGTTTCAGTATTTTATTTCCAGCATTGTGACTTGTTTATATTCTTTCCAAGACACATGTGACATGCATCATTTATATATGTTTCAGTTGTTTTATTACCATCAGTCTTCCATTGTTTACTTATGTTGTATGGTATTACTGCTTACTGTAACGCCCCGACCCCAGTTACCCAGAGTCGGTGCATTACTTCATAGCATTGGCATGATCACAAAATATCAAGTCTCGAAAGACCGATTAGTTTAGTAGCCTTGGAAACACTAGATACATTCATAAATGTTACAATACATCATAAAGTGAAAAACTACAATAACATAGTCTCCAATTTCAACAGTCATATCCCCTTCAGACTATCCCTGCAGGTCATTCATAAAACACTTCTTCACATCCTGGAAAATATTAAAACATTGAAAGGGGTGAGCTCAGATGCTCATTAAGGATAACAATATAGCGGAAGCTTTCATAAATAAACATTAACATTTAAGGCAATGTATAACTAAAACAAAAGCCTTTTTAAACTTGAACTTCAGCATAATATGGCAAAAATAAAATTAAATAATGTCATTTACTTACTCACATAGATATTCTACTAGTCGAATAATCACATATAATATCAATAACCACTTTCATAATGATGGAATGCATAATTCCAGACTATCATAACCACGTATCCAAGGCCTCGTGCCAAGACCACAAATAAGATTTTTTCAAGGCCTTGTGCCAAGACACTAGTTTGTCTCATGAGACCTACCAATGCATCGAGGAGCTATAGCAGGCTCCACCCGTCACTTATTAAGTCCAATTCATTCCTCATACGAACAGGTTTAAACATATCATAAACCATAACATAATCATATCACATAAAATATGCATAAAGGAAACATAACATTTCCACATTTCAATCACAAGATATAAATACAACACATTGATATAATAAAAACACTTTCAAAACCATTTTCAATACCAAAATAGAAGAAAATTAAAACTTGATATTTATTTTTCATTTTTAAAAAATGTTAAGGCTTGTAGAGGAAGCCGAAACTCAAATAATGGTCACGGCGGTGGAGAAGTCATTGTCGCCGCATACGTACGATAAGAAAAACATTCCTTTTTTTCATTTAGTAAAACACTTCGTATAAAAAGATTCCTTTTGAATAAATGTAAAAGTCAAAGGTGTTTATACACCGTATAAATGAAAGATGTGTATAAAACCAAATATGCCTCAATGAAAGGAGATTGAGACGAAGTCCTTACAAAGATCATTTTTTTTAAATAAAATAGATCTATTATGTGTATTCACTATAAGTACACATAAAGAAAGTACAAATACAAGATAGGACATAATAATATCATGACATAATTTGAAAGTAGGAGATTAACCCAAAGAATGGAAATTGGGTTAAGAAGTTCCCTTACCTTGCGTCCTGTATTGACTCGACCGTTATTTAACCTCCTAAATAAAAAAATAGAGTTAATTTATAATTGCTTAAGAACATTTTTTCAAGTTTTTTTATTCCTTTTATATCACTTATTACCATTTTATGAACATTATGTAATTATTTAAGTTAATAACGGTCGTTTTGTCGATCTTGGGTACTTGAGTCAAAAATAGACTTCTTATAATTACAAGTTGTTAATGTGGTGAAATATCCATTATATCTAGAATCATATTCATGATATATATATCATATATCTCATATATATCCAGTATATACATTCATTCATAATATTACATAACATTTAGAGGTAAGAAATGAAATGCACCGTTCATGGAGACGGTAAGCCGTACGTACGCATGAACACTACTTTCATTTCTATTTCATATTTAATGGAATGAAATAATAATGATATAAAGTTATATTATAATTCCAGTATAATATCATATATAATATCATTTATTCCATCCTTTATACATCCCACATATGTCATTAACGATTCAAAACACTTTGAGGGGGCGGTAGTCCGCACTTCCTAAAATGAAAATATCGCGTTTAGCCATAATAGAAACAATAAAGGTATGCCATAAATGAAAAATACAGAACCTTAAGTAAAAAAATAAACATATTATATATCATATATAAATATAGTGACATCTTAATGGCCACCTTTGAAGGTGTTATATGAGTGTTGAACAATCATCGTTTCGTGAGGCAGAAATTCGCCATCCACAGAAACAGTATGTTCTTTAACCATTAGATGTAGGTGTGTGTAAGTGTCGTTCGAATACTTATTATGAAAAAATACTTAGTATATTGAGGATACTGGTTTTTTTACAAAAGAAATGAATAAAAAGAGTTTAGGGGGTTGGATAAGCAAAATAAAACAAAATAACATAAGAGAAGACATTACCTTAAAATCGGGTAACTCTTTTGATTTGGGCCAAAGGCTTCCTTGGGAAGAATTATGCCCAAAGTGAGGCTTCTAGGAGTAAGGGAGGGAAGTTGGGTGAGTATTTGGGCAGAGTTTGGCCGAGCCAAAAGGCTTTAAAAGTGTGAGTAAGGTGGTAGTGGTGGGGGCCTTTTATAAGTGGAGAGGAGGGGCACTCTTGGAATGTCATGAAATGTTACTTTATTAAGAAATGATTTTCGGATTCTAAAGGTAACACAATGATATATTTCGAGTCTAAGGTGATAAGGGTTCGAAATATCCTCATCCAATAGGTTTTTTACAAGTGTAAGCCTTATATTTTACATTATCCTTTCATTTTATTTAAATCGTTAATTAATGAGGTAATCGCGGCATCATCATGGTGTCATAAATAATTTAATTTATTTACTGTCTAAAAATTATAAAAAAAATATCATGATGTAGGAAATCTTTTTAGATTTATAATTAATATTTATAGTCAAAAATATGACTTTTATAACCCCATTTAAAATTGTTTTAGTAAAACAACTTATGTTTGTGACATTTTTATTTTAACTTTAAATAAAAGTTATTTATGTCATTTTCCTACCAAAGTGGCTCCATGGGGTCCCCAAGTTGACCCATGGATTGTCTTGGTCGGACATGACTCATACAATAGAGGTAGGACAACTTTAAAGGTCATTTCATATTTTTATAATACCATTTTTACCTTAAATTTCACTAATTACCTTTAATCGCGATTAATTAAACTTAAAAGTTACTATTCACCAAAAAATTATTTTAATCCCATTGAACCACATTTTACTTCCTAATGACAACCATGTATGTCGGATTTTTGAAAATAAAATCACAGAAGTGGTAATATTTCATTTAAATGAAAAAATCAGTTATTTAACTACCACTTAGTGGTTTCACTATTCATCAAAAATTGAAGTTTTTCAGAATAGTGCCAAAATTTTACCCTAAGCTATAATTGATATTCTGAATTCAAAAATGATGTCTATTTTGAAAAATTCCAAACATATAAGTTGCATTAATTAATTTTCTAATTAATTCCCGATGTCACAACAAATAGCGTGTTTTAAGAAAGAATATCATTCAAAAGATTGACAATTGTTTATGTCCAATTTCAAAGTGAAATTAATTCTAATGAACACCATTAGATAAAATGGTAAAAACATATTCTAATTATACTTTTAAAACACTCAATAGTATAATTTATCACTATAAATTATTTTGATTAAAAAAGTTGTTTTTAAGTATTTTTCACTATTCATAAAAATTTGGAAGTTCTCCAAAAATTACAAAGAATTCAACTTAGGATAATTTCGATATTCCAAATACAAAAACGAAGTCCATTTGGAAAGATAAAATTTATAAAATTTCAAAAAGTAGGTATTACTATTCATAACGGCTACTTTGATTGGTTGTGGTATGTGTTAGAACTCGAAGTTGCGTACAACACACGCTACTGTATTATTCAAAGAGAAGTGTACCGTGGAAGCTTGGGGTGTTACATTCTCCCCTCCTTCAAATAATTTCATCCTCAAAATTTCATATAATATCACTGTATAAAAAGACTCAGGTGATTCTTCATCATAAGTTCATCGGGTTCCTACGTTGTCTCCTCCATCTTATGGTTTCTCCATAGAACTTTTACCAGACGAGTCATCCGGTTTCTCAGCACTTGTTCTCTTGTATCAAGAATCCTAACGGGCTCTTCGCAATAAGACAGATCGGGTTCCAGTTCTAATTCCTCATAGGTGAGTACATGTGTTGGGTCAGGCATGTATTTTCTCAACAGTGATACGTGGAATACATCATGAACTTTGGAGATACTTGGAGGCATTGCCAAACGGTAAGCTACAGCCCTAATTCGTTCTATAATTTCGAAGGGTCCGATGTACCTGGGACTCAATTTACCCTTCTTACCGAAACGTATAACTCCCTTCCATGGTGATACCTTCAAGAAAACATGATCTCCTGCCTGAAACTCCAAATCCTTCCTTCGATTGTCAGCATAGCTCTTCTGCCTACTTTGAGCTGCTTTGATGTGGTTTTGGATTACCTTCACCTTTTCCATTGTTTCCTCCACCAGTTCTGGGCCTATAAGTTTTCTTTCACCAACGCCATCCCAACAGGTTGGTGTGCGACATCTCTTTCCATATAACACTTCATATGGTGCCATCTGAATACTTGAATGGAAACTATTGTTATAGGAAAATTCTACCAGAGGTAAATATTGATCCCACATTCCTTGAAAGTCAAGTGAGCATGATCTCAACATGTCTTCTAAGGTTTGAATAGTTCTTTCTGATTGTCCATATGTTTGAGGGTGGTAAGCAGTGCTCAAACGAAGTTCAGTATCCAAGGCATTCTGAAGACTTTTCCAGAATCTTGATGTGAAATGAGGATCACGATCCGAGAAAATCGATAGGGGTACTCCATAAAGTCTCACAACTTCATTAATATATAGTCTTTCTAGACGTTCAAGTGGTAGATCTTCCCTTATAGCAAGAAAATGTGCTGACTTCGTGAGACGATCAACAATGACCCATATTGTGTCATTCCTTCTAGGAGTCTTTGGTAGTCCCATGACAAAATACATCATAATATTATCCCATTTCCACTCAGGTATGGGAAGAGGTTGCAATACTCCACCAGGCAGTTTCCTTCCAACTTTCACTTGTTGAAAAACCATACATCTTGACACAAAATCAGAAATCTCCCTCTTCATGTTGTCCCACCAAAAATGTCCCTTTAAATCTCTATACATTTTGGTGCTCCCAGGGTGTATAGAGAAATTGGAACTATGAGAATCATCCAACAATTCCCTCTATAAATCCGGTATATCGGGAACATAAAGTCTCCTCCCAAATTTCAAAATTCCATCTTCATACACAAAGTCACTCAATCGCCCATCATTCACAGCTTTAATCTTCTTTTTCAAATCTTCATCATTGGCATGAGAACACTTTATCCTTTCTAGTAAAGATGTTTTGGCAACCATTTGAAAAAAGTTTGATGTTTCACCCTCTATGGTGATTCCCATATCCATCTTTACTAGATCCATGAAAATAGGATCCCTTTCCACTCTCATCATGTTCAAAACTCCATGATCTTTTCTACTCAAAGCATCTGCAACCTTATTTGTCTTCCCTGGTTGGTAGTGTATCGTGCAATCATAATCCTTGAGTAGTTCAAGCCATCGTCGTTGCCTCATGTTGAGTTCTTTTTGTGAGAAAATATATTTCAAACTCTTGTGATCGGTATATATCTCACATTTTTCACCATAGAGACAATGTCTCCATATCTTCAAGGCAAAGATTACAGCAGCTAACTCGAGATCATGAGTAGGATAGTTATGCTCATGAATTTTCAGCTGTTGTGATGCATAGGCAATAACCCTATCATTTTGCATAAGGACACAACCAAGCCCTTTCATTGATGCATCACTATAAATAACGAACCCATCACTCCCTGATGGTAGAGTCAATATAGGAGCGTTAACTAATCTTCTCTTCAGTTCTTCAAAACATTCTTCACACTCTTTTGTCCAGAGAAATTTAACCCCTTTACGTGTGAGCTTCATTAATGGGTTAGCCAATCGGGCAAAATTCTGGACAAAACGTCGATAATAACCTGCCAAACCAATAAAGCTGCGTACCTCAGTTATACTCGTCGGTGCTGGCCATTCTTGGATTGCCTTGGTCTTAGAAGGATCAATGGAAATTCCATCCTTAGAGACAATATGGCCAAGAAAAGAAATCTCCTGAAGCCAGAATTCACACTTGCTAAACTTCCCATATAATTAATGCCTTCTAAGAGTCTTCAAGATAATGCGCAAATGATTTTCATGATCTTCGTAGCTTTTGGAGTACACCAAGATATCATCAATAAATACCACCAAAAAATAATCAAGATATTCCTTGAAAACTTTATTCATTAGATCCATGAATACAGAGGGTGCATTAGTCAATCCAAAAGGCATTACTGTAAACTCGTAATGCTCGTACCTTGTTCAAAATGCTGTCTTCAGAATGTCTTCCTTCTTCACACACAACTGATGGTATCCAGATCGAAGGTCAATCTTTGAAAAGTATTGAGCTCCATGCAATTGTTCAAATAAATCATCAATGCGAGGTAGGGGATACTTGTTCTTTATTGTTATAGCATTGATCTCCATGTAGTCAACGCACAACCTCATAGATCCATCTTTCTTTTTAACAAAAAGGACAGGGGATCCCCATGGAGAAACACTAGGGAAAATAAATCCCTTATTACTCAATTCCTCTAGTTGTTTCTTTAGTTCAACTAATTCCACGATGGCCATTCTATAAGGGGTCTTCGATATGGGCCTTGATCCAGGAATTAAATCAATGGAAAACTCAACTTCTCGTTCTGGAGGATGTCCAGGTAAATCTTCCGGAAACACATCTACATATTCTTTCACAATAGGTACATCCTCTATTTGAACATTCCTTTCCTCGCCATTAGTCATTTCATTCTCTTCCTCCCCAATAATTGAATTTAGTTGAGCTATTGGGGGTGGATCTAAATAAGAATTAGGTGGTGATGATTCTGCTCTAAAAATAAGGTGTTCCTTATCATCATCATCAAAAATCATAACCTACTTATTCTTACAATAAATCTTTGCATCATAGTCCGAAATCCAATCCATACCAAGGATTATATCAAACTCAATCATAGGTATGACAATGAGATCAGCGGATAAAGAACAGTTATGTGCTCTAATGGGGACTGATTCACAAAACTTTGTTGCAATAATACTTCCCTTAGGAGTTTTTACTGACAATTATATTATTAAATCAAACTGGAAATATCTAATTTTCTTAGAAAACTGAGAAGATATGAAACAATGCGATGATCCAGAATCAAATAATGCATTTGCTAAACTTGAGGAAACCATTAAATTACCTGCCACCACATCTTTCGGAGCTTCAACCTCAGCAGTAGTGATAGAATAAGATTGGCCTTTATCCCTTGGCCTCTTCTGAGGTAAGTTCCCCTGACGCTTAGGACATTCATTTGCATAATGCCCCATCTCTCTACAATTATAGCATTCCACATTGACAGCAACTTTCTTTCCCTTGCAATCATGAGCTTGGTGGCCTTTTTCACCACACTTGTAACAGACTCCCATTCCCTTCAAGCAAGTACCGGGGTGTTTCTTTCCACATTTACTGGAGGACTGATATTCAGCTCTTTCCTTCTTCCCCTTATTTCCATTTCCAGATTGATCAGAAGATCTCTTCTTTTCTTGCTTTTCTTTAAAGTCATAAGACTTAGAGAATTCCTTTTCCATCTTGATAGCACATGAGACAATATCTTCATACGACGAGAAGGTTTGTGAGACTAATGCTCGACGGAGAAATGGTTTTAACCCATCAAAGAAACGATCAATCTTACTTCTTGGGTTACGTATATAATCTGATGCATGCCTCACTAACCTTGTAAAGTTAGCCTCATACTTTGCGACATTCTCATCCTCATTTTGTCTCAGACTCGGAAATTGCCTTTCCATATCTGCTCGATGGTCATGTGGAAAGTATTTTTCTAAGAAAAGATCTTTGAACTCTCTCCATTCCATACTTGATACTTCTTTATCTTCCTTTGTATTTTGAATCAATGACCACCATTGATCGGCATCTCCAGTGAGGCGGTAAACTGCCATGATAACCTTCTCCCTTTAGCTACTCCCCAAGGCGTGGAATATTTTATCTAAGGAGTGTATCCATTGCTCAGCTACTAATGGATTTGTACCCCCATTAAATGTTGGCGGTTGTTGCCTCATGAAGCGGTCTAACATTGATCCTCCACGTTGCGGATCAGGGTGATCCATACGAGTAAGGTTATTATTCATAACCTGAGTGAGTTGTCCCAGTATGGTAATAAGTTTATCAGCACCAGTTGTATCTCCAGCTCCACAATAATTATCTTGAGCGGGAGGGAAATCCCTACACGGAGTGTGCGCATTGATACGGTTTCCATTCCTTCCACTAGGCGCCATTTCTAAACAATGGCATAAACTAGATTAGTTTATGAATCAAAATACATAATTCCATACTTGTAAAACACTTAACACTAATTGAACTATTTATGGATATAATCCATAATCATAAAAAAAATTCTTTGAGGAAGTATATACTCATAACCCTTCATAGTGGTTTGTAAAGAAAATGAGAATTATCCTAAGCATATCCCCCGGGAGTGTCGTAACCAAGAGTGCAGCAAGGCTCGTTTTCGTGTACCAGTTCTCGTTCGAGTCTAGCTCAAAGCGGTGTTTTCGGGTTTTACCCCTAGGTACATCTGTGCCAGAGCCGCCTCTACCTTCTTGTATATAGACAGGGATGTATTGCTCGGAAAACTCACAAAATCTCTATAATACCAAAATTCTAGGAAGTTCTTCTATACTAATCCTTAAAGTCTATCTTTGGGCTATGTGCTCTAATCAGAGTTTATCTAAATCTAGCTTCCAAGTTTAGTACTAAACTGCCTCTAATACCAACTGTAACGCCCTGACCCCAGTTACCCAGAGTCGATGCATTACTTCATAGCATTGGCATGATCATAAAAGATCAAGTCTCGAAAGACCGATTAGTTTAGTAGCCTTGGAAACACTAGATACATTCATAAATGTTACAATACATCATAAAGTGAAAAACTATAATAAAATAGTATCCAATTTCAACAGTCATATCCCCTTCAGACTATCCCTGCAGGTCATTCATAAAACACTTCTTCACATCCTAGAAAATATTAAAACATTGAAAGGGGTGAGCTCAGATGCTCAGTAAGGATAACAATATAGCGGAAGCTTTTATAAATAAACATTAACATTTAAGGCAATGTATAACTAAAACAAAAGACTTTTTAAACTTGAACTTCAGAATAATATGGAAAAAATAAAATTAAATAATGTCATTTACTTACTCACATGGATATTCTACTAGTCGAATAATCACATGAAATATTAATAACCACTTTCATAATGATGGAATGCATAATGCCAGACTATCATAACCACGTAGCCAAGGCCTCGTACCAAGACCACAAATAAGATTTTGTCAAGACCTCGTGCCAAGACACTAGTTTGTCTCATGATACCTATCGATGCATCGAAGAGCTATAGCGGGCTCCACCCGTCACTTATTAAGTCCAATGCATTCCTCATATGAATAGGTTTAAACATATCATAAACCATAACATAATCATATCACATAAAATATGCATAAAGGAAATATAACATTTCCACATTTCAATCACAAGATATCAATACAACACATTGATATAATAAAAACACTTTCAAAACCATTTTCAATACCAAAATAAAAGAAAATTAAAACTTGATATTTATTTTTCATTTTTAAAAAATGTTAAGGCTTGTAGAGGAAGCTGAAACTCAAATAATGGTCACGGCGTCGGAGAAGTCATTGTCTCCACATACGTACGATAAGAAAAAAATTCCTTTTTATCGTTTAGTAAAACACTTCGTATAAAAATATTCCTTTTGAATAAACGTAAAAGTCAAAGGGGTTTATACACCGTATAAATGAAAGATGTGTATAAAACCAAATATGCCTCAATGAAAGGAGATTGAGACGAAGTCCTTACAAAGATCATTTTTTTAAATAAAATAGATCTATTATGTGTATTAACTATAAGTACACATAAAGAAAGTATAAATACAAGATAGTACATAATAATATCATGACATAATTTTAAAGTAGGAGATTAACCCAAAGAATGGAAATTGGGTTAAGAAGTTCCCTTACCTTGCGTCCTGTCTTGACTCGGCCATTCTTTAACCCCCTGAATAATAAACTAGAGTTAATTTATAATTGATTAAGAACCTTTTTTCAAGTTTTTTTATTCCTTTTATATCACTTATTACCATGTTATGAACATTATTTAATTATTTAAGTTAATAACGGTTGTTTTGTCGATCTTGTGTACTTGAGTCAAAAATAGACTTCTTATAATTACAAGTTGTTAATGTGGTGAAATATCCATTATATATAGAATCATATTCATGATATAGATATCATATATCTCATATATATCCATTATATACATTCATTCATAATATTACATAACATTTAGAGGTAAGAAATGAAATACACCGTTCATGGAGACGGTAAGCCGTACGTACGCATGAACGCTACTTTCATTTCTATTTCATATTTAATGGAATGAAATCATAATGATATAAAGTTATATTATAATTCCAGTATAATATCATATATAATATCATTTACTCCATCCTTTATACATCCCACATATGTCATTAACGATTCAAATCACTTTGAGGGGGCGGTAGTCCGCACTTCCTAAAATGAAAATATCGCGTTTAGCCATAATGGAAATAATAAAGGTATGCCATAAATGAAAAATACATAACCTTAATTAAAAAAATAAACATATTATATATCATATATAAATAGAGTTACATCTTAATGGCCACCTTTGAAGTTGATATATGAGTTTTGAACAATCATCGTTTCGTGAGGCAGAAATTCGCCATCCACAGAAACAGTATGTTCTTTAACCATTAGATGTAGGTGTGTGTAAGTGTCACTCAAATACTTATTATAACAACATCCTTAGTATATTGAGGATATTGGTGTTGTTACAAAAGAAATTAATAAAAAGATTTTAGGGGGTTGGATAAGCAAAATAAAACAAAATAACATAAGAGAAGACATTACCTTAAAATCGGGTAACTCTTTTGATTTGAGCCAAAGGATTCCTTGGGAAGAATTATGCCCAAATTGAGGCTTCTAGGAGTAAGGTAGGGAAGTTGGGAGAGTATTTGGGCAGAGGTTGGCCAAGCCAAAAGGCCTTGAAAGTGTGAGTAAGGTGGTAGTGGTGGGGGCCTTTTATAAGTGGAGAGGAGGGGCACTCTTGGAATGTCATGAAATGTTACTTTATTAAGAAATGCTTTTCGGATTTTAAAGGTCCCACAATGATATATTTCGAGTCTAAGGTGATAAGGGTTCTAAATATCCTCATCCAATAGGTTTTTTACAAGTGTAAGCCTTATATTTTACATTATCCTTTCATTTTATTTAAATTGTTAATTAATGAGGTAATCGCGGCATCATCATGGTGTCATAAATAATTTAATTTATTTACTGTCTAAAAATTATAAAAAAATATCATGATGTAGGAAATCTTTTTAGATTTATAATTAATATTTATAGTCAAAAATATGACTTGTATAACCTCATTTAAAATTGTTTTAGTAAAACAACTTATGTTTGTGACATTTTTATTTTAACTTTAAATAAAAGTTATTTATGTCATTTTCCTACCAAAGTGGCTCCATGGGGTCCCCAAGTTGACCCATGGATTGTCTTGGTTGGACATGACTCATCCAATAGAGTTAGGACAAGTGTAAAGGTCATTTAATATTTTTATAATACCATTTTTACCTTAAATTTCACTAATTACCTTTAATCGTGATTAATTAAACTTAAAAGTTACTATTCACCAAAAAATTATTTTAATCCCATTGAACCACATTTTACTTCCTAATGACAACCATGTATGTCGGATTTTTGAAAATAAAATCACAGAAGTGGTAATATTTCATTTAAATGAAAAAATTAGTTATTTAACTACCACTTAGTGGTTTCACTATTCATCAAAAATTGAAGTTTTTCAGAATAGTACCAAAATTTTACCCTAAGCTATAATTGATATTATGAATTAAAAAATGATGTCTATTTTGAAAAATTCCAAACATATAAGTTTCATTAATTAATTTTCTAATTAATTCCCGCTGTCACAACAAATAGCGTGTTTTAAGAAAGAATATCAATCAAAAGATTGACAATTGTTTATGTCCAATTTCAAAGTGAAATTAATTCTAATGAACACCATTGGATAAAATGGTAAAAATATATTCTAATTATACTTTTAAAACACTCAATAGTATAATTTATCACTATAAATTATTTTGATTAAAAAAGTTGTTTTTAAGTATTTTTCACTATTCATAAAAATTTGGAAGTTCTCCGAAAATTACAAAGAATTCAACTTAGGATAATTTCGATATTCCAAATACAAAAACTAAGTCCATTTGGAAAGATAAAATTTATAAAATTTCAAAAAGTATGTATTACTATTCATAACGGCTACTTTGATTGGTTGTGGTGTGTGTTAGAACTCGAAGTTGCGTACAACACACGCTACTGTATTATTCAAATAGAAGTGTACCGTGGAAGCTTGGGGTGTTACACTTACACTATTGTTTACTATTTACTTTCCGCTGTGTATGATCTGTCAATGAGGGTATAGTTTCCCCGACATCACACCTTGGCCCTCACTGCTAGTCGGCAGCCTCTGGCATTTGGAGAAATGTGTTTGAGGTCATGTGACCAACCAGGTTCAGGGCACCTTTGTGCGGCACCCAGATCCGGGACATTGCAACAGATTTTATAATATGTTTTGATAAGAAGATAAAGATAATGATGTTTTATTAAGGATAAAAGAACTTATCTATATGTTTGTTAAAATATAAGGAATTTAGATTCCACCACCATCAATGTAATATTTTAAAGAATTTTCTTTTTAATAAAATACTCCTGAAACATAGAATATCATATATGATATGAGTAGAATAGTTTGTTTGTTAAATATTATCACTTAAGGAAATAGGTTTTATTTTCTTACACAAAGGATTTTTTAAATCGTAGCATGGTATTCGGATAAAATATAGTGTCTAAGAGGCTATTGGGAGTATGTTTGAACTTATAGAAGTTCAAAGTTAACAAATAAAATATTATACCAGTTAAAATTCAAAGTGAATTTTACTTAATATCCTAAAAAGGTTTAGGATATGGAGGTAAATAGAAATATAAATAGTTGTATTTAGTAAAATTCACTTTGAATTTTAATGATATCTGTTTTAATCAAAAAAAATGACATGTGATGTAGTCATTGATCAGGTCAATATATACTCGAATAATCGAGAATGTATGAGTTGCTTGTGTGTGATTGGAATACTCTATGTCCCAAGGTCACTTGATGTATTGGACAAAGGGATCATATGATAATTCATGCTTCATATGATGTAGTTGGTGGACATTGGTATAAAGATACAAGTGGTTGATGGAGATCATGTCAGATCCCTTTGTAGCTTGAGTAGCACTTATGTTTTGTTAGGGATCACTCTTTGCTTACACTTATGGATATAGTGATTTATATTTGTTGTCAATGCTATAAAGTCTTGTGGGGTCAAATTTTGTGTTTGATTGAATGGGGATTTCATTTGACTCAAAGATCTACTCTAAAAATGTTTTAGATTTTATTCAAAAGAGTTTTGGATGATGATTCACAAGGTATTGTATATGATGTGATACATGGTGAAGTTAATAATAGCTTCCCAAAAGTGTTTTGGAAGATATACAAAAGGATTTTTGGGTATGGTTTCAAAATTTATTGTATATAATACAATATAAGGTGAAATGACACTAAGTCTATGTTGTTTTAGTGCAAGTAGGAGATTGTTGGAGATATGCCCTAAACCCTCATATATATGATATGTGTAGGTGAAATTGTATTGTATGATTAGTGCAAGTTGTATGGTATGACTTGCACACATGGCATATCATATGCCTTTCTGGTTAGGTTAGTAGTAAATGCGTGATATATGATGTCATTCTATTTCCAACTAAGTGTTAGTGAGTTAAAATTTAATTTATCTACCACAAAAGCTATCATTTATGTTTCATGAGGATGAAATGTTTAATGGGATGATTTATTCATGCAACGGTTTCATGATCAGGTTGAGTAGCATTTACTCATGCATTATAACATGGGTAAATGCAGGACACATGAGGAGTTTCCACAAGGCTTATAAAAGGGATCCTACTGCCATACATTGGTGGGATGTTGGCTTACCCAAGCCTCGGTCGAATCACTCAATCTCATAGCTCTCTCTTCTTCCTTTGCATCATGAGACGTTAACACGTCGTGGAAGGTAGGAGGATCCCACCCATGCGATAGGCGATTCAATCAGCTCATTGATACACCATGGAGGAGGGATGTGATTCGGATACTTCTTGAGTGATCGCCATCGAGCCCATATAATGAAGGCGGTGGCAGTAGTTCTTCAGTGAAGGGTACACAAACTATTCTTTATTTTATAATTAACATGATTTTAAGTTTTATTATGCATGGTTGATACCAGTTCCTGGGATTATATTGCTTCTATTGTGTTTAATGAGTGTCATTAAACCCATTGAATCTCATCACAAAAGTCTTACATTGAAAGGAGACATCAACCCTTGAGTTTTTCGTAGGTGATCACGTGTTTTTGTGAGTTCTACCTTGATTAGGACATCACAAACTAGGAAAGAAAGGGAAATTGGCACCTCAATTTCTCAAACATTTCAAGATTCTGGAACGTGAAGGTAATGTGTCATGTTTGTTGGCTCTTCCACCTCGGTATAGTGTGATGCATGATGAATTTCATGTATCATGATTTAAGATACATGAACTAGACTCGTCCAATGTTATCAGGAATGATGAGGTATATTTGGATCCAAATGATTTCCTTACAAAACAACATGTTCATATTATAGATCATAGTGTGAGGAAGTTATGGGGTAAGATGATACCTCTAGTCGAGGTGTTATAGAAGAACAGAAAGATCTGGGAGTAGATGCATGAGTGAGAGATTGATTCACAAAAGCAGCTACTAAAGTTATTCTATTTAGATGCTATATGACACTTCTCAAGGATGATAAGCCCGATGGTGATAAATTTTTAACCTGTAGATTTTGGGTTAGTTGTTCGATTGAATTTTAATTTTTTTCATGTTTAAATATGTTTATTTATACCTAAAAGATGAGTCGAAGGAAACCCAAATGAGGAAAAGACAGAAATTGAGGGAAATGGGATTTGATGGGTGAAGTGTGGTACTAATGAAACCTCTATAGGAGGCCATAGAAAGTCTAGATAGATGATTTTTAGATAATTATATAAGGAAATGTATAAGAATGAAAATTTTTATAATAGTAGTTATATAGTTGGTGGATATATATATACATATATATATATAAAGTTAACGAGTATATTAAAGTTTCTATAACTAGTATTAATGTTTATATTTAAAGTAATAGTGTATTAGAAATAATACATTTTACATGTATAAATAAATAATTAACATCCATAAAATAATTAAGGGATGATAAGAAATAAAAATAAAATCATTCATTGTCAAAGAAATGGTTTTTATTAAAAAAATTGCTTTTATATATTATAGGTTTTTTATTTAAAAGTTAAAGTTATCATAGTTGGAAGTTAGATTTAATAGGATAGATTTCATACTTCAAATCAGGACATCGAAATTAGATAATATGATAAATATCATTTTTTGATAAAAAAATTTCTAAGGCAATACATCGATAAATTTAACATATATTATAAAAATGATTTATAGCCTAATAAAAGACATAAAAAGTTATCATAAGATGCGTTTGGATGATAAATTCATTGTAACGACCCGAACTATTATGAATAAAATTATCCTTTTTGATTTAATTAAATGTCTTATGGTTATAGAAAACATGTGTACTTCTTTTGTTTTATTATATCCAATTAGATTTAAATGATTGTTAAGTATATTTACCATTGATAATATAGTCGTTGAACAGTGATCATATGACTAGTATAAATATAGGGTTTTAACAAATCCTTTTAGCACAGACAATCAAAGTGATGGTCTCAACCAGTAGGATTGTACCCTATAAAGCCCATTTATCAGAGCTTCTGGGAGAGATAACATTTTTGGGATTTTCCCTAGACCAATCCCAAGATGAGATCCAACAACTTAAGCATGAGAGAAACCGTTTATGATAAAAGTTCAAGCTCATCGAGATCACGGCCCAAACCATGTTCACTGAACGGCCCCATGAAAGCCCCACCATCGCGCACTTTACTCTTATGGTGTATGCTGGTGTATTAAAGGGATATGTATCAAGACCCTAAAAATAGGAATATGTATATTATTTTTCATATAATAATTAATATATTTTCATCCTATTATTGTTACTTTATAAATGATTTTTATTTTTGATTCAATACAACACAAATTATATTTTTTGTTAATATTCGAATTCAATTAATTAATTTATGAATTAATCGATTTTTGAAATAAATAATATTTTAATGAAATATTATCATTAAATAAATTTTATTTGATATAAATTATCATATAATTTTTATTAAGTCGAATGTAATTTTTATAAGGGTTCAAAAAAATATTATTGTCAAAAACTCGTCATTTTCAATAAATGTCGGTTTTTATTTTAAAAGTGAAAATTCACATATTTAGAAAATTATTTAGATTGGAATCAGGATACCGAAATTATCTAATAGTGAATTTTTTATAATTTTATGAGATTCAAATTTTTGGGTAAAAATTAAATACTGTATAAATATACGGTGTGTTTTATGACATCATAATGGACCAATGGTGATGTAATAAATACTATAAAAGTTATCATCATCCAAATATATTTTTTTTATTTAAAATGATATAATTTTATGTTTTATTTATTTATTTTATAAAGTCCTAATGAATCCTCCGAGACTTAGAAATATATTTTTAAGATTTTAAAATCATTTCTTTAAGAGTGGCTCACCTCTACATCACCAAGGGTAATATTTTAATAAGTTTGGAATTGGTACTTAAAAAATAATTTATACCACTTCCATTTAGAAAAAACCATGGTCAAAAACCATAGGATTATTTGTGGTTTTAAATATTTTATTATGTAGTGTCCAAAACCTAAATAATAAAGAAATCTCCCTCATTTCCAATATAAACTCACCCAAGATCTCATTTCTTTTCACTCAAACTTTTTGGAGCACGACCACACCCTACCCTATACTCCCTATAGTCCTCCCAAGGTGCCCCCAAACTTTCAAGAAGCCCCTCCTAAGCCTTTGGAGTCACACACTCAAGTAAGGGATCCTCTCTTTCTCACTTTTATTTAAGAATCTCCTCTATGTTATGCTCATTTGTTTTTAATTCCTAATGATGGGGTATGTTTTCACACCTCCCACATAATTCCTTTATGATTTATAAATTACAAGAGACCCCTTTCTCTCTTATTAATCCCTCCCAAATACACTTTTCACCATGCCAAAATTTCATAAAGGTTCTTTCTCTTCTCCTCTTTATTCAAGTTTCTTTATTATGTTATGCATTCTATTTCCAATTCCTTATGTTGGGATATGTCCTTCCATGTCCCTATTACTGTATAATTTATGTCCAAATGATTAGAGAATCATTTCTCTCTCATCAACCCATTTTATGAATTTTTAAATGACCTTGTTAGGGTGCCGAAATTTCACCGTGAATTTCCATTCCAAAGCAATTGTGTAGTGAATACCATACTCATTTACTATCAAGGATATTCACATTTATACACTTATACCTCTTTGATTTGGGACTTACATGTATGTATTCCACACTCCATGATCATGGAATAAAATATGATGATATATGAATCAATGTTGTATGTTTTATGTGGCACACTTAAGCATGATATTGAAATGAAAGTAACGGGTGCGCCCAGAATTATATAGCGCTCCAATGCATTGGGTAATGATTAGTATCATGATACGTCCTGTTGGGATAGGGGTTTACCTGATTCCTTTATGGGACTTTGTCCACCATGATGTCTTGATGGGTTTATCATTGACCTATGTTTATGATGTAGTGTTTTAAGTTTTTTCCACATTTCTCATGTTATGATTATCATGCTATATCATGCCTTATTATTCGTGTTCCTTTTATGCTTCATTGATATTCTTATTGTCTAACATGTGTTTTATTCCTCATGTTATGCCTTGTTTATTCCCTTACTAGGATTTATAGTTCACCCCTTTATTATGTATGACCTCAGGTTATCTCATTCAGTGTTAAGTATGAAGGAACAATTTGGTCATGTCAAAGAAGTTTTCAATAAAGTTGTTTTTCATGTTTTAAGTTGTTATGTAATGTACCTAATTTCCAAAATACACTAGACCTATCAATATTTTGAGTTTTATTAAGTGAAATAAAAACATATATTAATGTGTAATAAAGAGAAGGGTCATTATAGTTGGTATCAGAGGATAGGTTTAGTTATTTTTGGGATTAGGATTAGAAAAATCTAGTGAAATCCTTAGGATTAGAGAACTCTAGAGAATACCTTAGGGATAAGACTATGTTTAATAAAACATCCCTAAATTTTGGTAATTATATAGTAAGTGGTTTATCAATAAAATACATCTCTTTCTGGATACTACAAGTGGATGTGGTTCTGGAACAGATGTACCTAGGAGTAACAACTCCGACAAGATGTTTCAGGCCTGACTTGGGGTAATTAGGTACATGACAACGGACCTTACTGTGCACCTGATTTGACACTCCTGGGGGATATGTTTTGGTAAATTCATAAACTCATTACGAAACATAATTAAGGGAACAAAAAAAATACCATAAGAATATATGCTAGGAAATAGATTATAGATAACATAGATTGAAGCCTAAAAACTCATAAGTTAAGGATATAAATGTAATTTATAAGTTATCCCTTTATTTTCATTGTATTCCCTTTTATGTGTTTAATAGTTTAAAAATAATCATCCCTAAGTCTATATTGGATAAAGTAAAACTAAAATCAAAAAGTGAAAGGTAGGGTTATCGTCCATAGTTCTACGCATTCCTTCATATCACTAATGTTTAGTAGAACTATTCACACACCACCACAAATTATGAAAATAGATATGTCAATGAAAACGGAAAATGGGGCAATTATTGCATCCCAAGTATATGACTCCTCCCCTATTAACGTTTGTGGGTTGAACTTCCCAGCAAACCTTGTCATACTTCCTTTGGTGGAATTTGATGCAATTTTGGGCATGGATTGGCTTTCTCTATATAGAGCCAAGATAAATTTCCGCGAGAAGGAAATCACTCTCCATATGGCGAATTGACCCCTAATTCTATACAAGAGAAAGGAGTAAGATGAATATTCATTAGCACTATCATCTCAAGCATGGATATTATTGCCCTATGAGCAAGCATATCTAGCTCAAATTATTGAGTCAAGGGAAATGATCATCCTCGAAGACATGCCTATTGTGAGGGAATACGCTGATGTGTTTCCCGATGAATTGTCTGGTCTTTCCCCTATCCGAGAGGTTGAATTTTCAATCAAACTTATACCTAGGGCATTTCCAATATCCAAGACTTCGTATAGGATGGTTGTTGTGGAACTTAAGGAATTGAAGAAACAACTACAAGAGAATCTGGATAAATGATCCATACGTCCAAGTGCGCCACCATGGGGTGCACAAGTCCTCTTTGTCAAGAAGAAATATGGGTCAATGTGCCTTTGTATTGATTATCATGAGATCAACAAGATCACGATAAAGAACAAGTGTCGTTTGTCATGAATTGATGACTTGTTCGATCATCTACGTGGAGCGCAATACTTTTCCAGGGTGGATCTACGGGTGGGATATTACCAATTTAGGGTGAAGAAGGAGGATATCCTCAAGACTGCTTTTTGTATAAGGTACGGGCACTATGAGTTCATAGTGATGTTATTTTGACTCACTAATACTCCAAAAATCTTCATGGACTTGATGAATAGTCTTTAGAGATTATCTCGAAAAATTCATGGAAGTCTTTATAGATGGTATTCTAATATATTCTAAAACCAAGGAGGGCCATGAGGAGCATCTGAGCACTGAGCTAAAGATCTTGTGAAAGGAGAAGCTATATGAAAAGTATAGAAAATGTGAGTTCTGGTTGAAGGAAGTCTCATTCTTGGGGCATATCATCACAAGCAATGGTATATATGTGGGTCCTTCAAAGACAAAATCAATTGAAGGATGGTCGAGGCCAACATCTGTGAAAGATATCCATAGTTTCCTTGGGTTAGCTGGATATTATCGCTGATTTGTGAGAAATTTCTCATGATTGTCAAACCCTCTTACCAAGCTAACTCGGAAGAGATTCAAATTTTCTTAGAATGGTGAATGTGAAGAAAGCTTCATAGAGTTGAAAAGGAGGCTTATCACTGCCCTTATGCTCACACTACCCACAAGTGGAGAACTTTTTGTAATTTTTAGCAATGCTTCGAAGAAGGGATTGGGTTGTGCGTTGATGAAAAATGAAAAAGTCATAGCCTATGCTTCAAGGTAGTTGAAAATTCATGAGCAAAACTATCTCACAAATGATCTGGAGTTGGCAGCGATGATTTTCGCTTTAAAAATTTGGCGACATTATCTCTTTGGGGAGAAGTGTGAAATATATACGAATCACAAAAGTCTTAAATATATATTCACATGGAAAGAGATAAATATGCACTAATGAATATGGTTATAGCTCATCAAAGATTACAACTGCTCAATCCACTACCATCCTGATAATGCAAATAAGGCAGTGGATGATCTAAGTAGAAAGGACCTAGAAATTATATCATTGATGAAAATTGAGAAGGATTTGGTCTTCTTATATTTGAAGAGGATGGACATGGGAATTTTAAGAACCTGGGTTTTAGAACGGGTCAAAATCCCGACCCTGTTTGAATTTTTGACTTGTCCCGGAGAAAACTGGAGAAACTGGGCAGTTCTGGAAATTTCCAGACTACACGTTGTGTACTTTCAAGTACACGATGTGTATGTGTTAGGCAAGTATCGATTGTGTGCTTGTCGAGTACATGTCATGTCCTGACCGTGTAGAAATTTCTTACTACACGGCGTGTAGTTATCGACACGCCGTGTACCCTAGACCGTGTGAAATCCATACATGGCGTGTGGTCATGTTGGCCGGGTAGAATTTTTTAACCAAGTACACATCGTGTCCTACTTGGACGCGCCGTGTAGTCTATCTGTGTATGAGGGATATACATGGCGTGTGGGTAAGTCGGTGAGGAAGAGTAGAAAAACTAAGTACACGCTGTGTACGCATGTCGGAAGGTTCTGGAAAGTAAGTCGGCAAAATATCAGCCGTCTTATGAACAGTAAAATGATACACGCCATGTACTTAAAGTACACGCCGTGTATTTTATTTTTTTCTCTAAAACGGGCAGTAGCCTCGTATTGAGGCAGAACCTCATTTCTTTCGTCAGGTTTCGCGAACCAAGCTGATCAGGACTTCATTTCCTTCCCAGATCTTCGTCTGAACCCCGATTCAATCACCTACAGATGTGTTGTAACCCCCTCGATAAGGCATTGATTCCTCTTGAGCCGTTTTTCTTGATTTCTGTTCTAGAACGAGTTATTGAGGTTTGATCGGTTTTGATTCTTTTGTAGATCTACTGCATTTTATACCTAATTGGAGGTTGTTATCAAAGGAGTAGCATCGTACGAGTCTCAGGTAGGTGGTGCATACCTCTTTTTGTGTTTTCGTAGTCATTTGGGTGGCGCGGTCTTCAGCAAATTTTCGGGTATTTTGAGTGGGACCCAGTTTTATCTGATATTGCATATTACATTGATTATTGACCTATGGGATACCCTTCAGAATTCCATGTTACCTGTTTTTCTTGAGCGGGGTTGGGCGAGTGGTCATTGCTCATCGGGGCATTTTGGTCGGGGATGCCAAAATGGTATTAATTGAAACGTATGGTTTTAAACTGTTGAGTTTAGTTTATTAATCCTTGATATGAATTTTTAGAGGCATTCAAGACCTCAGTGCTATTGTTTGATAACTGTTGGGTTAGTGCAATTCAACTGTTTAGATTGTTTTGTCTGTTTATGTGTTCTGTTAAATGGGTTATATATGTAATTGTTGAATTGCATATGCTGGAACCCTTTTGGTTGTGTTGGGCCTAGCCCGGATTTTGTTGAGTGATGTTGATCACAGGTTGGGCTTGGCTCGGGTTACGTTGGGTGGTTCTGACCACGGGATTGGGCGTCATGGGCGTCAGTTTGAGGCAGGATGACTGTCAGGATGGGCATGGCCCGGGTTACTGGGATGGAAAGGCCATCAGACTTGAGTGGCATGGTCACAGGGACACGAGGTGTCAGAGGTGTTGTGCCTTGGGTACTATTTTGGTGATTACCGCTCACCCGGAAACTTTGAGTAGTGTGCACACATAGAGACTTCGTGATGAGGTGGTTTTGACCACTCATGTGGGTAGAGGCCCCCGTTAATTGCGGTTTAGGTACTATTGGTTTGGGGGTGCTTGCCGTAGGAAACCACATGGAAGGCAAGGAGGCTTCAGGGGATAGCTTTGAGGCTATCGGGTTGGGGGCAGAGGCTCACTGTTACTTGAGGGTAGACATCGCTGTCCCTCCGGGTACTTCATTTGAGGGCAGACATCGTTGTCCCTCCGGTTACATTATTTGAGGGCAGACATCGATATCCCTCCAGTTACTTATTGAGGACAGGCATCGTTGTTCCTATGGGTTACTGTTTCTCGGGTGTGCCTTTGGGACGTCGGTACTTGAGACACGCAGTGTCAGGGGGCATATGGTGTCGGGTTATATGACAGAGATTCAGGCGTTGGCCGAAGCAGGTGACTCTCTATGGTGGCTGTTGAGCACCAGTGGAGTTTGTGTTTATTTGTGCATCATTTTGTTTACTACTTTCCTTATAAATGCATGACTGCTTAAACACTCATATTAGGTACACACCGTTGGGTGGTATCCTACTGAGATTCGTCTCACACCATGCACAGTTCCTTCAGGACGCGTGCAGACTTTATGGATTTACGTGCAGGAAAGAGGCTAGCTTCAGGAGCTGGGTTGTACTAGCTGTTGTATGGAGAAGGTATGGACCTTGAGGTCTTGCCTAGCTAGAATTACTTTGTTTTGCTTACTTTCCTGTATCAGCATGCTTACTTGTTTTGTAGCTACAGTTGGTTAGTCATTAACACCTTTACATATAGATATGTATGACCTGTTTTGGATGCATGTTTTGTTGTTCAATAGTAGTTACGATTGATCATCATGCTGTTGTGTTTATTTTCGTTTTTGTTATTTATATTTATTGTTTCCGCTGTTTATTGATATTGAGTGTGTTTCCGCTCTGCGGGTCTGGTTCGAGTCTGCTGAGTCGTTTATTTCACTGCATCTTTATTATTATACTCGTACCAATACCATTATTATTATCCTCTGAGAGGGTATAGCCTCCCTACTATACCTATAAGACCCTCGCTGCTAGTAGACAGCCTTTGGCGTTCGGGGAGGTGCGACTAAGGTAGTAACACCCGGCCCGTTTAGCACTGTTCGGGTGGCTGTTCAAGTCTGGGTCATTGCAGGAATCATAAAGAAATGAACATCATCAATCCTTTCACAAATGATTGGAAAGGTTAAGGATGCTCAAAGAAATGGTGTGGGAATTTAGAAGAAATTGAAAACTATAAGAAAAATGAAATCCTCAGAGTTCAATGTTAATGAAGAAGGAATTGTGAGATTATGGTCAAGACTATGTGTTTCATCAAATCCTCGGTTAAAGAGGGAACTATTAGATGATGCACATAGTTTGAATTTTTCCATTCACCTAGGAAACACAAATATGTGTTGAGATCTCCAAGAGAACTATTGGTGGGATAACATGATGAAGAAGATCGCTAATTATACATCAAAGTGTCTGGTATGTCAGCAAGTGAAGGCTGAAAGGAGGAAGTTTAAGGGGATGATGCAACCATTATCCATACCAACATGGAAATGGGAAAACATCACCATGGACTTTGTCACCAAACTTCCAAAGACATCCAAGGGAAACAATGTTATCTGGGTAGTTGTGGATCATCTTATAAAAACTGCACACTTCATTACGATTCAAGAGGATTTATCACTAAATCAACTAGCACGGATATACATCATAGAAGTGGTAAGGTTACACGGAGTACCACTATCGATTGTGTCTGATCAAGATCCAAGATTCACCTCTAAGTTTTGAAAAAGTCTCCAGCATTCTCTAAACACTGAGCTGAACTTTAGTACGTCTTATCAGCCTCAAATTGGTGGTCAATCTAAGCGGTCTATCCAAACACTTGAGGACATGTTGAGAGAATTCTCAATTGACTTCAAAGGAGGATAGGACCAACATCTCCCTCTGGTCGAGTTCTCTTACAACAATAGTTTCCACTCGAGCATCTAAATGACTCTCTATGAAGCCCTTTATGGGAAAAGGTGCAGAACACTGGCATGTTGGGATGAAGTTGGGGAACGAATACTTCTAGGTCATAAAATGGTTGAGAAAATGGTCGAGAAGGTTAAGACTATTTAGCAGCACATCAAGGTTGCCCAGAATCGATAAGAGTTATTTTGACAATCATTGACGTGACCTAGAGTTTAATGTTGGAGACATGGTATTCCTCTACATATCTCCATGGAAGAGAGTGATGAGATTTGGGAAAAGGTGAAAGCTTAGTCCAAGGTACATTGGCCCTATTGAGATCCTTGATGCATCGGAGCATTGGCATATCGACTAGCACTCTCACCGAACATATCTCAAGTACATGATGTATTCAATGTATCCATCTTGAGAAAGTACATATCAAACCCCTCACATGTAATAAATCCAGAGGTGGTATCGTTGGAGAATTGTTAGGTCCACTAGGCTAGATACCCTGAGAGGGAGGGGTGAATCGGGGTATGACAGATTAAAACAACTACCCTTTTTGATCTTGTTTTGATGTTAGACAAAACCCTTTTCTCTCTCTTTCACATTGCAGAGTATGAATAAACCTTAAAGCATGCACAGGACACATTAATTTTTACTTGGTTCACCCTCACTGGGCTACGTCCAATGAGCATACACTGGTAGTGTGACGATGTACCAATTCCACTATAAGTGCAATGTTGTTTACAAGTTTGAAGCAGACTCACTATCCCTCTTGATTTACAACCACTCACAATTTGAGAACTCATTGCTCTCTCAACTGAAGTGAGCTCACTACTTCTTTAGAAGATCCGCTCACAGTTTATAGACCTATAGGTCTCTTCATTACCACTAATGAATGCATCCTCCGCTGTATATAGATGCTCTATTGATGTCCAAATTTCATCCACTGATAAATACCCCTTTTCCAATGAACATTGAGCAACAACCTTTGGAAAGTATCTTCGCAAAGCACCCTACTTCGCGAAGCTCCCAATTTCGCGAAGCTCAAACAAGCCTTCGCAAAGTCCCTGCCTTTTCACGAAGCACACACCTTTGCAGAGCTCAGACCTTCGCAAAGCTCAAGCCTTCGCGGAGCTTAGGCCTTCGCGGAGCTCAAGTCGTCGCAGAGCGACTTCCTTCGTGAATCTCACTGAGCCGACGTAGAACACACCAAATCCGCAGAGCTAGATTAGCCGCCGCGAAGCTCCTTCTTCGTGAAGCACACTGCCTTCGTGAACCACCTTCGCGAGCCGAGAGCAACAAATTTTTCTTGGAAAACTCTTTACTTCTCTCGAGGGGGTTGATGCCTATTTATAGGCGATTCCACCGACCCTCGAACCTTCGGCGCAAAGTCAGCGCCACATCATCTCAAATCGCAAAGCTCTGAAATTCCCGCTGAAATTTTGTCAATATCGTGAATCACCACGGCAATTTTCAGATCGCAGAGCTCGTCGTAATCGCAAACCGTTCCATCAATTAATTCGCGCCTTCGCCGCGAAGCTCCACTCGCAAATCCCTTTGTCGCCGCAATGCTCTTCAACTCTGTCGTTCGCGAAGCTTGTCGTAATCACGAAGAACACCATCAACATTTTTCTTGTCTTCGCGAAATCCAATCCATGAAGTCTATCTTCGCGAAATTCATTTCTTTGCCATATTTTGATGAGATCTTCAAGGAAATCCATATTTCGCGATGCTCACCATACTCTAAATTTTGGACCCCAAAAATTTGGCAAACACTAGAAAATGGTGCCACCTTGTATCTGCTCTTTTTGTATCGCCTCCAGATCGTTCATTCCTTTTTTCATGATTCTTTGTCAATATGTATTGTCAAAAACATCTCTGAAACTTGACAATTCACCATAGAAATCTGCTTTGTCAACAAACACAATCAACCCAAAAATGCTGCAATGTTACCTTGAGGGATTTTTGCCCAACAAGAATGATATTTCTTATGATGAGCAGCCAGTGAAGATCTTAGATCGTATAGAAAAAGTTCTACGAAATAATAAAATGTCCTTCGTCAAAGTGTTATGGTGAAACCACAAGTTTGAAGAACCGGCGTGGGAACCGAAGGAGGTGGTGAAGCAAAGTTACCCTCATCTGTTTTAGTATGGGAAAAGAAAATTTTGAGGGTGAAATTTCTAAAAGGGAGAAGATTGTAACGACCCGAACTATTATGAATAAAATTCTTCTTTTTGATTTAATTAAATGTCTTATGGTTATAGAAAACACATGCACTTCTTTTGTTTTATTATATCCAATTGGATTTAAATGGTCGTTAAGTATCTTTACTATTAATAATATAATCGTTGAATATTGATCAGATGACTAGTATAAATATAGGGTTTCAACAAATCCTTTTGGCACAAGCAAACGAATTAATGGACTCAACTAGTAAGATCATGCCTTATGAAGCCCAATTATCAAAGCTTCCGAGGGAGATAGCATTTCTGGGCTTTGCCCTAGATCATGCTCAAGCTAAGATCCAATAACTTAAGCATGAGCGAAACCGTTTATGGGAGAAGTTCAAACTCATCAAGATCACAAGTCAAACCATGTTCATCGAATGGCTCCATGAAAGCCCCACTATCACGCACCTTACTCTTAGGGCGTATGCTGGTGTATTAAAGGGATATGTATCAAGATCCTAGCAATAGAAATATGTACATTATTTTGTATAGAATAATGAATATGTTTTCATCCTATTATTGTTACTTTGTAAATGATTTTTATTTTTGATTTAATAAAGCACAAATTGTATTTTTAGTTAATATTTGAATTCAATTAATTAATTTATGAATTAATGGATTATTGAAATAAATAATATTTTAATAAAATATTATCATTAAATAACTTTTATTGAATATAAATGATCATATAATTTTTATGAAGTCAAATGTAATTTTTATAAGAGTTCAAAAAATATATTATCATAAAAAACTCATCATTTTCAATAAATGTCGGTTTTTATTTTAAAAGTGAAAATTCACATATTTAGAAAAATATTTAGATAAAATGAATATTATTTTTGGAATCGGGGTGTCGAAATTATCTAATAATGAATTTTTCATAACGTTCTGAGAGTCAAATTTTTTGGTAAAAATTGAATACCGTATAAATATATGGTGTGTTTTATGACATCATAATGGCCCAATAGCGATGTAATAAATACTATAAAAGGTATCTTCAGCCAAATATATTTTTTCCCTTTAGAATAATGTGATTTTATGTTTTTTGATTTATTTTATTTAATGAATCCTCCAAGACTTATAATATATTTTAAGATTTTAAAATCATTTCTTTAAGAGTGTGACTCGCCTCGACATCACCAAACGTAATATTTTAATAAGTTTGGCCATTGACCTTATAAAATAATGTATAACACTCTCATTTGGCAGAAACCATGAACAAAAATCATTGGATGGTTTGTGGTTTTGAGTATTTTATTATGTAGTGTCCAAAACATAAATAATAAAGAAATTTCTCCCATTTTCTATATAAACACACTCAAACTCTCATTTCTCTTCACTCAAACTCTTTGGAGCATGACCACACTATGTCCTCTACTCCCTAGATTCCTCTCAAGGCACCCCCAAGCTTTCAAGAAGTCTCTCTCAAGCCTTTGAAATCACACACTCAAGTAATGGATCCTCTCTTTCTCACTTTTATTCAAGAATCTCCTCTATGTTATGCCCTTTTATTTTTAATTTCTAATGATGGGGTATGTTTTTAAACCTCCCTCTACTACCCTTATGATGTCTAAATGATGAAAGATAATTTTCTCTCTCATTAAGCCCTCCCAAGTACACATGTTAGCATGCGAACTTTCGTAAGGGTTATTTTACTTCTCCTCTTTATTCAAGTTTCTTTATTATGTTACGTCTTCTATTTCCAATTCCTTGTGATGGGATATGTCTTTCCATGTCCCTATTACTGTATAATTTATGTCCAAATAAAGAGAGACTTATTTCGCTCTCATCAACCCATTTTATGAATTTCTAAGCGACGTCGTTATGCTGCCGAAATTTCACCACGAATTTTCATTCCAAAGCAATTGTGCAGTGAATACTATACTCATTTCTTATAAAGGGTATTCACATATATACACTTATACCTCTTTGATTTGAGCTTTATATGTATGTATTCCACACTCCATGATCGTGAAATAAAATATAATAATGTATGAATCCATGTTGTATGTTTTATGTGGCACACTTGAGCATGAGATTGAAATGAAAGTGACAGGTGCGCCCAAAATTATATAGCGCTTCAATGCATTGAGTAATGGTTAGTATCATGATATGTCACGTTGGGACAATGGGTTTACCTGATTCCTTTATGGGACTATCCACCATGATGTCTTAACGGGCTTAGTTAATCTATGTTTATGATGCATTGTTTTAAGTTATTGCCACATTTCGCATGTTATGATTATCATACTATATTATGTCTTACTATTCATGTTCCTTTTATACTCCATTGATATATCTATTGTCAAACATGTGTTGTTTTCCTCATGTTATGCCTTGTTTATTCCCTTACTGGGCTTTATAGCTCACTCTTTTTTTATGTATCTCTTCATATTATCTCATTCAGTGTTTAAGTACGAAGGAACGTTTTGGTCATGTCAAAGAAGTTTTCAATAAAGATGTTTTTCATGTTTTAAGTTGTTATGTAATGTACCTACTTTTCTAAAGACACTAAACCTCTCGATCTTCTGAGTTTTATTAAATGTAGTAAAACATGTATTATTGTGTAATAACGAGCAAGGTTGGTATATTCATGAATCATCTTCATTGTATCAATTTATGAGTCACTTTCCACACAAAAAAATCCTCAACATTTAAAAAAATGTGCCCTGCGTGCCCGCGAGGTGGTTAGGGTGGGTGGGGTTTGGGGCGTGCGCCGTAGGGTAGAGTCCTTGAGCGTGTTTTCTTTACTTGCGTGAGTTGTAAAGAAAAAAAAATTAAAAATTAAAAATTTAACTCAAATTTCATCTATAAAAGAGGTGTTCCTCCATCCATTTCAAACCACCTAAATTTCAGTTCTCTCCAAACCCAACCTATTTTCCCTCCCTTAAAATCCTTCTACAAGTTTGGGAACCCTTTGCCTAAAGAAATCCCAAAGACTTCAAAACAATGAAGATTGCTCGGATTCAATCTCTTCACCATGTGCTTGAGCTTCATACATACTTATAGACTACCATTTTCCACAAGCATACATGAAGCTTGAATTCCAAGTCTCAAACCAGATGTGTTTGCCTTGATGGCCTTAGTCATGCTCTTGAATTCCATCCATGTTTTCAGACTATTTAGGATGAATGAACACTAACCTAGGAAAAGGAGAGCAAGGTACAAGGGCCATAAGATGAGGGGCACCAAAGGGAACTCCCAATTTGGAGGAAAATATTCATTCCTTCCCTCAAATATAAATTTTATAAACATAATTATCCATAATTTCCTATCTTACTGAAAAAAATCCAACAATGAAAAATTTTATATTATATTTTTGTCATTATATATTTTTACTAAACATATTTAATCACACATTTTTCATGCATATCAAATAAAACATGGAGTCGCCAATCTCCCACTCATTCTTTCTCCCATGCCTTCCTGCATTCATTCAAGAAGTTTTTCTTGAACCAAGGAGTCCCTTTATTTTAAGGCATATGTGAAGGCAACTCGATCAGAATTGAGTAAAAATTTGGCATAAAAAAAAACTCCAACAAAATTTCTTTCATAATCAACTAGCACACAAATTCCTGTACACAAATTCATCAAGGATTCTTCAGTACAACAAAACCATATAGGGTAAACAAAAAAAGAAAAGAAAACGAATGCACCACGTTACGCCGCTTCAGCATTCTTCCCGCCTCTCCTGCTCACAGCTTCGCACAATCTGCAAGGAACGGTGTCGAGGCTCACGGCCCGTGTCTTTCCAAGGTTACCCATCACCCCACATCGCCTCCACGCATGGTACTCCGCATAAGCCACAGGGTCACTCGAAAGGGCTTTCACATACAAAGCCAGTTCCTCAATCGAGTTAAACTTCGACCCATCGATTATTGAGCCCGGGGGAATGAAATTTATAACATCGGGGGCACCGAAATAGATGGGAATGGCACCGGAGTCAAGAGCATAGAACAGTTTCTCTGTCACATAGCTCTCAGTGACTGTGTTCTCAATTGCAAGAACAAATTTGTAATGAGACATGGCGCAGTGCAAATGATCCCACCACTTTGGGACTGTGCCGGGCTCCGAGGCACATTCCGGGTAGAAAGAAAGTGACGTGTCAAGGCCACCAACATTGTTTAAGCACTTTCCAAAGGAGTGATGGGGCAGCAAACGCAGCAGCTTTTTGGCGAGTTGGTTTCTTTGGGGAAGGCATCGGGACGAAGACCAATAAACAAGTGTGTCCTTGAAAAAAGAGAGAGAAGAAGGGGAATTAGCATGAAGCAAATGGACATGAAATTGAGAAAGAAAAACCTAAACTTGGGTTGTGCTTTGTTTTGGAAAGCAATTTATGTTTTCATTTTCATGAACCAAACACATCCTTACTTTGTTCTTATGAGAAGAGACGTGGTAATTTCGATTGTTATGAAAGAGGGCACCGGCGTACGTAGCCTGGACATCATCCTTGGCATGATAACCAACAAAGATATCCTCAATGCCTGATCGCTTCCGTCCAGCTTCGAGATCCATATACGCACGAAGAGGATCGCCTTTGCGTCTCTGATAAGGCATAAGAAAGTCGATTATATGCATTGAAGCACAATGGAAAAACCAAAATGAGTAGCATACATAGGGGTCTGTTTGGCATCACTTATTGAAAACAACTTATAACACTTACCACTTATGATAAGTGCTTCTGCATAAGTACTTCCAAGTTATTTATTGAAAAAGTATTTTTCTAAGTGCTTTTATTCTGGAATTTAACTGCAAGTATTTTTTCAAAAACAGAACAAACGCTGCTTATTTTTTCAACTGTTTATCATAAGTGATCAGTTCTATAAAAACAACAAGAGGGAGCCAAAATTGGAAGTTACAATTAACAGGACATAAAAGAAGAATGTGGGAAGAGACCATTAATAAATTCACCTCATAAAAAAAAGTCACTCAAGAGTTCAATGCAGAATGTCTGTTTTGGTCAATAAAAATTGGCTGGTCAAAATGGTAAACTTTAACTAGACTATCACAATTAAAATCCATCCATGGAGATGAGGGGCCATATTTCATTAACTAGTATACCAATATATGTTCATTAAATTTTAAGTCACATGCATCAGCTCTTTAGCCCGAATGGCCCGAAGGCCTTCATTTTTATTGATTTTTGATAACTACTCTTTCAAGGGATGAGGGGGAACCCTTACAAGGAATGAAAATGCTAGCAAATTATCACACTTTCATGTGAGAGGCCAACTCAATTTCATTTTAAAAGAAGACACGTGTCAAATGCATAGCAAGTCGTGGTGGGCTTAACAATATTTTTGCAACTTCAACATTAACAGAAAGTTTCAGATAGGGAAGCAGATGAACTAATTCCACACTTCCTTGAGTTCTTTTGACTCAATTCAAGGGAAAATGGGAGGTCAACTTATAATAATCCGAGGCTGTTTCTCTCCAGTTGTTTTGCGCTGAATAAACCACCCACTACAGCTTAATAGTTATACTTTGCATACAAAACATTTAGAAGCCTAAAATACAAAGGTAATAGAGTTAACAACAAACTACCACAATACTAGATCCATAACAAATACTTCAATCTTCATGTTTGTGTTTCAAGTCCCTTTAATAACAGATCAGTTTCAGAAGTATCCATGCATTGCTTTAAGATTAAGCTAAACGAAACCATTGATGAAAATGCATGCAGCCAGACAGGAAAGAAGAATGTTGCAGGAAGGAAAATTTGGCCTCCTTACAAAGCAGATAAAAGTTATAATTGAGTGGTCATGATGATGAAAAAACCACCAATCGATAATAAATTTTCACATCACAGCCCCCAAATTTCATAAACTATACAATGCTTCAAATACTAACAACCCAATATCAATGTCCAAAAAGTGATGTTTATGGGGATGCAAATCCGAACTTGCCTAACCAAAAAATTCCTGACACAATAATACTAACGCTTCAATCAATAAATCAACAACAAAAAAAAGGATAATCCCCATCCATAAATATGTCATTCTATTGCCAAACGTCAACAAACCCAACAATACAATCTACCAAACCTAACCTAGTAAGTTGCCCAAAGCATTGTAATGCTTTAGGAGTTGATGCATATTAGGACTATGAGCCTAACGATGATCGCACGGTAGAAAATAGGGAGAAAAGGCTTACTGAAATGTTGTATTATACTAGTAGAAACTCAAAACTAAGAATTACAGGAGGTGAGAGAAGAAGAAGAAGAATAAGAACTGGATTACAGTAGAAGGGGGGAGAGGTTGTAAGGAGAAAGAGAAAGAGATCTCCTTGAAAAGGCCACTTCCTATGAGCTAGGCGAGACCTCCCAAGGTCGCACCTCCAGCAGCTGCCAAGTTGAACCGCAAATGAATATCCTCCCCTCCAAACCAGCTTGCCCCCTTATTTATTACCCAACCTGCCAGCTAACAACCCCCAATCAGCACACTGCCAGTTCTAACAACTAAAGAGGAAAATTACAGTACTGCCCCGCAACAGTTAATACTCATACCCCTAATGGACAACCCACCACCAGCCCTCACTCCTATCTCTGTCAGCACACACCCCAACATACCTAACATTCACCCCTCCTTAAAAATCACCTTGTCCCCAAGGTGGATATCTAAAAACACGGCTTGGCCCTTTGCCACGATGAAGCGTCTTCCGGTATCATGGTTCGTGAACCTTTTTTTCTCCCTTACGGCACCCAGCTTCTGTTGCTTCTTCTTGCAGCTGTTTATAGCTCTTTTTTGCAGCCTTTTGAGTTTGTCGTTTTCCCAAGCTTACTCCCTCAGGGTTTTTTTGGAAATGGGACTGCCCCGCACCCTAAAAGCAGTTCCTTCAATCAGGAAATGCTCTTTTCAACTCCCAGATGCACCTGCTTTGCTCGAACAGGCGTTGGATGCTCTGCCATCTCACCTAGCTCCCATAAGCAAACTGCATCCAAACTAGACTTCACTGGTCGTATCAGTCAGACTGATCTCCTCTAGCATAGGAGGTTTCAAATGCAACCCAGGAACTAGCTGCTGCTCCTTAGGACGTTGTGGAACCGATATCACAGAAAGTTCCAGTTCTTGTTCCCGCAAGCACTGCAGCTGCTCACAGCGCTCCGCCTGGCCTCGAAATCCTTGCTGATATTGTGCAGCTGGCAGTACGCCTGAACTGGCTACTTCTCCAGCAAGAGAATTTGATTTCAAACATGGAACATGCTGCCCCTCCATAGCGCCCCCTTCCTGTTTTTCCACGCAAGAACTCAGGTCAGGAAATACCTCGTCAGGCTGCTCCGGACAGGATTCAAACTGCTCCTCACACTGCTGTCGGAAAAATTCCAACTGATCCTTGTTGTTCCCGTATTTTTCCATCAGTGTTGGCTTCAGCTGCTCCCACAATGAGCCAGGATTCTCATTCGGCCATGTAAAGAACCAGGGTAGAACAGTGTACTTCATACCTATCTGCGCCCAAGGCAGCTTCATGTCCTCTGCTATTTGACCTTTCAGGAAAAATTCCTCTGTTTTTGTGATCCAGCCCCAAGGATTCTCCCCTGAAAGCATTCTGGTTTGCCCAACACTAGCGGATACCACCTGCTGCAATCTTCTCTTTGTGAATGACCAGCAACGTCCGACCACACAACTTACGTGTCTCCCAACAGCGTATGCGTTTTACGCACAGTAGATATTATGTAGAGGAGAGAGTGTGTGACCTTCTCAGCAATATTCGTTTTTTTTTTTCTACTTTTTTCCCTGAAACAATCGTTACTTCTCCAGCTGTTATCGCATCTCTCACACTGCCACTAACGCCGACGCTCGCGGGACGACTCCTGCCTGATCGTTCTCTCTTGGCATCTCTCAGCAAACGTCTAGCTGAAATCGCTCGGACAGTGATCGCGTCTCACTGCTCCCACACTGCTCCAGCTACGATCGCCCACACCTGTCACCTCCTCTCTACGATCGGTGAGCTCCGATCACCCCGTCGGCGAACGCATCTCAGCAGTGTCTTCTTCTTTTTTACTAAACCGGCGCAGAACTCGCCAGAGAAAAAATAGTAACACGCTATGACGAGGACAACGTACTTCCCCAGCTCCATTTTATAGCTTTGGTTCGCGCGAGAATACTCACGTGCTAAACGAATACTCTCGTACGCACGGGATACTTAACAGCACAGTGTTCATCCGGCACAAACGACTTCTCAGCCAGGACGCGTTTCCCCAGCGTTGACTTCCCCAGCGGAGTCGCCAATTGTTCGGACTATGAGCCTAACGATGATTGCACGGTAGAAAATAGGGAGAAAAGGCTTACTGAAACGTTGTATTATACTAGAAAAATCTCAGAATGAAGAATTACAGGAGGTGAGAGAAGGAGAAGAAGAATAAGAACTGGAGTACAGTAGAAGGGAGAAGAGGTTGGACGGATAAAGAGAGAGATCTCCTCGGAAAGACCACTTCCGATGAGCTAGGCGAGACCTCCCAAGGTCACACCTCCAGTAGCTGCCATGCTAACCCGCAAATGAATATCCTTCCCTCCAAACCAGCTTGCCCCCTTATTTATTACCCAACCTGCCAGCTAACAACCCCCAACCAGCACACTGCCAATTCTAACAATTAAAGAGGAAAATTACAATACTGCCCCACAACAGTTAATACTCATGCCCCTAACGGACAACCCCCCACCAGCCCTCACTTATTCCTGTCTCTGCCATCACACACCCCCACATATCTAACAATGCAGAGGTCTGGGTTTTTCCAGACAAGGAGTTCGTGAAATCTCAAGACAAAATGGTCATCTTTGACTTGAAAGGTGAAATGGTAATTTCAGCCAAGAAAATGAACTCAAAATTTAATTTCAACTACACCATTGATCATGTAATGGTGGATTTCCTTTGGGATGGAAGTTAAGATCAACTGGCATGCTTATTTCTCGTGCCTCTGAATTGATCAAACGTATGATCACGGATTGTTTCATCCTTTCCCCTGAAATTCATTGATAAAATATATGATTTCTAAATCTAGATTTACAGTTTAATTAAATAAAATTCAAGAAATGTTTTTTGGATAGATTTCTGGAAAATAATTTTTGAACAAATCTGGTTAATTCAATATCTTTTAATCTATTCATCTACAAATCTGCAAAAAAATAATTGTTGCAAAACTTGTAATTCATAGAACATCATTCTAGAATTTCAAGTTGATCCAATGAAAATTGAATCCAGAATCGAGTTTCGGTGGTTTCCGATACTGAAAATTTTCTTGTTTCCAAAACTTTGTTTGGATGCACATTTTGAGGTCAGCAAATCGACTCATAAAAATCCAATAGCTAGAATTTCATAGCCAAATTCAACATCAAGATTAAGTTCTTCATTTTCAGGTGGTCTTTTTGAATGGTGTTGCAGGACATCACTATATCAAAATGCAGTGGGAAGAAAACACAAAACTCGTTGAGTTTGGTTGAGATCCCTCGGCAGCAATCAACGGGTTCTGCCTCGAAAGGTATTCACCGGCCATTAAAATCACCAAACACTTCGGTAGTACCCCTTCTCCTTCCAAGGTGAGCTAGCACCTCCTCCGCAAAGACTAATGAAAAGAAGAGAATTAGAGAGAGCTTCGGCTTTATCAGAGAATGATCTCCAGTGTATACATCAACTCCCTTAAATAAAACTCCTTCATTGAATAAAGGAGCCACTTGGAGTCCTAATATTTCATATGTTATGAAACAGCCAACTATTGGCTTTCCACCTTAGTAACATTTACATCCACAGCCTCATTAGTTGACTTGTTAAAACTCCTTTTAACATTCACTTAATCTACACATCATCATATGATGTGTCACAAGCCAAATCAAACATAATGATCATTGTAAAAGAGTTGGTTGAATGATATTATATATCATTTATCATATATGCCCTAACTTTATATCCAGAACCACGAGATAACACAAACCACGGCACGGTGACTCTCACCGCATCGTGGTTTAGACTTCGGTGCATATTTTTAACACTTTTGATGGTTATGAGCATACCACTCACATGGTGCTCTTCGCCTATGAGAGGTATGGTTGTGCATCTCAAGCGACGATGAGGGGTGCATTCATAAGTGGCGATCCATCCACCACCAACTATGGTTAGCCATACCAGAGCCATAACATGTGGGAACGGCCCATTGTCTCGCGAACGATCAAGCCACAAATGTTCCTTGAATGAATGGCCATTACCATGTTAGAGGTGCGACCGTACACTTAATGGAAAAGCTTGTACAGAATCATCACTACTAGAGTCATTGTTGTGACCCCACTTCCTCTATCTTACTCTCTCATAAAGTTTGTGACATGTTGTTTTACCCGAAATTGTTCAACACAGCTGCTCAACTTCGGATCGTTGGAGCTACACGATGGATGCAATGACGCCTTACTTCATAACACTAATGGTGATTGCCTTCGCGGATACATGGCTCGGGGATGAATGATGTCTTTTGGTGGTTCGAGTTGCAAGTAGTGTGATGATTTTCCTTGTGGAGACATACTGAGATCCACCTTGGACTCAACTTGACATGGAGTTACATAGATGGTGGTGGGATGATGAGGCTATGATGTGAAGGTGGTGAAGGGTTGTTCACAGGTGTGGGCTGAAGATGGGTTATTATTTATGATAGTGGGATGTGTGTTATATATGTATTTTCCTTGTTATTTAGTTATGTTGATGCTAGGCCCCGCCTATGTCGATCGGAGACAGCCTTTAGGGTCACGTCACATTTATGTTCACAACTATCAACTACGAAGTCGAGTCGACTAAGTCCCAACATCCAAGGCATAAGAGTGAGGTTGGTGAGAGTTCGTGGATGGCAAGTAATAAGATTGTTTTCGATTCTCTTATCAGCAACGCATTGTCTAAGTGAAGTGTCACTGTGGTTTGGTCATGATTTTGATAAAGCTAGAATTAATGGGCATAAATGCAAGGGTCATTTTTTTTTTTTGAGGTAAGCTATGTTCTATAGAACATATTCAAGTGTCATTGTTATTTTCATTATTTGGTGAGAGCGTATTTTGAAGAGCTAAGTGTCACGGGCCCAAAAATGAGGCAGTCATATCCCGCACTAACAGGAACGACAAGAATATGGTTCACCTTAAGAGGTATGGGAGTCGCCCCGACAATGTTGGAAGAGTGTGTGTCATGGTATGTCTTAACACCTCACTAGTTGGGAGTTGGGACCACTCTCCTGATGAGTCTATGGTAGGACGAAACTAGTGAACCTCATATCAGATGGAAGTGCTAGAAGGCTGAATCTCACCCCGATGGGCAGGGGTGGGGAGTCGCACGGGCAACCCGTTGTACAAGAACGACAAGCACGTCGCAAAGGGTATCAGAGCCAGCGTGCCTCCAGATGTCTGTGGAATGCTAATGTTGCGTCTGTACGGTAGGAGAGAGGAGTCTCAAGGTTCACAAAGGAGGTGACACGACAGTAAATGTCGCGCTCGGAGTAGAATATCATAGGCAAAACACCATTGTAGAAGGTGGGTGTTGAACAGATCCGAGGTTTGGAGAACCGCCGGGATGAAGGGTGGACTATGGAGCCGATGGCGAAAGAGTGAGCGTCCACTTGGCCATGTGAGAAGGGCAACATGTTGGTTGGAAGTAAGCATTTTGGGCACACCTAAGACCACAATCCCGGCATCCACGAGGGTGTGAATGAATGGTGGCGGGAGAATGTCATGAACCGAAAAATAAGGCGATCTTGTCCCGCACCGGCAAGAATGACAAGGATACAGTTCACCTAGTTAGTCCCCTTTTAAGAGAGATTATAGCTGCATCGATGATGTTGGAAGAGTGCATGTCATGGTTCGCCTTGACGCCCCGTTAGTTGGGAGTTGGGGCCACTATTTTGATGAGTCCATGGCAAAACAAAACCAATGAACCTCGTATCGAATGGAAGTGTCAGAGGGCTCTCGCCCCGACAGACAGAGGTGGGGTGCCACACTGGCGACCCTGTAACATCCCCCTACTTCTCATTGGTTTGAGAAAGCGGAATGATGCTACTTGGCCTTAGACGACATCTCCAATGCGTCAAAGGCTGACAATAAATGCCAAATGGCTTCATTAAATAGGTGGGGGACGATTGGCCCTTAAAGAATAAAACAACCAACAACAAACCATAACCAAACATACCACTATGTGATGCATGATAATCATGAAAGATGACTCAACGTTTCATATATCAGAATCATACTAAAATCAAGTATCACAGCGGAAGACTACAATACCAAAGTAAACAGCGGAAGACTACAAGACCAACAAAACTAAAAGACAACCAACAACTCCAAGCTCCAAATATGCTTCATGCTCCATCTCCACAAAACTGCCCAAGTATCACGATGTAGTGCTAAAGATGTGTGATGTTTTACCTTTGTCCATGTCCCGATAGATGACATCTGCAAAAGCACCGAAGTGTCAAAGTAGGGGGTGAGTATTTAAACTCATTAGGTTTTCCTCAATGATTTCTCTACTCACGCCACTAGAATAGAAAAGTTAACAACATTTATATAAAACGGTTTATATAAAAGAATTTACAAAAACAGTTTATAACTAAATATAAACAAACAAGTACCACATTTACCAATTTTCCAACCAAAGTCATTGTTCAAAGAAAGCAACCAAACAGTGTTTTAAAACCATTTCACAAGTTCCATTTGGCATAACCATTCTCTTCCACATATCCACAATACCAACCATGCATGCATCATTATGATAGTTCCATCATGAGCAGTATCTCGTCGATCTACCATGTCGTCACCATGTGTCATTTCACCTTTGGCACCGAGCACAAAGTCATGTTTCAACCAAACCTTATAAATTCAATATGAACACACACACCAAGTATGCCCAAAACCGTGTCAGTACCATCAAGCCAAACTATTTCAATAAAACACCATTTTTATTGAAAACCCTTTTTCCCAACAAGCCATTTCAAGAATCCAGCAAAACAACATTTTAAAACTTCCATTTTAAAATCATGAAAACTAAATCACTTTGCACAATAAATCACCACAATTCCACAATTTCAACGAAAACCATAAATCGTCACCAAAGAGGATTTATCTCGTGCTTTGCGCACCAATTTCAAAATCAATTTCATGTAATTAAATCAATTTGAAACTAAGTCAGTCAGTTCTAACAAGAGGAGTCGACATTGAAGCCACTTACCTCGAGAGTTTTGGCAAAAACGATAAACGGCATGAAAAAACGTCACAAAAATGGGTTGAATTTCTACGAACCCACCTTAGATCTCTTCCCCTATCATAAACAAACACAAATCTAAACTTATTTGGCATCAACCACCTTAGATCTACCCACAACGGGCGTAGATCTAAGAAAACGAGAGGAAGGGCGAAGTAAATCTAAGAAAACGTATCAAGAACAATGAATAACAAAGCCTTACCGCAAGAATCGGGCTTCAACGCACCAAGGGATGGCTCTGGATCGCTTCCAAATCGCTTGGAAGAGGTTCTTCAACCTTTGAGAGACCAAAATCCCGAGTTAGTGCTGCATAGGAGGAAAAACGGGTGGGTTAAAGGGTAAAACGAGTGAGATCCACTTTTTAAGGATCTAACTTTGACCCTGCGCACGGTTTAGTCGCACGGTTAGATAAAACCGTGCACTAGCCATGCTCCTGCTTCTGTCTTAAGAAAGACCCCGCACGGTTGTTGCGCACGGCTTCCAAACCGTGTGCCGACCGTGTCAAAGCTCTTTGTCCAACATTTGCACTACATTGCACGGTTTCTTCTAGGCTTCTACACGGTTTGGACAAATCGTGCGCAACCCGTGCGCCTCCCCTTTAGCCTTTGTCTCACTGTGCACGGTTTCCTACAAGTGTTGCACGGTTTTCACAAACCGTGCACCACCTGTGCACCTAAATAAAAGCCTCAAAAACTCTCAAAAAGTTCTTCAAACTCTCCCAACTTTCACCCTTATACTTTATATACATAAAAAGCATAAAGGGTTACATACCGGAAACCGAAAGTGCTACAGACCCGCTGTGCCAGAATGACAAGCTCGTGACATGAGGGTAATTTTAGGTTGAGTAGACCATACAAGGGTTCGAGAAGGTTTTCCTTGGATTGTACATATTACATATATCATAATTCAAACTATCGTATTATTCATGTTGCAAAGATTAAACTCACTACTTGGGATAACTGTACTAGGCAGAAATACTCACTCCTACATGCACACGTGTGTTTCTATCTTGTACCCATACAGATCACTAGAATTTCATCGATAGAGGAGCTGAGTATGACTAGGTACCTGTTGACAACCTAATTGGCTAAGGAGATCGTGGTTGCTAATAAAGGTTGTAGGAATTGTTGGATATCATATTTTTCTTACCATGGGTTTTACTTTGAGGGTTTCAACAATTGTTTTCGCCCTTGCATTTTATATTATGTTGCATGACATTTGCGCATTTTATCTTTATGTGATCATCATTATTTGAGTTACTCCTATTGTCATATGTTTGGTATTGCATTAGATGTTCATGGACGATGGAGTTCTCTTAGAAGATAATGTTTCCTATTTGAGTGATTATATATCCTCGGTACAAGTCATCGACCCCTAAACTATTGGAGGCGGACTTGGGGAGACACTCAGCATCATCGGCCTCCACAAGGTTACATTGTGTTAGTTGCAGTTGAAATTGGTAGCACTTAACAGCCTACAACCATCTTACTTTAAATCATATGCCAAACAAAATGCGAAAAGGGTCAAAAACACTTATGTTTTTTATCCCCCCACCCCCCACTCCCATCCCACCTGCTGCCGCTATTCCCTCTTCCAATTTACAGGCACTAGAAAACATTCCTTGAGAAGACACTGACATCACTAAAGTAGCATTTCAAATGCATCAGATTTGAATAAACCCTAACTATCTGACAAGTGCTTAAATATATTATGCTTAGCCAGATTCAGCAAATAAAGACCACAGCGTAAAGATTATGCATAACAAAATAACACACACAAACATACAAACACACCCAGACTTCAATTAAATGATTATTACGGGAGAGATAAAGAAAAGTACCATTGATGGTGGTGTGGTAGTCTCAAAAAGCAAGGTATCCGGCTTATCCGCCAGAACAGAAGATTTGGTCCACAAACAGGTCAATCCGCACCGGCAAGAATATAGGTTATCCAAATTGTCTGGAATCCACGTCCAGCCTTTGACCAGAACACTGACATGATCCATCTTCAATGCACTGCAATTCAATACCCCAACACCATCTTGCAGAGAAGGGGTCGCAGACGCATTGGGGGAGGAGGAAAAGTCCCTGTGTCGCTCTTTGAATTTCGAACAGCCGACCACGGAGTCCCATTTCCTGAAAGCATACGTCAAATCCGTGAAAGCTTCGGGCGAATGGGCGTCTCCGACGGACGAACTCGAATCCGACACCGAAGCGATCGAAGGAGAGACGGCTGGGAATTCCAGGAAGCCAGATGATGAGAACAGGATTAACACGGCAAGGGAGGATATTAAAGCGAAGATGTAATTGTGTAACGGTTTCCCTGTCATGCCGGGGAGTCCAGTTTCAGTCAACGGATCTGGCTCTCCTGGGAACACACGCCGGGCTGAGGGAGCTTGCGCGGGTGAAGAAGACTAATGCATTTTAAGTTTTTATTAGGCAATATGATTGATGTGTTTAAAATGTTGTACTTTCATTTAAGTAAAAAAAAACAGATATCAAAAATTAGAAATCCACCTAATCAAATTCAAATCTTAAAAAACTAGGCACACCCCACATGAAAATAAGTCATACTGATTTTGATTTAAAAATAATAAAAATAATGATGGTGATGGTGATGATGATGGTGGTGATGGTGATGGTGATGATGATGATGATGGTGGTGGTGATGGTGATGGTGATGATGATGATGATCATAATCATAATAATAGTAAAGATAACAATAAATACAATAATAAAGATAAAAACAATAAAGATAATAATAAAAAAAAGATAATAATAACAAAGATAATAATAACAAAGATAATAGTAAAGATAATAATACAACTAATAATAATACTAATAATAATGATGATGATAATGATAATGATAATGATACAACTAATAATAATGCTAATAATAATAACAATAATAATGATGATGATGATAATGATGACGACGATGATGATGATGATGATGATGATGATGATGATGATGATGATGATGATGATGACGACTGTAGGGTGGTGTTTGAGTGGTAAACTTTGTAATCTTATATCCAAAAAAACTCAAGTTCAAAACCGAGCATGGGTGATTTCTCGAGTATCGCAGCAGGACACTGTAACAAGGCCACTGTAGCAATCTTATAAAAGTGGAGGAACTATAGCAGTGGTGGCACTTTAGTGGTGACAGTACTGCAGCACATAATGTGGCAGCGACAATACTATAGCAAACGAACCTTGACCAGCAGAATAGACTTCTCTTGAAGCACCTTCTCTTGGGAGTCCACTATTTGCACTGACCGCTCAAAAACTGACAAGTCAGACTCTATCTCTAGTTCTTTCCAACTCAGCACATGGGACGGATCCAGGTTGTATTTCTTCAACTGGGAGACATGGAAGATGTCATGTATGAATATCAACTAAGAATGTAAGGCCAACCTGTAAGCCACCCTGCCAATACGCTCGGTGATCTCAAAAGGTCTGACATATCACGACGTCATCTTCCATTGCTTCCTCAATCGACGATGACCAAGACGAGGGACCACTTTCAAGAATACATTGTCACCCACAGAAAACTCTAGGTCTCAACACCTCCGGTCAGAATAAGATTTATGACGACTTTGAGCTGTCGATGTAAGAACCCGGTTTTTGCTGTAAAAGACTTTGGAATTTTCTTGATGCTATTCCAGAGCAGCGCCTTCAGACGGTGTACGATTCCGAGCTCAGGTGTGGCCGGAATTAAATTTTCAGTGCGTTCACACTGGGCACGCCAAATAAGTAGAATAACTCCTAAACGGTGTTTCGGATAAAAAATATGAGTGTACGGATGAATCCGAAATGAGGTTTTTACCCTAGTAATAACATAAAACATGTCGGCGCGGGACGTTGGGACCCCTCGCCCGTTAACGGAACATTAAAAGGATAAATAAAATAATTAATTTATTCGTTTAATGGTTAAACTCAAGTATCTCTTAAACGGTAGCTCGGATTGGAAAACTGAGGGCACCGTTGAGTTCGGAGCATGTCGTTTACCCTAGGAGGGGTGTAATTTTCGTGGGCGCGGCCCTTCTGTGGAAAATGGCCCCAGGGGCGTTTCCGTAATTTAGCGACCTCGGGCGTTAAGGTTTATAACTTTTGAACGGGGCCTCGAATTAAAGTTCTGAAACCGCCGTTGTGCTCGGGAGGAGGTTTTTACCCTAGGGGGCTTAACCTCGACCCCGTCGAGAGTTTTGGACACGAGTCTTCAGATGGGTGTTAAAAACAAATTAATTAAATTCTAATTAATTATCTACTTAAACCAAACCCACCCCCTTTGTAACGCCCCAAGATTTTATGAAAAATATTCTTTTTAATTTCATTAATGTCTTGTGTTGTACGCTACAACAAAAGAAGCTTTCACAATACGCATCCTTGACTTTCCTTCCGTTACACGCAATCGCGACCTTCCTCGATAGCGTGTGTAGTACGCAATACTGAGTTTCACGAAACAACGATATGCTATTAAAATATTATTAAAACTAGCCGTTATGAATAGTAATAACCACTTTTTGGAAATTTTGTAAATTTTATTTTTCAAAATGGAATTCATTTTTGGATTCGGAGTATCGAATTTAGCCTAAGGTGAAATTTTGGTACTTTTCGGATAACTTTCATATTCTAATGAATAGTGAAAATTACTAAATTATAATTAAAAACAACTTTTTTAATCGAAATAATTAATAGTGATAAATTATTAATTTGAGTGGTTTTAAAGTATATTTAGAATATATTTTTACAATTTAATACAATGTTGGTCATTGTTTGTAATTTCACATTTAAACCAGACATAATCAAGTGTCAATCTTTTGATAGATTTTGTTTCTTAAAAAACACGCTATTTGTTTTAACAGCGGGATTTAATTATAAAATTAATTAATGCAACTTCTATGTTATGAATTTGGTAAAATAGACTTCATTTTTGAATTCGGAATATGAAATATAGCTTAGGATGAAATTTTGGCATTTTTCTGAAAACTTTCAATTTTTGATGAATAGTGAAACCACTAAGTGGTAGGTTAAAAACGGAATTTTGCATAAAACTTAATTTTACCGCTTCTGTGAATGGAATTTCGAAAATCCGAGAGACACGGTTAATATCAAGGACTAAAATGTGGTTCAATGAGATGAAAATAATTTTTTGGTGAATAGTAACTTTTTACTTTTTTTACCACGGTTAATAGTAAATAGGGTAACTAAGGGTAAATATGATATTAATATTACCCTAACACATGTCCTAATTCTATTGGACAAGTGTAATTCGACCAAAAACAAACTTAGGAATAAAATATGACCATTTAGGCCCACTTGGATTAGATTAAGACATTTATTATTAATTTATTTAAAGAAGGGTTAAAATAGTTAAAATCAAAGTTTAATAAGTAAATCATTTTTAATATGGGGTTATACATAAGATAAATTCGACTATAAATATTCATTAGAAAGCTAAAAAGATTTCCTACATGATGGTATTTTATTTGTAATTTTTAGACAGCATATAATATAATTTATTTATGACACAAAGATGATGCAGTAATTATCTTATTAATGAAATATTGACATAATTGATAATATAAATACCAAAATAAATGTAATTTAAGACTTTTTATGAATTCCACTAATTTTCTAGGTTACTCTGATATATTAGTGTTGATTTAATCAACTTGGTTCGAATATATAATTCTTTTATGACTTTCAAAAAAATCATATATCAAATAGTGTCAAAATTGACACAAAATAGTTTTTAAATCAAATATTATATTATTAATTGTTATTTTATTCCTAAAAATCTAAGGTTCGGCCAAATGACTTAGATAAGGATATATGTATTAATAATATACAATTTGGGGTTCGTTTGGCATGTTATAGTAAGTGTATTAACCATATAGTGAAAGAAAACAAAAAGACACGGTAAAAGTTAAATTATTTAACTTAGAGTTAAATCTAATTGATAAGGTTTAAAATAAGATCCAAACATGTATAAATTTGATTGGTTGATGAGATTACAACCCTATCTCATCTAAGCTTCGAATATGAGTCATTTTTGGAGGTTTTTAAGTGGGGTTATATTTATTATAAATTAATATTTTTAAGAATTCCTAAGGTGCCCCTCTCCTCCCTTATAAAAAGACACCTCCTCCCCCTCCTCCTCACACCAATTTGAGCACTCAAGCTCGGCCAACCCCTGCCAAAATCCCTTCTCCACTTCCCTAGCAACATCCTAGAGGTTCTGGTCTTCCTCAAAGACCAATTCTAGTGCCCTAAGAGGAGGTCTCAAAGAGGCACTTCAAAGAAGAGGTAATTACCGTTACCAATTCTTTCATCTTTATTTCTTCTTCCACTTCTTCTTCTTAGGTTGTTTCATTATGAAGTAATAACATCAGTATCACTCATATACTGATATGTTATTATAAGTATGAAACAACCCTATTTCACCATCTATCCATCCTACGGAAAAAGAAATCACCGCACGTGCGTACGTACGGAATACCGTCTCCACGCCGTGGTGTAATCTATTTTCCACCACCACCTTACATGGATGGGTATAATGGTGTAAAGAATAACTATACATAGTTATTACAACATCATAATGATTCTGATATATTTTATAATCCACTCCAATTCAATTCAATATTTATAGAAATGATATCATCGCTCGTGCGTACGTACGGAATACCGTCTCCACGACGCGATGAGATTCATTCTCCATGTTAACCATTTAAGAATGATTATAATATATATATAAGAAATAATAATGAAATACATGACATTATAAAGCTACTGGATTTATGTATATATATATACATATGTATGTCATCTACTTACTTCCATTTCAAGACAATAAGGAAAGAAAAACAGTGTTCATGCGTACGTACGGACTACCGTCTCCATGAACGGTGTTTTTCATTTTATTTATCTATCTATTATATATATATATATACTGAATATATATGATATATAAATCATATTTTATATTCTGGAAGTAAGTAAATCATGATATAAGTAATAATGATGTCAAGAACAACAAGTCAAAACACCTACGATAAATGAAACGATTTTACCCAAAACGCTTCTTTAACATGGAATTTACAAAAGAACGGGTAATATAATGTCATAAGTGAACCATATATGATATCATGATTCTGTAATAAGTCAATGACATTATTTAAATCATTATACAGGAGGTTCGGACACATACGAAGCAAATTGGACCTAAGGTAAGGGAAATATCACAATCTCATTTTTATCCGAGATTGTTTATACTTTGGTATTTACTGGGGTGTATTTTATCATCCACATCCATGTTTCATCAAAATGTAATATTATTTCCATCCACCTACAATTGTTTAAATCCATTTTTACCCTTCGGTGAGTTTTTAGTAATATGTATGAAAGGAATCTTTTGTCGTACGAGGTACTTTTTGACTTTTCCGACAAAAGTACGAAGAATGTTTTTTTTAACTTATACGGCACGAACGGATTTCTACTGTTTTATAAAGCCTTATTTTCATGAAGCTTCCTCTAAAATATTTCATGACTATTTTCAATAAAATCTCTTTCTTTTAAAGTTGCATGATGTTTTGTGAAAAGAAATTGATTTTGAAGAAGAAAGGTTATTTTCCTCAAGAATTCAATTCAAGTGTTTTATCAAAATTATTTTCCATCTAAGATAATAAAGAGTTCTGTTTCTATCCATATTTTTACATTGATTTGACTATGTTGTGATGGAATTATGTTTATGAATTCCTTTATCTTATATGAATGGTTTTATGATGTCATGTTGTTTAAGAATCCCATTTTTATTACATGGGTTATGAAATGATGTATGATTTATGATTTTGTGGCACACATAAGAAAGGATTCATTAAGAGATGGGTGGGACCTATATCTCCCTCCAATGAATTGGGTAAAGATTTTATATCTCATGAGATAGACATGGCTGGAATGGTAGGTTATACCGGTTCAGTGAAACAGGACTGAAACGAGGATTACTCGATTCAGAAAGGGACTTTGTCCACTAAGATAGTCTTGGCAATGAGTCTTGACTAACAAGAAATGATTCTCTATGATTATGTGTGTATGCCACAATGAGTAATGTTTTAAGTTATGATTTCATTTCACTACTATGATTTATCCCATGTTATGAAATTATGCTCTCTTTTGCAGGTTAAGATTTCCAAAAATGTTATGTTCTTATGAAAATTATGTGATTGATATTTCCTTTGTTTACCCTTACTGAGCATTTGAGCTCACCCTTTTATGTTTTCTTTTCCCCAGGATATAAAGAAAGGTTTTAGGTAGAAAAAAGGGATGACCTTTATGGGAGATATTGAAGAACTTTCACCACGATTAGAAGATTACGTTCCGAGTTTCCAAAGACACTAAACTATTACGATCCTTTAGTGTGTGTTTTTGTTATGTACTAAGTATTCCGCAAATGTAATGTAATGTCCATGTACGTCAAGATATGGGTCTCTACAGTTGGTATCAGAGGAAAGGTTTAGTCAACCTTTGGAAACTAGGATGCGAGAACTTTAGTGAGATCCCTAGAGATATTTCTAAGGTATGTCTAGGGATGTCTCTAAGGTTAAGTATACGTATAGGTTATAGTCCTAGAATTACGCTAACGATCTTCGAATTTAACCTAAGATGTTAGATATTGAGGGTACTAACCCTTTATTATGTTGTTTTCCCTAGCATGATTTTTGCCTCTCACGCTATTCTTTTTGGGTTTTAGAAAATGGCTGGAAACAAGGTGATTCACGATAATGGAGGAAATGATGGACAATGGAATGATATTCTTTATGAGCAACCAAATGAAAAGGGATTTGGAAGTCCAAACATCATTATTATGCTGAATCAGCAATCTCATAATATGATCAATAAAGTAAAATTTGGTAAGTTTCCTGACTCGGCTAATAAGAGAAAGATGGAGTTTCATGATGATCATAGAGGAAAGAAAGTTCAATTTCCCCCTATGTAAATCATGTGGGAAGAGGCATCAAGGAGAATGTTTCAATGGAACTGGAAGATGCTTTGGGTGTGGAAAAGAAGGACACAAAGCCAGTAAGTGCAAAGGAAAAGGTTCAGTTAATACCAGGGATGAGGATAATGGTATTGCTACGACATCAAAAATGGTTAAGTGTTTTAAATGTGGAATGTATGGGCATTATGCAAACAAATGCCCTAAGGGAAAGACTCATGAAGAGAATCAGTATGGTCATATGGGAAGTATTTATGTGGATGATGATGAAGAGACTACCAATGGTATGTGAGATGAAAGAATTGTTGAAGCTCGGTCAATGGTTTAAGAATGTAGTGGAATGATTACATGTTCATCATGTGTAATGTTGTATAAGTAATCTCATGGTACTATTGAATAAAGAGACATGTAAGGATTGTAACATTGTTGTCTGATTAATGTTACCAGTATCCATGAAAGGTTATTCAGATATTTTTGGAATGAAGATGATATGCGCATAATGAAGGGATAAGGGGAAAATGAAATGTTTGACAGTATTCATGAGCTCATGATTGATATAAGGACTAAGTGATATCATGGTTTGAGTATATAGAATTTTGAGGATTTCGGTATGTGAAAAGTGTTAACTTTTAACTGCATTCAAGTTTTCACTAAGGTTCAATGGGTATTCAAGAGAGTACAAGATTAAGGCCTTTGAATGTTTGGAATGTGACCAACAAGATATATCTTATGATATATGGGGATCAACGATGGTATTAAATCTCTGGTAATCGTTTTCACTATGTTATGAGAATGGACTGCAGTACTATGAGCCTAATGATTGGAATGAATTATGTTGGACATAAGTTAGTATTGTTTAAGGATAGAAGTTTTTTTCGATATTATTGATGGGATTTTATAGTAATATAGTTTTATAAAAAGGACAACCTGCAGGACGGGCGACAGCCCATCGCTTCGGACAAGGCTGTGGGAATCGAACCCACAACCGAAGTGCGACTGGCCTTTATCGCCTACCACTGACCTACAGGAAGTGCCTGTTTAGTAGAAACTAGTTTTATTATATTAAGCAGTATGATATATGAAGTATAAGTCCATTTTAGGAACCATATATGATTAATCTCACTATAGATCGACTTATGTATATAAGTTTTGCTAACCTTTTGTTTGAGACAGATGGAATGACCTGTCATTCTATCACATGATCTGCTAACACATCACGAATAAAAAATTCAACTTCATTTATTTAAGAGATGAAGTAGAAATTGTTCAAGGCACGAACAAAAGTGATATTTTACCAAAATAAAGTAAGTATTTATTCTAAGCAAATTTTCAACTTTAGGGAAATGATCTTGAAAACCAAAAATGTTGTCCTAGTGATCTTATACCTGATGAATCAGATGGTACCTTATATCATCACAAATCTATGGATTTGTGATTACTGGCTTTTCCATAGCCATGTTCTCTACCACTCTCCATCAGAACATGATGGTTATATTTTTCTTCCATATCCATATTTTCACCTATGTGGAAACCCAGTGATTAGTATATTTGGGTAATCGTTACATTTCATACTTTAGTTTTTAAAGCCATGTTTTGGTATTCCTTTTTACGATGTGGGTTTCTATCAAAGAAAATTTTGAATAGTAAACCATTTATAACCCCGACGAATTTCGAGGGCGAAATTCATTTTAAGGGGGGTAGAATGTAACGCCCCAAGATTTTATGAAAAATATTCTTTTTAATTTCATTAATGTCTTGTGTTGTACGCTACAACAAAAGAAGCTTTCACAATACGCATCCTTGACTTTCCTTCCGTTACACGCAATCGCGACCTTCCTCGATAGCGTGTGTAGTACGCAATACTGAGTTTCACGAAACAACGATATGCTATTAAAATATTATTAAAACTAGCCGTTATGAATAGTAATAACCACTTTTTGGAAATTTTGTAAATTTTATTTTTCAAAATGGAATTCATTTTTGGATTCGGAGTATCGAATTTAGCCTAAGGTGAAATTTTGGTACTTTTCGGATAACTTTCATATTCTAATGAATAGTGAAAATTACTAAATTATAATTAAAAACAACTTTTTTAATCGAAATAATTAATAGTGATAAATTATTAATTTGAGTGGTTTTAAAGTATATTTAGAATATATTTTTACAATTTAATACAATGTTGGTCATTGTTTGTAATTTCACATTTAAACCAGACATAATCAAGTGTCAATCTTTTGATAGATTTTGTTTCTTAAAAAACACGCTATTTGTTTTAACAGCGGGATTTAATTATAAAATTAATTAATGCAACTTCTATGTTATGAATTTGGTAAAATAGACTTCATTTTTGAATTCGGAATATGAAATATAGCTTAGGATGAAATTTTGGCATTTTTCTGAAAACTTTCAATTTTTGATGAATAGTGAAACCACTAAGTGGTAGGTTAAAAACGGAATTTTGCATAAAACTTAATTTTACCGCTTCTGTGAATGGAATTTCAAAAATCCGAGAGACACGGTTAATATCAAGGACTAAAATGTGGTTCAATGAGATGAAAATAATTTTTTGGTGAATAGTAACTTTTTACTTTTTTTACCACGGTTAATAGTAAATAGGGTAACTAAGGGTAAATATGATATTAATATTACCCTAACACATGTCCTAATTCTATTGGACAAGTGTAATTCGACCAAAAACAAACTTAGGAATAAAATATGACCATTTAGGCCCACTTGGATTAGATTAAGACATTTATTATTAATTTATTTAAAGAAGGGTTAAAATAGTTAAAATCAAAGTTTAATAAGTAAATCATTTTTAATATGGGGTTATACATAAGATAAATTCGACTATAAATATTCATTAGAAAGCTAAAAAGATTTCCTACATGATGGTATTTTATTTGTAATTTTTAGACAGCATATAATATAATTTATTTATGACACAAAGATGATGCAGTAATTATCTTATTAATGAAATATTGACATAATTGATAATATAAATACCAAAATAAATGTAATTTAAGACTTTTTATGAATTCCACTAATTTTCTAGGTTACTCTGATATATTAGTGTTGATTTAATCAACTTGGTTCGAATATATAATTCTTTTATGACTTTCAAAAAAATCATATATCAAATAGTGTCAAAATTGACACAAAATAGTTTTTAAATCAAATATTATATTATTAATTGTTATTTTATTCCTAAAAATCTAAGGTTCGGCCAAATGACTTAGATAAGGATATATGTATTAATAATATACAATTTGGGGTTCGTTTGGCATGTTATAGTAAGTGTATTAACCATATAGTGAAAGAAAACAAAAAGACACGGTAAAAGTTAAATTATTTAACTTAGAGTTAAATCTAATTGATAAGGTTTAAAATAAGATCCAAACATGTATAAATTTGATTGGTTGATGAGATTACAACCCTATCTCATCTAAGCTTCGAATATGAGTCATTTTTGGAGGTTTTTAAGTGGGGTTATATTTATTATAAATTAATATTTTTAAGAATTCCTAAGGTGCCCCTCTCCTCCCTTATAAAAGGACACCTCCTCCCCCTCCTCCTCACACCAATTTGAGCACTCAAGCTCGGCAAACCCCTGCCAAAATCCCTTCTCCACTTCCCTAGCAACATCCTAGAGGTTCTGGTCTTCCTCAAAGACCAATTCTAGTGCCCTAAGAGGAGGTCTCAAAGAGGCACTTCAAAGAAGAGGTAATTACCGTTACCAATTCTTTCATCTTTATTTCTTCTTCCACTTCTTCTTCTTAGGTTGTTTCATTATGAAGTAATAACATCAGTATCACTCATATACTGATATGTTATTATAAGTATGAAACAACCCTATTTCACCATCTATCCATCCTACGGAAAAAGAAATCACCGCACGTGCGTACGTACGGAATACCGTCTCCACGCCGTGGTGTAATCTATTTTCCACCACCACCTTACATGGATGGGTATAATGGTGTAAAGAATAACTATACATAGTTATTACAACATCATAATGATTCTGATATATTTTATAATCCGCTCCAATTCAATTCAATATTTATAGAAATGATATCATCGCTCGTGCGTACGTACGGAATACCGTCTCCACGACGCGATGAGATTCATTCTCCATGTTAACCATTTAAGAATGATTATAATATATATATAAGAAATAATAATGAAATACATGACATTATAAAGCTACTGGATTTATGTATATATATATACATATGTATGTCATCTACTTACTTCCATTTCAAGACAATAAGGAAAGAAAAACAGCGTTCATGCGTACGTACGGACTACCGTCTCCATGAACGGTGTTTTTCATTTTATTTATCTATCTATTATATATATATATATACTGAATATATATGATATATAAATCATATTTTATATTCTGGAAGTAAGTAAATCATGATATAAGTAATAATGATGTCAAGAACAACAAGTCAAAACACCTACGATAAATGAAACGATTTTACCCAAAACGCTTCTTTAACATGGAATTTACAAAAGAACGGGTAATATAATGTCATAAGTGAACCATATATGATATCATGATTCTGTAATAAGTCAATGACATTATTTAAATCATTATACAGGAGGTTCGGACACATACGAAGCAAATTGGACCTAAGGTAAGGGAAATATCACAATCTCATTTTTATCCGAGATTGTTTATACTTTGGTATTTACTGGGGTGTATTTTATCATCCACATCCATGTTTCATCAAAATGTAATATTATTTCCATCCACCTACAATTGTTTAAATCCATTTTTACCCTTCGGTGAGTTTTTAGTAATATGTATGAAAGGAATCTTTTGTCGTACGAGGTACTTTTTGACTTTTCCGACAAAAGTACGAAGAATGTTTTTTTTAACTTATACGGCACGAACGGATTTCTACTGTTTTATAAAGCCTTATTTTCATGAAGCTTCCTCTAAAATATTTCATGACTATTTTCAATAAAATCTCTTTCTTTTAAAGTTGCATGATGTTTTGTGAAAAGAAATTGATTTTGAAGAAGAAAGGATATTTTCCTCAAGAATTCAATTCAAGTGTTTTATCAAAATTATTTTCCATCTAAGATAATAAAGAGTTCTGTTTCTATCCATATTTTTACATTGATTTGACTATGTTGTGATGGAATTATGTTTATGAATTCCTTTATCTTATATGAATGGTTTTATGATGTCATGTTGTTTAAGAATCCCATTTTTATTACATGGGTTATGAAATGATGTATGATTTATGATTTTGTGGCACACATAAGAAAGGATTCATTAAGAGATGGGTGGGACCTATATCTCCCTCCAATGCATTGGGTAAAGATTTTATATCTCATGAGATAGACATGGCTGGAATGGTAGGTTATACCGGTTCAGTGAAACAGGACTGAAACGAGGATTACTCGATTCAGAAAGGGACTTTGTCCACTAAGATAGTCTTGGCAATGAGTCTTGACTAACAAGAAATGATTCTCTATGATTATGTGTGTATGCCACAATGAGTAATGTTTTAAGTTATGATTTCATTTCACTACTATGATTTATCCCATGTTATGAAATTATGCTCTCTTTTGCAGGTTAAGATTTCCAAAAATGTTATGTTCTTATGAAAATTATGTGATTGATATTTCCTTTGTTTACCCTTACTGAGCATTTGAGCTCACCCTTTTATGTTTTCTTTTCCCCAGGATATAAAGAAAGGTTTTAGGTAGAAAAAAGGGATGACCTTTATGGGAGATATTGAAGAACTTTCACCACGATTAGAAGATTACGTTCCGAGTTTCCAAAGACACTAAACTATTACGATCCTTTAGTGTGTGTTTTTGTTATGTACTAAGTATTCCGCAAATGTAATGTAATGTCCATGTACGTCAAGATATGGGTCTCTACACCCTTCTCTTCTCCATTTGATTTCCGCTAGTAGAAGAACTCTCCCACCTCCCTCAAGCCTTCTAAACTTCCTCTCCTCCTCCCCCGAGCCAAGTGGAAGCGACAACGGTGGTGGCGCAACAAAGGTTCGAAGCATCGGGCTACGCCCGAGAGGTAGGATCGTGCGTTTACATTTTTTTAATTCCCGCACCTACTTTAATCTCAATTTGTAGCGTCGAATCATCATTGTTTTGTCGAGCGAAGCCCATAGTCGCGTAGTACTTGTTCTGAGCTTTCTGACGCTTGTTTCGGATTGAATTTCCGAGTCCCGAGGCGACCGCAACATTCTAGTGAAGTTTCGGGGGGTTTTGGGGAGTTTCTGGCGGTCCTGGCCGGTCCGGCGAGCGGACGACGGCGACCTTGGCTCAGGCGGCGGCGCGACACTGTGGGCGATCTGGGACGGCGGGCGGTGGCTTTGGGCGTCGACGGTTGGATGAGGCGCAAGCGGGGAGCGGCAGGCGGCCGGTTGAGCGGGAGCGCGGTCGATCGGAGGCGCCGGGCGAGTGGGCGTCGACGAGGCGGACCGGGCAGCGGGGTCGTCGCCAGGGCGCGACGACGCGGAGGACCGGGGTCTTGTGACCCCGGTCGGCAGAAAGGACCCGCGCCACACGGGTCCACTCGGAGACCGGACTGGCTGAGCCGGTCCGGGCGGTTCAGGGCGGTCCGCGCGGTTCACCGCGGACCGCCAGTCCAGGGTGTGGGTGGGCCGGCCGAACCGGCCCGACCCACCTATTTTCGTCCTAAAAATATTAAAACACTCATAAAATTTCGACCGGGTTTCGGATTCGCGTGCTGTCAGCGGTGGCGCGTTCCTTGGATCGAGACGAACATTTTGAGATGGTCTCGGGAATTTTTTTATTTCCGAGACGAGGGGCTCGGTGGCACGACACGTACATTAAGTGGATTGACGTTTTTCCGGGAGTTCTTGTTTTGGATGGCGCAGACACATCCGAAGTCCGATTTGGGTGTTGTCAGTGGCATTGCGACCCTGGCGTCGAGGCGGAGTTTTTCAGGGTGGTTTCAGGCGTTGAAACCGGAGTTGAGACATGGGCCCCACGGGCCGTCTTTTAAGTTACGAGCAGCGTTTTGTAACTTTTTCATCGGGTGTCCGTTCGGGGCGTGCGAGTAATCAATTTGACATGTTTTTCTGAGAGCATCGCGATGGCGCAGTTTGCTCAAACTTTTTCGGGATCATGGTGTGAGTTCCACCCGGGCTGGCTATAGTGAATATTACCTTTTTCACCGGGTGTCCGTTTTGGGCGATTGAGTAGTCAATCCCGTGTGTTTTTCCGAGGGGATCACAATGGTGAGATCTGTTTGTTCAGTTTCGGGATCTTGGTGTGGGACCCACACCGGCTGACTACAGTGAATAGTACCATATTCACCGGTTGACCGTTTCGGGCGAGTAAATGGTCTATCTCGTGAGTTTTTCTGCGAGGATTGCAGCGGTGTGATCCGTTTGGGCATGTGGAGCCTTGTTTGAGATCTTATTAATTGTAGAAACATGAAAGGGTGTTGTATGGAGGTCCCTTTGATGCACTTCGAACCAACGCACGATAGCGATGTTGGTAACACATGGTGATGTTAGTTGTAGTGCTGAGTTATCGGACCAATTCCGGGTCTACCCTCCAACAGGGCTGGGCAGTGGGTCACCTGATGACTCTTTAGGGTCCACTCTCCAGCAGGGCTGGGCAGTGGGTCACCCGACGACTTCTTCCAGGTCTAACCTCCAGCAGAGACTGGGCAGTGGGTCGCCTATCGACTTCTTCCAAGTCTACCCTCCAGCAGAGATTGGGAAGTGGGTCGCCTGTCGACGTCTTCCAGGTCTACCCTCCAGCAGAGACTGGGCAGTGGGTCGCCTATCGACCTCTTCCAGGTCTACCCTCCAGCAGAGACTGGGCAGTGGGTTGTCTGTCGACTTCTTCCAGGTCTACCCTCTAGTAGAGACTGGGCAGTGGGTCACCCGACGACCTCTTAGGGTCTACCCTCCAGCAGAGACTGGGCAGTGGGTCACCCGACGACCTCTTAGGGTCTACCCTCCAGCAGAGACTGGGCAGTGGGTCACCCGATGACCTCTTAGGGTCTACCCTCCCGTAGAGACTGGGCAGTGGGTTACCCGACGACTTCTTCCAGAATCAGTGCTTTCTACTAGGCTAGTCTGTGGATTTTCTCCGTGACTACCAGAGTGGGACCCTTGGTTGTACGGGTCAATGATGTGACAACTTTGACTTTGACCAGACCTCTCGACCGTGTGACAGTGACGAGGCGTGGTTTGACTTTCCCCAGAACTCTCAAGAACGAGGGGCACTTTCCCCACCAAGACGCGTCCTTGAGACGCGACCTAAAACTGTGCGGGCGAGTCAGTGTCGCCCAAAGTGGATAGTGTCAAGGTGAGGTGATTTGAGCCCCTTGACTTGTAGTTCGGGGCAGACGGGTAAGATGCTGGGCATCGATGGTGTTTACTTCTGGGACTGTTGGCTACTCACTTTCTTGGGCTGAGCTACGGGACAGAGATCCCCTTACAATGTTGTTCGGGTTTCTTAACAGAGCATATATATATGTATACTATGTTCTAGTACCCACTCCTTGGGTTTTGGTTACTCTCCTCCAGGAGAGGTGAAGACGCACAAGGTATGCCACGTGCTTTCCGTGTCTAGCTTCTTGTGGTTGGACGAGTCTACTCTCCTGCTATGGGTAGAAAAGACTCAATTAGAAGTTCATCTTCTCACCACTTCTAGATCCTTGTGTTTGGACGAGTCTACTTCCTTCCTCTTGTTGGGTTGATCTGTACTCTTTATTGCACACTCGGTTGTACTCCTTTACTTTTCCCTGTTCGATCTACTTCTCACCTATTCAGTACCTCCTTTGTTGATCCCTAGAGCCTTCAGGGCATCCTACTGAGTATTTTTATACTCACCCCTGCTTGGGCTTTGCCCGCACTTGGTGTGCCCTTGCAGACGATAGACAAGTTGGTCGTGAATTCAGCGGAGCTTAGGAGTTTGGGATCTTGGACCACGTACGGTGGTCGTAGTCGGGTTCCAAGTGTGGGACTCTCCCAGCTGTTTACTTTTGTTTACCTATTGCCAGGTTGGGACACTTTTCTGGTTGGGCGCGTGTTTTTCCCTTTTCTTTTCAGTTTACCTTCAGCACTTTCTTTGTACTGTTTAGAGGTCGATGCACTTTTTGGTTTATTTATAGCAGTCGGTACTGTAATTTTCTTTTTACTCTGCACTTCTACATTGAGTGGGCTGTGTGTGTGTGTACAGGTACTCAGACAAAGGACTCCCCGAGTTGTTTAGCCTTCGGCGCTTATCGCCATCCTCTGGCCTATGGAGGCGGGCTTGGGGTAGTTGTGGCTCGAGCTCGGGTAGGATCAGGTCGTGACAAAGTGGTATCAGAGGTGGTTTGTTCCTTGGGACATTGTGCGGACGTCCCTAAAAAGAAATCAGTTGGGATTTAGGGCAACAATGTCGACGTGTCTCGAGAGTGGCTCTCAGGCCAGGGAGTCCAGTGATGGTGCGGCAACCGACGTATCCATTCACCAGGATCCTGATAACCTGCTTGTCGACTTGGCATGTTGAGACACTCGTTGCAGGGAAAAAATGGGTTGTGTATCACATAGGATTGAGTTTTTGACTTTCCTTCTTGAGTCAGCTCCCCATTGTTGTTACGGTCATATACATATATGCTCATCTAACTGCGACACTCCTTGATGACATTCAGGATGTCTCCGTGAAGACAGCCAGCCAGGATACTAGCTTTGGTTCGTGAAGACGACCTTGTGAGCTATGAGGCCTCAGTCCAGGACCCATCATGCGAGTCCCTTTCTCCAGGTGGGCCGGTAGCAGCACCCCCACCTGGTGAGCAGCAGACAGCTCCTGCAGAGCAGACTGAGCTTGAGCGCACTTCGTGAGTTCCAGCGTCAGAGACCGCTGAGGTTTAGTGGTGATCCAGACCCTCAGGCAGCAGAGGTTTGGCTTGGGACAGTGGTTTGCCTTTTCATGCTTGTGCAGACGCCGACAGATCTGATGGAGGCCTTGGCCGCCAGCCTTTTCCATGGAGCAACTGGGCGTTGGTGGAGTCTGGTGACTCAGTTACTCGATGAGTCTTCACTTTCGTGGGAAGAATTTCAGCTGCTGTTTCGTGAGGAGTTTTACCCCTCCTACTTATGCTCTGTTCAGATCCAAGAGCTCTTGTAGTTTCATCAGGGAGGGATGACAGTGACTGGGTACGCGACTATTTTTGTAGACCGTGCACATTTTTACCTAGACTTGGTCCACGATGGAAACTTCCGAGCGTGGAAGTTCGAGCGGGGTCTCCGCAGAGATATTCATGCTATCATAGTACCCTTGGGCATTCCCACTTATGCCGAGGTGATAGAGCTGGCATTGGTAATAGAGAGCTTCCTGTCACGCTCTACAGTTAGTGGTGGCAGTAGGCATGACGGAGCCGAGACGTCTGCCGCAGCTAGCAGGCGTCAGCAGACAAAACCTCGACGCAGACGGCCTTTCCACCACCAGCTCTGGAGACATGGATGTGCACCACTATGGCGGCCACGCACAGGGGCTCAGCCGAGGGGAACCTTCTGTGAGTGGAATCAGGGGCATGGTCATGCACCATAGTGGCGCCGGGGGCACCAGGGCAGCCCAGAGAGCGCTGGTGCTATGCTTGCGATGGGCGGGGTCACTTGGCACGGGACTGCCTGACCAGGTATGTGAAGAACTTCGGGCAGACAGCAGGTGCATCACTGCGGCAGAGGCAGCGCTGTGATTGGAGTGGTTCCCAGAGAGGTGGTGCTAGCAGAGGAGTGGGAGGAGCTGGTAGTGAAAGACGACATTACGAGGTCTTCCTATCACCGCTAGGAGGTCCACGTCAGGCTCCGGGAGCTGACAGTTGGGACCAGGGACAGCCGTGAGCTTTGGATGTTTACGATCCTGCATAGCATGAAGTGACAAGAGGTACGCTTTACGACTCTTCTACTTTTTTGCAGTAGAGTTGTTATACTCTGTGTGTGAAATGATTTTTCTCCCTACTCCTTGCTTGAGTTATTACCAGGGTGACACGAGGCGTCAGTGTAACCCTGTGTTGGTAGAGTAGAAGGCATGGAACCTTTCTCTTTAGTCGATGGTAGTGACTCCTTTGCCTTTCAAGCATGTAAGAGAGTCTTGGTCGTGGGACATCGACTATGAAATCTTGTGTGACCAGATATCCTTGGGTGTTTCACCATATGGATGTTCTGAAGGAGGGAATCACCGGGCTTTGTCCCAGGTCCAAACGGTGATTCTGGTCGCGGCGTGCGACGTAGGGGTTCGACCGGGGAGGTGAGATACCCCCGAGGGAATTCAGGCCATTTGAGACCGTGCGAAGGGATGGCGAGGTTTTCTACCGCCTTGCCCTAACCCCCCAAAGTCTGGAGTGGGTGCACGACGCCTCCCACATGACATACCTGAGAAGACGTGTGTGTGATCCTATGCACGTCATCAAAAAGGGAAGACCTCACGTGAATAGATCAAATCCTTGGGTCTATGTGCGGTGACGCGGGACTGTGCAATAGTTCTTCTCGGTACGAGAGAGCCAGGTGTGGGCTCAGTACCATGAGTTGTTCCCTGGTTCTGCTTTTTGGGGACGGAAATCTTGAAGGAGGGAATGATGTAAGAACCCGTTTTTTTTTTCTATAAAAGACTTTGTAATTTTCTTGATGTTATTCTAGAGCAGTGCCTTCAGACGACATACGATTCCGAGCCCCGATGTGACTGGAATTAAATTTTCAGTGCGTTCACACTGGGCATGCCAAATAAGCAGAATAACTCCTAAACGATGTTTCAGATCAAAAATCTGAGTGTACATATGGATCCAAAATGAGGTTTTTACCCTATTAACAACATAAAACATGTCGGCGCGGGATGTTGGGACCCCTCGCCCGTTAACGGAACATTAAACAGATAAATAAAATAATTAATTTATTCGTTTAATGGTTAAACTCAAGTATCTCTTAAACGGTAGATCTGATTGGAAAACCGAGGGCACCTTTAAGTCCGGAGCATTCCTTTTACCCTAGGAGGGGTGTAATTTTCGTGGGTGCGACCCTTCTGTGGAAAATGGCCCCATGGGCGTTTCCGTAATTTAGCGGCCTCGGGCGTTAAGTTTTATAACTTTTGAACGGGTCCTTGGATTAAAATTCTGAAACCGCTGTTGTGATCGGGAGGGGGTGTTTACCCTAGGGGGGGCTTAACCTCAACCCCATCGAGAGTTTTGGACACAGGTCTTCAGGTGGGTGTTAAAAAAAATTAATTAAATTCTAATTAATTCTCTACTTAAACCAAACCCACCCCCCTTCTCTTATCCATTTGGTTTCCTCTAGCGGAAGAACTCTCCCACCTCCCTCAAGCCCTCTCAACCTCCTCTCCTCCTCCCCTGAGCCAAGTGGAAGTGACAATGGTGGTGGCGCGATGAAGGTTTGAAGCATTGGGCTACGCCTGAGAGGTAGGATCGTGCGTTTACTTTTTTTTAATTCCCGCACCTACTTTGATCTCAATTTGTAGCATCGAATCATCATTTTTTGTCGAGCGAATCCCATAGTCGTGTATTACTTGTTCTGAGCTTTCCGACGCTTGTTTCAGATTGAATTTCCGAGTCCTGAGGCGACCGCAGCGTTCCAGCGAAGTTTCGGGGGTTTTGGGGGAGTTTTCAGCGGTCCTGGCTGGTCCGGCGAGCGGACGGCGGCGACGGCCTCGACTTAGGTGGCGGCGTGGCGCTGCGGGCGAGCTGGGATGACGGGTGGTGGCTGCGGGCGTCAGCAGTTGTCTGAGGTGCAAGCGAGGAGCGGCAGGCGGCCGGTTGAGCGGGAGCGCGGTCGAGCGGAGGTGCCGGGCGAGCGGGCTGCGGAGGCGCCAGGCGAGTGGGTGTCAACGAGGCGGACCAGGCAGCGGGGTCGTGGCCAGGGCGCGACGACACAGAGGACTGGGGTCTTGTGACCCCGGTCGGCAGAAAGGACCCGCGCCACACGGGTCCACTCAGAGACCGGACCGACTGAGCCGGTCCAGGCGGTTCGGGGCGGTCCACGTGGTGAACCGCGGACCGCCAGTCCAGGGTGTGGGTGGGCTGACCGAACCGGCCCGACCCACCTATTTTCGTCCTAAAAATATTAAAATACTCATAAAATTCTGACCAGATGTTAGATTTGCATGATTTCAGCGCCGACGCGTTCCTTGGATCGATACAGACATTTTGAGATGGTCTCAGGAATTTTTTAATTCCTGAGACGAGGGGCTCGGTGGCACGACACGTACATTAAGTGGATTGGCATTTTTCCGGGAGTTCTTGTTTTGGATGGCGCAGACACATCCGAAGTCCGATTTGAGTGTCGTTAGTGGCGTTGCGACCCTAGCATCGAGGCGGAGTTTTCTAGGGTGGTTTCAAGTATTGAAACCGGAGTTGAGACGTGGGCACCATGAGCCGTCTTTTAAGTTACGAGCAACGTTTTGTAACTTTTTCATCGGGCGTCTGTTTGGGGTGTGCGAGCAGTCAATTTGACATGTTTTTCTGAGAGCATCGCGATGGAGCAGTTCACTAGACCTTTTTCTGGATCATGGTGTGGGTCCCACCTGGGATGGCTATGGTGAATATTACCTTTTTCACCGAGTGTCCATTTTGGGCGATTGAGTAGTCAATCTCGTGTGTTTTTCCGAGGGGATCGTAGTGGTGCGATCCATTTGTTCAATTTTGGGATCTTGGTGTGGGCCCCACACAGGCTGACTACATTGAATAGTACCATATTCACCGGTTGAAAGTTTCAGGTGAGTAAACGGTATATCTCGCGAGTTTTTCTGTGAGGATTGCAACGGTGTGATCCGTTTGGGCATGTAAAGCCTCGTTTGAGATCTTATTAAATGTGGAAACATGAAAGGGTGTTGGATGGAGGTCCCTTTGATGCACTCCAAACCAACGCATGGTAGCGATGTTGGTAACACTCGGTGATGTTAGTTGCAGTGCTAAGTTATCGGACCAATTCCGGGTCTACCCTCCAGCAGGGATGGGCAGTGGGTCACCCGATGACTCTTTAGGGTCTACCCTCTAGTAGGGCTGGGTAGTGGGTCACCCGACGACTTCTTCCAGGTCTACCCTCCAGTAGAGACTGGGCAGTGGGTCGCCTGTCGACGTCTTCCAGGTCTACCCTCCAGCAGAGACTGGGTAGTGGGTCGCCTGTCGACTTCTTCCAGGTCTACCCTCCAGTAGAGACTGAGCAGTGGGTTGCCTATCGAGGTCTTCCAGGTCTAACCTCCAACATATACTGTGCAGTGGGTCGCCTGTCGACCTCTTCTAGGTCTACCCTCCAGCAGAGACTGGGTAGTGGGTCGCCTGTTGACCTCTTCCAGGTATACCCTCCAGCAAAGACTGGGCAGTGGGTCGCCTGTCAACTTCTTTCAGGTCTACCCTCCAGAAGAGACTGGGCAGTGGGTTTCCTGTCGACCTCTTAGGGTCTACCCTCCAGCAGAGACTAGGCAGTGGGTCACCCGACGACCTCTTAGGGTCTGCCCTCCAGCAGAGACCGGGCAATGGGTCACCCGATGACCTCTTAGGGTCTACCCTCTAGCAGAGACTGGGCAGTGGGTCACCCGACGACCTCTTAGGGTCTACCCTCCAGCAGATACTGGGCATTGGGTCACTAAATGACTTCTTAGGGTCTACCCTTCAGCAGAGACTGGGCAGTAGGTCACCTGACGACCTCTTAGGGTCTACCCTCCAGTAGAGAATGAGCAGTGGGTCACCTGATGACCTCTTAGGGTCTACCCTCCAGCAGAGATTGGGCAATGGGTTACCCGACAATTTCTTACAGACTCAGTGCTTTCTACTAGGCTAGCCTATGGCTTTTATCCATGACTACCAGAGTGGGACCCTTAGTTATACGGGTCAGTGATGTGATAGATTTGAATTTGAGCAGACCACTTGACTGTGTGAAAGTGACGAGGCGTGGTTTGACTTTCCACAGAACTCTCAAGAACGAGGGACACTTTCCCAACCAAGACGCGTCCTTGAGACACGACCTAAAACCGTGCGGGTGAGTCAGTGCCGCCCAAAGCGAATAGTGTCAAGGTGCGGTGATTTGAGCCCCTTGACTTGTAGTTCGGGGCAGACGGGTAGGATGCTGGGCATCAATGGTGTTTACTTCTGGGACTGTTGGCTACTCACTTTATTAGACTGAGCTACGAGATGAAGATCCCCTTACAATGTTGTTCGGGTTTCTTAACAAAGCGTATATATATACCATGTTCTAGTAACCACTCCTTGGGTTTTGGTTACTCTCCTTCCAGGAGAGGCGAAGATGCACGGGGTATGCCACGTGCTTTCCATGTCTAGCTTCTCATGGTTGGATGAGTCTACTATCCTGCTATGGGTAGTGAAGACTCGATGAGAATTTCATCTTCTCACTGCTTCTAGATCCTTGTGTTTGGACGAGTCTACTTCCTTCCTCTTATTGGGTTAAGCTGTACTTTTTACTGCACTCTCGGTTGTACTCCTTTACTTTTCCCTGTTCGATCTACTGCTCACCTCTTCAGTACCTCCTTTATTTCTCCCTCGAGCCTTCGGGACATTCTACTGAGTATTTTTATACTCACCCCTAATTGGGATTTGCCCGCACTTGGTGTTCCCTTGTATGCGACAGACAAGATGGTCGTGACTTCAGCGGAGCTTAGGAGTTCGGGAGCTTGGACCGCGTACGGTGGTCGTAGTCAGGTTCCAGGTGTGGGACTCTCCTAGCTGTTTACTTTTGTTTACCTGTTGTTGGGTTGTGGCACTTTTCTGGTTGGGTGTGTGTTTTTTCCTTTTCTTTTAAGTTTACCTTCATCACTTGCTTTGTACTATTTAGAGGTCGATGCACTTTGTGGTTTATTTATAGCAGTTGGTACTATACTTTTCTTTTTTACTCTGCACTTCTGCATTGAGTGGGCTGCGTGTGTGTGTACAGGTACTCAGGAAAAGGCCTCCCTGAGTTGTTTAGCCTTTGGCGCTTGTCGCCAGCCCCTGGCCTATGGAGGTGGGCTTGGGGTAGTTGCGGCTCGAGCCCGGGTAGGGTCGGGTCATGACAGTCAACAAGCGCTACTTGATCAATTTGACCTTCTCAGAAGTCTTTTGCACAAGGCTCGACCCCAACAGTGAAGTCTCACCTACCTCAACCCAACATAGGGGGGACTGACATGACCGACCATAGAGCACCTCAAAAGGGGTCATTCAAATAGAGGATTGGTAACTATTATTATAGGCAAATTCAACCAATCCTAAATGGTTATCCCAAAAACCTCCAAACTCCAAAACACATGCACAAAGCATGTCCTCCAGAATCTGGTTTGCCCATTTTGTCTGACCATCCATTTGAGGATGGTACGCCATGCTCATCTTGATCTATGACCCTAAGGCCTTTTGTAGGGCTTCCCAAAACCAAGAAGTGAAACATGGGTCTCTATCTGAGACAACTGCTAACAGCACACCATGGAGCCTTACCACCTCCTGAAGATAAAAACGGCCCAAATCATCTACTTTAGTTGTACCTCTAATCAGAATGAAGTGGGATGATTTGGTCAGACGATCAATCACCACCCAAATGACATTCTTACCTCGAGGTGTACGAGGCAAGGCAACAATGAAGTCCATGGCGACCTCGTCCCACTTCCTGATAGGAATGGGTAATGGCTGGAGAAAATCGGAGGTCCTTTGATGCTATGCTTACACCTGCAAGCATGTGTAGCATCTCTACATGAAGTCCGCAATGTCTTGTCTCATACCAGGCCACTAGAACTGCCGATGGAAATCATAATACATCTTGGTGGCACTCGGATGGACAACCCACTGAGACTGGTGGCTATCCTGCATCACCACCTTCTGTAGAGATAACAGAACTGCTGAATGGACCTTGAAGCAAAAGATACCCTCTTTAGATGACGAACAATCATGGTACGTCTCCCCACCATGAAGAAATTACCTCGACTGTTGACAAAGCTCATCATTGGGCTGTTCTCGCTGAATCAACTCCAACATAGAAGGAGTCAACTGAAAGCTCGCCAAGAATGCATGATAAAACTCTATTCTGTTGAATATTTTATTGATAATAAATGATATAATTTCCTCAAATTGTGCTAAATATATTCATTTATGAAATATTTGGGATTAGATCATTCATTTGAAAATTTGATGAAAATTCCAGTTTTACCCTTTTAAAATGTACTGTAGTATTTTGAAGACGAATATTTTAATATTTATTATTTAAACTTAATATTTTGTAACAGTGTTAATAACTCAATTTTATACAACTTTTATTCAGGACACTAGAGCTAAAGAGTGCATTTGGATGGAGTAAATGGTCCATTAAGTCAATGGTGGGCTGGACTCGGCAGAATGGATATGAGTTCTGTATTTGGGCCATAACTTCTTCATCCGTGCTTGGATCAGGCCAAAATTTTGAAAGGAGCTACATGACTCATTTTAGCACGGATCATCTTTCTGGAAGGATAGTTTATTTATGCTTTTTGGTAGTCAAATGGGCGGTACAAGTTGGCATAAAATATTTGGCCGAGATTCCCCATTCACACTTGAAACCACTTTGAACCTAGCCCCCCACCACTATAAATTGGTGTTTTTCTCATTTGGTGGGTTTGAGACGTGCATTGGGAAGTTTAGGGAAGAGGATAATTGGATCCACTCAAATTCTCCAACCATTTCAATAAGCGTATCTTTTGAAGTAAGGATCCCTTCGACGAAGCCTTTTTCTTCTCCTTCGTGTTGTAATGCTTTTGTTTGTGTAATAAATTTCTTTGTACTTTTAATTTTTTTCTATTTTATTATATTTTATTCAAATTTCTTCTACTATTAATATTCCTATTTGGTCTGGAATTATTGAGTAGAAACGTGATTGGGTTCTACCCTTTCTAAACCTTTGCACATGCAAAATGTTTCTATGATGACTACACCACCCATAGAAGAGTAGTTCTTTTTAGTAATCGATCGACCTCTATCCTTCTTCATTAATTTATTTTGAATAAATGAGATAATTTAATTCAAATATTATGATCTATTAATTGAGTTTTTAATTTAAATGAAACTTATCAAGTAATTGAATAGTTAACACAAAACACGCGAGGTCGGGAATTGTGTGAACTGTGAGAGCGCAAACTTAACCGGTAATTCAAAACCACATGGGATTAATTTGTAGAGTTCAAACATAATACCTAAACTCAATTAGTCTGCATTTACAGAATGTATATGTGCCTTAATTTACCACTGACCATAAGCTATCCTTAGAACATCAATCAAAGCAGGGTGTTGCGATTACATGTTCCGAAGATAACCTAGGGTTTAATTCACTTCATCTTTGTGGTAAGGTTAATTCTCATAGGGTTTAGGGGTTAACAAGTTAAGAGATTATAATTAAGTGGATGTTAATTTAAATGATAATGATAAATAATTGATTGAATAGGTAGATTTAGATTGATTACATCTTTTAAATATTGTCTAAAAAATGTCTTCTTGTTGTGTCATTTTAATCAAAATTCATTTCAAAACTAAAAACAAAAAAATTACAATCTTCTTCCAGAAATATTCTTCTAGATTTATAAACTATAACCAACCCCCATCCTTTCAAGTAGTGTTTTTATTCTCTTTTATTTTATTTTTAGAATACCTCTAAAAAGTTTTTTTAATTCACTTCCTCCTTTGAGAGACGACCTTGGTCAGCCACTCTGTTGCATCTAAGTACCCCAAAATCATACTAATCATTTGAGGGAACCCACGACAGTTCTCTTTCAAATTGGTGTAATTGCTGGGGAGGCAAGTACTTTATTCAACCAATTATAGGTATTTATTTTATTTTTTATTTAGTTCTTTTCTTCTCCTCTTTCTTTCTTCTTTCCCCTTTCTCAAGTATTTTTCCCACACTCTCTTATTTTATTTTTATCGGACCAACTAAAACTTATTTTCTTTTTATTATGGTCCAATTTTCTTTATTTCCTTTTCATATTTCATTTATTTATGACAAAAACTAATCCCAAATATCTCTTATATCTTGACCCTGAGATTGAACGTATCCTTAGGGCACGAATCAAACATTCTCAGTCTACGAGAAGTTTCAACATTCAACCAGTTGTAGAATTACTCCAATACCAGAACATTGAAATTGTAAACAATTCAAATTCAACCATAAAATAAGAAATAATTTCCAAAAATAATGGAAATGAACTTAATAGAACCATTCGATAATTGGTTGCACCTGATATTAATTATCAACCAAATTGCATTGCATATCCAAATCTTGAATCCGACTTTGAACTAAAATCTGGATTAATTCACCTGCTTCCAAAATTTCACAGCCTCTCTAGTGAGGATCCCAATAAACACCTTAAAGAATTTAATGTGGTTTTCTCAACCCTTAAACCTAGAAATGTTTCTGAAGATCAAATCAAACTAAGAGCATTCCCATTCTCACTTGATGGAGCTGCGAAAGACTGGATGTATTATTTACAACCTAAATATGTAACTTGTTGGAACGATTTAAAACATCTTTTCTTGCAGAGATTTTTTCCAGCATCAATAACCAATTCCATTCGTAACGAGATATCTGGGATTAAGCAAGCCCAAGGGGAGTCAATGTACGAGTACTGGGAACGATTCAAGAAGTTGTGTGCAAGCTGCCTACATCACCAAATTAGTGAGAAACTCCTCATCCAATACTTTTACAAAGTACTCACTGATGTTATTAATATTTTCATGACTTATTATATTCCCCCTTTACTTATTTTATATGAAATGTGCATAATTTGTCTGAAATATTAATGTTTTAATATTAAGTATAATTTTTGAGCATTTTTAGAAGTAGTCCAATTGAGTCAGTTTAATGTTTTAATAATAAATATCACTATAATGATCCAAATTGTGTGGTTATTGTTTTTTAGGATTCTAATTTTAATATAAAACATTTCATTAGAAGGTACCATGAGAAAATTCTGCCATTTGAAGAGTCATATGGTCCTCACAAACAAGACCAAAGAATCTGTGAACAAACTGGACCAGCCTTGAAGATTGATTTACTTGGCTCAATCCAGAAGTCCAAAAACATTAACTCTCCACAATAATTCGGGAGAAACTACATGTCATCTTGGATAAAAATTTCAGGTCCCAAATCTAAGAACAAGGGGCCCAAATGAAGCTTTAAAATCCAGCCCACCATTCTGGACGAGAATTAAAATCAGTATATTATGCATGACATATCTCATGATGTAAGAATCAAATCAAGCTGAGATTTTTCAGTGTTAAATAGTAGATATAGGTGGCCGACTTTTTTGAATAAACCATTCGTATTTAAAGTCATATTAATATTAAAAAACCCTTTTACATTCTGGACTTCAAAAAGACTGGATTGAAATGGACAGTTTTACTTTGTTTAATCAACCGGCCATAACTTTTGATACTTAAGTCCAAATGACTCCAAATTTGAGAGTAGTCTTCCAACTTTATTATCTACAACTTTGAAGAAGGATATTTCTCGAGATTCGGCTTTATTGATGTCCATATCTGTGAGCCAAGTGGAGGGGTATTTCTGGAATGTAAACAGTCCACCACATTGGGCTATAAATACATCCCCTCCTCTCCTTTCAAAAGGGTTGGAATTTCAGAAGAGAGGAGAAAATATTGGCACGACCAAGGCCTTACCAAAGGCTTGGGATGATCTTCCATACTCATGTTTTCACTTGAGAGACCTTTCCTCCTCTCTTTGTTTTCACTTACTTTCGTGTTCTTCGTTTTTTGTAATTTTGTAAGTCCTTTCGTTTGTAATTCTGTTTTAATGAAAGTTTATTCTTCAATATCTCTTATTATCCTCCACCTTCTGTAGTTTAATATTTCTGTTCTTAAAATAGTTTAAATTCAGTTGAATCCCCTTCCCTTCTTTTGCTTCCTCATTCAATCGAAAATCCATTTTTAATTATCATCACTGTTCGTGTGTGTGTGTGTTCGACGCAAAAATATTTTCTAATCCCTTTATTTTTCTTCTATTCTTAATTTATCATCATAATTATTATAACCAGAATATTAAAAACCCAAATTTATGAGTAAATATCTCATTGGGGTGAGTTATAATTTAGGTATGTTAAGTGATTGAGAGTATTTGCTCGATGTGTATTCGTTAATTTAACATTGTGTATGTTGGACTTAATATGTCATGGATTAATGACATATTTTGTTTAGCATGTGGTTTCCATGGATTATTGGAACCACAAATACACTACCATAAACATGTACTGATTAATATTAGAACCCTAAGTTAAGTTAAGGCTTGGATTAAAGCCTTAACACTTGGGAATTCAAATCAACGTCAACTTGTGACATGGGTGTTAATTTAAATGCAATATAAATCAAAGCTCAAGGATATCACACACTTAACTAACCTAATGATGAACTCACCCCAATTATTATCAATTTGTTAAATCAATCATAATCAATTAGTAATTTCAATTAATCTCTGCAAACAAACCTCCCCAATCAGAATACAATCAACTAAAAACAAACTACTATTTCAAAGTATCATCGCCGAGGATTCGACTTGAGTATTGTTATACACATTAGCAGAGCACCAGAACTTTGACCGGTCGATAGGCGACAATCAACAGTGCATTTTAAATGGCGCCATTGCCGGGGATGGTGCTTTAATTATTCGTTAGTTTCTGGTTATTGTAATAAAAACAAAAAAAAACAAAATTTTAAAAAGAAATTGAAAAAAAAAACACAAAGAAAAACCCGTCTTCTCATAAAAATCATAAACGGAAAAAATAAAAAAGAAAAACTCGTCTTCCTCTTCATTCCAAAATCTCTCTGAATGCCCCGTAGCCTCCCAAAAAATCCCTCAGATTTGTTTGACCCTGAAATTGAGCGAACACTTCGCCAACTTAGGAGGAACATAAGAGATACTCAAATAATTCAAGAACCAGTCCTCATCCAACCAGTTGAAATTGAAATGGACAATCCTAGGGAACAAACCCTAAAAGAACTCGCTTCCCCTGATATGAATTACCAACATATTGGTATTCAATATCCAAACATAGAAGCTGACTTCAAACTCAAATCAGGTTTGATTCATCTTCTCCCTCATTTTCACGGGCTAGCCGGTGAGGATCCACATATTCACCTTAAAGAGTTCCAAGTAGTATGCTCTACCATGAAGCCTCAAGGGGTTTCTGAAGAACAAATCAAACTCCTAGCATTCCCTTTTTCCCTAGATAACACTGCTAAGTCATGGATCTACTACCTACCTCCTGGTTCCATAACCACATGGAATGACATGAAGCGGCTTTTCTTAGAAAAATTATTTCCTGCTTCTCGTACTGCTTCTATCCGAAAGAAAATAAGTGTTATTCATCAGTTCCCAAGTGAATCACTCCATGAGTACTGGGAGAGGTTCAAAAATCTTGTTGCAACCTTACCACATCATCAAATCCCCGACCAACTCTTGATCCAATACTTCTATGAGGGGTTATTGTCTATGGAGAGAACTATCATAGATGCCGCAAGTGGCAGTGCTCTTGTTGATAAAACTCCTACAGCTGCAAGAGATCTCATAAGTAACATGACTGCAAACACACAACAATTCCATACTTGAGCACATGATCAAGTCAAACAAGCCCAAGATAATCAATCAATTGATCCGAACAAGATGACTGAGTGGATAAGTGAACTTACAGGTCTTGTACGACAACTAGCTGTGGCTACCAAATCTCCAACCTCGTCTTCTCCACAATCAATGTTTTCTGGACCTGTCAAAAACTGTGGAATCTGCAACTCTCCATCTCATCCAACTGACACATGTCCACAACTTCAAGAGGATCAATTAGATTCATCTGGACCAATGGAGCTCAATGCAGCATATGCTCAACAGAACACCAATCCTCAACTATCAGGTCAGTTTGTTAGAAACTTCAACCAACCTCACTCTGAGCCCTTATCTTCTTCCTATAACCAAGGCATGAGGTATGATAATCCCGTATCTCATCCCACTCAATTCCCTCCTCAAAACCCAAACCCGTTTCAATACAGTCAAGGTGTTGGTAACTTCCAACAACCTTACCCTTTTGTCCCTCAACCTCAAAGGATCAATCCTCATATTCCTCCTCCTGGATTCCACTATCCTAGTGAGCCTTCCCAATTCCCAAAACAATTCAATCGATTTCCCAAGAACCAAAATCAAGGCAATCCCAATCCGGGACAAGCCTCTTCTTCCAAGAAACCATGGGAAAGTGCTGTTGAAGATCTTGCCTCCTTCACCCGTTCAAGCCTCAAGAACATTGAAACCCAAATTGGTCAACTTGCATCCCACCTTAGTCATAAGCAACAATCAAATTCTTCCCAACTCCCAACTCAACCATTACCCAACCCCAAGGGTAATGTAAGTGCAATTGCACTTAGATCAGGAAAGAAACTTGCTATGCCTCAAGATAAGTCCTCTAGCCCTCCTTTGAATGTTGACCTAGAAAATTAAAAGAAAAAGAAACTTGAAAAGGAACCTGAAACCATTCCCTCACATCCTTCAATTCCACTTAGGAACCCAATTCCATTTCCTCAAGCTGTTTCTAAACCACGGAAGTCCTTTAAACCCGATCCTGAAATGCTTGACATGTTTAGACGTGTTGAAGTCAACATTCCTCTCTTAGATGCCATAAAACAAATTCCTAAGTATTCAAAGTTTCTTAAGGAATTGTGCACCCAAAAGAGGAAACTTAGTACCTTTGAAAATGTTTCCACCCAATAGTCTATTCCCATAAAGTGCAAAGATCCAGGGACCTTTACGGTTCCATGCCAAATTGGAAGTTCCAACTTTGATGATGCACTCATAGATCTAGGAGCCTCAATTAATGTCATGCCCAAATACATATTCTCAAACCTTGGTCTAGGTCCCTTACATCCAACAGGTATTGTCATTCAGTTAGCCAATCGAAGCACAGCCAGTCCTGAGGGAATAATTGAAGATGTCCTTGTTCGTGTGAATGATCTTATCTTCCCTGCAGATTTCTATGTCCTTGACATGGAAGGTGAGACAAACTCTTCTCGATATCCCTTAATTCTAGGAAGACCTTTCCTCATGACATCTAAAACCAAAATTGATGTCTATGCTAGCATATTATCCATGGAATTTGGTGACCAACTGGTCAAGTTCAATATTTTACAATCCATGTGATGCCCATCAGAGAATGAATCTGTATTCTCTATCCATTCTTCTGATACTCCCTCTGAGAGGGTATTGAATCCCAATCCATCATGTTCTTCATGTTCTACTAATAGAGGAGTTTTTGAATATTTTATCCTCATTAACCAAGTCATAAACGGAGAAGTTGATGTTGACATTACAAATGTAGACTCCATTGACCTAAAGGATCTTGAAAACTCTTTGTAATCTCATCTCACCCCTCACCTCCAATGCTCCAACATGAATGGTAATAAAGAAAATGAACTTGAACGCTCATTTGTTGATTCAAATATGATTATCCCACATTCATCCTTTCCTATCCATGATTATGAAAATTCTGTTATATGTGAAGTGAACCCTAAACCAATGTGTTTATATTGTCCCAATGGTATTGATGTTTGTGATATTTGTACCCTAATTAATAAAGTGATCACTGGTGAGGTTGAAATTGACCATTCTTTGGCGAACAACATTGAAATAAAGGATATTGAAAATTGTATTCAGTCTTATGACTCCACTGATCCCCATTACTCTACATCGGTAAGTGATGAAATAAATGAGTCAAAAACAATTGGGATCTCATACTCCGCTTTCATGTTATCTGAACCTTACATAAATGAACCATCAGAATTGAGACATCTTATTGAATTTCCAATAATAGAAAATCATCACTTTGTGGATAAAATCATTCCTCACATTGAAGACCAAAGGGAGGATAGTCATATTCTCTTTCCACCCCCATTGAATTGCAAGCACACCAACAAGGATGGGAAGAAATTATCCAATGAATCATCAGGCCTCCTAGAGGAGAAGTTTTTCTAGAAGCACACTAGAGTTGAGAAAATACGATGGCCACCATCAGACTATGGGTAGTCCACTACAACTGTCTAGCTGTAGACAAATAAATGCAGCGCTTCTTGGGAGGCAACCCATGTTTTCTTTTACTTTTGTGAAATTTCAATTTCTTTTTAGTTTTTCATTATATGAATAATGATTTTTATTTTTCAGGTAACATCCCACAATCTTGGATAAACATCGACTTCAATTGGATCCCCAACTTATGTACTCAACCCACCATCGGATGGAGATGACGACCCACCAAATCTAAACCAGGGGCACCTCTTTCCCTTTAACTCTCTCTCTATCTCTTCCTCTATCTACCTCTTTCTTCTTTTTCCTCTCTCTTTAATTTTTTTTACCACTTTCTTTATCAAAACCTTTCTTTTTCACTTTCTCTTTTGTGTGGGTGTATCTTTATAAAAAAAACAAAAAAATATAAAAACCTAAAAAACTAAAAAAACCAAGAAAACAATCACTTAAAAAAAATACAAAAAATTAAAGAGTCATGCTTACTCACCATCGAGTTTTGAAATTTTGTCCAACCATTTTGGGGAGTTAACAGACATGTTTTCATCTCAAAAAATTTGTATTTTCATTATGACTTTGGATAAAGAATTTTGTGTCAAAACCAACACATTTTGAATGCTCAATTTTTGATTTGGAAAATGCTTTTCCCGAACCGTGAGGAACAACATTTACTTTCATGCCAAGGCCACCTATGTCCATCTTTTCAAAATGTGTGTTTTCACCCCCATTTGTGAGTCTTGAGTTTGTGGAACTTTGAGCTGAATTTACTACCTTATTGTGTATTAATATGATAGAGGTATTTTCTGAACCACATGAGAATCACAATAGCCAAATAGCCTCCCATTTCCCTTACATTAATCCTCCTTTTGAAAGCCCCTTCAATCATATGAAAACCTTTTCTTTTATAGCCATATTACAATCCCAATACCTTATCCCACCCAATATCAACATGGATTTTCATTGCATAAGTTTTTGAAATTTAAGTGTGGGGGGGGATGAATTTCATTTTTGGGTATCATTTCCTTACTTTCCGGTGTGTTATCATATGCTTGAGGGAAAGCATCCATTTTAGTGTGGGGGGAGGTTGTCATTTAGTGGGATTTGGGAATTTATTGTACAAATGATATTGAAAAGTGTTCAAAAAAAAAATTAAAAAAAAACAAAATAAAAAAAATGAAAAAAAATGAAAAAAATGGGTTGTGTCTTGGGTAGGTCAAAAATAACTCTTCCTCAACCTTTGATATTGTTATAACTATTACAATTAGTGTCATGAGGAGATCAAACATGGGTTGGGATATGAGTGTGAGATCAGTTTCAAGGTCAACTTTCGAAAAAACAAAGAAAAAAAAGGAAAAGAAAAAAAAGAACACTTGCATTATATTCTTATTGGGAGAAGTTTTTTGTTTTGTAAATATTCAATCTTCTCATTACCTTAATATTTTATTCCTCTATTGTGTCTTTCTTCATACAATCATTCCCTTTTAAATATGTGTTTTCATTTCCTTCCATGTTTTATTTCAAAAAAATGTGCATTGCTTTTTCTATGTTGGTATTTTAACCCTCTTCTTCTCTCTTGGACATTATATTACTACCATCCCATAGCCATAGAAAAACCCCTTAAAATACCTATTGATTCTTGTTCACTTTGGATAGGTATTGGAAGCTGAGAGCTTTTTTCAAACTCAAAGATTTTTACTTTTGGTTGGTGAAAGAGTGAACCTCCACAAATGAATTTTATCATCTTGAGAGGTGTGAGTTTTGAGTGTCCACATTTTCCATTTCTAAATTTGAGCATGAAAAAATGAATTAGTTTTGGAACGTTTTTTCTGTAACAACTTGTGGTGGAATTCAAAATGGATGAGTGAAATATTCTAAACCTCCCCTGATTAGAGAAAACAAAATTTTAAAATCTGTTGGTGAGTAAAAATGATTTTGTCATGTTTTTATATTTGTTGCACATGAGGACATGCACAAAACTAAGTGTGGTGGAGTTGATGTTATTAATATTTTCATGACTTATTATATTACCCCTTTACTGATTTTATATGAAATGTGCATAATTTGTGTGAAATATTAATGTTTTAATATTAAGTATAATTTTTGAGCATTTTTAGAAGTAGTCCAATTGAGTCAGTTTAATGTTTTAATAATAATTATCACTATAATGATACAAATTGTGTGGTTCTTATTTTTTAGGATTCTAATTTAAATATAAAACATTTAATTAGAAGGTACCATGAGCCAATTCTGCCATTTGAAGGGTCATATGGCCCTCACAAACAAGACCAAAGAATCTGTGAACAAACTGGACCAGCCTTGAAGATTGATTTACTGGGCTCAATCCAGAAGTCCAAAAACATTAAATATCCAAAATAATTCTGGGGACACTACATTTCATCTTGGATAAAAATTTAAGGTCCCAAATCTAAGAACAAGGGGCCTAAATGAAGCTTTAAAATCCAGCCCACCATTCTGGACGAGAATTAAAATCAGTATAGTATGCATGACATATCTCATGATGTAAGAATAAAATAGAGATGATATTTTTCAGTGTGAAATAGGAGATATAGGTGGACAACTTTGTTGAAGAACCAATTCGTATTTGAAGGCATCTTCATATTCAAAAATCCTTTCACATTCTGGACTTCAAAAAGACTGGATTGAAATGGACAGTTTTACTTTGTTTAATCAACCGGCCATAACTTTTGATCCTTAAGTAAAAATGACTCCAAATTTTGATATTAGTTGGAAAACTTTATTATATACAACTTTTAAGAAGGATATTTCTCTATATTCTTCTGTATTGATTTCCATATCTGCGATCCAAGTGGAGGGGTATTTCTGGAATGTAAACAGTCCACCACCTTGGGCTATAAATACATCCCCTCCTCTCCTTTCAAAAGGGTTGGAATTTCAGAAGAGAGGAGAACATATTGGCACGACCAAGGCCTTTCCAAAGGCTTGGGAGGATCTTACATACTCAATTTTTCACTTGATATACCTTTCCTCCTCTCTTTGTTTTCACTTACTTTCGTGTTCTTTGTTTTTTGTAATTTTGTAAGTCCTTTCGTTTGTAATTCTGTTTTAATGAAAGTTTATTCTTCAATATCTCTTATTATACTCCACATTCTGTAGTTTAATATTTATGTTATTAAAATAGTTTAAATTCATTTGAATCCCCTTCCCTTCTTTTGCTTCCTCATTCAATCGAAAATCTGTTTTTAATTATCATCACTGTTCGTGTGTGTGTGTGTGTTCGACGCAAAAATCTTTTCTAATCCCTTTATTTTTCTTCTATTCTTAATTTATCATCATAATTATTATAAACATAATATTAAAAACCCAAATGGATGAGTAAATATCTCATTGGGGTGAGTTATAATTTAGGTATGTTAAGTGATTGAGAGTATTTACTCGATGTGTATTCGTTAATTTAACATTGTGTATGTTGGACTTAATATGTCATGGATTAATGACATATTTTGTTTAGCATGTGGTTTCCATGGATTATTGGAACCAAAAATACACTACCATAAACATGTATTGATTAATATTAGAACCCTAAGTCAAGTTAAGGCTTTGATTAAAGCCTTAACACTTGGGAATTCAAATCAACGTCAACTTGTGACATGGCTGTTAATTTAAATGCAATATAAAGCAAAGCTCAAGGATATCACACACTTAACTAACCTAATGATGAACTCACCCCAATCACTATCAATTTGTTAAATCAATCATAATCAATTATTCATTTCAATTAAGCTCTGCAAACAAACCCCCCCAATCAGAATACAATCAACTAAAAACAAACGACTATTTCAAAGTATCATCGCCGAGGATTCGACTCGAGTGATTCTATACACATTAGCAGAGCACCGTAACTTTGACCGGTCGATAGGTGAAAATCGACCGCGCGTTTCAATCACACCTATAGAGAGGAGAATAGTATATGATGCAGCTATAGGAGCATTGATGGACAAGACACCAGTATCTGCACATGCGTTGATCGACAACATGGACCAAAACTCCCAATAATTTGGCGATTGAGGTACACCACATGTAAGAAGAGTACATCAGGTAATTCCATATTCTCTTGAATGTAATTTTATTGATACCAATTTAGAAGAATTTAAAACTATGGTGAGGCAGATTTATTTGGCACAAAATACATCCCAACCCCCTCCTTTAAGGCCTTGTGACATTTGCACTGAGACAAGCCACCCAACTGACTGTTGCCCACAACTCCAAGAAACAGAAGATTGTGCAGCAATGTTCTCTAGGAGGCCATATTAGCAACAACAACAACAACCATATCCCCAAAAGAAGTTTGATCCAACATACAACCAAGGGTGGAAGGATCAATCGACATGAGGTATGGCTCTAGACAACAATAAAGTCCCTCTTTTCAACAAAACTTCCAGCAGCCTCCACCTTACCAGTAGAGTTTCCAACAACCCCAAAGGAGATTTTAATCTCAAGCATCAACAATCCAACAACAAGGGAATCCCCCATCCAAGGTAGATTCAAACACTGATGAACTTTTGAAACAAATTGTTCTTAATCAATAGAATGAGTTGAAGAGTCAAGGTTCAGAGCTGAGGGAGTTGAAGACTCAAATGAGCTAGATTGCCACTGCCCTCTATGAACTGGTAAGTAAGAATTATGGAAATCTACCATCCCAACCTACTCCAAATCCCAAGGGGAATGTCAGTGCCATCACATTGAGAAGTGGGAAGCAAACAAATGATACATCTGCAACTATTTTTCCACCTGGATTCACCTCAAATCTGGAGAATCCCAATTCCATATCAACTGATGAGAAAGCCAAGGAGAAAGATAAAGGTAAGAAAAATATTAATTATGTTCCTCCTAAACCCCTTCCTTTTCCAAACAGGGTTGTTCAAACCAAGAAGATGGCTGTAGAAGCAATGCAAAATGAGGTTTTGGACACATTCAAGCATGTGGAGATCAACATTCCTCTACTTGAATCCATTAATAAAATTACAAGGTATGAAAAATTATTAAAAGAACTTTGTACCAATAAAAGAGGGCTCAAGGTAAATGAAAGAATAAATCTTGGAAGGAATGTGTCAGCACTCATTACACCAACTCTAGCAATGCCAACAAAGTGAAAGGATCTAGTGACATTCACCATCCCATGCACCATAGGGGAGTTGCACTTTTCTGATGCACTTTGTGATTTGAGAGCTTCCATAAATGTGATGTCTCACTCTGTGTTATCTTCTTTGAAGGTTGGTGAGATGAAACTGATGAGAGTAGTGGTGCAGTTGGCGAATAGAGATACAGAATATCCAGCGGGAGTCCTTGAGGATGTACTTGTCTGGGTAAGAGACATGATCTTCCCAGCATATTTCTACGTGCTTAACATGGAGGATGATCAGGTAAGTTCTCATGCTCCCATTATCTTAGGTAGAACCTTCCTCAAAACTGCAAAAACTATCATAAATGTCAATGAGGGTACACTTTCCATGGAATTTGGGGATGAAGTTGTGATATTTAATGTTATGGATTCCATGAAGTATCCCTCAGAGGATCATTCTGTATTTGTTATCTCCCATTTTGAACCACCAAGTAAAAACACCATGGAATTTTATTGTCCTATGCTTAGAAATATTATGAGTATTGGTTCTAGTTTGATGTCTAAGAGTACTTCCACACCTATTTCTAATGCATAAGACTATCTAAGATTTGATTTTGAAATGGAATCATATTCTGATTTTGATCATGTAAACTCTAATTATGACATGGTTGTTGAGTATGCTAATGGATTTGATGCTTTATTCTCTGATTGTGATGATTTCTATTCTAATACTGATGCTCTTTGTGCACATATTTCAGTTCCTTCTATGTATCCATCCATACACCACCGCTACACTGGAACTCAATCCATTACCACCAAATCTCAAATACTCATACTTGTTAAGTGGTTAGAAATTACCTGTTATCATTGCTAACAATATCTCTTTTGAACATGAAGAAAAACTTTTGAATTATTTGAGGGAGAATATCAGGGCAATTGGGTGGACCTTGGTTGACATATCAGGTATTATCCCCTCTATTTGCATGCATAGGATTATTTTGGAGGATGGGGCTGAATTGGTGAGGCAACCACAAAGGAGACTCAATCCAACCCTTCTAGAGGTTATTAAAAAAGAGGTTGAAAAATTGCTTGAGGCAGGTATAATCTATCCATTTCAGATTCTCAGTGGGTAAGTTCTATTTAGGTTGTGCCTAATAAAAGTGGTGTTACTATTGTTAAAAACAAGAAATATGAGTTAGTTCCAATGAGGGTTCAAAACAGTTGGTGCGTGTATATTGATTATAGGAAACTAAATCAATCTACTCACAAGGACCATTTCACCTCCCATTTATTGATCAGATGCTTGAGAGACTTGCTAGGAAAACACATTATTGTTTCTTGGATGGATTTTCTGGATATTTTCAGGTTCCTATTGCTCCGGAGGATTAGGAGAAGACAACATTCACTTGTCCTTTCGGTACGTTTGCCTATCGAAGGACACCATTTGGACTTTGGAACGCCCCAGGTACCTTCTAGAGATGCATGATGAGTATTTTTTTTTTCTGATTTTTTTGAGACCTGAATGGAGGTATTTATGGATTATTTTACAGTGTATGGGTCTTCATTTGATGAATGTCTAAGTATTTTGGGAAAGGTGTTGAATCTTTGTATTGAGAAGAATCTGGTCCTGAACTTTGAAAAGTGTCATTTCATGGTAGAGCATGGAATTGTCTTAGGGCATGTAGTGTCAAAACATGGGATAGAGGTTGATAGATCTAAGGTAGATATTATTTCATCCTTACCATATCCTTCATGTGTGCATGATGTTAGATCTTTCCTAGGGCATGCATGATTTTATCGGTGCTTCATCAAAGATTTTAGTAAGATTGCTCTTCCTATGTCATGATTACTCCAAAAAGATTCTGATTTTGTGTTTGATGATTCTTACAGGACATCCTTTGATGAGTTAAAGAAGTGTCTGACCACTCCACCAATCATATAGCCCCCACGGTGGGAGATTCCTTTTGAGCTTATGTGTGATGCCTCCAACTTCGCGGTTGGAGTTGTCTTATCTCAGAGGGTGGAGGGACGTTCACATGTGATAGCCTATGCATCGAGGACACTAGATTCAGCCCAATCAAACTACACAACCACGAAAAAGGAGTTTCGTTCTATAATATTTTCTTTAGATAAATTCTTTTCATATTTATTGGGCTCTAAAGTAGTTGTTTTTTCTGACCATGCAGCTCTGAGGTACCTCTTGAAGAAGCCAGATGCAAAGCCCAGGCTGATCCGATGGATGCTCCTTCTTCAGGAATTTAATATTGAGATAAAGGACAAAAAGGGTTCAGAAAACTTGGTGGCAGACCACATGAGTAGGCTTACTCACAAACTAGAGGATAACACATTGGACCAGGTACCACTTCGGGACACTTTCCCCGATGAGCATCTTTATTCCATCTCAGGTACGCATCCTTGGTATGCAGATTTAGTTAACTACCTTGTTGCCTATGAAATCTCTACAAATTCAAAGAAACATCAAGTCCAAAAATTAAAAATTGAGTCTCGGTATTATGTTTGGGATGATCCATACCTCTGGAGCATGTGTAGTGATCAAGTTATTAGGAGGTGTGTTCCTGATCATGAGTTGGAGTCTGTTTTACATTTTTATCATACACTTTCTTGTGGTGGACACTTTGGACCCCAACAGACATCTAGGAAAGTTTTGGACTCTATATTATATTGTCCTAGCTTATTCCATGATGCCCATGTGTTTTGTAAGTCATGATCTCATTACCAATACACGAGGAACATTTCTAGGAGACATGAGATGCCCCAACAACCCATACTATTCTGTGAGATTTTTGATGTATGGGGCATTGATTTTATGGGTCCTTTTCCTAGTTCATTTGGATTTTTGTATATTTTGGTTGCTGTTGATTATGTGAGTAAATGGGTGGAGGCTAACACTACTAGAAATTCGGGCTATATCCACGGTTCTAAACCGTGGCTATAGGCCCTCAAACTGTGGCTAAGTTTGGCGTGGCTATAGGCCTAGACCTATAGCCACGGTTTCAACCGTGGCTATACTAAAGGCCGGACAAAATATATTTCCACGGTTTAAAACCGTGGCATTATGTTTATAGCCACGGTTAAAAACCGTGGCAATAAACCAATAGCCACGGTTTAGAACCGTGGCTATAGGGTGTCCAAATCCATAAAAAAATACCCCCTGGACACCCCCCTGGACACCCCCTAGACACCCCCTGGACACGCCCCTGGACACCCCCCTGGACACCCCCTGGACACCCCCTGGACACCCCCTGGACACCCCCTGGACACCCCCTGGACACCCCCTGGACACACCCGGGACACCCCCTAGACACACCCTGGACACCCCCTGGACACCTCCTGGACACACCCTGGACACCCCCCAGACACCCCCTAGACACCTCCTGCAGACCCACCCTTCCCTCCTCCCAATTGCCTTGCAGACCCCCCCCCCCCCCCCCGCAGCAGTCCCCCCTGCCCCAGCACACCCCTACCCCCCCCCCCCCCACCTGCACACCCCCTCCCTGCCCCCCACAAAATTTAATTCAGTTAGCATGCTTGCAATACAAATGAAACCTACTAAATTAACTGTAAAAGTAGTTTAATTCATAAATTTTTCTTATGTTCAATTCATGATTACAATAAATATTTATTTTTATAGTAATCCAACTAAAATATACAGATTGTTTTTAACTTCTAAATATTCAGTTCATGAGGAAATATGAACTCATAATTATACTACATGATATAGAACTAAAATTTAAGAATGATATGTAAGTAAGTTAGTCTAAACCCCGAGACACCCCCCACCTGCACACACCCCTTGGACACCCCCTAAACCCCGGGACACCCCCTGGACACCCCCCTGGAACCCACCCCAGGACAGACCCCCCCCAAACCCTGGACACCCCTGCCAGTCTGCCCCCCCCCCCCCCCCCAGAACCTGCCCCCCCCAGAACCTGCCCCCCCCAGAACCTGGACACCTCCCTAGACCATGGACACCCCCCCAGAACCTTCCCCCACCTGCACACCCCCTCACTGGACAGACCCCTTATAGCTCCTCCCTTCCCCCTTGTACATACCCCCCTAGCACATCCCCCACCCCTTTATACACCACCACTCTCCCCTCTGGATAGAACCCCTTAGAACCCCCCACTACTGGAAATCGCACCTATACCCACGGTTTAAAACCGTGGGTATAGCCCTTGAAACCGTGGGTATAGGGTATACCCACAGTTTCAGTAACCGCGGGCTGGAGTGCCGTCGCAATAGGCCTATACCCACGGTTTTCAGAGAACCGTGGGTATAGACCCGGAAAATTTTATATTACCCACGGTTCATTGAACCGTAGGTATAGATGTCCGGATATAGATGTATACCCACGGTTTTATAACCGTGGGTATACTGTTTGCAGGTCCAGAAATTTCCCACGGTTTTATAACCGTGGGTATACTGTTTGCAGGTCCAGAAATTTCCCACGGTTTTATAACCGTGGGTATACTGTTTGCAGGTCACGAAATTTCCCACGGTTCATTTGAACCGTGGGTATACATGTTTCCAGTGCCAAACATTTCCTACGGTTCATTTGAACTGTGGGTATTGGCAGATCCCCTGCAGCAAAGCAGGCCTGGCTGTACAATTCTGCACCTTAACATTCTGCACCTAAAAACAGAATATAATATTATACATGGATGATGAGAAACCTCAGCATGCTATGGTCCGGGCTGTAGACATCAGCCCTGTAAACACAGTACATGGGGATTTTCAGATGAAAGTGCAAACTGCACAGCATGTGGGCTCAACTGTCTATGAATTGGAGGCAGCAGACGCTTGTGCTGAACAGATACAAGGGCGGGCGGATGTTGCTGAAGCAATGCTTATCACGGTTCCCACTAGTAACCGTTTTCTTTCCGTTTTCTTGAATTGGATGTGGAGACCTCTCATGTAACCCAGCCCCCCCCCACTGCCCAGCCCTCCCCCTCCCTCTCCACTTCAGCTGTTCCATAAAGGAGTAGATTCGATTTGACTACTGAGAAAAGGAAGATTGCCCCTAGGCAGAGGTGAGTTCGGAATCTTTCCAGATCTGAGTACGAGGAATGACGAGCAAAGAGACTTTTTTATTCTTGTGGATCAAAGTTTGGACCAGCACCGAGGTGTTCCTAGCCCCCCCTGCTTGTCCCCCTGCCAGCCCCCCCTGCCCCCTGCTTGCCCCCCTGCCAGCCCCCCCTTCCCCCTGCCCCCTGCTTGCCCCCCTGCTAGCCCCCCCCCCCTTTCCCCTGCTTGTCCCCCTGCCAGCCCCCCCTGCCCCCTGCTTGCCCCCCTGCCAGCCCCCCCTTCCCCCTGCCAGCCTCCCCCTGCCCCTGCCAGCCCCCCCCCCCTGCCCCCTGCTTGCCCCCCTGCCAGCCCCCCCCCCCCTGCCCCCTGCTTGCCCCCCTGCCAGCCCCCCCCCCCTTCCCCCTGCTTGTCCCCCTGCCAGCCCCCCTGCCCCCTGCTTGCCCCCCTGCCACCCCCCCTTCCCCCTGCCACCCCCCCTTCCCCCTGCCAGCCCCCCTGCCCCTGCCAGCCCCCACCCCCAGCCCCCCCTGCCCCCTGCCAGCCCCCCCCCCCCTGGAAAGACACAAAAAAGGGCTTGGAAGCATGAGAAGAACTCACATGATCCTAAAACTAGAAGGATTCATGTGAAAGGGGTGCCCCAAGGCAAGGTATGTACTGAAAATGCTTGCAGGGACAGTCCAAGCAGCAAGGTGATTTGGAGAAAGAAAAATCAACCTATAGTGAAAAGAAAAATCCTTGGTGGTAAAGCTGTCCAAGGAAAAACAGGTTGTGTTTTGGGTTGTGAAGAAGAGAACAAACCTAAAGAAGGGGAGACACAATCCATGGGGTAAGTGTGCTCACAAAGCATATATTTTAGAGCTGAAAACAGATCTGGTTTAGAGCTGGAAGTTGCATGCAGCAATGGTATCAATTCATGCTAAAAGTGGTATGTCACACACCCTTTGTGCTTTACAGTTTATATACTAACAATTTGGTGTGAGTTTGGTTTAGATCACAAGATTGTTGAGAAAAAGGAAAGGTGAAGCGGCCTTGGAGAGCCCTCTTGCACCCCCACTGGACCCCCATGCCCCCCCTGGACAGCCCCCTTGCAACCCCCTTGCAACCCCCTGGACAACCCCCTTGAACAGACCCATTGAACACCCCCCCTTCCCCCTGCCAGCCCCCCCCCCCTTCCCCCTGCCAGCCTCCCCCTGCCCCTGCCAGCCCCCCCTTCCCCCTGCCAGCCCCCCCCTGCCCCCTGCTTGCCCCCCTGCCAGCCCCCCCTGCTTGTCCCCCTGCCAGCCCCCCCCCCCCACTGCTTGCCCCCCTGCCAGCCCCCCCTTCCCCCTGCCAGCCTCCCCCTGCCCTTGCCAGCCCCCCCTGCCCCCTGCTTGCCCCCCTGCCAGCCCCCCCTTCCCCCTGCTTGTCCCCCTGCCAGCCCCCCCTGCCCCCTGCTTTCCCCCCTGCCACCCCCCCTTCCCCCTGCCAGCCCCCCCTACCCCTGCCAGCCCCCACCCCCAGCCCCCCCCCCCTGCCCCCTGCCAGCCCCCCCCCCTGGAAAGACACAAAAAAGGGCTTGGAAGCATGAGAAGAACTCACATGATCCTAAAACTAGAAGGATTCATGTGAAAGGGGTGCCCCAAGGCAAGGTATGTACTGAAAATGCTTGTAGGGACAGTCCAAGCAGCAAGGTGATTTGGAGAAAGAAAAATCAACCTATAGTGAAAAGAAAAATCCTTGGTGGTAAAGCTGTCCAAGGAAAAATAGGTTGTGTTTTGGGTTGTGAAGAAGAGAACAAACCTAAAGAAGGGGAGACAAAATCCATGGGGTAAGTGTGCTCACAAAGCATATATTTTAGAGCTAAAAACAGATCTGGTTTAGAGCTGGAAGTTGCATGCAGCAATGGTATCAGCAGCTGGGTGCTTCACTGGGGCAGCCTCAGTATGGGTCTCAGCAGCATGAACCAATGGTTCAACCTTCTCAGATCCAGGAAGAGATCAATCGGCAAATGGAGCTTAATAATATAGGGGGAAGTTGGGCCGGAATAGAAAATGATGATTATGCCCATAGAAGTGATCCATGTAAGGATATTTTAAGCAAGGGAAAGTTTCCTTCAGTTGATAAAGAGGGATTTCAAATTGTCTATTCAAGGAAATCAAGGAAGAAGAAAGACTGCTCTCAATGGAGAACAACGATGGTGACTAGGTCTCATAGCTCATCTACCTACAACTTGGAATGGGATGATGATGTCGGGGAGGGGGGTTATGAAAACGAAATGCTTTATTATGAAGGCAGTTTTATCAATGTCTAGCCCCATCTCCTCTCTTATGTCATCTTTTGTTTTTAATAAAATGGCTTTAGAGCCTTTCGGCTCGAAGCTTCTTTCTGTTTCGATGGATTTGGGGAGTTTGAACATCTCACATAATCGTTTAATTTAAATGTTAAACGATTACTAATGGGATTGAGCCGTACGCTTCAAATGAGCTGAAACATTTGGGAAATTTGTGTAACGTACCATGAATAGGCTGAACATTTTGAGGTTCTCGAAGGCCTATATGAATTGGTTCAATTCCTATGCAAGTGGTTGCACTTGATGGATGAGATCATGTGATCGTTAGAACTCCTCAAATCCGATTCTCTCTAGCTCTTGTTTCTCTCCCACCTTTAAACAAGGTTCTAACAGACTGTGGTGTTGAGAGAGACCCTACCTAAGCATCGGGTGATTCCCATGAACCTTGGATACCTCAGAAGGAGTCTTTCGGTGACTTCTCGGAGATCTCGATCAAACGCTTGTGAAAACTTCGACAAGCAGGAAGGACTGGTATTGAGAGAGGTCCTACTAAGTGTCGGGTGATTCCATGATTTGTGGATACCTCTGAAGGAGTCTTTCAGCGACTTCTAAGTGATCACAATCAAACACTTGTGAAAAGCTTTGAAAGACTGGATCGAATGGTGTAAGGTACACCATTCTCATTCTTTGTTTAGATTGATTACAAACGTATAGATATATTTCGGCGTGACAGCGGCGTGACCGCGGACACCCCTCCCCCCCGCTGGACACCCCTCCCCCCTGCTGGATGTGGCTGGAGCAGGGCCACATCACGGCGTGACCGCGGCGTGACCGCGGCGTGACCGCGGCGTGACCGCGGCGTGACCGCGGCGTGACCGCGGCGTGACCGCGGTGTGACCGCAGCGTGACCGCAGCGTGTTGGCCCGATCCAGCGACATCCGCGGGGCAGCATCTTCCGACCAGGAGCGAAGGGAGCGGGAGGAGGCTGGAATGCGGGTGAAAGGGGGGTCCTACTAAGTGTCGGGTGATTCCCATGATTTGTGGATACCTCTGAAGGAGTCTTTCAGCGACTTCTAAGTGATCACAATCAAACACTTGTGAAAAGCTTCGAAAGACTGGATCGAATGGTGTAAGGTACACCATTCTTATTCTTTGTTTAGATTGATTACAAACGTATAGATATATTTCGGCGTGACTGCGGCGTGACCGCGGACACCCCTCCCCCCCGCTGGACACCCCTCCCCCCTGCTGGATGTGGCTGGAGCAGGGCCACATCACGGCGTGACCGCGGCGTGACCGCGGCGTGACCGCGGCGTGACCGCGGCGTGACCGCGGCGTGACCGCAGCGTGACCGCAGCGTGTTGGCCCGATCCAGCGACATCCGCGGGGCAGCATCTTCCGACCAGGAGCGAAGGGAGCGGGAGGAGGCTGGAATGCGGGTGAAAGGGGGGTCCTACTAAGTGTCGGGTGATTCCCATGATTTGTGGATACCTCTGAAGGAGTCTTTCAGCGACTTCTAAGTGATCACAATCAAACACTTGTGAAAAGCTTCGAAAGACTGGATCGAATGGTGTAAGGTACACCATTCTTATTCTTTGTTTAGATTGATTACAAACGTATAGATATATTTCGGCGTGACTGCGGCGTGACCGCGGACACCCCTCCCCCCCGCTGGACACCCCTCCCCCCTGCTGGATGTGGCTGGAGCAGGGCCACATCACGGCGTGACCGCGGCGTGACCGCGGCGTGACCGCGGCGTGACCGCGGCGTGACCGCGGCGTGACCGCGGCGTGACCGCGGCGTGACCGCGGCGTGACCGCGGCGTGACCGCAGCGTGTTGGCCCGATCCAGCGACATCCGCGGGGAAGCATCTTCCGACCAGGAGCGAAGGGAGCGGGAGGAGGCTGGAATGCGGGTGAAAGGGGGGTCCTACTAAGTGTCGGGTGATTCCCATGATTTGTGGATACCTTTGAAGGAGTCTTTCAGCGACTTCTAAGTGATCACAATCAAACACTTGTGAAAAGCTTCGAAAGACTGGATCGAATGGTGTAAGGTACACCATTCTTATTCTTTGTTTAGATTGATTACAAACGTATAGATATATTTCGGCGTGACTGCGGCGTGACCGCGGACACCCCTCCCCCCCGCTGGACACCCCTCCCCCCTGCTGGATGTGGCTGGAGCAGGGCCACATCACGGCGTGACCGCGGCGTGACCGCGGCGTGACCGCGGCGTGACCGCGGCGTGACCGCGGCGTGACCGCGGCGTGACCGCGGCGTGACCGCGGCGTGACCGCCGCGTGTTGGCCCGATCCAGCGACATCCGCGGGGCAGCATCTTCCGACCAGGAGCGAAGGGAGCGGGAGGAGGCTGGAATGCGGGTGAAAGGGGGCAGCATCTTGTCCAGGCGACACAGAGTGTATGGCTTTTTTGGAATTATGGTTTCTGTTGCTGTTCACAGCCCCACTCCCTTCCCAGCCGTTGGCTCTACAATAGGGTGGCTTCACTTATTTCTTCTATTTCATCTTCTCCAGGCGAAACACAAAGTGTAAGAATTTTCTGGAAATCTGGTTTCTATTGCAGTTCACAGACCCACTCCCGCCCCAGCCGCTGTTGGCTCTGCCCCCCACTGCCCCTCCCCCCTCCCCCCTCAAACAGAACGTATCGAGACACACCCACATACTACATACAGAACCATTCAAACAGTTTCAACTGTTCAAACAATAGATGGAAAACATATTCAGCACAAAAGTGATGGGAAATGCCAACCAAATGAAAGAAGCTAGATTAAAACCAATGACCGAGCAGGAAAAAAAAATTGGACATTCAGAATGCATGTGTGTTCAATGATTCCAATATCTAAAGTGCGTTTCAGCTAGACTCATAACTCAAAGAAGAATTCACATTGATGAGTCATGCATGAATAAGCTCAAATGTCGTGTCAGATTGGCACATAGATTTGTCAGCTCACCTTGATAAAGATCGAATGGCAAACCACTGATTGCTAATCATACTTTAATTTGCTACAATCTGTACATGCAACAAATAAAACCATGAATTATTATTAATGAATATATAAGACTCATAATCAATGAAATGTCATATAGAACTAAAACAAATGCTGAAAAAGTAGAAAAAATGAAAGAAGAAATTGCATAAAGAAATTTTGTTATTAGTAGCAGTAGATCAAAACATGTATGTATACATCCTTGCACACTAAACTAGTTGAGAATAAATAAGAATGTGATTTGATCGTGGTCAAACAGATCCAGAAATATCACCAGATAAAGTGTGATATTCAAAACAATTAGTGCATTTGGAATTTGAATTTAAAATACTACTAAAAATCATACCTTCTCTTAGAAATATGAATGACTTTATTCATTGATTAAAATTATTTTAATTGGTTATTAAATGACTTATAATGAGATATTTATTACAAAAAACCATTGTTGAAATCTCAAGAAATATCTTGAACTCAAATTCCATAGAGAACTACTTCAAACATCAGGTTGATCTATGTACGTCATCTTTAAACCTATTTTTCCACCTCCCCAGCCCGCCCACTGGCCAGCCCCCCACTGCCCCTCCCCCCTCCCCCCCTGCCCAGCCCTCCCACTGCCCAGCCCCCCCCCCCCTCCCCCCTGCCCAGCCCTCCCCCCCTCCCCCCCCCCTCCTCCCCTGCCCAGCCCCCCCCTCCCCCCCTGCCCAGCCACCCCCCTCCCCTCCCCCCTGCCCAGCACCCCCCCTCCCCCCTGCCCAGCCACCCCCTCCCCCCTCCCCCTCCCCCTCCCCTCCCCCCCCTGCCCAGCCCTCCCCCCCACTGCCCAGCCCCCCACTGCCCAGCCCCCCACTGCCCCTCCCCCCTCCCCCTCCCCCTCCCCTCCCCCCCTGCCCAGCCCTCCCACTGCCCAGCCCCCCTCCCCCTCCCCCCCTGCCCCCCCCACCTCCCCCTGCAGAAAGTTCATGAAAAAACAATTTTATTATTAAATCAATCAAAGCATATTAGTAGCTAGCAAAACATATTTAATGACAAGTATTTAATGACAAGAGGAGTTCATGATTGAATAAGTAGGGAAAAAGAGAAAAAGGTCTTCCTTGAGATGTAAACTAAAGAAAAAAGTTAAAAAAGACACTCCACATGGAAAGTAGTGCAGGGGGGAGGGAGAGGGTTGGTTGGTGCAGCAGGGAAAGGGGGAGGGGCCAGTGCAGCAGGGAAAGTGGGAGGGGGAGGGGCTGGTGGTGGGGCTGGGGAAGCATGGGGTAAGGGGCTGGTGGGGGTGCAGTGTGGGGGGGGAGGGGCTGATGTAAGGGAAGGGGGGAGGGGGAGGGGCTGGCTGGTGTAGTGGGGGGGGGGGGGGTAGGGGCTGGTGGGGGGGATGGGCTGGTGCATGGTAGGGGGAGGGGCTGGTGCAAGAGGGGGGAGGGGGAGGGGCTGGTGCAGGGGGAGGGGATGTTGCAGCAGGGGGTTAAGGGAGGGGCTGGTGCAAGGGAAGGGGGAGGGGGAGGGACTGGTGCAGTAGAGGGAGGGGGAGAGGTTGTGTAGGGCAGGGGGGCTGGTGAGTCTCCCCATACGTTAGAGGTTTTTGACTTGTAGTGAGGGTCTCGAGAGGTGATAGTGGGGACTATACCCTCTTATCACATATACACAGTGGTAAAATTGAATAAATAACAATCAACAATGAAAGAGGTAGTAAATAAATGACAAAGCAGCATAAGATAAATATTATTATAACTGAATTAAAGTGGTCAATGGTAGTTTAAACAATAGATGAATGCATGACATGGTAATGATACATATCTAAAAGTAGTAAACATTACATAATTATTTTCAATAAAATAAAAAAATAATAAAGTCACATCAAAACCCCATGGGCGATCTCCTTGAGCATCCCGAGATCCAACTCAGTCCTTTTCTCCTAACTCTAGTTACAAGCATACATTGAAAAGCAAGGTCCAAGGTCCTGAGAAAATGAAAGTATACTCGAGTATCCCAATGTAATCCTATAATTTTAAACGAGGGGTTATATAGTGTCATATCAGACATTTATTATTATATGAGGACCGGGTTCAATGGTGACTATAGCCGAGGAAACAAACATCCTTGAATCGAAATGGTATCCTTGAGTGCTCATTGAATTACCATAGGAATCCAAATTCTAACTCAGGTCAGGAACTTTCTATGGATATGTTAAGGACTATATAAAAATTAAAACATTAAAATTTATTCATGTAATTGTTCAGGACATATGATACTCTATCCATTTAATATGCCATATGGTTCATTCTGATTTTTCATTGATGTGAAAAGCTTTTGAAGACATGAAATCCATTAGTCAAATAATTTATGTCATAATTATTTAGTTAATTCAATGTTTTAAATCAAGAAACCATCTCATTAAAATCCATTTAATAATAAATTTAATGGTCATATAATTTCAAAAGTCAATATTTATGAAATTTCATTTGATTATTGTGATAAGGAAAAAGGTACACCCAACCATTTAAGAGATTTCATATTTAGCTACCTAGTTTTATCCTTTACCTTTAATACCATGACAATTCTAGACTAAGAACAAGAAACCACGTGCATTTTATTTAGCATAACTAATCTGTTTCATATTAATTTACAATTCATTAATCATCTTCAGGCATTGAACATTGGAGGGTCTAGTGGAAGGTGATGGTAGTGACTTCGCTAATCAATTCATAATTCAATAGGTAGCTTATACATGGAGGCTTATCATTCGAGTTATAAATATAAAACACAATATAATGATGTCTCTATAGTTTCAAAACACTAAAAACCATATATGGCATATAATCCTTCATGAGTTTGTTGTATTTCTAGATGAAACCACCACCAACAATTTACGTATGTAGAAATTTTCATTTAACACAGTCCTAAGTAATATAATCAAGAAATATTAATTCAATAAATTATACCCTATTAAATCAGCATGACAACACGAAAATTTCCAAAATGATGGAAACCATGAAAATATTTATAAAACGCATACCATAAGGAGATGTTGTTCATATGGAATACAGGGTTTATAAAGAAGATAAATGATGGAATACATAAAAAAATCATGTTTGATGACCCCATGCCCTTCATGCGATCTATCAAGAAAGCTATAGCACAAGGAGATGCTGTTCATATGGACATTTTAGAGTAGACACCACTGTTCCCCTGGGTATGACACTTTAGTTCTAGATTCCCTCCTTCCCAATACTTTTATGTCCTTCAAATAGAACTCATCACTAGTATATCATCCTAAATTAGTAGTCTTTGTCAGTTATATCCAATGAAAAAAATGTAGTAATATAAAACATTGTAAATGAAAACAGATTCTTTCAATAACAATCAGAGGAAGTAAAAATTATCTCTAAGATGAATTTTTTTTGAAGAAGGTGATGGATTGGTAGACCATGAAACCACAAAACCAGGGGTTTAGTCAAACCCAAATCCAGAAGCCAAAATTCAGTCTAGTAAAGCAGGCAGATCGGCTCCCAAATAGACCAAACAACAGAAATGAATTCAAAAAAATACCCAAAGATTCATACCCAGATTTCCACTTATGATGACTGATTATTGACTAAATAAACAATGCAGAAGATAATTTGTGTAGTGATATAAGAATAAGTGATTAGTTTCAAAAGAATAAAAAATTAAGGAGAAGAAATTCTATACCTATATAGAATGACTTGGCCGGGAAATTGTCTGAGGAGAGGTAGCTGCGAGGGAGAAGCGAGGACGCCGCTGGATCTTGGGGAAGTGTAGCGAAGGCTAGGATGTTGAGGCGGAGGAGAAGGGCCGGAATTCCAGGTCGGGAGCGGAGGAGAAGGCAGGAGGCGAAAGCTGTAAAGGGGATGAGATGGTCGGGAATCGGTGGTCGGATGTCCGGGAGGCGGAGGTCAGAGAGGGGAGTAGAGGGTTGGGAGGCGAAGGTCGGATAACCGGGAGGCAGTGGTCGGGGAGGGGAGGAGAGGGCCGGAGGCGGAGGTCGGGAACCTAGGGTTCGAGCGGGGAAGCGCGAGAGTGAGGAGGAGAAGTTCCGATTGGGGAGCGCGAGAGTGAGGAGGAGAACCCGATATTCGGGTAAAATTGTGAATTGAATACCCACGGTTTTAATAAAACCGTGGGTATTGATAAACAAAAAAGGCCTATTCCCACGGTTTGATAAACCGTGGGAATAGATGCGTGGGGGTAGACCAGTATTCCAGTAGTGCCCCCTTGACACCCATGGACACCCCCCTTGACACCCCCCCTGCACCCCCAGTACCACCTGCACCCAGCCCCCCCATCCCCCCTGCACCTAACCCTATATCCAACCCCCACCCCCTACACCTATCCCCCTCACTACCCCTTGCACCCAGGTCCCCCTCCCCCCCACTGCACCCCCACTATCCACCCCCACCCGCACCCCCACTACACCCCTGCACCCAGGCCCCCAGCCCCCCCCAGACCCCCATCCCCCCCATCCCCCCTGCACGCAGCCCTATATCCAGCCCCCACCCCCTACACCCAGCCCCCTCACTACCCCTTGCACCTAGGTCCCCCTCCCCCCCACTGCACCCCCACTGCCCCCTGCACCCAGGCCCCCAGCCCCCCCCACCCATCCCCCCTGCACCCAGCCCTATATCCAGCCCCCACCCCCTACAACCAGCCCCCTCACTACCCCTTGCACCCAGGCCCCCCTTTCCCCCACTGCATAATCTGTTGAAGTCCAAAAAAGAATACTAGCAATAGACACCACTGCTGGACACCCCTCCCCCTGGACCACCACCCCTGGACACCCCTGGACCACCCCCCTGGACACCCCTCCCCCATGCTGGACACCCCTCCCCCCCTGCCTGGATAGCCCCTCCCCCTGCTGGACACCCCTGCCCCCTGCCCCCTGCCCCTGCCCCCTGACCCTGGACACCCCAGGACAGACCCCACCCTAGGACAGACCCCCCCAGACCCTGGACACCCCTGCCAGTCCTACCCCCCCCAGACCTTGGACACCCCAGGACAGACCCCCCCCCCCAGAACCTGGACAGCCCCCCAGACCATGGAAACCCCCCAGAACCTACCCCCCCAAACCCAGACCCCCCAGGACAGACCCCCCCCAGACCCTGGACCCCCCAGGACAGACCCCCCCCCACTGGACCCCCTAGACACCCCATGGATAGACCCCCCAGGACAGCCCCCCCAGACCCTGGACACCCCAGGACAGACCCCCCCCCCCCCCACTGGACCCCCCCCCCCACTGGACCCCCTAGACAACGGATGAATGTCATGGGCTATTGCTAAAAGATCGAATCCGGCTGCTGAAATCAGCAGTAAGTAAGAAGAGGTAAATGAAGAAAAATGAATAAAATTTTCCCAATATACTTGGGGAATTTTATTCATCAGCAGGAAGAAGAACAGAAGAACGACAGCTGAGAGTTCCTTCCCCGGAGGTGGAGAATGATTTTTTTACATAGGATCTGTCTAATATTTAATGGAAGAAAGAGGGAGAGGAAATTAAGTACCTCATTACAAGTGGCAGCATCCAACAAATTCTCTTCCAATGGAATAAAATATTACAAAAAAATCTATAAACCTTCTCTCTCCTCTTGTGGCTTCCAGGTGTCCAGGTGGTTAATAATTTGGTTGAGGTGAGGCTGTGGACTCATGGGGGCAAGCATGAAGGAAACTAAGTTGGACTGGATTTTAAGTAGGATGCTCTTGTTTTTCTGAAGTGGCAGGGCTGATTGGGTCTAAAATAAGTGAGTTGGAACAGGAATTTAGATGAGGGCTTCAAATGTTAAGGGGTCTGGTTTAATTGGTTACAATTGGGTGAGGTTTGGAATGGTTTTAAAGTGGGATGCCTGGTGGAAAATGTGGGGTTGGCGGCTTAGAAGTTGAGAGGTGGGTAGGCCTGATTGGTGGTCAAGTTGTGGATGGGTTGCCTAGGTGGATTGAAAAATGGTGGGGGACTGGGAAGGAGTTCATAGTGGCTAAATTGAAGTGGGAGCTTGGAATTATAGTAGGGCTTGAGTTTGGATTTTTTAGTGAGAGTGGAAATGGCCCTGGAATAACTGGTTTGATTTTGGTGGGTTGGCCATGGGATTTTTATAGTGCATCGAAAAATAGTCACTAGCAGGGCTTGGTTTGGTGTGAAATTCAGTCAAACGGTTGTGGGAACCATCATGGAAGCAACTACCAAATACAGACCAGAGCTAGTCTCCTCTACAGTGAAGACCCTTCATGGAAACTCTTCAAGCAAACCAGGTCTCCAGTTGCATCTTTGTCCATAACAAACAAGCCCTATTTTCATAGGCCCAAATAGACCTCCCTTTGCCAGCTTGTGGGGAAAATGTGGGAACTCCAGCATGAAATAGGCCCTCAGAATAGAACAGCCTCTTTGGAATTGCATCAAACAGATTGTTTGCAGCCTTTAAAACTCAACTTGGTAGTGATCATCCTCCTCCAACGAGTGCTACATGAGATGAGGGAATTATGGAAGGAATTTCATCTAAAATAGCCAAAAGCAGACATTGAATTTCCATCACAACAGGTTGATCCGGTTCAGACGACATGTGCAGAGGATGAGGATGATCTGGTTCGGACAACATGTGAAGAGGATGAGGAAAAAGAAGAATTACCGAACAAATATTATGTGATACATGTACAACAAAATATGCCAGACAATTCCAAACCAATGTTTTCAGTTGAATTGAGCCTTTGTACCACCTGCTATGCACGTTTTGTGGAAATATGGATGAGAGGCAGCGCTGAGAGGAGATATAGTTTAGGAATGAGGAAATACGAAAAATTATAGAGCTAACCATTCAATGTTTCTCTAAGGAGGAGTAACCACCACAGGGTGTCGTCCTGGAGCAGGGCCAAATCACGGCGTGACCGCGGTGTGACCACGGCGTGACCGCCGCAGGGTGTCGTCCTGGAGGAGTAACCGTCGTAGGGTGTCGTCCTGGAGCAAATCCAAATCACGGCGTGACCGCGGCGTGACCGTGGCGTGACCGCAGCGTGACTGCGGCGTGACCGCGGCGTGACTGCGGCGTGACCGCGGCGTGACTGCGGCGTGACCGCGGCATGACCGAGGTGTGACCACGGCGTGACCGCAGCGTGACCACAATGTGTTGGCCCGGTCCAGCGACATCCGAGGGGCAACATCTTCCACTTAGTTTCAAATAGGATGATATGGATGGCATGAGAGGATGTTTTCTCAGAAGGTTTAAAGAAATGAATGCTAATCTGTGATGAATAGAGGATTGGATGACCCCTGATATACCTAATTCGGTGAGGTTTGGAGATCTAGAAATGTGTAGGAATACCTAGAGGAATACCTCATGGGATCAGACAATTACAAACCAATGTTTTCAGTTGAATTGAGCCTTTGTACCACCTGCTATGCACGTTTTGTGGAAAGATGGATGAGAGGCAGCGCTGAGAGGAGATATAGTTTAGGAATGAGTAAATATGAAAAATTATAGAGCTAACCATTCAATGTTTCTCTAAGGAGGAGTAACCGCCGCAGGGTGTCGTCCTGGAGCAGGGCCAAATCACAGCGTGACCGCGGCGTGACCGCGGCGTGACCGCGGCGTGACTGCGGCGTGACCGCGGCGTGACCGCGGCGTGACCGCGGCGTGACCGCCGCAGGGTGTCGTCCTGGAGGAGTAACCGCCGTAGGGTGTCGTCCTGGAGTAGGGCCAAATCACGGCGTGACCGCGGCGTGACCGCGGCGTGACCGCGGCGTGACCACGGCGTGACCGCGGCGTGACCGCGGAGTGACCACGGCGTGACTGCAGCGTGACCACAACGTGTTGGCCCGGTCCAGTGACATCCGCGGGGCAACATCTTCCACTTAGTTTCAAATAGGATGATATGGATGGCATGAGAGGATGTTTTCTCAGAAGATTTAAAGAAATGAATGCTAATCTGTGATGACTAGAGGATTGGATGACCCCTGATATACCTAATTCGGTGAGGTTTGGAGATCTAGAAATGTGTAGGAATACCTAGAGGAATACCCCATGGGATCAGACAATTCCAAACCAATGTTTTCAGTTGAATTGAGCCTTTGTACCATCTGCTATGCACATTTTGTGGAAATATGGATGAGAGGCAGCGCTGAGAGGAGATATAGTTTAGGAATTAGGAAATACGAAAAATTATAGAGCTAACCATTCAATGTTTCTCTAAGGAGGAGTAACCGCCGCAGGGTGTCGTCCTGGAGCAGGAACAAATCACGGCGTGACCGCGGCGTGACCGCAGCGTGACCGCGGCGTGACCGCGGCGTGACCGCGGCGTGACCGCGGCGTGACCGCGGCGTGACCGCGGCGTGACCGCGGCGTGACCGCCGCAGGGTGTCGTCTTAGAGGAGTAACCGCCGCAGGGTGTCGTCCTGGAGCAGGGCCAAATCATGGCGTGACCGCGGCGTGATCGTGGTGTGACCGCAGCGTGACCGCGGAGTGACCGCGGCGTGACCGCGGCGTGACCGCGGCGTGACCGCGGCGTGACTTCGGCGTGACCGTGGCGTGACTGCAGCGTGACCGCAACGTGTTGGCCCGGTCCAGCGACATCCGCGGGGCAACATCTTCCACTTAGTTTCAAATAGGATGATATGGATGGAATGAGAGGATGTTTTCTCAGAAGATTTAAGGAAATGAATGCTAATCTGTGATTACTAGAGGATTGGATGACCCCTGATATACCTAATTCGGTGAGGTTTGGAGATCTAGAAATGTGTAGGAATACCTAGAGGAATACCCCATGGGATCAGGAAAATCACAGGTTACATAACATGTAATATGACATTACTGGTACTGTGGGACCCCTGGGCTGTGGAACTGGGCTTTTGGTTGGATTTAAATATCACATGCCATGTGACATGGTCACATAACATGGGACCCATCTTAAAAGTATAACGGCACTTAAAGATTGTCTTGGTTCAAACAATTGTTTTAATAAAAATAGGGAAACCCCCTACAGGGATATAAAAAGGGTCAAGTACGATGTGTTCTTTATGACTAACAATGACATCAAGTATAAGGAAAACATCAATGCAATAATGTTAAGCAAGGTATACCACTGTGAGTTTTCGCAGACAGCGCACCTCCGTTGGAGGGGTTTTATTACAAAACCATGACTTATTTATCAAACAAAACAATTATCTTAACTAACACTTATTCAAGAATTGAAATTTAATATAAAAATGAAAAATTAATAAGGCAACTAAATGCAATTTAAAACACTCTCGAATTAAATGGGCTAGGAGAGGGACCCTACCTCAACCTCAAGGCACGTTTGCTTTTGACGACGAAAACTCGAATCTTCCTTTTTTCCGCTTGCACGCATATGCAACTTAACATATATGTAAGGACACCTAGCCCCTATGTACATATTTTCATGGCCAAATATACACAAGGGGGGCCTTAGATATATGTTTATACTTGAATATACCCCTTTATACTTACACGCGTATGCATTTTTCATATCTATATATAAGCACACCTAGCCCCAATATATATATTCATACTGCCATGAGTGAATATATATAAAGGGGGAACTTATATATGCATATGCCTACCTATTCATACACATGTAAGCCTTCTTCAACGGTGAATTGAATCCACCTCAATGAAATCCAAAACACACAACAAAAATATAAAGAACCCAAGCCCTGGACACCCCTGCCAGTCCCCCACCCCCAGACCCTGGACACCCCTGCCAGTCCCCCCCCAGACCATGGACACCCCGCCCCCTGCCTGGACAGCCCCTCCCCCTGCCTGGACAGCCCCTCCCCCTGCTGGACAGCCCCTCCCCCTGCTGGACACCCCTCCCCCCTGCTGGACACCCCTCCGCCCTGATGGACACCCCTCCCCTGCTGGACAGCCCTCCCCCCTTGCTGGACAGCCCTCCCCCTCCTGGACAGCCCTCCCCCTACTGGATAGCCCTCCCCCTGCCAGACAGCCCCTCCCCCTGCTGGACACCCCCTCCCCCCTTCTGGACACCCTCCCCCCTGCCGGACACCCCTCCCCCCTGCCGGATAGCCCGCCCCCCTGCCTGACAGCCCGCCCCCTGCCGGACAGCCCGCCCCCCCTGCTGGACAGCTTCGCCCCCTGCCTGGACACCCCTACCCCCTGTTGGACACCCCTACCCCTGCTGGACAGCCCTCCCCCCTGCTGGACATCCCTCCCCCCTGCTGGACAGCCCCCCCCCCCTGCTGGACAGCCCTCCCCACCCTGCTGGACAGCCCCGCCCCCTGCTGGACAGCCCACCCCCCTACCGGACACCCCTCCCCCCTGCCAGACACCCCTCCCCCCTTCCAGACACCCCTCCCCCCTGCTGGACAGCCCTCCCCCTGCTGGACAGCCCCTCCCTCTTCCTGGACACCCCTCCCCCCTGCTGGACAGCCCCTCCCCCTGCCTGGACACCCCTCCCCCCAGTTGGACACCCCTCCCCCTGCTGGACACCCCTTCCCCTGCCTGGACAGCCCATCCCCCCTGCCGGACACCCCTCCCCCCTGCCGGACACCCCTCCCCCCTACTGGACAGCCCTCCCCCTGTTGGACAGCCCTCCCCCCTGCTGGACAGCCCCTCCCCCTGCCTAGACACCCCTCCCCCCTACTGGACACCCCTCCCCCTGCTGGACACCCCTCCCCCTGCCTGGACAGCCCATCCCCCCTGCCGGACACCCCTCCCCCTGCCTGGACAGCCCATCCCCCTGCCGGACACCCCTCCCCCCTTCCGGACACCCCTCCCCCTGCCAGACACCCCTCCCCCTGCCTGGATAGCTCTATTGGTACTCACACAATTTTTGGGAAATTTTCTCAGTCGTGGGGAACTCAATTTGGTTGGATATACATACCGATAACCCAAGGTTTGGACACTATGTGATAACCCATGTGAATGTGGACATGTATATAATGATTCTAGAAGAAGTATTCTTAACTAACTAGATGAATGTATAGACTTTATGATCCAATACGAAAGGAAACCACAGTTCTACATGAATTATATGTTTTTTCCATCATTATCCAGAATGTAATAGGGACAAGGAGTGTTCTTTTTAAAATATGAAGGGGAATGATGTCTCTAACTATGAAAGTTGGAACGGTAAGATGAATATTCCAATCTATGACTTGGAGAGAAAATACACTACTGTCCCTTATAATGTGGATAAGATAGTGGTTATATCAGTGTAGAAGGATACTGAGAAAACTACAAACTTAATCACTTCAACATCACCTTAGGATGGTCCTTCTAATGAAAAAACATGGACTATTCTCAGTGTGTTGTATTTACTCTAGAGGGCCCACCCCTGGGAAAATCCTTGAATGAGGACAATGTACCCCTTCCCGATAGAGAGATAAACATTGGATAGAACATCCAGTTCGAGGGGCATGTATTTTGGGGGCACCTTTCCCTGATGTTTTGTACAGATCCAAGGGACTGTAGGTATTTTCAACTTTGTAGGAAAGCCTAATGTAAATACTCACGAATGGAAAAAATAGGCAGAAATTCAATGTGGACCTCTATACAAATGTAGCTGGTCTTGAAGAGAGTACTTCAAATGAGGCAACATTTGATGGCATTCCTACATAGAGGTGTTGCTTTTAGGATGCTTTACCTAACCTGATTGAATCTCATGGTTCTCAAGTGGTAAAAAATGGGAAAAAATTCTTGCAGGTTCCTACCTATCATTAATTGATGATGACACATTCTGAGGGACCCCTCATGCATGTTTCATACATAGCTATCTAGGAACAATCTAGGAAGGAAACCTCACCAGGTTCGCTGAATATGAGTACACCCAAGGATCATCAAAATAAGTTGCAGCAGAATCCCTTACCTACTAAAATTAATGATCAGTATGGGGTTTCACGAAAGTACCTGCTACAATGATTACTAAGAATAAGGCCTCCATAGAGTCACAATCTTATCCTAGATAGTATATGGATAAATTTACACACTTAAGTCGTGTATTATGGTATGATGATGATGAGGAAATTTCAATCATTTAGAAGGTTATCATCACCTCCAATATGTTAAATGAAGATGAATATCCAAAAGTTAAATACATGTATGATAAAGGCATGGGTAGTGACCCAAAATTAAAGAACAAGAAAAATAATTAGAGTAATGGTACGGAGAAACTGCCCCCTGTCCCCTGCCCCCCTGCCCCCTGCCCCCCGCCCCCCTGCCCCCCTCCATCCTGCACCCTACCCCCTGCCCTCTGCCCCCCTCCACCCATCCCCTTAGCCTGCACAACACCCCCTTCACCCCCCTGCACCCTCCCTGCCCCCTGCCCCCCTGCACCCTCCCCCCTGCCCCTGCCCCCCTGCCCCCTGCCCCCCTCCACCCTGCCCCCCCTGCACCCCTCCACCCTTCCCCCTGCCCCCCTCCACCCAGCCCCTATCATACTTCAATACATCCCGAAGATATTATCAAAAACACTTCAATACATAAAATGACTATTTTCAACAAATATAACAAAAGACCAAAATATATGATGTAAGAACCACAAATCAAAGACCCCTCTCAACATACATGATGTAGTATGGTAAAAAGAAATAAATGAACTTACCAAAATGTTACCATCATACAAAATGGTGCCTTAAGAGTACTTTGGGTTCATATTTCTTTTTCACCCTAAGACTATATTTTACCTACAAGAAATAAAGAAAAAAATATCAAAATAAATCAGAAGTAATTATGTAGAGAATAAATAATTGATAAGAAATATATTTGTGTTTATGTGCCTGAATACAAACATGTATCCTACAAAAATAGTAGATGCAAGAACCACAAATCAAAGCTTACATGAGAGTAAAATGTTTTGTTTTGAAAAGTTCAACTATTAGAAATTAGAGCTTCAAAACTTTCATCACCAGTTTCACCCTATCTTCATCAAACTGTAAAAGGTTTATGGAAGAAAGAAGGTGATACAATCATATCAAGCACAACAATTGAGTACCGTAGAATTCAGCTCATAAAAAAGATTTTAGAATTGGAACCATAAAACTATGATTAAATTTTTATTTTATGTTTGTAAAACTACATGGGAACAAAATAATATGTTAATATCACTCTAATCAAAACCAATAACTGAGAAGTGAAGTTCACATAGATGACCATTACCAAGAATAGATGTCCCCCCTTGCTTGTCGGTTGCATGCCAACGTGCCCGCATTTGAACCAACACCAACCACCTCGTCCTATGGTAGAAATGATTAATTAGATATATGCATCAATTTGTAACAATAAAGAATTTTTTTATCTAATTATAAACAAAGCATATAACTAATATATTAAAAAAAAAGAAATGAAGAACATAGAGTTCAAACAATCACACAAAATGCATGAATGATACCCACTAGTTACTATATTAACAACTTCAACACATATTCATGGATTTTAATGTAGATGCATGTTAACATTTGAAGTTCAAAAATGATTTTTAGTAAAACATTAAAATAAGCATACACACCAGAATTTCAATACAAAAAGGTAGTAAAAAAGGAAGTAACAACCAACAGATTTAACAAGATGATTTCAGCACACAAAATTTATTAAAAGGCAACTTCCAACCATTTATTTCAACTAAAAAAAAAGAAGTGAATTTTCAAGTTTAAGTAGAAAAATCACAGAATTTAAACTATTACTCCCATGGTGTAGATGCTATATTCATTTGAGATCATTGGAAAAAATTTCCCTTCTTTTCTTGTTGAATAAATACCTTTGGTTTCCAAAATTTCATCTCCTATAAGTGTAAACATATACATTAATTTATAAAATTTAAAGTTCAAAACAGAACAAAACTAGAGTAAAAACTAAGGTAGATTGGTTCAAAGTTAGTATGAAATATAACTTCTCTAGATCTATAAAAATCGTTGAATCTATACTTCAATAGGATGTGAAATTATGCTCACCAAAGTACTAAAAAATAGAAATTATAACGTACATTCACTTATTCTATGTGAATAACATAATTTTTTTTAATAAAAATCAATAAAAAGGAATGTTTAAACAATGATTTAGAATTATAAAATTTAGGATTTGAAAAAAATTGTGTACCCTTACCTCACACTTAATTTGAATTACATAATAAGAATTTAAACTCTTAAAAATTTAAGGGTGGAAGGAAACAACCTGAAAATTTTCTTAGAGTGAAAGAAGTTACTCAAAATGGGCTTCCATGTGAAGTGACCCACCTAACTTCCTACAAAAAAAGACCTCAAGCAAAAAAAATTTATTAAAGAAGGTCAAATAAAAAAACTAAAAAAATTAACAAGATAATCTTGGGTTTATCCCCCAGGGGGTTCTATATTTAGATTGCTCACAGTTGAAAAATCATTAATTCAACCCCAATTAGATGGAGTATGTGTCTTCTTACTTAAGAACTAGCATAAAATCTTCTTTCTAGCTATAATAATCAACTCAAATAGTTTTTTAACACCCCATTTTCATATACTTTTAATTTCACCACTTTGAAATTATAACTTCCTAGGAGTAGTGGAAAGGGGGGAAAAGGGGGTATATTCCCTCTTCTTCAACTTGAGGAGTGATGTGCATAAATAGTAAAAATTCAATTCTTGGATGTGATTTTTCATCCGATTCAATATCCTATATAAATTCATTATTAAAAACCACATATGTATCAATATCCACTTTTTCATTAATGCGCAACTTCAAAATATCCTCTTGCTCTTCGAACACTCCCAAACTTTGAATTACAATTAGATTTTTCGAGTTTCAAAAGTTTCTCATCAGGTGTATTAATAACCTTCCCATGTACCTCTAGTAAATCATGAAGTTCACTTGAATATACACAACATACATAGGGAGAAGAGAAATCAAAATCATACACAAAAAAATCACAATAATATAAAAGAAAAGCTTGTTCAATTAAATAAAAAACTTCATTAATTTGGTCATCTTGCTCTTTTTAAAGAAAAAACGGTGATCCTAGGAGTGTTTCTAAGTTAGAAGTGATTTATTCAACCTCCTCCAACCTCTTATCAAAACAAAAATCCTCAATTTTATAATTTTTCAAAGTAAAGGAAAGGGTATCTTTAATTGGTTCATCATCTTATGATTTCACAAGAATTTTGAAAGGATTATCAGGAATATCCCACTACTAAAAGACCACCTTGGAGAGGTGGGTTACATTCCTTCTATTTTTCCTTTGACATATTCATATACCTAGTCCCCATTGGTAGAGAAAAATATGAGTAATCCCTTTTATCTTTCTAGTTGACCCTCCCTATCTTACTCTTCTCATACATGGATACATTTAATCCTGAACCTCGTCCTCTAAATCACCTAAAAAGTGGAAAGAACATTCATCACATGACCAATTTTCAGGGACCTGCTCCTCTCCAATGGTTCTGACCAGGTATTGTTCAAAATTCTGGACTAGTTCATCATATGACAAAAGATCAAAATGGTTATCCATCACAATACCTCCCACTTCTGTAGAACTATTCATGAATGTGGCCTCACTCCCTTAAACCTATTCCGATACATTGCCGCTTGTTGAAAATGAGAAAACAGAGGGATTCTTGGGACCACCCTCATCCATATTCTTCAGTTCCATAACCGAGTAATGCTCACTGACACCATGGAGAGGAGGGAGCGATGAGGAGGGCGCGACGCAGAGGAGGCGTCGGCGAGGAGGCGTCGGGGAGGAGGGTGCGGCGAGGAGGCGTCGGGGAGGAGGGTGCGGAGAGGAGGAGGGCGCGACGAGGAGGGCGCGGTGAGGAGGGTGCGGCGAGGAGGGCGCGGCGCGGAGGAGGCATCGGCGTGGAGGTGTCGGGGAGGGGGAGGGCGTGGTGAGGAGGAGGAATCACAAGGGGGAGGAGAAGGAGCCCGATGGGTTTGGGAAAAAATAACGGGGCTGCTGGATATAGCCATGGATGAAATAATTAATCGTGGTAGTATAAAAGATATAGCCATGGACCTATAAAACCGTGGCTATAGGTCCGTGGCTATAGCTCAGATTTGTAGTAGTGATGGGATACGTTGTAATTCATATACCTCTCATTTATAGGTCTAGATAAATATATTTCAACCCTACATCCCCTTAGTCCCATTTACACACACAACATTATGACTTTAACTTGTGTGTAGTCCATCTCAAGGTGTGAACATGGTATATAAGACTATTTGGGTCCATTTACAGTAGGTTTTACCACTTCTGTGACACATATATTACTGTGAAACCAAATTACACATATTCCAAGCATCATGAATTTAAAATATCATCTACATTCATCTCGGTCTGATCATTATAACATTATACGATATGGAATTTTTTTCTGAGGTATTTGTGTGGTGCGTGGGATGTCCTGCCCTCAATTCAAATCAAATTCAACCTCATTCATGAATTGATTTTTTTTTTCAAAATATACCTGTTTCATTAGCCCATGAATCATGAATGTAAATTGTTTTCTGTCATCCAAGAGGTATGACATTAAACATTGATCAACCGTCTTCAGGATCACTTCATTTGTTATAGGACATCCTGGTATCCGTTCACATGGGTTTTAAGCATTTTTCACTGCATTATCGTCCTTAAAGATCCTCTGTATACTCAAATCATCAAGAATATAAACTATTTTCATTTTCACTAAGCTCCATGAACTCAAACAAGAAGACTAGATCAAGGCATTGTGAACCTAAACTATATGCATGCACCCATTATTCACATGGTTTTCACCATCTCTGGTGTTGCATAAATCTAACAGCTCTACCATACAAAACTATATAAGGCTTGATTCTTATCCTTATCGGATGTGCAATGATGGATAGACCATCTATCACTAGGAACAACCATAGATTAATTGTAAAATCATATGTTACATATGGTTATATCACCATGATATTCTCATATTTTCCTCCTTTTTGGGAATAAGCCCCATTAATTTCACTTGAACAACTAGAAATCTAGTATTCCCTAAAAAATATATATATATGGTAGAAAATAATTGGAAGATGAAGGCATATCCTACACTAATGTTCCTATTTCTTGATGTTAATCTACAGTATTACCCTATACAAAACCACGATGCCTCATACGATATTTAAGGGATGGAAATCAAACCAAAATCCATGGAACACAATTCTAAAATGTTGACATACCCTATATAATTTCTGGATGCCTCAGATTCGAAAATGGTATGATTTAGTATCCTTATTCATGAGGATCGACCCGAGAAGCAGAAATATCTTACATAAAAGAGTGGAAATATTCTTGAGAAGGATCTAATTACTACTGATATGGATTTTGAAAAAACTATTGTTAAAGATAAAGATACTGGAAATGGTAAAAAATGGAATGATAAAGATACCGGCAATGAGGTCGTCCGGAGGAGGCCGTCGGGAGGACGAGAGTTCATCGGAGGAGGAGATTCCGTCGGGAGCAGGGGAGTTGCGGTCGTCCGGAGGAGGGGAGTCCATCGGGAGGAGTGGAGTCCGTCGGGGGAGGAGGGGAGTCCATCGGGGGAGGAGGGGAGTTCGTCGGGGTTGTCCGGAGGAGGGGAGTCCGTCGGGGGAGGCGCGGTCATCCGGGGAGGAGAGGTCGTCGGGAGGAGGGGAGTGCATCGGGGGAGGAGGGGAGTCCGTCGGCATCGGGGGAGGCGCTGTCGTCCGGGGAGGGGGGAGGCGCGGTCGTCCGGGGAGGGGAGTGCGTCGGGGGAGGGGAGTGAGTCGGGGAGGTTCCGTAGGAGGAGCCCGAGAGAATATTGGCCAAATCACACATATAGACACGGATGAATTTTCATCCGTTGGTATAACCATGCTATAGCCACGGACTTATAAAACCATGGCTATAGGTCTGTGGCTATAGCTTCATTTTGTAGTAGTGTAAGGCCACCAGGACTAATGATTCTCATGTTGTTGTGGACTTTTTCAAAGCACAGATTTTTTGCAGGTTTGGAGTACCAAAGGCCATCATCAGTGACCAAGGGACACACTTCTGCAATCAGAATTTTGCTTCCCTTCTTCGGAAGTATGGGGTGACAGACAAAACATCAACACCATACCACCCCCAAACAAATGGTCAGGTTGAGGTTTCAAATCGCGAGTTGAAACAGATTTTAGAGAAAACTGTGCATCCAAATAGGAAAGATTAGAGAAAGCACTTGGATTATGCATTGTGGGATTATAGGAAAGCATACACGACACCCATTGGTATGTCCCCATTTCAGATTATTTTTGGGAAAGTGTGTCATCTCCCCGTGGGAGTTGAGCATCAGGCTTATTGGACTATAAAGAAATGCAACGTGGATTTGGCCCAAGCTGGAATCCAAAGGAAGCTGCAAATTCAAGAGCTTGAGGAGATTCAATTGTCTTCATATGAGAACTCAAGGATCTACAAGGAAAAATCAAAAGCATCTCATGATAGAATGATCCAACAAAAGAAGTTTCATGTTGGAGATAAAGTCCTTCTCTATAGTTCAAGACTGAAGCTGATGCCGGGTAAGTTGCATTCCAGATGGTTAGGTCATTATGTTGTAACTAATTTTTTTCCTTATGGTGTAGTGGAGATCACAAAAGAGGACACAATAATGATCTTTAAAGTCAATGGGAAACATTTTAAGAGATACATTGAGGGAATTCCTACTGATGCAGTGGATTTTAACACACTGCATGACCCCATCATCACTTGAGCATATCAGGCTGTTCCTAACCCTTTAACTTTTTTATTCTTTATCCTATTTAAAATTATACATTTCATGTGCATATATCATCTCATGGGTTTAAATTGAGGACAATTCAATATTTTAAGTGTGGGGGAGGGAACCTTTTAGTTTAGTAATTTCAATTGTTTTCTTGTTTAAAAAAAACAAAAAACAAAAAATTGTGTGTTTTTCAAATTTTGTGTGTTTATTTTTTTTAATTTTCTATGTGTTTTTGAAACTTTTGAGCTGAAATGATTCTCATCAACATTTTGAAATCCATATCAATAAGTGAAAAAATTTATCCCTCATAACTAAGCTTAAATGAATGCTGAAATTACTTTGTTTCAAGTTCAAATATTTAGTAATTTCATGAAAAGTACACTGAATTTTGAATCTCATACCACATCTCACTGTCTTTATATTTGAAATCACTTTCCTATGAGGCTTCTGAATCATTATTTTCATATTCTTTACATTCAACTCACTTCTTGAGAGAACCAAACCATGCTTATTTAACCATAATTTGATTTATTCCTGTCAAAACTTGAGGGTTTGAGGTACTTATGTTTAAATTATTGAGGCATTTGTTTGGTATTAAAGCCCCTATTTCAAAGAATCCTTTTTATAATGGCCTAACTTGAACATTTAATCCTTTTAGCCCTTATAATCCATGAACATCCTGTTAGGTTAGCCACATTACAAGCCAATTTTCCCTATCCAACCAACTCTTGAAGTGAAATTGCATAATCTAGTTGAGCTTAAGTGTGGGGGAAGCTGTCTTGTGTTGTGCTACCACATTTTGTGATACTTCGGGTAAAAAATTAAATTATGAAGAGATGTGTTTGTTGCTAAAGAAAAACATTATATTGAAAGTTGTGCCTTTCTATATCTTTCATGATAAAAGAAGTTGTTCCTTTCTGGAGCTTCTAATAGAGGGGGAAAGCTGTGCCTATCTGGAGATTTTAAGAAAATCATGTTCGAGAAGATTGACATTTTTACTGCTGAAATGTTGAATGGTGTGAACATTCCTTTATTTTTTATGATGATGAACATGAATCAATTCTATGTTGATTTAGGAGGAGACCATATTTAAGTGAAAATTAGATTAATGCAATTTTGCTTCAAAAAGATTCAGGCCCTCCTCATTCAGCCTCAGAATTTTTCACATCTAAATCCTACCAACCGAAAGCCACAGAACAACCCTGAAAATTCCTCATGATAAAAATATGTTCTTGACTCACATATGGTAGAGATTTAGGAATTTATCAAGCCTATGATGACCCTTGTAAGAGTTTGGATGAGAAAGACATTGCAAAAAAAAATTGACATTTGTGTGATAAGAGAAAATTCAAGTGAGGTAAGTGTTTTGTGCATGGGAGGATAAATAAAGTGGAAATATATTGAATGATATAAATTAAGAACTTGAAATAATGGTTTTTTATGAGGCATGATATCTTTTTTTTCTTGGTGTGTAATTGTTTGATCTCAAGGATATGTGTTTTAAAATTGGTTTTGATTTGATATTGATGTTTACTTGATATGAGGTTTTGCCCAGGGGTGCAAAAGGGTAAGTGTGGGGGAGTTGATACAACACTATTCTGTTGAATATTTTATTGATAATAAATGATATAATTTCCTCACATCATGATAAATATATTCATTTATGAAATATTTGGGATTAGATCATTCATTTGAAAATTTGATGAAAATTCTAGTTTTACTTTTTTAAAATATACTGTAGTATTTTGAAGATAAATATTTTTATATTTATTATTTGAACTTAATATTTTGTAACAGTATTACTAAATTAATTTTCTACAACTTTTATTCAGGACACTAGAGCTAAAGAGTGCATTTGGATGGAGTAAATGGGACATTAAGTCAATGGTGGGATGGACTTAGCAGAATGGACATGGGTTCTGTATTTGGGTCATAACTTCTTCATCCGTGCCTTTATAAGGCCCAAATTTTGAGAGGAGCTACATGAATCATTTTTGCGCGAATCATCATTCTGGAAGGATAGATGATTCATGCTTTTTGGTGGTCAAATGGGCGGTGCAAGTTGGCATAAAATATTTGGCCGAGATTCCCCATTCACACTTGAAACCACTTTGAACCTAGCCTCCCCACCACTCTATAAATTGGTGTTTTTATCATTTTATGGGGTTGGGACGTGAATTGGAAAGTTTAGGTCAGATTAGAAGTGGATCCACTCCAATTATCCAACCATTTCAATAAGGGTATCTCTTGAGGCAAGGATCCCTTCGACGAAGCCTTCTTCTTCTCCTTCGTGTTGTAATGATTTTGTTTGTGTAATAAATTTATTTGTACTTATTTTATTTCTTCTATTTTCTTCTGTTTTATTAAAATTTATTCTTATCTTAATCTTACTATTTGTTCTGGAATTCTTGAGTAGAAACATGATTGGGTTCTACCCTTTCTAAACCTTTGCACATGCAAAACGTTTCTACGATGACTACACCGCCCATGGAAGAGTAGTTCTTTTTAGTAATCGATCGAACTATATCCTTATTCATTAATTTATTTTAAATCAATGAGCTAATTTAATTCACATATTATGATCTATTAATTGAGTTTTTAATTTAAATGAAACTAATAAAGCAATTTAATAGTTAACACAAAACACGCGAGGTCGGGAATTGTGTGAACTGTGAGAGCGCAACCTTAATCGGTAATTCAAAAACACATGGGATTAATTTGTAGATTTCAAACATAATCTCTAAACTAAATTAGTCCTCATTTACAGAATGGATATGTGCCTTAATTTACCACTGACCATAAGATATCCTTAGAACATCAATCAAAGTAGGGTGTTGCGATTACATGTTTTGAAGATAACCTAGGGTTTAATTCACTTCATCTTTGTGGTAAGGTTAATTCTTGTAGGGTTCGGGGGTTAACAAGTTAAGGGATCATAATTAAGTTGATGTTAATTTAAATTATAATGATAAATAATTGATTTAAGAGGTATAGTTAGATCGATTACATCTTTTAAATATTGTCTAAAAAACATCTTCTTGTTGTGTCATTTTAATCAAAATTCATTTCAAAACAAAAAACAAAAAAAATACAATATTCTTCTAGAAAACTTTTTATTATCTTTTATTTTATTTTTAGAATACCTATAAAAAGTTGTTTTAATTCACTTCCTCCTTTGAGAGACGACCTTGGTCAGCCACTCTACTGCACCTAAGTACCCCAAAATCACACTAATAATTTGAGGGCCCCCACGACAGTGCTCTTTCAATGCACCTTCACTGAACTCCCTGGTCTCCACATGAATCTGAGCAAAGAGGCCCATCATCTTCCACTCATCACTGGACTTCCTCAAGGATTTTTCTGGTACCTTTCTGCTCAAGGCATCAACCACTACATTTCCCTTTCCCGGGGTATAAACAATGTCGAAGTCAAACCCCTGAAAGTAATCTATCTAACGAATTTGCCTCAGGTTGAGGTCATTCTACGAGAATATATAGGCCAAGATTTTGTGATCAGAGTAGACCACAAACTTCTCCCCAAAGAGTTAGTGACGCCAGGTCTTCAGAGCATGCATCACCACTGCCAACTCCAAGTCATGGGTTGGGTAATTATTTTCATGTGGTCAGAGTTGGCGAGAGCCATACACCACCACGTGATCATCCTATATAAGCATAAAACCAATACCCATACTTGAAGCATCACAATAGACCACATACCCCGTCCCGACCTCAGGAAAAATCAGCATGGGGGCGGTAGTCAACCACCGATTCAGCTCCTCAAAGGATGCCTCAAATTCTGGGGGCTATACAAACTTCACCCCTTTCTGGGTGAGTGCGGTCATCGGTGAAGCAAGATGAGAGAAATCCTGAATGAATCGCCTGTAATAACTAGCCAGGCCAAGGAAACTCTTTATCTCGAACACATTCTTCAGTTTCTACCATGACATGACTACATTGATCTTCTAGGGGTCCACTGAAACCCCCTACTCCGAGATCACATGCCCCATAAATTTCACCTCCCTGATCTAGAAAGTGCACTTTGACAACTTTGTATAGAGGTAGTGATCCCACAAAGTTCCCAAAATGATCCTCAAGTGATGTTTGTGTTCCTCCTCAGATCCAGAGTATACTAGAATGTCATCCACGAACACCATAATAAAGGAATCAAGATACCATTAGAAAACCAATTTTATGAGTTCCATAAAGACCGCTAGATCATTGTTCAATCTGAAGGTCATGAACAAATATTCAAAGTGGTCATACCTTCTTTGGAAGGCTATCTTCAGGATATCTGACTCTTTCACCCTGAGTTGATGGTATCCCGAACACAAGTCTATTTTTGAGAACCAATTTCCCCCTTCAACTGATCAAATAAATCATATATTCCAGGAAAAGGGTATTTGTTCTTAATTGTTACCTTATTCAACTTCTGGTAGTCAATGCACAACCAGAGGGATCCATCATACTTTTTCATGAACAACACAGGAGCGGCCCAAGGAGAGACGCTCAGGAAAATGAATCCTTTGGATTATAAGTAATCCATCCATATCTTTAATTTTGTCAGCTCGGTGGGGGCCATACAATATGAGGGAAGAGATATCAGATGTGTTCCCGGTGCCAGATCAATCGAGAACTCCACATACCGCTCTGGGGGAAAACCTGAAAAATCATCCGGGAATACCTCCGAAAACTCATTCACTACATGAGGTAGTGCACCTTCAGGGGAAATACCATCATACTCTGGTGTGAGTGATGATAAATGGAAGAAAATACTTCCCAACTCTATGAGTGGAGGTCCTACATGACCCGATCGAGGATCTCATTCTCCACAAAAAACCTGATGAATCCCATCAGGTGCCGTAAAACTCACTCACTGCCTGTAGTAATCGATGTGTGCTTGGAAGTGTACTAGCCAATACATGCCAAGTATTATGTCAAATATATCCATATCTAAGACCAATAGGTCCCACTCCATCTCAAACCCTGACACGGAAAGCGCACACGACAGGCACCTGAGACCTCACTCCTTCTTCTTTCCCAACAGCGTCACCAACTCCATCGCAAAAGACAACAACTCGGTTGTAAAATTTAGAGTGTCCACAAAATAGGAAGAAATGAATAAAATAGAGAATCTAGTATCAAAAAGAGTAGTAGCTATAGAAGATGTGATCAAAACGGTACCTCGAACTATCAACGGTCCCGCCTATGATCCTACTAGTGCCTGATCCACCACATGAAGATGTCCAGTCTCTGCCTAAGGAAGAACACTAGTCTGTGGTTGTGCCATAAACTGGATCTACCCAAAAGATTACCCATACCTACCACCATGACCACTAAATCAAGATCCCCCTGTCCTTGATGGCTTTAACTATGCTAGCACTCCTCTTGAAGCCACTGACCCTGCCCTACTCTGAAGTGGATGTGCCACCCCGCAAAAGCGCTGCAAGTGACCCATACCTCCACATTTATAATAGGGATTCAGAGGAAGTGGGAATGATAGTTGGATTTTCCCCGGTCTCCCACACTGGTGGCACACGACTGATCTCGCATCAGAAGCCACAGATGAAAACTGCCTGGAAGAGTGGCTTGAACTACCACCTCCCTTCTTCACTTGATCCTCCAGCTTCCTTTTATTACCTGAAGAGCTGCCACTGCCCGCTACGAATACTATCCCAGAGAAACCAGCCCCGCCTTTATGGTCAATCTCCACCATACACGCCCAATAAACAAACTCAGCATAGTTCCTCAACTTAAACAAGAAAACCTAGGAGTATATCTCTGGTCATAAGCCTTTATCAAACCTCTGGGTCTTCGCTTGATCATTAGATACGATTTTAGGAGCATATTGAACCAGATTAGTGAAATAGTTGGTGTAATACATCACAAAATATCCTCCTAAACAAGATCCATGAACTCTCGGGACCTGACATATGCTAAGACCTCAGGGCAGTACTGCTCATTGAAGACAACCTTGAAATCTCCCCAGTGCATCTTCTCATTCTTCTCAGTTTGAAGTACCAATTCCCACCACCCATGGTTGGGACCCTCCAATATAAAGGAAACACACTTCACCCTGCCTCCTCAAGTGTTTCTAGGAACTCAAACATGCATTCGATCTTCTCGAGCCATTTTTCTGCTTCTTGGGGTTCTATGCTGCATCGAAAAGTAGGAGGCTTGTTTTTCAGAAACTCCTGAGCTTTATCTTTTCTAGGACCCATCTCTTCTACCATAATAGGAATAGAAAAAGGATCTGGTACCTGTCCCAGAGCTTGGACAACCTAGACCACAACCTCGACTATCCCCTGATCAATCGGTGTGGGAGGACTCTCTCTGGCTTCCTCCTGTGGGTGCATAGGAGCTTTCCGGGGAGGCATGTTGCTACAAAATGAAACAGTCACAAAAATGATAGTCAATACCACAATTCTAAATTTTTTAATCAAATACATCAAATATAAATAACCTAATCACATTACAGTAATAAAAGAAACAACTACTCCACCCCCACCCAATGTCCACGTGTGGTCTGCAACCCACACATCTCACCTGGAAGTGAAGTCAATCAGAAAATTCCACTCAAGGTCTGCAACAAGAGGTGCAGGATAGACACCCTACTCATGACCAAAACCCCGATCCACGACATTCCTAGCTCTTGTCTATCCCGACTCATCCCAAAATAGTAATATAACCCAAAAACATTAACCTCCTCTAATACCATTTTGTCACGAACCGAATCTGGTCGCCACTAATACCGACACCAAATCTAGACCATGATAAGGCCTAAAGAGCATTACCTATCCCCATGGGCTGGCACAAGTTTTCGAGTATTAATAATTTTTTTTGGTAATGATTTACCTGAGTTTGAAAGCATAAAACATTAAAAACAATCAATAATATGAATCTGAAAATTTCATGTCAAACAAACCTTAACAAAAACCAAATATGAAAACATGGTTTTAAATAAAGTACAAGAGGTACAAACATAAATAAAAACAAAAAAAAATCATTCACAAAGACTCCACATGACAAGGGTGTCATCACCCCCGAGCTGTCTCCACAACACCACACCATATGAGGGGACTAACAACCCGAACCGCCTTCACCCTAAGGATTTGCCTTTACCCGTGTAAAAAATAATCATTTATACTTACACCCAAGGGGTGTAAGAAGGTTCCAATAGGATACCACCCAAATATTCCAAATAGTATGCAATACAATGTGAGAAAGCACACAGTTTTAACATGTAAGGAAAAGCAGCGATAAATTCCAAGAAATGCAACTTTCAATTGTAAGTAGTTTTCAAAATAAAACTTTCAGAATGTTAAAAAATTTGAATAAGACATGTTAGCTACTGTAATTTACATCCAAACACAACCTAATAAAGGGGTAAATACCACAAATCCAATGAGCACCAAAACCGGGAACACCCCTAGGCACTAGATAATCTCAGGCCCTATATACCTCATACCTCGGTGTAAAATATCCATGTCAAAATCCTTTCCTGTGAATGATACACTAGTATAGAACATACCCATAACCTAGTGGTCCCCAAACATCAACCACATATTTTATTTAGAGTTTTCTTTATCCAAAATGCTAAGTGAAACAGGGACAAAACCCATCCGGATCACTAGCATACTAGTACATATCCGCCCACCTAGGTATCTGGGCTTCCCCCTTTGTGATCAAAAAATTTCAGCATGATAAATACATCAATTTACATATAAAAATACCACTAATGGTAACATACAAACAATAAAGTAGCTATACACACTTTATACCACTTAAAACACACAACAAAGCATTTTGATTTTCAATAAAACAACTTCTCAAAATCTCACATTGTTTTGCACCCAAAACTCCTTGAAATACCCACTTTGCACAATATGTGCACACTTATAAGTCACCAAATTTGTTTTTCATCCCAATAAATTTCAATCAAACCAAAAAATCAGTTATAGGGTAGCCCCATATGAACCAAGAAGTGATATCATTGTAAAACCTTCATTTTCACACAAACGTGGCACTTAAAGTTCACATGCTTCACAAACACCATTTAATTTTTTTTGTAGCATAAAAAAAAGAATATAAAAATTAAAAACATGATTTTAAGCCCTAATATATCTTAATAAAATCAACTAAGTATCTATAGGGAATCCTCAAATTAACCAATAAAATATTTCTATGAAAAACTCCCAATTTCACATAAAAATGGAACTTAAAATTAATTTGCTTTAAAAATACCACTAAAACCAATTTTTTCACCAACAATAAAATGATATAAACATTAAAATATTATAAACACATCAAGCTAAGTCAAAAGGATTTCATACACATGGAATCACTTACCAAAATTGTTAAAACTTTGAATCCTTTGTGCGAAAATTCAATCGCACCACCGCCGCACCTCAAGGAAGGTAGATTGAGCCTAAAATCAAAATATTGGACCAAAAAAACCCAAAGTTAAACCATAGGTTCAAAACCCTACCCTCTGGTCATTTGGGACTTCAAGGGAATTGGAATAAACTTCATGAAAAGGGGAGGAACTAAGAGGGAGAAACACTTACTTGAGATTGTGTGAAGTTCCTCCACCAAACCCCCCTTCAAAATAGTTACATGTCACGACCCGTCCTTAGGGCCCGTGCCGTGACTACCCCAATCCTGCCTCCCATAGGCCAGGGGCTGGCGACTAGCACCAAAGGCGTGAATCCCGATAATAGGGAAGACATTTCCTTTATAAAGAAAACAAACACCACAGAGTACGCAAACTGAAGTAAACACTAAGTAAAATGAGTACTAAAGTAAGTGCTGGAAAGTAAATGGGCTAGTATACAAACCCAAATGAAAGTAAAGTACAACTAAAAAGAAAGTACAACAGCATAAAAGTAAAGCAGCAACTCCGAGCTGTCCTCTGGAAATCCTACCTGAATGGTGGGTACAGATAGTCTCCTCAGCTCCTCAGCTCCAGTCGTCCACTCCCTATACATCCCGTCCAGTGATCCACCTCCAGGTACCATCCAGCTCCACGAGCCTCCACATCGATCACTGATGTCCGTCATCTGCATCCTACACAACGTAGTGCGGGCATAGCCCGTGCAGGGGTGAGTATACAATACTCAGTAGGGACCCCGAGACCCCCGAAGGTCTCCCAGAATCCACGAAGGATAAACCACAAAGGAAAGATACAATCACGAAGTATCAACCAACTCTACTTAGGTAAATGCCCATACATATACCTAAGTCATCAATTCTAGTTCTGCTCCAACTTACGAGTCCAAGTTCAACCCAGTCCACACAAGAAAGTACAACCCAATCCACATAGAAAAAAACAACCCAATCCATATAGGATAACAAGTCAATCATATCGAAGATAATGATTGAAAGTCAAGACTCAGCTCACACAGGTAAACTACTTCTGAAGAGAGGTGGATATGATTAGATGTAGCCTCTGAATCATCTCCTCTGCCGACCCCACGTAGGATTCTAGTATAGAAGTCGTCATTACCGAATCCACGGAGGATCCAAGTATAGTAGTCATCACTGCCGAACCCACGGAGGATCCAAGTACAGTCGACAACGCTGCTGAACCCACAGAGGATCTTAGTACAGAATTCATCGTCATCGAACCCACAGAGGATCCCAGCATGGTAGACGTCGTCGTCGAACCCATGGAGGATCCCAGTACGGTAGATGTCATCATCGAACCCACAGAGGATCCTAGTATAGTAGTCATCCTCATCGAACCCACTAAGGATCCTAGTAAGGTAGTCGTCCTCGTCGAACCCACAGAGGATCCTAGTACGGTAGTCATCCTCATCGAACCCACAAAGGATCCTTGTATGGAAGTCGTCATCTTTGTCGCAGCCAACTCTAGGGTTCCCGCACACAACACACTTGATTCTGGGAGGGTCCACTCCACGAGCCAAGGGGGGTCGATACATCAACTATCATGAAGTCCATATTTGATGTATCACAAAGTTCTGTTTCGTCAAAAGGAACTCAACGCAATAGACGGTGTGTCAAACAGACGCTCGGTCTGAGAGTTATTGGCTTTTTCGTCCCAGGGGCCCAGTTGGGTTTTAAGCTAAAACCAACCCAACCATACTCCGACTGCGTCCAAACCTCAATCAGAGTAATCCAAAAGAACCTTCTCACTAATAGGAATCCAACAAAGTTGACGGCACGTCAATCGGATGTCCGGAGCTCAAGTTATAAGTGTTTCCACTCCGAGGGCCCTGTTGGTTTTGTGTTAGAACCAACTTATCCATACCCAAAGTTCTCTGAAACCTTGAGTGAAATATACCAAAACTACCGTCTCGATCCAAGGATCCCAACTCAACTGACGGTGCATCGATCGGAGGTCCGTAGCCCAAGTTATGGGCGTTTGAACGGATCTATCCGAAAGTAGGGGGTTTGGGCCCGGTCCGACCTGGCCAAATACCCCCTGGGTCGGCCCGAATCAGGTCGACCCGACCCGGGTCCGGGTCCGGCCCATTATGGAACGACCCAGCCCAGCACGGGCGGTCCGGCCTCCTGCCCACGCGGTCCGGCCCAGCGCGAACCGCAGCTCGGCTCGTGGCCGAGCGGGACGCGAGGGGGGGGGGGGGGCGCCCCCCTGATTTCCAAAATGGCGGAATCCTGTGGGGTCCGCCCTAGATGTGCTATACGGGGGTTCTGAACCCCCAGACTTCTAGGAAACGGTCGGCCGGTGTGGCTACCGCAGGACCCTCCGGTCCCGCCTCATGGTGCGCCGGCGGCTAGCCGAGTTTGGCCGCCTCCTCTGCAACCGCCGCGACCCCTGTCCGACCGGCGCGACGCGACGGTGCCACGCCCCTTCGTCACGGGCCGCCCTGGTTGCGGCCTCTTAGTACTCCGGCGCAGTGCAACGGCGCCGCGCACTACCGCTGCGGCCCGCTCAGGCCGCGGTTCCTTCGGATTCACCGGCGCGACGCGACGACACCGCGCATCTCCGTTGCGGCCCGCTCCGGCTGCGGTTCTCTCATCCCCGCGCGGTGCATCGACACCGCGTCACCTCCATTTCCAGCCAAAAAGAAAACCAACAACAAAAAGGGGAGAAGGTTTGGCCGTGTTTGTGCGGTCCAACCTCCTCCGTTATATTGATAACAAGCGGCCAAAAACACGACATGCTCGACGATAGACAAAGCGCAAATTTAATTGATTAATTTTGAACATGAACCCTACCTCGAAGAAATTCGCAGAAGCTAGCGTCGCGAGGGTGGTTTTGATGACGGCGTTGGCATGAGTCCAAGGGGGGGACGATGTTTCACACCGACTGCGGAGAGGGAAAAGAACGGCACGCCGATCTCTCTTTGCGGTGACGACATTCTTCGTCGAAGTCTTGACGTTCTTCAATGAAGGCGATGGAGTTCTTCAAGACTTTGAGTTTTCTTCCCAAAGTCTCCACACAATGAAACAACCAAAATAAAATAAGGCTTTTTCATTATTTTATTTACTTATGCCAACATTTCAAAATTTCAAAAGTTGAATTCACTTAATTAATCTTGAATTGTCAAAATGAATGGGGTGTTAAGTTGGCATTATTAGATTGAGGGAGAGTCACATAATTTAAGAGGGGGGTTTAGAGGAGTTAGGGAATTTGAAAAGGTGGGGGATCATGTGGGCCCCATCTACCTCATAACCACACATGGGAAGTTGGGTGGTTGTGGGCCCCACCAACAACTTCCCATGAGAGAGTTTAACTACCATGGATAAAATAAAATTGCACACAATTTTATTTTACTTATCATTTAATCCCCAATTTTTTTACAACTCCTCCTGTGCGAACGCAACTCCAAAAAAGGTCTTCCTAAGCAATTAATAGTGCTTCGGTTTCATTGGTGCCCTCAGATTTTGATTCCGAGCACCGGTTCAAAAGTTAAAAAAACCCGCTCGTTCGTTCACTGAACATACCCGAGCTAAACTTCGGAAATTGATTTCGGGCACACCGGGCCTCGGAATCAGGTGCCGTTAGAAACTGCATACTTGTAAAATCCCAAAGAAATTAAGAAAAAGATTTTCTCAAAATTTACGAGTCTTTACATTACTCCCACCTCAGGGCTTTATGTCCCCGTAAGGATACATCACAAACTAGGGGAACAAATTAGGGTACTGTGCACGCATCTGAGCCTCCCGCTCCCAAGTGCTCTCCTGGAGGTTCTCGTGCTGCCACATGATACGCACTAGAGGAATCGACCGCCCACGTAGGACCCGCTCCTGTCGATCCTCGATCTCCACCAGGACCTCCGCAAAAGTCTCCCCGTCATCGATGTCCAGTTCCCCATGGTCGATGATATGCGTCGGGTCATCCACATATCTCCTTAGCTGAGATACGTGGAAGACGTCATGCACCTGATGCAACCAAGGTGGAAGAGCCAGGCGATAAGCCACCTCACCTGTCCGGATGAGAACCTGAAATGGTTCGATGAAGCACGGAGATAACTTGCTACCCCGGCCAAACCTCCGTAATCCACATCGAGGTGAGACCTGTAAGAAAACATGGTCGCCATCCTCGAACTCCAGTGGTCTCCACCTCCTATCAGCATAAGACTTCTGTCAGCTCTAAGCTATCCTCATCCGCTCTTGGATGACCTGGACTTTCTCCATCATAGCCCGAACCATCTCTGGTTCTACACGTACTCACTCCAACACTATCCACAAAGGATATCTGAAAACACGACCAGCTGTTGTCTCGCCACTCCTAACAGTTGAATGCCCGATCTCCTACTAAGAGCATCCGCTACAACGTTCCCCTTCCCAGGAGTATAAACTATTTCGACGTCATAGTCCTGGAAGAACTCAAGCCATCGCCGCTATCTCAAGTTCATGTCCTTTAGAGAAAAGATACACCTGGGACTTTTGAGTTGGTGAGAACCGTAAACCGTTCGCTCGACGAACAATGGGTGATACTAGCCATTTGTAAGAACTCAACTCCACCCTTCTTCGTCTACGATCTACAAGAGCTGCTGAGATTCCTCCTCTACCAACAAATGAAATCTGGTCTCATCCCCTGGATGAACCATGTCCTTTGACTAATATAGTTAATCCTGACATGAATGGTACTATTTCATGCCATGGACGATGTCGTAAGACCTCGACGCTACTACCAAGAGATCCAACCATTACTACAGCCTCCAAGGGTCGAGTCACACTGTCAGCAGCAGTGTGTGGTCACTAGGTCTCCTCTAGTAGGAATCTCGAAAGTGAGGGTCAAGTCAATGGTTTTATCCGGAACCTCTCAGTATCAACTACAAAAAAAGGACAGGGAAGAAAACGTCACAAGAACAAGTGTCTTTTATTACTGCAGCTCAAGGTACAAAGACACAAAGCATCCACAAACAAAACATCAACAAAGATAGAAGCAACATGAGGAAAGTCTCTATGTCTGGAGCTAGTCCTAATCCTGTCCATCTGCTCTCAAAGCTCCATGGTCATAGGCCTCAACTTCTTGAAGCTGAGCTCTCCCCTATCCACCCATTCCCTGCGGTCGGGGTGGTCTTCCTGGTGGTGGTGGTGGTAGGGCCTCAAAGCGTCACCCACCACCCGATGCTCGGCCAGCTCCTATGCCTCGTCTTCCTGCTCCCTGCGGACCTCCATGGTCGAACCTCTACCTGGGAGGTCCCTCTACCGCCTTCTGCTCATCTGCAGGGTGGGTCAGGCAGTCTCGAGCCATGTGACCCTGCCCGCCGCATGCATAGCACTGTCTGCTCCTCGTGTGGATGGCTCTGTTTCATGTGCCCCACACAACCGAACCTGTATCCTGATATTGATCATCTAATGGTCTAGCTCGCTTGATCCTCTGCGTCATCTGTCTACTACCGGCTGCAGAAGACTCCGTTGCAGGTCGTCCTGCGGAGGGTCTCACCACTGGTGACTGCTCAGCGAGAAAACTCTCCACTAGAAGGGCTCTCTCCATCACCTCTGCCTGCATCGGGTTGTTGAGGGAGATCATCGAAGCCCTAATCTCATGCCTCAGTCCCTGCTCGAAGGTCTAGACCTGGAATAATGGGTCCCATACCATATCTGTGGAGTAGCGCGAGAGGTCGGTAAATTTCGCCGAGTACTGGGCTACCATCATGCTGCCCTTCCGTGGCTGCAGTAACTCTTGAATGTGCACCGCACGGAGGGTGGCTGGAATGAACTCCGAGCGGAAGAGGCTCTCGAAGTCCGACCAAAGGAGAGATGCCTCGTCGTGCACCTGGAGCATCAGGCTCCACCATCTACCTGCTGCCGCGTGCAGGAGACTCGCTGCAAGGATCACCATGAGGTCACCTAGTGTCCCTACCAATCTGAAGACTCGAACAACAGCCTCCAGCCAATCCTTGGCTTCCTGAGGGTCCATCTCTCTGCAGAACCTGGGCGGTCTCTGACGCTGAAACTCGTGCAGTACACTCAGGTGACATGCACTCTCAGCTGTTGGGGCTGGTGGCATCAGTGGCTCGGTGGGTAGAGGTACCGCCGGTGCCTCCGCTGTAATGGGGCCCTACACCGAGGCCTCATCACTCAGTGGGCTTCCGTCTCACACAAAGCTCGGAAACCTAGCTAGCTACCATCGTGGGTCCATCCTGAAAGAAACAGGTGCGCCACGGTCAATATAGTATACCTAGTGAGCTGACACAAAGTAATCACAAAGAATTTTTTTGAAACACACATGCAATCAATGTTTTCATGTACTGAGTAGGAAATCAGAAGTCAGGGTCCTGGTGTATGGATACGTCGGCCACCGCACCAACACTGGACTCCTTAGACTGTTAACCACACTCAATAACCTTAACACTATTGCTTCACATAGAAGAAAGATCAGATTTCTGAGTTCTGCGATAGAACCAAACTCCTCTGATACCAATTTGTCACGACCCGTCCTCGGGGCCCATGCCATGACTACCCCAAGCCCACCTCCCATAGGCCAGGGGCGGGCGACTAGCACCAAAGGTGTGAATCCTGATAATAGGGAAGACATTGCCTTTATAAAGAAAACAAAAACCACAGAGTACGCAAACTGAAGTAAACACTAAGTAAACTGAGAAAAAAAGTAAGTGATGGAAAGTAAATGGGCCAGTATACAAACCCAACTGAAAGTAAAGTACAACTGAAAAGAAAGTACAATATCAGAAAAGTAAAGCAGCAACTCCGAGCCGTCCTCTGGAAATCCTACCTGAAGGGTGGGTACAGATAGTCTCCTCAACTCCTAGGCTCTAGCCGTCCACTCCGTGTACATCTCGTCCAGTGATCCACCTCCAGGTACCGTCCATCTCCACGATCCTCCACCTCGATCAGCGCTGTCCGTCGTCTGCATCCAACACAATGTAGTGTGAGCATATCCCGTGCAGGGGTGAGTATACAATACTCAGTAGGGACCCCGAGACCCCCGAAGGTCTCCCAGAATCCACGAAGGATAAACCACAAATCAAAGATACAATCACGAAGTATCAACCAACTCTACTTAGGTAAATGCCCATACATATACCTAAGTCATCAATCCCAGTTCTGCTCCAACTTACGAGCCCAAGTTCAACCCAGTCCACACAGGAAAGTACAACCCAATCCACATAGGAAAACACAACCCAATCCACATAGGATAGCAAGTCAATCATATCGAAGATAATGATTGAAAGTCAAGACTCATCTCACACAGGTAAACTACTTCTGAAGAGAGGTGGAGATGATTAGATGTAGTCTCTGAATCATCTCCTCTGTCGAACCCACGTAGGATCCTAGTACAGAAGTCGTCACTGCCGAATCCACGGAGGATCCAAGTATAATAGTCATCACTGCCAAACCCACGGAGGATCCAAGTATAGTCGACAATGCTGCTGAACCCATAGAGGATCCTAGTACAGAAGTCATCGTCGTCGAACCCACAGAGGATCCCAGCACGGTAGACGTCGTCGTCGAACCCGCGGAGGATCCCAGTACGGTAGACGTCGTCGTCGAACCCATAGAGGATCCTAGTACGGTAGTCGTCCTTGTCGAACCCACTAATGATCCTAGTATAGTAGTCTTCCTCTTCAAACCCATATAGGATCCTAGTATGGTAGTCTTCCTCGTTGAACCCACAGAGGATCCTTGTATGGAAGTCGTCATCTTCGTCGCAGCCAGCTCTAGGGTTCCCGCACACAACACGCTCAATTCCAGGAGGGTCCGCTCTACGAGCCAAGGGGGTTCGATACATCAACTTTCACGAAGTCTAGAGTTTATGTATCACAAAGTTCTGTTTCGTCAAAAGGAACTCAATGCGACAGACGGCGCGTCAAACAGACGCCCGGTCTGAGAGTTATTGGCTTTTTTGTCCTAGGGGCCCAGTTGGTTTTTAAGTTAAAACCAACCCGACCGTACTCCAGTTGTATCCAAACCTCTAGTGGAGTAAGCCAAAAGAACCATCTCACTAAGAGGAATCCAACAAAGTCGACGACATGTCAATCGGACGTCCGGAGCTCAAGTTATAAGCGTTTCCACTCCGAGGGCCCGGTTGGTTTCGTGTTAGAACCAACCCATCCATAACCAAAGTTCTCCAAAACCTTGAGTACAATATACCAAAACGACCGTCTCTATCCAAGGATCCCAACGCAAATGACGGTGCATCGATCAGAGGTTCGTAGCCCAAGTTATGGGTGTTTGAACGGATCTGTCCGAAAGTAGGGGTTTGGGCCCGGTCCGACCCGACCCAATACCCCTTGGGTCGGCCCAAACCGGGTCAACCCAACCCGAGTCCGGTTCTGGCCTGTTAGGGCGCGGCCTGGCCTGGCCCGGCGCGGGCGGTCCGGCCCAGTGCGGGCCGCGGCTCGGCTTGTGGCCGAGTTGGACGCGAAGGGGGGGGGGGGGTGCTGCCCCCCTAATTTCCAAAAACGGCGGACCCCTATGGGGTCCGCCCTAGATGTGTTGGCCGGGGGTTTTGAACCCCCAGAATTCTAGGAAACAGCTGGTCGGTGTGCCTGCTGTGGGACCCTCCGGTCCCGCCTCCTGGTGCGCCGGCGGCCGGCTAAGTCCGGCCGCCTCCTCTGCAACCGCCGCGGCCCGCCCCGGCCGCGGCCTCTTGGTACTCCGACGCGGCGCGACGGCGCCGCGCACCACTGCCGCGGCCCACTCCGGCCGCGGTTCCTTCGGATTCACCGGCACGGCGCGACGGCGCCGCGCATCTCTACCGCGGCCCGCTCCCGCCGCGGTTCTCTCGTCCCCGCGTGGTGCATTGGCACCGCATCACCTCCATTTCCAGCCACAAAGAAAACCAACAACAAAAAGGGGAGGAGGTTCGACCATGTTTGTGTGGTTTGTCCTCCTCTGTTATATTGATAACAAGCGGCCAAAAACACGACATGCTCGACGATAGACAAAGCGCAAATTTAATTGATTAAATTTGAACTTAACCCTTACCTCGAAGAAATTCGCGGAAGATAGCGTCGCGGGGGTGGTTTCGATGACATTGTTGGCGTGTGTACAAGGAGGGGACGACGTTTCACACTGGATGCAGAGAGGGAAAAGAACGACACGTTGATCTCTCCTTGCGGTGACAGCGTTCTTCGTCGAAGTCTTGACGTTCTTCAACAAAGGCGATAGAGTTCTTTAAGACTTTGAGTTTTCTTCCCAAAGTCTCCACACAACGAAAAAACCAAAATAAAATAAGGCTTTTGCCTTATTTTGTTTACTTATGCCAACATTTCAAAATTTCAAAAGTTGAATTCACTTAATTAATCTTGAGTTGTCAAAATAAATGGGGTGTTAAGTTGGAATTATTAAAGTGAGGGAGAGTCACATAATTTAAGAGGGGGTTTAGAGGAGTTAGGGAATTTGAAAAGGTGGGGGATCGTGTGGGCCCCACCTCCCTCATAACCACACATGGGAAGTTGGGTGGAAATGGGCCCCACCAACAACTTCTCATGAGAGAGTTTAACTACCATGGATAAAATAAAATTGCTCACAATTTTATTTTACTTATCATTTAATCCCCAATTTTTTTACAACTCCTCCCGTATAAACGCAACTCCAGAAAAGGTCTTCCTAAGCAATTACTAGAACTGTGGTTTCATCGGTGCTCTCAGATTTCGATTCCGAGCACCGGTTCAAAAGTTAGAAAAACCCGCTCGTTCGTTCACTGAACGTACCCAAGCTAAACTTCAAAAATCGATTCCGGGCACACCGGGCCTCAGAATCAGGTGCCGTCAGAAACTGCATACTCGTAAAATCCCAAAGAAATTAAGAAAAAAATTTCCTTGAAATTTACGGGTCTTTACATTACAAGGAGGGTTTGAGGTTCTTGGGAGGTTGAAATGGATACAAGGGTCGAATGGTGGAAGAACTGGGAGAGTTTGGATAAATTTTGGGAGGTCAAAAATGGAATTTAACACATTTTTTAATGAGCTAGACATGGGAGCACGGTTTTTGTGCACAGTTTGGAAAACCGTGCACCTAAACCGTGCACCCTCCTTTCTCCCCTCAAAACATCTTCCAATTCCACCAAAATTTGTGGGGGATTAGGGGGAACTTAGGGGGGATGTTAAGATAAAAATATAAGAAATATAAGTACCTTTAATTAAGAACTTGGATGTGACACTGTGTTTTCTATTAAAATGGAAATGTCCAAAAAGTAATTGTCATATCAAAATGTTATAGAAGATCTTAGACTGTAATGAGAGTCTCGGGATATTGTGACATTAATCTTAAACAAATGTCATGTGTTCTGGATACATCATACTAACTGGACACGGTCAATGTTTGACTATCTGGAGGCTCATAATCATTGAGATTTCTTCTCATGAAGTTCGCACTTGGTGATCTCTAGTAGTGATATCATGAGGACAAACTCGTAATAGGAACACCACATGTTTTGGGTGTCATTAGTTGTTCCTATCTACGAACATGTGTATTGGTCTCCTGACTTGAGATCATTACCAATGTATGTCATTTAATCGTGTACTTTAATGCAAAATAAAAACCATGATAATGAAATTGTAGCGAGGTAACTTGTATTGGGTGTGTCATTGGTGGCATGACATTGGTTAAATGATTAAGATAAGATTTGTCACTTTTGGATTGAGGAAGTAATATGTCAGGCCAGGTTGATCAGGATGGTAGTACATTCATAAGATCATGGTCATGACAGTCGAGAGTAGGTCCATCCAGTTAGATCAATAAATAATAAATCAAGAAAGGATAATGACATGGGTGTGCATCCTTCTTTACAAGACATTTAAAGACAAAGAAATAATATTACACAGTACGTGTCCATATGTTGGTTGTTTTTTCTATGACTATCTTTATCTCTTCAGGGGTCTTGATGGGTTGCTAGACTCCACTCTTAGTCTGTGAATTTTATTAACTACTATCAGGAAAAGGGTCTAGAGGGTTACACACAATAGGGTATCCAAGAATTTGTCATATTCAGTTGAACAGATATATATGACATGATGGGACCCACCACTGGGGTTTGGGTTTTTTCCAAGGATATACAATCATCAAAGAAAGAAATAAATTCATATTATTCAAGTTAAGAATAATTGGTATTGAATTTACTTATTAAATGTATTTACAATTTTTAAAGTAAATACATGGAAAATATTATTTGAATGAGTATTGGTTTAAAATATTCAAGATTCATTTAATATTTGCAGGAATGACAAGTCGAGTTAATGACTCAGGTATTATCACGTAATATATTTATTATATTACAATCATGTGATAATAATATAAATGATATCTTTGGCTCAGTATAGTAGTCATAATATCATTTATATACCATGTAAAAATATTTAGGGGCTGGGGAGGCCATTCCGGGTAATTGTATAACACACTATAAATAGAGGAGAAGATGCTCTCATCAATTGACTTTTCATGGAATGATCTTGAGAGCTTATCTCTTATCTCTTTCTTTCTAGAGAATCTCCTGATCTAAGAGATTGGATCTCTCAATCTCTCATGCAACACAAACAAGGCGATACAGTGATCGTTGAATCGTCGAATGCATCGTCAGATCTCTGCGCTAGCACCTGGAATTCGATGATCAACGCTCTAGAATATTTTTGAAGCATGTGTGGACGATTTAGAGGAATTCAACTTTAGATTCTTCAAACAGTGATCGCCAGCGACAAGGAGACGTTGAGTACAACTTCATATCTAACGAAATATTTATGGTTTTATTATTTTGTGCTTAAAACTTCTTCACGCATGATCATCGGGCTTAAACTGGGGCTGTTCTCCACCAACGATGACGTTATTACATCAATCGTCTGATCATGAGTCATAGACCGACCAATATATGTCTGGTGTGTGTTTATTTATCAATTTATTTCAATGCATGGTTTGTAATAATTAGTTAATAAATGACGTTCTGCGAGTCGTCTTTGTCATTATATGTATAAGGGTATGCATGTCCATTTTATTAGTTGTATTTTGTACTATCAAGACCCCATCACCTGCATGCAAGTATTGTTGTATAATGATGAAGATGAGTAGTGATGTAAATCGTGCTGAGTTATGGCGATGCACTAAACAAGTGTTTGACGCATTAGATGGGTGAGCGCTACAACTCAAGTCATAAGTGAAGCGACTCAAGGAGTTACCCCTAGGGTCTAGGTTAATCCATTATTTACTCAATGGATCAACCATTAATATCGAATCATGATCACATCATCATCTTATTTTTGCATGGTTTATTATTTTATGTATGTTCAGTTTACGTGAGATAAAATAATAAACAAGCATGCACATATAAAATGAACTTGTGACGCGATGCATATTTTCTATTTATTGCATGGTCAGTTGTGAGTGCAATCACATAGTATGTGCTTATAAGATATAAAATTATTTCTTTTCATCACATAAAAATATAACTTTCAAAGAAATATTAAGTTTTAATTGCTTTCCATAATTCTAATTTGAACACAACCAGGTGTTTGGGATGCTTGATCAGCCATAATTGAGGGTTCCTCTTACTACTGGGGAGTTATTATGAGAACGATGAGGTAAATTAACCAAATTTGGTAGTAAGGATTATTCATAACTAACTTTATATCACTTTAGAGACAAATAATTGATGTAATCAAGGTTATGATTCCAAGAAGCTGGGACTCCACTCAGCAGATCAATGAACCGCTAGTTAATGTGATCGGCTAGTCAAACGCCTACCTTGAACTTTCCAAGTAGTGGCGTAGCCATAGATTGTAGACCATGAGGGGAAGTTCAAGGATCCTTACCACTAGAATACTCAAGCAATAAAGTATTCTGATTATAATATTGAGAGTTCCTAGAATTTGATAAAATAGTGGGAGATTTAATAATTTGTTTAATTAATCAATAATGCCTAAATAGGTAATCAAGATAAAAAATACTAATATGATAGAATTTTATTTTTATTGAAAATATAAAGTAATACCAAAAAATACATTGAGATAATATTCAAAAAAGTAAATATCCAAACTAGCACAAATTTCTAAGCGTAGTACATGCGCTTGCACACAATACTACAATACAAGAAATTCAAGGTGCTGGTGTCCTTGTACCTGTTAAGACACCTCATGAAGTGAGGGTGTAAAATTGATTATAGGAGACTCATGTATACAACATATGATTGTTATGTAATAATGTTATCATTAACGTCCTATGTCAGTTTTTGACACTACATCAGGACATGGATGATATAATATGTAGTCTCATCTCCAAGAAATTCACAAGGAGAAAGAGAAACAAGATATGAATAAGGTGATGTTTACACTAGACATGTGTAAATTAAAAGATGGATCACGATATTTCAATGGATCCATTTCTCATATGATTTTAAAATATTTACTCCAGTCTCATTTTAGGTTACAAAATGAACAATATTGAGTAAACACTTCATTACCTTTTTAGGTAAGGTTCACCAAGCAATAAGAACAGAAAATAAAGATTCATCTTTAGTTCTTATGATGAAAAAATTGAAAGACAAGGTGAAAAGGCCAATGGAAAGTGGCATGCTAAAGGCACCTTTGTAACGTCCTTCAAAGAAAAGAGATATTAAACAAAAGTTTATTTGTATTGCATTTCTTGAAATAATTTTATGGAAGATAAATGCAACTGAATTGAATAAGCAAGTACTCACTTCTTCTTCAGTGTATATTCATCAACTAATGTTTCAGTCATAACTTTTGGGTATTAAATACAACATTCCAATCATATATGTGTATTTAAATATGGTAACCAAGTGAGTATAGAAACATTAAAATAATTAAGCTGTATTCTCCAAGCGGCCGAGAAAGGGTGATTCCTAAGTCAACAGTGAGAAACACATAACTTCTAATTACCAATATAATGATTTAAGTAAAATTATTATTGAGTATAACCAAAATATTTATCTCATGTTTCCATTGAACATAAAGCGACATTATTCCAAGTTAAGGAATGAATGTTTTTTGTGGTGTCACATACTCAACAAATAGTTCAATGATACCTGAATCATAGACAATCTGTGATGAATATAAAATGTAAGACATATATACCCAGTTGTGGTAAGGTAATTATTTTCCAAGAAAAATTAAATTGGACGTTCAACATATACCTAGTATAGTATTTAGACTTAGTCAAGCTAAATACATTAGGTATTATCATCGTAGATACTTATTTAGTTTTGGACAAAGAAACCTTTAAAGATAAAGGTATGCCAAAAAGCTATTGGAATTTGTTCAAAAAGAGAGTGTGAACTATTCCAAGGGTAATCTAGTGGTAAATATACTTTATTGTATTCCTTTAAGTTATTAAGTAATATGAAAGTGAATTATGATATATGCATAGTCAGAATATATGAGTTGCTTCAGGCCGACATGCTGAAGAATATCTTGACCAAGCAATCATTGATCAACACAATGTAGCGTGGAGTAATTCCTAAATGCACACGTCATTATATACACCATTTAATTGATGATAATGAGGAGTATTGATGGTGAAGTCTTACATGTTAACATTTATCAACAAAATGCAGCGTGGAGAAACACTAATAAAAAAATACCCTATACCAATGGTTTGGAAAAATTGGTATAGGTCTCCAAACCATTAGTATAGCCTATACTAATGGTTTGGAGGACCATTGGATGGTTTGGCGTTGGGATATTTTTATACCAATAGTTTTGGGAAAACCATTGGTATAGGTCATATGAAAAACCTATACCAACGGTTTCATAAAATCGCTGGTATAGGTAATTAAAAAAAAAAACTCGGCTTGGTTTTGATCCCAACACCTCCCGTTTATAATCCAATGACCTAACCACTAACATAACAATAATTTTTTGAACATAATTTCATATATATATATATATATATATATTTATATTCATAAGTATTTTAAATTTTGATTTATTTAATGTTATTTGAAAAAATATTCCATAAAAAATATGTGTACCTATAACAACGGTTTTGAGAACCATTGGTATAGGTTCTTTGATTTTTTAAGATATACCAACGGTGGACCTATACCAATGGTTTGGCCAAAACTATTGGTATAGGGTCACTATAATAGACCTATACTAACGGTTTGGCCAGAACCATTGGTATAGGTCCATATAAGTGACCCTATACCAACGGTTGTGGCCAAACTGTTGGTATGGGTCCAAATTAGTGAACTATACCAACAGTTTGGATAGAACCGTTGGTATTGGTCCATATAAGTGACCTATACCAAAGATTTTGGCCAAACCATTGGTATAGGTCCATTATAGTGACTTATACCAATGGTTTTCCCAAAACCGTTGATATAGGTCCTATTTCTAGTAGTGAAATTCCTAAACGCGCATTTTATACATCAGAGTCATGATGTGAGGAGTATCAATGTTGCAACTTGCATAAAATTCCATAACATTTCAAGATGTGATTCACAAATAATAGCATTATCCCATAACTATATGTCAACTATAATGATAAATGGAAATCATACAAGTCATAGTATGATAAAAATTCATTATTTCATAAGTCATGTGTTTAGATGCAAAGTGTTTGTTAGGATATAAACAAACTTACATAAAGTAAAACACAATATTCATCTAAAGTAATTATCCTAAAAGTTTCTTAGGATATTACAGAAATCCCTATGATAGAAAAGACATAGTCAAGTGATAGACTATGTTTCTATATAAGGGTCCACATCTCTATTAGAGATAGTGAGAGCCATATTGACTTGGGTCTAGTCAATGTGAAGGATGCACAAATAATTGGCATAGTAATGAGTTAAAAAATTCATATGGAAGAGGAATGTTTGAGACACATACTACATAGGAAGGTTAAAACCATGGTGATGATTTTGTATTCACCATGGTCGGTGATACATGGAATCCATTATTGAATTTTAATTGATCTTGTAAATATTAGTTAATTACCATATATTTCTTACTTGTAGGAATTATTATTTCTACATGGATGGTATTCAATTGAGTTTATACATGGATGGTACGAGCATAGTACCAATAAGGCTCGGTTGGTTACACCAAGTTGTTATGTCTAAATCCATTAAAATTTTACTTGTCATAGCTAATTTCTAAGATCATTTAATTAGTCATTGGATGTCAAGACCAAATTTCATGGAAGGTGTCTATACGACACAACTAGAAAGGGACGATGACACCATAAGATTCCAATAAGGGTTGCAAGCTACTAAAATTCAGTTCAAGATTAAAGTAAGAAACTAGATCTTAGAACATTCAGTTGGAATGAATCTTTTACATGTGCCTACCAAAGGTTAGTGGGAGTGCCATAGTTTTCCAAGTGAAATATGTTCGGTAACATGGAAAACAACTATTGGTCTTACAAGTTAGTTAAGAACAGGATGAAAGTAACTCTCCAGTGATTGAATTAAAGTAGCAACCAAGTTCTAGGGATCAATATCTACTGAGGTAGATCTAATAGTTTCTTAGACTTAGTCAATCATACATATACTAACATAGTATTGAAAAATACAAGTCAAAAAAATTCAAGAGATAATTGTTACTAGTGTCACATGGCATGTATCTCTCCAAGTAGACATGTCCTATACATAGAAGAAGATTCATGTGGTGAGTTGAATTCTATATTCTTTTTTGATGGATCAATCACAAATTTCATGATATGTACAAAAAATGATATTTCCAAGATATACTTTATAGTAGGAAAATATAATTTATTTCCAAGAGCACTATAACAGAGGCAGTCAAAATTATCTGATAATACTAGAGTAAGTAAAAAAGATATGTGCCTACTAAGTGGAGAAGAAATGATACTAGTTTTTAGGGCACAAAAATTAGTCTTCCTTAGATCCATGTGATATAATATCATAGTAAATCTAAGTTAATGAGAAATATAAGCTCATTCAAACTAGTGGTATCCATACCAACAAATAACGAGTATGTTGCAGCTTATGAGGAAACTAAGAAGCAGTCATTATACACAATGATTTGTTCCAGTTCTTGAAATCACACCTAGTAAGTAAAGTATTATCATAATATAAATTACGATGCTCTTAATAGCCAATATGTCAAGTTTTTACAGTGGAAAAAAGGGATATACTTAGGGATACCATCTATTGAGAAGTTTTACTCAAGGAGGTGAGGTCGCACATAACAGATCAGCCACACGGTGGAAATATGGAAAACCCCACAACTAAATTCACGAATCAACAAAAATATGAACTTAATTATGTGAGAGATAACAAGGTTGGTTAGTAAGTTGGATCCAGTACAAGTGGGAGTGTTTTAATAATGGGTTCCCTAGAACTAACTATGAAATAATTTTGATTACCATATCATGTATATAGTTATATATACATGATGTATTCTTACCATTATAGTGTATACTTTTCTGCGTCCACTATTGAAATGGTAATGTCCATAGATTAATTTTCGTATCAAAATGTTATAGAAGATCACAAACTATAATGAGAACCTAGAAATATTATGAAATTAATCTTAAACAGATGTCTTGTGGTCTAGATACATCATACTGAATGGACACATTTGATGTTTGACTATTAGGTGCTGGGGGATCATAAACATTGAGACTTCTCATGAATTTCTCACTTGGTGATCTCTAGTAGTAAGATCATGAGGATAAACTCACCAATAGGAACACCAAATGTCTTGGGTGTCATTGGTTGTTACTATCTACGAACATGTGTATTGGTTTCATGAATTGAGATCATTACCAATGAATTCCTTTTGATTGCATACTTTGATGCAAGAAAAAAATCATGATAATTAAATCATGCTGAGGTAGCTTGTGTTTGGTGAGTCATTGGTGGTATATAATTGGTTGAATGACCAAGATAGGATTTGTAGCTTCTGGATTGAGGAAGTAATATCTCGGTCCAGGTTGATCAGGATGACAATACCTTCACGAGACCATGGCCATGACAGTCGAGGGTAAATCCATCTAGTTAGATCAACAAATAATAAAGTAAGAAAGGATGATGACATGGGTATGCATCCTTCTTTATGATACATTTAAAGAAAAAGTGATTATATTACATAGTGCATGTCCATAGGTTGGTTGTCATTGCTATGACTATCCATATCTCTTTAGGGGCCTTGATGGGTTGCTAGAATCCACTCTTGGTCTATGAATTTTATTCACTACTATCGAGATAAGGGTCTATATGGTCACACACAATAGCATATTTCCATATTCAGTTGAATAGGTATATAGGACATGGTGGGCCCTACTATTGGGGTCTGAGTTTTTTTTTCAAGGATATATGATCACCAAAGAAATAAATAAATTCATATTATTCAAGTTAAGAATAATTGGAATTGAATTTATTTGTTAAATGTATTTACAATTTTTAATGTAAATACATGGAAAATATTATTTTAATGAATATTAGTTTAAAATATTCAAGGTTAATTTAATATTTGTGGGAACAACGAGTCGAGTTAATGGATCAGGTATTATCACAGAATATATTTATTATATTAAAAGTAGGTGATAATAATATAAATGATATTTTGGCTTAGTATAGTAGTCGTAATGTTGTTTATATAGTGTGCACAAATATTCGGGGGTCGGGGAGGCAATTCCAGGTAATTGCATAACATACTATAAATAGCGGAGAAGAGTATCTTTCCAAGTAATTTTTCATGGAGATATCTCTAGAGATTATCTCTCCTCTATTTCTTTCTAAAGAGATAATATCTCGATCTAAGAGATCAGATCGAGCTCTCTTTTGTGCATCACAAGCAAGGCGATGCAGTGATCATTGGAGCGTCAGAGGTGTCATTGAATCTCTGTACTAGTAACCAAAATTCGTCGATCAATGATCCCATAGATTTTTGAATCATGTGTGGATGATCTAGAGGAATTCGAATTCATATTCTTCAATCAGTGATCACCATCAACAAGAAGATGTCAAGTGAAGCTTTAGATCTAACTAGGTATTTATGGTTTTATTATTTTGTGCTTAAAACTTCTCCATTCATGATGATCATGCTCAAAATGGGGTTGTGATTCTATGACGATGACATTATTATTTCGATTTTTGGGGAACTTTTTTAAATCCCTATCCCACAGGCTTCCGCTGCGTGCTCCAGTACCTTAAAAAACAAAATAATAAAGATAATAATAATAATAATAATGATAATAATAATAATAAAGATAATAATAATAATAATAAAGTTTTTTTTGACAGGTTTGGGATCAAGCATAAAGGCACAATCCCTTTTATTAAGATAAAAAGATACAAAGTAGAGGAGAGAGTCATACATGAAAAAACAACTATCAACAAATAGAAAATAAAAGTCAAAATCAACAACATGGTTGAGGTTAAGACCCATCCAACCCCTCCTATGAGGAGATCTTCCCCGTGGATGCCGTCCACGCTTCCAGGTCTTCGATCTCTGCCAAGGCTCATGGCCTTTATCTAAAGATAGTTCGACAGAGTTTGTTGCACCCATATCCCTGGAAACTACTCCATAATGATTCCCCTGCATTTGTTGATTAGTCTTAGGTCCCACAATACTTCTAGATGTCCCTTCTAAGTTCACTGCCTCCAAGGGAACCTCCTTGGTGATGACATTACCTACACCATTATCAGTAAAAATTGAAGAAATAGAAACATAATTATCCCTTTTCTACGTATCTTGATTAGACCCTTGGAGTTCCAGTGTTTTTAAAGTAGGATTAGAGACATATGAGCCTTATTTTGTGTAGGGGTCTTTGAATTCCCAAAAGATAACATGGTGGGATCAATAATCTCCAACCCAGACCTGTAACGACCCTGAATTCTATTAATGGAAATCCTCTTCTTATAATTATTTCATATAGTATAATCACATAAAATCACATTAAGAACACAATAAAAACTTTATAAATGAATAATTAATGAAATGAAATGCATTTATAGAAGTTAAGGAACATATATCAAATGAATAGTAACTTGACCTTTGGAATAGTAACATAACCCTTATGAATAGTAAACCGGATAATTGAATAGTAACCTCACCAATGAAAGTATAAATAATTGTTTCCATATTATAAGTGACAATATGATATAATTATATCATAGTATAAGTAAATAAATATTTTAAAAATTATTAATTAAGTGTTGGTATTTTTGCAAGTCATAAATATTTAATTATAATTTTATTACTAATTTAATAATTTAAAAGAAAATTTATTTTCATAAAATTTATTCATAAATTATTATTTTTATATCTTATTATTATAATATAATTTTATGATACCTTATTTAATTTTTTAATGTGATATAAAATCAGTTATAATTTTAAAATATGCATTTTTCGAGTAAATTTTGATTTTAATAAAAAAATAAATTTCTTATATTTATAAAATTATTTTCATAAAATTGAGTTCATTTTTTAATTCTACATGTCAAAAAATGGTTGGGGTGATTTTTTGTGATTTTTCTAAAATACTTGAATTTTTGGTGAATAGTGAAATATAGTAATTTATGATATTTATACATTATAAGTTAAATACACTATTACTTGAGTCATAGATGATGTAATAAACATAATCTAGAAATTAACTTCATTATATTAATATTTTTAATGATAATTCTAAAAATATTCATAGTCTTGAGCCAAAATAATAAACTAATGATTAAAATAATGAGAAAACACCCCTCTCCTCCATTATAAATATCACTCCTCACCAGCTCTTCTCCTCACACCTCTCAAGCCTTGATACTCATCCAAATTCTACTCAAATATCATCCTAATACCATCCCCCAAATCCAGGAGCTTTTTTTATTAATAAAATACCTAAACCAATCCCCTAGGGAGGTTCTCAAGAGGAAGGAATCAAGAGGTTTCCTTTTCTTTTAATTTCTTTTTAAGTTCATTTATTTTCCTTTTAACTCCTCACCTACCCTATAAAAATGATATTATAACTCTAGTAACTTAAATATACTATAATTTTGTTATTATAATGGAATAATTCATCATTATCTCTCTTTCCACCTCCTTTTTACTAAAAATGAAAACATCGTCCGTGATGTGTTAATTTGTCACATTCAAGAATGATGAAGTTTTGAATTTACATTACCATCTTTAAGGATGGTCATGAAACCATTTTTATGGTTGAACCAGATTATAATATATTTATTATATCTTATTTAATGTTTTAGAATCATTTTGTATACATGATATTAATTTATAAAACAAAATGAGTTCATTGTGATCGAAAACTGCTAAAATAAACCCAAACAATTATCATTAACAATTTATCTAATGATTCATCCTCATTCCATAAAAATAAATGATATATAAGAAAAATTTAACCTCTATAATATCATTAATAACATATAATTTCAAATCTAGATAATTACCCCCACTTTACATGATCTTTCATACATGTATACAAGTAAACCGATCATGAAAATCAAGGAAACGGACACTCTCAAATGATGAAATTGAATCTATTAAACCATAAAAAAGACAATAAATTAAATTAATAAGGTTATAATAAATAAAATTCATGTATAAAGGGTTATTTAATTATTAATTAACGAATTTAATTTTATTATCCAGGACATTAAGACCAAGTGAAGAACACCTTCAGACTTAAGGTAAGGGATTCTGCCCGAACCTCCATTACTCCTTCGGGTTATTCTTTCTCTATTTTTACCTAAATGAAATATTATTTTATTTTTATGCACATATTCTAAATTCTGTTTATATTTTAAAAAATCATGTATCAAGATCTGTCAATTCTTATCTTTTGGGGATATACATGTTTTTAAAAGGTTCCTTACTCGATTCTTCTCGGTAAGTAAGCCTGATTAAGGGAAATTCTAAAATTCTTACCAATTTTCAAGTGTGATCTATAATCTATTTTGAGACACCATTATTTTTATAAAATCACTCATTTTATTATGAAAAAAATTATTGGTTCACTCCTAGTTTTATATAAAATATTATGCCATTTTATGATTTAAATTATCTTTAATATTTACCTCAAACCGCACTAAAATGTTTTAATTCTAAAATTTATTAAATACCCTTTTTACATGTTATAACTTTAGTTTGACATCACTTATCATGAAATATGCCTATTTTCCCTTATGAATGTCCATGTATGATTTAAACCTATTCTTTCATAGACACTATTGTGATATTCCCTTATGTTATACCTTTTTGAAAAGATCATGATACCAAATTCTTTCCATGAGTAACCCTTTTGCTTATGTTTGATTCCTTATGTATGATTATTAATGTGGCACACATATTCATGAACATGTTATGATTGGTGTGCCCAAATAGAACTCCAATTACTTGGGTCATGTTTAGTCTCATGATACGTTATGTGCAACGGTCTTGATGGTTAGCCTTGACTCGTGCTCTATGTGCAACAGTCTTGGTGGTTAACCTTGACTCATGATCCTTTATGTGCAATGAGCCTTAACTCATGATTATTCCATGTTGTATGTTGTTTCCACATCTAATATGATACCATGATTACATATGTTATACTTCCATATGTATATCCATTCCTTTTATGTCATCTTATTATGCCTTCTAACCCATGTGCTATGATTTATTCTTATGTTTATTTCCTTACTGGGATTTTTAGCTCATCCCTCTGTTCATGTTATCCCTAGGTTATCCTATGTAGATATAAGGGATCAAAGTAAGTTAGTAGATCATAATGGATGATAAATAAAGAAATGTTTTATTTAGTCCCATGTTTTCAGTTTTATATACCTAGTCTTCCAAATACACTATACTTTACGATCCTTGGCTTGTAATTTGATAGTTAATTATGTTTAAAATCATGTAATATTATGTTAAAAGGATAGGGTTGCTATAATACCTGTGTCCAGGATCCATAATCCTTGAATATACCAAAGAATCAGATCTAATAACATCAACATTTTACACCATATTATAGGCGTATCCACCACTACTAAAAAACTTACATTTAACAGCGCTAGAAATGGCCCTTATTAGTGCTAGAAAAGCACTGACTACATGAGTGATGTTAAAAGACCTGATATTTTATCAGCGCTGAAAAAGAACTAATAAAGGGGTCCTTTATCGGTGCTAAAAAAGTGATGATAAAGGTCACATTTATCTGTTCTTTTTTATCATGGATAAAGGACAAATTTATCAGTGTTGATAAAGGGCCCTTTATCAATGATTTTATGAGAATTGATAAAATAAACCTTTATTAGAACTTCTATGTGTGCTAATAAAGTAGACCTTTATCAACACTGATAAAGGGCCATTCTACAGTGTGCTATAACAACACTCCGTAGCACCAAACACACACTAGATATCAAAAAAAAAAGTCCCAATACAGGATTTAAATGAAATGAAATTTAAAACACAAAAATAAGAAAAAACACTATATTATATACATTTCAAACATTGGTTTATACAATTACATAAATACAAATTATTACATACATTAATAAACATCAATGTTTCTTTATCTTTTAATCCTGACTCGATTCATGCTATCGTCGAACAAACCACCCCTACTCGAGCAAAATAATGCACCTGTATAAGAAAAAAATTCTTATGTGAGTAATAATATAAATAAATAAATTAACCAAAAGTGTTAATTTTACTAAAATTGATGTCAATTTTAAATAAAAATATGCACTTGGATTCATACCGGTCACACCATCCATCATATTGAGGTGCGTATGATTCCAACATATCTCAAATGACTTGTGAATCATTTTCCTAAAGTATCAAAACAATCTAAATGTGTTTTATCAGTTTTGAGTACGTCAGTTTTCTTTTTTACTAAAATGTCATTTTAAACTAGAAACACACAGTTTTGACTCATTATGATCACATATTATATCGGTTTGATGTGAAACAGATTCCTAAAAGTCACAAATGACTTATGAATCATTTTTATAAATTATCAAGAAAATCCAAGGGCATTTGATTGATTTTCAATGAGTGAAACTTTTTGAACTAAAATGTGGATTTTAAACTGATAACGGACACTTTGAGTCATACCAGACACATCATGTATCAGATTGAGGTGAGGATAATTTCTACAAAACAAAAATTAATTATGGATTATTTTACTAAAGTATAAAAACAATCAGAATGCGTTTGATCAGTTTTGATAAGGACAGTTGTCCATTTTACTAAAATTGATGACAATTTTAAATAAAAAGATGCACTTTGAGTCATATTGGTCACACCTTGCATTAGATTGAGGTGATATTGATTCCTACATGTAAAAAATGTCTTATAGATCATTTTACTAAAGTATAAAAACAGTCTGAGTGTGTTTTATCATTTTTGAGTACGCCAATTGTCTTTTTTTACTAAAATGTCATTTTAAAATTGAAACATGCACTTTGACTCATACCAATCACATTGTGTATTGGATTGAGGTACGACTGATTAATACACATAAAAAATGACTTCTGTATCATTTTAATAAATTATTTAAACAATTTGAATGCATTTTCTTGGTTTTGAGTAGGTCAGTTGGCCTTTTACTAAAATTGAAGTCAATTTTAAATAAAAATACCCACTTAGAGTCATATCGGTCACACCGTGCATCAGATTGAGGTGTGGATGATTCATACATATCTAAAATCAATTATGAATCATTTTACTAAAGTATCAAAACAATCTAAATGTGTTTTTTTAGTTTTGAGTAGGTCAGTTTTTTTTACTAAAGTTAATGTCAATTTTAAATAAAGACGTACTTAGAGTCATACTGGTCACACCATGCATCGTATTGAGGTGCAGATGATTAAAACATATTCCAAATCACTTATGGATTTTTTTTAATAAAGTATCAAAAAAATATTAATGTGTTTTCCTTGTTTTGAGTACGTAACTTGTCTTTTTTACTAAAATGTCATTTTAAACTTGAAACACGCACTTTGACTCATACAGATCATATCATGTATCAGTTTTATATGAGACCAATTCCTACACATCAAAAAATGATTTATGAATCGATGTACTAAATTATCAAGAAAATATGTGCACATTTTCTTAGTTTTCAATGGGTGAAAAATTTTAAAGTCAAATCTCAATTGTAAACTGATAACAGACACATTGAGTCAGTTGTCTTTTTTACTAAAATTAAAGTCAATTTAAAATAAAAATAATTTCTTGGAGTCATACCGGTCACATCGTGTTTTGGATTTAGGTGTATTTGATTCATACACGTCCTAAAGTCTCAAAACAATCCTAACTATCAATTTTACCACAATTTCCATTTACTTTCTTTGTTGAACTGCCAACATTCTATGAATAGCTTCAGACAAACCACATAAACTAAAAAAATAATCCACCTATATAAGAAAACAATTATTATGTGATTAATACTAAAAATAAATAAATAAAACATCAATATGAAATAATACATTAATTATATGGATAATAATTTTACTATGAAAACATCAAGATTACCTCTATAATTGAGCAGAGACAGCGTCATTTCTCTTCCTACAAAGGAAGTGGAGAGAACTTGAAAGAAAGTGATAAATAAAACACTATAGGGGTGAAAAGGTTTTGAGGGATAAGAAGCATGGAAGTTGGACAGAGCATCCCAACTCAAATAAAATAATTCATCTGTATGAGAAAAAAATTATTATGTGATTAATACTAAAAAGAAATAAATTAAACATAAATATGAAAAAAATACATTAATTCTATGGACAATGATTTTACTGTGAAAACATCAAGATTACCTTTATAATTAAGCAAATACAACATTGTTTCTCTTTCTACAAAGGTAGTGAAGAGAACTTGAAAGAAAGTGATAAATGCAAAACTGTAGGGTTGAAAAGGTTTTGTGGGAAAAGAAGCATGAAAGTTGGACAAAGCACCCCAAATCAAACAAAATAATTCACATATATAAGAAAAAAATTATTATGTGAGTAATAATAAAAATAAATAAATGAAAAATAAATATGAAATAATAAATTAATTTTATGGAAAATTATTTTACTATGAAAATATCAAGATTACCTCTTTGATTAAGTAGAGTCAACATCGTTTCTATTCTTGCAAAGGTAGTGGAGAGAACTTGAAAGAAAGTGATAAATACAACACTATAGGGGTGAAAAGGTTTTGAGGGAAAAGAAGCATGAAAGTTGGATAGAGCACCCCAACTTGAATAAAATAATTCACCTATATAAGAAAAAACTTATTATGTGAGTAATACTAATAAGAAATAAATTAAACATAAATACGAGAAAATACATTAATTCTATGGACAATGATTTTACTGTGTAAACATCAAGATTACCTATGTGATTGAGAAGAGAAAACATCATTTCTCTTCCTACAAAGGTATGACACATGGACAAAAATATTCTAAAATAAATGAACTCTAAAAGGAATAATGAACTTTAAATCAAAGTTTCATTATATAATTTTTCTATAAAATAGAGAAAGTATATAATAACATTATCTTTACATCTTTCCAAAGGGTTTCTTTGGTCTATATATAATCTAATAACAAAACTAAGGATTCTATGTGCACTTCATTACAGTTTAGAAAACTATATGGATGTTAGGAAACTATGATACAATTAATGATATTGATGTCTATTTGGATTCATTTATCAATAGAGACAAAAAACGATTGATTGTGCATTACTCACAAATTTAATAACAAAACTAAGGATTATCTATACACTTCACTACTATTAGTTAACTACTGCTTAGTATAGAATCTGACTTGAACTTCCTTCCCAGTGTCCTCATGATGATATCATCCCACACACGCTCACTGCCATATCTATGTTCAAGAATCTAATTAGTTTGTTTCTCTCTATGTGTGGGATGAGAGCATCATGGGGATACCAGGTAGTAAGTTCAAGTCAGATGCTATTCTAAGCGGTAGTTAACCTATAGTAGTGAAGTGAATAGAGAATCCTTAGTTTTGTTATTAGCTTTGTGAGTGATGCACGACCAATCCTTGTTTAGTCTCCATTGATCAATAGAGACAAATAGATATCAATATTCTTCGAACTCTTTCAGACTAATTTTTCTTTAATAGCAACAATTTAAACATGGAAAAATAATTTTAGAAGTGTCGTCTGCATGCTCTCTTGCAAACTTGATGAACTCTTTAACTCCATCTTCATATTTTTTTATAAAATGATTAAACTACATCCATTTTTGGTTCATATCCATCCCATTGAGTTCATAAAAGATTAATTTTATATGACATATAAATAAATACACATAATATTTTCATTATCAAAAGTGAAAGTTATAGACAATTTTAATAAGGGAAACTAAACATTTGATTGTTTCAAAGAATTTCAGTATGTTGAAGAAAATGGGTAATTGAATTTAAGAAAATAATTAATCTACATAAAATCATTCTTCAATCCCCTAAATAAATGAAAAATTTAATATAGGAAATTAATGAGTAATAAAAACTCAAATATGATAAACAAGAATAATAAACTCTCATTCAATCAACTAGAAGATATAAAAATGTATTGGAACAAGTGATGTAGCAACATAAGGAATTATTAAATTTAAAATTAATGGTATATAAATATTTGAAAACATCTCAAGACTTTTGGGATGTCATATCACCACACCTAACCATCCCAAGGAAATTCAAGGTACTCCAACTAGATGTAAAATTAGAATTTATTAATAAAATACATGAATATGAATTACATCAAATAAACAAATAGTTTTATCATTATTTAATATGAGAATAATGTTTATAAATTGAAAAAGGTGATGCATGAATTGAAACAAGAACTAAGATCTTGGTGGTGAAGGTTAGATGAATTATTAAAGAAACTTTAATTAAAAAATGAGGAATTGATCATAATCATTACATAAAAAATAATTTTATGGATATATTGAAAGTGTATATCAATGTGGATGACATAATATTTAGAGGTTCAAGAGATTAATGATGATAATAATTTTCTACATTAACAATGACCAATGTTTAAATGTTGATGATTAGTGATTTAACATTTTCCTTAGTTTATAGGCGACTCATGGAATTCATGGGATATTTATTTCCCAATATATGTATGAGAGGGAAGTGTTTTATAGGTGAATCATGGAATTAATGGGATATTTATAACTTTGGGTGATCAATTTGGGAAATGTAAACAAAATAAAACAACCAAATAAACTCCATGCGACTCTATGTGTCACCATCGAGTCTAGAAATAATAAACTCTCCATGAGCAATCAAGAGTTGAATCAAAATTGGAAACTGAGAAAATTGAAAGGCCTACATCGCTGGTATAAAATCACTGAACCACAAATAACAAAACCATCAAAGAATAAATAAAAAAAACCAAAAATTCACAAAGAAAATTGGAAGGTCTACCTCACCAAGTTGAAGAAAATACGAGATCCTCTTCAAAAACCCTAACTGCAATTGAACACCGGATGTCATACGAGATGTTCAAGAAACTAGAGGCATTAGAGTGGGGTGATCCGAGCTTTGATTCAATGAGGAGGAGCACCAGTAGTGAGTGGATTCTGTGAAAATCTTCTGATATCGTGACAGGTTCGCAAATGGTTAGGGGTTTTTAATTAGACTAGGGCAATTTTATCAGCGCTTATTACTTAAGCGCTGATAAAAGAACTCTTTATCAGTGATAAAAAACACTAATAAAACTAATCTTTATCAATGCTAAACTTATAGTGCTGATAAATGTTCATTTTATCAACGCTTTTCTTAGCACTGATAAAGCCTCATCTTTATCAGCACAAAAAAGCGATAATAAAGATGCTTTTATCAAGGATTATTACTTAAGTGCTGTTAAAAGATTTATAATTATAATTATAAATAAAAAATTGTAAATATTTATATATACTTAATAAATAAATATAATTATAAATATAGTAAATATATTCCTTTTTAAATATATTTATTATAATTTTATAATTATTTATTTATAATTATAGAAATATTTTTAAAAAATAATATTTATATCATTATATATATTTATATAATTATACACACATATGCTTAATAAATATATATAAATATAAATATAGTAAATATATTTATTATTTAAGTAACTTTATTATAAATTTAATAATTATTTAAATATATATAATTATTTATTTATAATTTTATAAATATATATTTTTAAAAATATTTATTTATTTATAATTATAAATATATAGTTGTATAAATATAGTAAATGTATATTTATAAATATATTTATTATAAATATTTTTTACAAATATTTTTTTGAAATTATTAATGAATATCTAATTATAAGTGCATGCATATATGTTAAAAATGAGTGAAATTGAATAAATTAAGAATAAGTAAACTTTAAAAATATTGAAAAAATGGATAAGTTTTATGTGTGTGCATTGTATATAAAAATGCATTAATTATGTATATGTGAAATCAATATAACACGTATTTGATCTATGTTAAATTGAAAACTCAAACGACATTTAATTTTATGTTGAGTACAATGTAATTAGTCGATATTTTTAATTCATATTAATTTTTATTTATAAACCATTATTCAATAAATATATGACTATTTAATGTAAAACGTATAAATATTTTTTTTATATAAATCATATTTATATACATTAATATATATCTATATATATTTAATATATACAATTTAATAACGTTAATTATCATAATTATCTAATTAATAAAATGTTTAATATTTAATAATGTATAATCAATTTATTCATTTTTATCAATAATTATTTAATTAATAAAATTTGTATTTTTTTTAATAAACTTATTTTTTTAATTATTTCATTTTATTTATTCAGACTTTTATTAGCACTAAAAAAGTGTTGTTGAAATAAATATTTATCAGTGCTAAAATTAAAGCATTGATAAAGGGTACCCTTTATCAGTGCTAAAAATAAAGCAGTTATAAATGTTACCCTTTATCATTGCTAAAAATAAAGTGCTGATAAAGGATACCCTTTATCAGTGCTAAAAATAAAGTGTTTATAAATGGTTAAATTTATCAGTGCTTTCCATAGCACTAATAAATATGCCATTTATCAATGTTTTTTTCTTGCGCTGATAAATACTGCTACTATTAAAGGATGATTTTGTCATAGTGAACCTCCATGCTCATTACCGCAAGGGACATATCTTTTTCAATCATCACCCTCAACATCTATTTGCTTGGGTCCCTATACAATCGGGTCCTCTAGTGTAGTAGAGGAAAAACCCTCATCAAAGAAGAGGTCCTAAGGTGTAGGCTCTTCATGAAGGGCCAAATGGTCGGATCCACCAGTAAGCTGCTACCTAGGTCCTTATACAACAATTGAGTCCAATAAAGCATCCTTTTTTGTAGAATAAACATGTCATACTTCAATGGGGGTATCTACCATCTGTTGTTCTTTAGGTACTACTGAAGAGATGGATAATGTGACATACTTAGATAAAAAATTGGTGGAAGGGGACACTGCCTCTAGTGCGTGTTCCAGTGGAGTATCTCAAAATCAAGGAGAAGTAATAACAGAAACATCCATGGAGGAGGAGTCTTTCACTTGTTCTTTATGACCAGAACCTAAAATTCAAGGTTTGAGATTTTTAAGTTGAGTTGAGGAGAGAGAGAAATCCTTAAAATGACTTCCTACCCTTCCTAGTAGCCGTGTGTCAATAGTCATCCACATGATCATGTATGTCAAGTCCAAAATGAAATTCAAATTCACTAATATAATATGTTGTCTTATCATCAATATGATATTTTGTTAGGGGTCTAGCACATTAGCTTTTTGAGAACCTAAGGGTTCCAATTTATTACCATCATCAACTAAATTCTAAGCTATCAAAACACTTCCAGTCTGCTCTTATTTTTCCCTGAGACTACCTTTATTATTATAAAAAACATACTTTATTGTAGTCTTTATGAATTTATCATTAGAATAGTATTTCAGACCTCAATTCACACAATTTAAACCTCTTTAACCTTTTTTCATTGTATGACCAATATCATTACATTCCATATAGAAATCAGGTATCTTCTCATACACAACTGAAATATCAAATCTAAGTTTGGGAGAATTTAGAACAATTGTATTGATCAATGGAGAGCAAAGATCAATTTTAACAAGGACATGAGAAAATTGTTCATACCAGGACCGTTTAGTTTCCTTTTCCATTTTTATTGGAACTCCAAATAAATAGAAAATTTCCTAAAAGATTTGTGGATGATAAAAAAACTAACTCAACCCCCTTATGTGAATCCAGACCCACTGTAAATACCCTTAAATTTCAAGGAAATTTTTTTCTTAATTTTCTTTGGAATTTTACAAGAACGCAGTTTCAGATGGCACCTGATTCCGAGGCCCGGTGTGCCCAGAATCATATTCCGAAGTTTGGCTCGGGTACGTTCAGTGAACGAACGAGCGGGTTTTTCTAACTTTTGAACCGGTGCTCGGAATCAAATTTCGAGGGCACCGATGGAATCGCAGCGCCGGTTTTTGCTTAGAAACACCTCTTCCAGAGTTGCGTTTTCTCAGGTGTGGTTTTTAATTTTTGGTCTTTAAGTTAAGAAATAAAATAATGTGGTACGACAAACTTTATTTTATTTCACTTAAATCCGCTTAAAGCCACTTAAAGCTGCTTAAGCTGAGTTTAAGAGGATAGGGTGCAATTCAAAATATCCTACCCTCTTGGTAGGATATTTGTGAGGTGGGGCCCGCACGAGCCCCACCGTTTCTTTTCCGCTAAGTAACGCACCCACGAAAACCCCTATTAAATGAAAGTCAACTGACACGTTTTCTAAACTCTTAAACGCTCCTATTAATTGGGCGGTTTATTCATTGAAATTAATTCTATGAATTAATTTTGTTCGTTTCTTAACACGTTTTCAATTTGTTGGCATGTTAATAAAATAAGGCCAACACACCTTCTTCTTGAATGTTGTGTTAAACCTTTGGAGAATCTCTAAAGATCTTCCTCCTCCTTCGCGAAGAACGCGAAGAATGCGAAGAACGCCGGCCTCCGACGAAGGGCAACGAAGAACGCCAGGCCCCCCGGAGATCGATGACGTGACGCCGACGATTCTCCCTCCACGACGCTTCTTCCGCGACAAATCTTTGATCGTCCGTTGAGGTAAGAGATTGCGGTCCTTTTAATTCCTTTGTGGTTTTTTATCCTCAACATGGATTTAATTGTTATAATTAAATCTGTGTGTTTCTTTAACCCTCGGAGATTGTCGACGCGACACCCTTCCGCGACGCGATGATCACCTCCTACCGTGACGGTCAATTCCGCGATGTACTCGCACTCGTCCGACGACAGCTACGAGGTAGGGGTCGTTTTGAAAATGTTTTACCCATATTTGTTTTCCTCCAAGGCAAGAACGCGGACCAACCAATTAACAAGTTGGTCCGCGGATTATTATTGCGGGACGTGGTTCATCAATTGCTGGGATTTTATGGTGTTGTTTCAAACCACTAACGCGGTGGGTGCGGACCAACGAACAAGTCCGAACCCACCGCCCTTTGTTCTTGGTGTGCGGAACGGCAGACGATGAAAAAACGGGTCGCAGAGATGATTTGTTAATTCCGCAGTGAAGAACGGGACCCGGGAGGAGCTACGGTGCAGACGGAAATGGAATCGGACCACCGGAGCAACTCCGGTGGCCCGCGGACTCCACCGGCGGCGCGGGTTGCCGGAAGCCGGAGGCGGCGGCCAACCAGACCCGCGACCACGCGGGTCCGGCGAGACACGGGACGCGGCTTTGCAGCGTCCGCTGACCAAGCGCGGCCCCATGCGGGGCCGCGGCTCCTCTTCCCGCGGGGACAGCACGCCCCGCGGCTTCCCTTGCTCGGCCGCTCGACCGAGCCGAGCCGAGCCGAGCCAACCCGCCGGCCGGGTCGCGCCCAGGCCGAGCCGGGCCGCCCTGTCCGGGCCGGGTCGCGCCCAACCGGGTCGGACCCGGACCCGGGTCGGGCCGACCCGGGGGGGGGGGGGGGGGTCGGGCCGGGTCGGTCCGGGCCCAGACCCCCCGTTTCCGGACCTTTTCAATCTTTTGCTCATAACTTGAGATACGGGCCTCCGAACGACGCGCCGTCAGTGGAGATGCGATCCTTGGATCGAGACGGTCGTTTCGGTATATCACACTCAAGGTTTAGGAATACTTTGGGTTCTTCCGGGTTGGTTCGTACACGAAACCAACCGAGCCCTCGGAGCGGAAACGCTCATATCTTGAGCTTCGGATGTCCGATTGACGTGCCGTCGACTTTGTTGTATTCCTCTAAGTGAGACGGATCTTTTGGCATACTCCGCCCAAGGATTGGACGCAGGTGGAGTATGATCAGGTTGGTTTTGCCTTAAAAACCAACCGGGCCCCTGGGACGAAAAAGCCAATAACTCTCAGACCGGGCGTCCGATTGACGCGCCGTCTGCGACGTTGAGTTCCTGTTGGCGATACGGAACTTTTGGATACATAAAATCTGGACTATGTGTCAGTTGATGTATCAGCCTCTCGGCTCGTGGAGCGGATCCTCCAAAACGAGCTTGCTGTGTGCGGGAACCCTAGAGCTGGCTGCGACTGCTACTGTGACGACGACGACTGTGCAGAGATCCTCAGTGGATTCGACGGCGACGACTACAGCACTCAACGATCCTTTGTGGGTCAGTGCTACCAATCCTGTGTGGGTCCGATCCTGTGTGGATCAGCGCTCAGCGGTCCTGTGTGGGCCAGCGCCTACAGATCCTGTGTGGGTCTTTGCGGGGGTTAGTTACCTATCGATCCTTTGTGGGGCATTACGGGGGTTAGTACCTATCGATCCTTTGTGGGTCCGACGACTTAGATGGATCAGTGATCATCTCTACCGTCATTCGAAGAAGTATACCTGTGTGAGCTGAAACCCTGTTTTCTTTCCTTTTTGGATTGTGTTGTGCTATCCTGTGTGGATTTACGTTTTGCTTTCCTTTGTGGATTGTGTTGTGCTATCCTGTGTGGATTTATGTTTTTCTTTCCTTTGTGGATTGTGTTGTGCTATCCTGCGTGGATTTACGTTTTGCTTTCCTGTGTGGACTGGGTTGTACTTGGGTTCGGATGTTGGAGCCGAACGAGAATTGATGACTTAGGTATATGTATGGGCATATACCTAAGCCGTGTCGGATGTTACTTCGTGATTGTATCTTTCCTTTGTGGATTATCCTTTGTGGATTCTGGGAGACCTTCGGGGCTCTCGGGGTCCCTACTGAGTAGCTTATACTCACCCCTGCACAGGCTATGCCCGCACTACATTGTGTTGGTTACATACGACGGACAGCGCTGATCGTGGTGGAGGCTTGCGGAGCAGGACGGTACCTGGAGGTGGACCACTGGGTGGGACGTACTCGGAGCGGTCGGCTGGACCCGAGGAGCAGTGGAGGCTATCTGTACCCACCCTTCAGGTGGGACTTCCAGAGGACGGCTCGACGCTGTGGCTTTTTCTTTCAGTTGCTGTTTTTCCCCTTTCAGTTGTACTTTACAGTTGGGCTTGTATTTCCAGCCCCCTTTACTTTTCCGCACTTACTGTTGTACTCAGTTTTTACTTAGTGTTTACTTCTTCTGCTTGCTTACTCTGTGCTGCTTGTTTACTTTACAAAGGAAATGCCTTCCCTTTTTACCGGGATTTACGCCTTGGTGCTTGTCGCCAGCCCCTGGCCTATGGAAGGCGGGCTTGGGGAAGTCACGACACGGGCCCTGAGGACAGGTCGTGACAAATTGGTATCAGAGGAGTTCGGTTCTACCACAGACTCTAATCTTTCTTCTATGTGAAGCAATAGTGTTAAGCGTATTGAGTGTGGTTATCAGTCCAGGGAGCCCAGTGTTGGTGCGGCGGCCGACGTATCCATACACCAGGACCCTGACTTCTGATTTCCGACTTAATGCACGAAAACATTGATTGCATGTGTGTTACAAGTTTTCTTTGTGATTACTTTATGTCAGCTCACCAGGTATACTGTTCTGACCGTGGCACACCTGTTTCTTTTTAGGATGGCCCCACGATGGCAGACAGCTAGGGTTCCGAGAGTTGAGCATGACGACAGCCCACTGAGCGACGAGGCCTCGGTGCAGGGCCCTTTGACAACTGAGGCACCGGCGATACCTTTACCCGCCAAGCCACCGATGCTTCCAGCCCCAGCCACTGACAATGCACGTCGCCTCAGTGCACTGCATGAGTTCCAGCGCCAGCGACCGCCCAGGTTCCGCGTGGAGACGGACCCCCAGGCAGCCGAGGACTGGCTGGAGGCAGTTGTACGAGTTTTCAGGCTAGTGAGGACACCAGCAGACCTCATGGTGATCCTCGTAGCGAGCCTACTACACACAGCAGCGGGACGATGGTGGAGCTTGATGCTCCAGGTGCACGATGAGGCATATCTTCTCTGGAAGGACTTTGAGAACCTCTTACGATCGGAGTTCGTCCCAGCCACCCTCCGTGCGGTGCGCATCCAGGAGCTTCTTCAGCTACGGCAGGGCATCTTGACGGTCTCCCAGTACTCAGAGAGATTTACCGATCTCTCGCGCTACTCGACAGACATGGTACGAGACCCGTTCTTCCAGGCCTGGACCTTTGAGCAGGGATTGAGACACGAGATCAAGGCATCGCTGATCTCCCTCAGCATTCCGACTCAGGCAGGAGTACTGGAGCGAGCCCTTTTGATTGAGAGCTTCCTTGCTGATCCTTCATCAGCAGCGAGACCTACCGCGGGGCGGCACGTAGCAGAGTCTTCTGCAGCAGGCAGTCGACGGACGACTCAGGGGTCCAGGTAGACCAGACCCTCACACAGACGACCTCAGGACACTGGCTCAGCAGTGCGGGGCACACAGCGCGGAGCCAGTCTTTCGAGAGGCAGGCAGTGCTACACATGCGGCAGACAGGGTCACATGGCTCGTGACTGCCCGACCCACCGTGCCGAGGAGCAGCAGACGGTTGAGGGGCCACCTAGGCAGAGGAAGAGGGTCGACCGTGGTGGTCCGCAGGGAGGAGGCAGATGAGGCAGAGGAGCTGGCCGAGAATCAGGTGGTGGGCGACGCTTTGAGGCTCTACCACCACCACCACCACCAGGAGGTCCACCCCAACCACAGGGAGCCGGTGGGCAGAGACAGGCACAGCTCCAGGCAGCGGAGGCCTACGACCACGGCGCGCCTGAGATAATTCGAGGTACGATCTGTGTCTATTCCACCCTTGCTGCAGTTCTTATAGACACAGGAGCGAGTCACTCTTTCATAGTCGCTGCCCTTGTTTGGAGCTCGGAGATTCCAACAGAGCCGTTGGCTCGATCCTTACGGCTAGAGACTCCTACGGGAACAGACTCGACGATTACGCACTGGTGCCGGTAGTGTGAGATTACTCTAGGAGGCGAGAGCTTCGGCTAAGATCTTCTTGTAGCGGCGTCGAGGCCTTAAGACGTCATCTTGGTCATGGATTGGTTATCTACAGTCCATGCACAGATTGACTGTATTAGGCACAAGGTGCGATGTGTACGCACCGACGGGAGTAGGTTCACCTTCACCGGCGAGAAGGGAGCCTTCTCAGTACAGGATGGACTTCCGCATAGGAGAGGACAACCCATAACTCATCAGTTGGCTAGCCTCATCCTAGGAGCAGTTGATGTGTGGAGTCCTAGTTTTCCTGTAGTGGTGGATCAGTATGCGGACGTCTTTCCCGAAGATGTTCCAGGGCTACCTCCTCGCAGAGAGGTAGACTTTTATATTGACCTGTACCCCGGGACCACCCCGATATCGACTCCAGCATATCAGATGGCCCCCGTTGAGCTTCGAGAGCTACAGGTACAGTTGGAGGACTTGCAGGGCATGAGTTTTATCTGACCTAGTGTTTCACCCTGGGATTCCCCGATATTGTTCGCCAAGAAGGCGGACGGGTGCTTGCGACTGTGTGTCGACTATCATCACCTGAACCAGGTGACAGTGAGGAACAAGTATCCGCTACCAAGGATTTATGACCTCTTCGATCAGCTCAAGGGAGCACGGTGGTTCTCAAAGATAGACCTCAGGTCAGGCTATCATTAGCTCAGAGTTTGGGACGAGGACGTGCAGAAGACGACCTTCAGATGTCGGTATGGCCACTATGAGTTCTTGGTTATGCCATTCGGCATAACCAATGCTCCAGCAGTGTTCATGGGCCTCATGAACAGGATCTTTCAGCCATACATCGATCTATTTGTCATAGTCTTCATCGATGACATTTTGATATACTCGACGACTGAGGAGGAGCACGCCTACCACTTACGGGTTGTACTAGACACACTCCGAGAGCACCAGCTTTATGGTAAGCTCTCGAAGTGCCAATTCTGGATACGTGAGGTCCACTTCTTGGGACACGTCATCTCTTAGGTGGGAGTTGCAGTGGATCCTATGAAGATCGAGGAAGTGCTAGCTTGGGAGCCACCCAAGAGCGTGACGGAGGTGCGAAGTTTCTTGGGACTAGCTAGATACTATCGAAGATTTGTGCCAGACTTCTCCAGAGTGGCGGCACCACTCTCATCTTTGACGAAGAAGGGGAAAACCTTTTTGTGTTCAGACAGATGTCAGCAGAGCTTCCAGGAGCTGAGATAGAGATTGACCAGCGCACCTATCTTGAGGTTGCCTGAGGAGGGAGTAGGGTACGTAGTCTACTACGATGCATTAGGGACTGAACTCGGATGTGTCCTGATGCAGGAGCGGGCAGTGATCGCCTATGGGTCACATCAGTTGAGGCCGCATGAGCAGAACTACGCTACCCATGAACTGGAGTTAGAAGCAGTGGTCTTTGATCTGAAGACATGGCGACACTATCTGATGGGCGAGCACTTTACAGTCTTTTCTGACCATCAGAGTCTCAGGTACATCTTCTCGCAGAAGGACCTGAACCTGAGACAGCAGCGATGGCTCGAGTTCCTCCAGGACTATGACTTTGAGATAGTCTATACTCCTGGGAAGGGGAAAGTGGTAGCCGATGCTCTCAGCAGGAGGACGAGAATTCAACTACTTGAAGAGGCGACAAAGCAACTAGCCGCTTTGCAGATATCCTTCGTGGATAGAGATGGAGCAGCCTTCCTTCAGTCTCTCACAGTCACCCCTCCACTACTACAGTGGGTCAGAGAGGCACAACGTGGGGATGCTGACTATGAGACGCGGCATGCATAGATATCCTCAGGACACGCACCTGATGGATTCGCCTTTGGAGCAGAGCACGACATCCTTTTCAGAGGACGTACCTTGGTACCAGTTTCTTTACGAGAGGAGGTTCTGAGATAGTTTCACACTTCTCCTTTGGCGGTACATTCTAGAGTGGCGAAGATGTACCAGGATCTCAGACGATAGCACTGGTGGTCGGGCATGAAGAAGGCTGTGGCAGAGTTCGTTTCTCGATGCCTCACCTGCCAGTAGGTGAAGGCAGAGGACCAGGTACCAGCAGGCTTGGTACAGCCCTTGGAGATCCCGGAGTGGAAGTGGGACAGGATATCTATGGACTTCGTTACTGGACTTCCACGCACTTCCAGAGGTCACGACTCCATTTGGGTGATTGTCGACCAACTCACCAAGTTGGATCACTTCTTACCCATCATAGAGCAGGGCTCAGTGGAGAGCTTGGGGCATCTCTATATTTAGGAGATTGTACGGCTTCACGGTGTGCCATCATCTATCATCTCCGATCGAGATGCTCGCTTTACTTCCCAGCTTTGGAAGGGGTTGCAGGAGGCGTTCGGGACGCAGCTACGTTTGAGCACCGCCTTTCACCCTCAGACGGATGGTCAGATGGAGAGGACCATTCAGAATCTCGAGGACATGCTCCACGCATGTGTCCTTGACTTTGGTCGCAGCTGGGAGGACCACCTACCCTTGGTGGAGTTTGCGTACAACAACAGCTACCACTCCACCATCGGGATGGCACCATATGAGGCGTTGTACGGCAGACCTTGCAGGTCTCCTTTGTGCTGGACAGACCCTGGGGAGTCAGCACTTGTGGGACCAGAGATGGTCCGGGCCACGACAGAGAAGGTCCAAGTCATCCAGGAGCAGATGAGGACAGCTCAGAGCCGACAGAAGTCTTATGCTGACAGGAGGCGGAGGCCACTAGAGTTCGAGGATGGCGACCACGTCTTCTTGCGTGTCTCACCTCGACGTGGTTTACGGAGATTTGGTTGAGGAGACAAGTTGTCTCCACGCTTCATTGGACCATTCCAGGTCCTCGTCAGGATTGACGAGGTGGCTTATCACCTGGCCCTACCACCTATGTTGCACCGGGAGCACGACGTCTTCCACATATCTCAGCTGAGGAGATACGTGCATGACCCGACGCACATCATTGACCATGGGGAGCTAGACGTTGATGATGGGGCGACTTTTGCGGAGGTCCCGATGGAGATCGAGGATCGATAGGAGCGGGTCCTACGTGGACAGTCGATTCCTCTAGTGCGCATCAGATGGCAGCACGAGAACCTCCAGGAGAGCACTTGGGAGCGGGAGGCTCAGATGCGTGCTCAGTACCCACATTTGTTTCCCTAGATTATGATGTATCTTTATGGGGACGTAAAGCCCTGAGGTGGGAGTGTTGTAAAGACCCGTAAATTTCAAGGAAATATTTTTATTAATTTTTTTTGGAATTTTACAAGAATGTAGTTTCAGACGGCACCTGATTCCGAGGCCCGGTGTGCCCGGAATCATGTTCCGAAGTTTGGCTCGGGTACGTTCAGTGAACGAATGAGCGGGTTTTTCTAACTTTTGAACCGGTGCTCAGAATCAAATTCTGAGGGCACCGATGGAATCGTAGTGCCAGTTTTTGCTTAGAAACGCCTCTTCCGAAGTTGCGTTTGCTCGGGTGTGGTTTTTAATTTTTGGGCTTTAAGTTAAGAAATAAAATAATGTGGTACGACAAACTTTATTTTATTTCACTTAAAGCCGCTTAAAGCCACTTAAAGCTGCTTAAGCTGAGTTGAAGCGGATAGGGTGAAATTCAAAATATCCTACCCTCTTGGTAGGATATTTGTGAGGTGGGGCCCGCACGAGCCCCACCGTTTCTTTTCCGCTAAGTAACGCACCCGCGAAAACCCCTATTAAATGAAAGTCAACTGACGCGTTTTCTAAACTTTTAAACGCTCCTATTAATTGGGCGGTTTATTGGTTGAAATTAATTCTATGAATTAATTTTGTTCGTTTCTTAACACGTTTTCAATTTGTTGGCATGTTAATAAAATAAGGCCAACAAACCTTCTTCTTGAATGTTGTGTTAAACCTTTGGAGAATCTCTAAAGATCTTCCTCCTCCTTCGTGAAGAACGCGAAGAACGCCAGCCTCCGACGAAGGGCGACGAAGAACGCCAGCCGCCCCGGAGATCGACGACGTGACGTTCTCCCTTCGCGACGCTTCTTCCGCGACAAATCTTCGATCGTCCGTTGAGGTAAGAGATTGCGTTCCTTTTAATTCCTTTGTGGTTTTTATCCTCAACATGGATTTAATTGTTATAATTAAATCCGTGTGTTTCTTTAACCCTTGGAGATCGTCGACACGATGCCCTTCCACGACGACGCGACGCCCTTCCGCGACGCGACGATCACCTCCTACCGCGACGGTCAATTCCGCGACGTACTCACACTCGTCCGATGATAGCTACGAGGTAGGGGTCGTTTTGAAAATGTTTTACCCATATTTGTTTTCCTCCAAGGCAAGAACGCGGACCAACCAATTAACAAGTTGGTCCGCAGATTATTATTGTGGGACATGGTTCATCAATTGCTAGGATTTTATGGTGTTGTTTCAAACCGCTAACGCGGTGGGTGCGGACCAACGAACAAGTCCGAACCCACCTCCCTTTGTTCTTGGTGTGCGGAACGGCAGACAACGACAAAACGGGTCGCAGAGACGATTTGTTAATTCCGTAGTGAAGAACGGGACCCGGGAGGAGCTACGGTGCAGACGGAAATGGAATCGGACCACCGGCGGCGCCCCGGCGCGCCGCCGGATGGAGCCGCGGCGGCGGAGGCGGCTGAAGCCGCGGCAACAGCGGCTGACCAGACCCGTGACCGCGCGGGTCCGTCGAGACATGGGACGCGGCTTTGCTGCGTCCGCTGACCAAGCGCGGCCCTACGCAGGGCCGCGACTCCTCTTCCCGCGGGGACAACACGCCCCGCGGCTTCCCTTGCGCGGCCGCTCGACCGAGCCGAGCCGAGCTGACCCGCCGGGCCGGGTCGCGCCCAACCGGGTCGGACCCCGGACCTAGGTCGGGTCGACCCGGGTCAGGCTGACCCAGGGGGGGTCGGGCCGGGTCGGTCCGGGCCCAGACCCCCCGTTTTTGGACCTTTTCGATCTTTTGCTCATAACTTGAGCTACGGGCCTCCAAACGACGCACCGTCAGCGGCGATGCGATCCTTGGATCGAGACGGTCGTTTCAGTATATCACACTCAAGGTTTTGGAATACTTTGGGTTCGTTCGGGTTGGTTCGTACACGAAACCAACCGGGCCCTCGGAGCGGAAACGCTCATATCTTGAGCTTCAGACGTCCGATTGATGTGCCGTCGACTTTGTTGTATTCCTCTAAGTGAGATGGATATTTTGGCATACTCCGCCCGATGTTTGGACGCAGGTGGAGTACGGTCGGGTTGGTTTTTCCTTAAAAACCAACCGGACCCCTGGAACGAAAAAGCCAATAACTCTCAGACCGGGCGTCCGATTGACGCGCCGTCTGCGACGTTGAGTTCCTGTTGGCGATATGAAACTTTTGGATACATCAAATCTGGACTATGTTTCAGTTGATGTATCAGCCTCTCGGCTCGTGGAGCGGACCCTCTGAAACGAGCTTGCTGTGTGCGGGAACCCTAGAGCTGGCTGCGACTACTACTGTGACGACGACGACTGTGTAGAGATCCTCAGTGGATTCGACGACGACGACTACAACACTCAGCAATCCTTTGTGGGTCAGTGCTACCGATACTGTGTGGGTCCGATCCTGTGTGGGTCAGCGCTTAGCGGTCCTGTGTGGGCCAGCACCTACAGATCCTGTGTGGGTCCGATCCTGTGTGGGTCTTTGCAGGGGTTAGTTACCTATCGATCCTTTGTGGGTCAGATCCTTTGTGGGTCATTGTAGGGGTTAGTACCTATCGATCCTTTGTGGGTCCGACGACTTAGATGGATAAGTGATCATCTCTATCGTCATTCGAAGAAGTATACCTGTGTGAGCTGAAACCCTGTTTGCTTTCCTTTGTGGATTGTGTTGTGCTATCCTGTGTGGATTTACGTTTTGCTTTCCTGTGTGGATTGTGTTGTGCTATCCTATGTGGATTTACGTTTTGCTTTACTTTGTGGATTGTGTTGTGCTATCCTGTGTGGATTTACATTTTGATTTCCTGTATGGACTGGGTTGTACTTGGGCTCGGATGTTGGAGCCAAACGAGAATTGATGACTTAGGTATATGTATAGGAATATACTTAAGCCGTGTCAGATGTTACTTCGTGATTGTATCTTTCCTTTGTGTATTATCCTTTGTGGATTCTGGGAGACCTTCGGGGGTCTTGGGGTCCCTACTGAGTAGCTTATACTCACCCCTGCACGGGATATGCCCGCACTACGTTGTGTTGGTTGCAGACGACGGACAGTGTTGATCGTGGTGGAGGCTTGCGGAGCAGGACAGTACCTGGAGGTGGACCACTGGGTGGGACGTACTCGGAGCGGTCAGATGGACCTGAGGAGTAGTGGAGGATATCTGTACCCACCCTTCAGGTGGGACTTCCATAGGATGGCTCGACGCTGTGGCTTTTTCTTTCAGTTGCTGTTTTTCCCCTTTCAGTTGTACTTTACAGTTGGGCTTGTATTTCCAGCCCCCTTTACTTTTCCGCACTTACTATTGTACTCAGTTTTTACTTAGTGTTTACTTCTTCCGCTTGCTTACTCTGTGGTGATTGTTTACTTTACAAAGGCAATGCCTTCCCTTTTTACCAGGATTTACGCCTTGGTGCTAGTCGCTAGCCCCTGGCCTATGGAAGGCGGGCTTGGGGTAGTCACGACACGGGCCCCGAGGACGGGTCGTGACACCCACATGACCGAATTGTTCACATTCAAGAGATTGAAAAGTGGGTTCCAGTAATTTTAAAGATGATGGTGATGCAGTAAATTTGAGAGATTCTCTCCCTAGTTATCTATGATGATTAGATCAAAGAATCAATGGTATCATACCTGGATTGATTATTTGACCCATGTGAGGTGTTATTGGTCCCTCGAAGATGAATGAAGTTGCAGTGGAAGGCACAGACTGAAATCTGACTCAAGTAGTTTTGGCTCCTATTGGATGCGGGACTCGCAAAAATAGGGTTCTTGATTTGAATAAGAATCCGGTTATATTGAGAAGTAGTTTGGATTCCAATTCAACAAAATCTTCTAATTTTAGGTTTTTCACTGACTCTTGGGTTGATGGTGCATGACTGTAGAAAAATATTTCCAAGAACGGGGCCATGAAATTCATGAAGGCCAACCCTAAATTATTCCAGGATCATCTGGAATATTGAAATCACTCCATCATTGGGAAAATATCTTCGATGGACAATAGTAATTCTTGGAATTTGGGGGATTTGTGGAACTGGCTTTGACAGATTTGGGGTTTTGACAACCGGTGAGTCGTATCAATTGGTATGGGTTGTTTTCATTTCACTTTCCCTTATTTGATCACAAACTTAAGGCCTAAAGTTTAGGGTTTATTTCCCTTAAGCCAGGGACATTAAGACCTCAGAACTAGGATCCTTGGTTTGATCTATCCAAGGCTCAAAATTTAATCACTCAAACATGGATCCAGATCAGGGGGTTGAACTGATTTTTTGTCACCCTTAGATACTCTGGGATTTTTCCTCAAATATTGGTATACTAATTAAATTTGACTTGGAAACTAATATTTTAAGGTATGGACATTATTCTAGAGTTCTTGTGGAAGTTTACCTTACTTCTCCACTCATTGAAACTATTTTCCTGGTTGCTGATGACTTCAAATTTGAGCTCTCTATTGATTTTGAATTTGTGTTGTATTTTTGTTTTAATTTTCATTTTGTTGGGAATATTAGAGAATCATACCTCAAGGGACTAAAATTCTCCAACTAAAAAAGGATTGAGCATAAGGTTGAAAATTGTAAATTTAAATTTCCATTGATAGAGCTTGGTTCTTCTGATGGAAACAAAGTGAATATAGTTGATGAGGGGATTGTTTATAAAGGGTTTTTAATGGTATCTAAGTATTTCACCCTCGTGAATGGGAGTGTTTCATCTAAAAATGGTCATCTACCTAAATTTTTTTCCCTAGATGATAGTAAAGGTGGAGTTAGTGGTTAGGGGGATAAAGCTTCTAAACTGATTCATAACAATTTATCTTTTTTTGATGTGGTTAAATTTGGTCAAGTATTTTTTGATACCCTTGATAAGGATGTGAATTTATTTAAATGAGGATACAAATGTGAATCCATGGAATTTTATGAGCTTGACAATGAATATAAAGGATACAATATAGATCTTCTTAAGGAGAAGTACATTTCTCATGGTAAAATTAATCCTGGAAATGTTTTTTAGTAGCTTGAAAGGGGAAAAATTCACATGGATAGGGCTATGTTGAAGACAATAAAATATGTTCATGTGCATGAGGGTGAGGATAGGGATCCAACTGAACTAAATGGGGATAAATAATCCATTTATAATCACAGAGTTTCTCCATGTTTTGATGAGTCCAGATAATCTACTCTTGATAATGCAGGTGATGTGACCTTTGGAAAGGTGCCTGACCGAGATGCTTCTACTCCTATTACTGACAATCATTATTCTCTAGTAGTCCCTTCCTATAGTGTTAAGGGACCAAAAAAATTCAGTAATGGGTCCTCTCCCCCAAAATGGAAAGGTAATTTTTTTTCCATGTTTGAGTCTATTAATAATGTGGAATTTGACCAAATATACCTTGATGGCTTGGAGAAGTCTGATGTGTGAAATAAAAGGTCATATATTTCTACTAAATTAGGTAGTGTTGATGCAGTCATAGCTCCTGTTCAACAACATGGGGATAATGAATTTGAGATTGGTTTGTCTAGGGATGGTTTTGATGAGGGTATTACCATTACTGCATTGGAGGGTCCAATTTTTGTATAGGGACATAGGCAGGAGTTTGCAGGTGGGGTTGACCAATTGGCTATTCAAGATGGAGGAAACAATGAAGTGGAGGTGAGAAAATAGGCTAAAATTAGTTCTGATGGAAAAAATGTGGTGGATAGGGAACCTGCACCTTAGGAGCATGGGGAATTTAAAATCATGGATGATTGGGTTGATCCTCGGGTCACTCCAAAATGGTGGAGGGGACGTCATCCTCAAGGTAGTGGAATGTGATAAATCTATTTGTTTGATGTGATTTTTTCATTTTTGTAGTGGTATAGTAGAATATTCCATCTATCAAGGATCTGAATGCAACAGAAGCATGGCGTTGGGCGGGGCCCAACTTTGCTTTTTCCGTAATTGATGACCAATCCAGGATCAATAAGATGATGAATGCCAGTATCCTTGGATTAAAATCAAAGATTTATAAAAAGAGAAGAAAAGTAACAGATCTGAGAAAGAGGATCTTTCACATCATGTTTATAATTAATTTATTAATTTCTAAATAAATTAAATACCTGGGTCTTTGGTACTTTCTTCGTTGATGATCATTGATCATATGGAATGACCCTTCTAGATTTCCTTCATTGTGCTTAAAAGTATCCAAAGTAGAACCCCTCTAGTGGTGATCCATATGAGCTCCAATGGTCTTCAATCAATACCACTCGTTCTTTGGGTGCTAGCGCGGTTAAGCAAATGTCTTGCGTCGATCGTTCTTGATCGTTCATTGTTCGATCATGAAGAACTTCTCTCGTTCTTGAGAGGGAGAGATGAGAGGAGTTGAGAGAGAAAATGTTTGTCTCAATAATTCTAAATTCACTGGGGTTTTTTCACAATAGACGTACCTGCCTATTAATCGACACAAGGTTTCAATTACAATATTTAATTACGAAACATCGATTAAATTCAATTATAACTAATAGAGAAAACCCATGCCACATAATAACAATAACAAATACATTATTTGTGGTGCACTAACTTACACAAAACAGAACCATAAATGAAATCCCATGCCACATAATTATAACAATATTATTATCATTTCTTACATCATTTGGATAAACATTATTTACCAACTTGTAAATAATTAATTTATCAACAAACACGGTCTTGGTCCGTTCAAACTCCTATTACATTTATTGAACACCCAAATAAAATATTTTATTCTCTTAAATAAATATTTTTATTTATACACTAGTAAATAAATATTTATTAAATGTTAAATAAAATAAATAAATATATTTTATTCACAATCTGGTGAATAAATATTTATTTAATTTATGCAATCATTTTATGTTGAATAAAATTATTCCTCAGTCTTGAGAATAATATTTATTCCATTAATTAAATTCAAATAGAATTTAATAGAAACCACTAGAAACACTTAATGTGTGACCATATAGGATTCTTTATCATTGTCATTAGCTGGGCTTTCCTAAATTCCAAGATTACTATCTAGAAACAGGTCAAGAAAACCAAGAGAAAGAACTTAAAGTCACAATAACGATATCCACATACGAATGCTCATTGTGTAATACAATCCCTTTGTCACAATATCTCATCAAGCAGGTTTCATGAAAGTGTCATAAACCTATATCCTTGATATACCATTCTTTGACTACTTTAAATAAACTTGTTATTACACCATGTCCATGGAATTTAGGGAGACAGTTCTATTTCAATCAAAGGGTCAAGATATCAACTTCCATAAATGGAAGGTACAAATCCTTCCTCGAATTATCCATTAATAACATGTCATTTGTGACGCACCCAACATACCCTACTTCCCTCCAACATATGACATGATGGTTTTTGTTAGTAAATCAAAGTTCATAGGTCATGACACGTATTAATAATAATCTTAAAGTCTAAGGACCATTACAAATGCTCGCAAATAGGAATATCCGATGACACCAAAACATGAAGAATTTCTAATGGCGGCTCTGTTATCATAATCTCCCATCTTGTAGATTACCAAGTGTGAACTTCATGAGAAGAAGTATCATCCACTTACGAGTAATCACACCTGACGGTCTGTATACTATGTGTCCCATCATAGTATATCATCCAACCACAGAACTATATTTAAGAATATTTTCATAGCACTTCAAGGTTCTCATAATAGCAGGGAACTTCTATGACCTTATTAATGTGACAAATACTCTTGGACATTATTAAATTATAGTCATGAAGAACAATGAACAATATGTAATAAGATTTTTAATATTTAAATACATTAAATATTCATGTAATCAAAGTACAAATAGTTGGTTCTAGGACACCAACTCCAACAAACTCCCACTTGGACTAGAGCCAAATTCCTATGATTTTTAGTCCACTAGACCTCACATAATGATCATGTTTTTGCTAATTCAAGGATTTAGTCAAGGGGTCTTCCATGTTTTCTTTCATGTAAATACTGCTCACAACAACTTCACCTCTCTAAGAAAGACCCCTTAAGATATGATACTTCCAAAGTATGTGATTCCTCCATTGATGTGACCTTGGATCTTTTGCAAGAGCCACAACTGTAGTATTATCACAATAGAGTGTGATGGGATATTTAATGCTAGGAACCACATCCATCTCTTGGAAAAATATCCAAATCCAAACTGCTTCCTCAACTACCTCAGAAGCTGTGATATACTCAAACTCTACTGTAGAATGTGTGACCACACCTTTCTTTGAGCTCTTCCAGCTCACAACACCTCCATTAAAAGTAAATATGTATCCCGTTTGTGACTTCATGTCATCTTGATCAGTCTGGAAACTATCATATGTATATCCTTTGATGGCTAGTTCCTCATCTCCTCCATAAACTAGAAACATATCCTTATTACGCCTCAGATACTTAAGGATAGTCTTGAATACCATCCAATGGCGGTCACCTGGATCATATTGATATCTTCCTACCGCACTCAATGCGTAGGCGACATCTATCCTAGTACATAGAATAACACACATAACTGACCCAATATCAGTTGCATATGGAATACTTTCCATTCTCTTTGTTTCCTCATGCATCTGAGGACACATTTTCTTAGAAAGATGAATGTCATGTGATGCTAGAAAGAATCCCCTATTGGATTAGTCCATACTGAATCTCTTCAGTATATTGTCAATTTATGTACTTTGACTTAGGTACAAAAATCTACTGGATATATCATGATGGATCTTGATCCCAAAAGTATATACTACCTCACCCAAGTCCTTCATGGAGAAGAATTTAGTCAAATATGCCTTAACAGACTGTAAGAGTGGTATTTCATTTCCAATAAGTAATATGTCATCAACATATACTATTAGGAAAAAGACTGCACTCCCACTAAACTTTTTGTAGACACAAGGATCACATTCATTCTTTATAAAACCAAATTCTATTATGGATTCATCAAAAATAATGTTCCATGACCTAGATGCTTTCTTTAATCCATAAATGGATTTTTGAAACTTAAATATCTTATTGGCATCCTTTGGAGTCAAAAAACCTTCAGGTTGTGTCATATAGACATCTTCCTAAAGTTTACCATTAAGAAAAGATTTTTTGACATCCATTTTCCAAATCTCATAGTCATGGTAAGAAGCAATGGATAGTATAATTCTTATGGATTTTAGCATTGAAACTGGTGAAAAGGTTTCATCGTAGTAAATAACTTGACTCTGTTTAAACCCTTTTTCAACAAGTCATGCCTTATAGGTACTGACTTGTCCTTCCATGTTTAGTTTCTTCTTAAATATCCATTTTCAACCAAAAATATTTACATCTACTAGAGGATCTACCAAAATCCAGACTTGGTTTTGGTGCGTGGAATCCATTTCAAAATTCATGGCTTCTTTCCACTTGGCAACTTCTGTGCCACTTAACGCTTCCTTGTAGGTTAGAGGATCATTATTATCAACTAATAATGAGTCACTATCCTTGTTAACTAGAAAACCATTCCATTCTAGTTCTCTAACCTCTCTTGTAATCCTATGCAATAATTTTTTATATGGAACAGATCTTTCTTCCATGGGGATTTGTGGAATCTACTCCTGTACCAACTCTCGCGTGCCTTGAGACTCTACTTTATCAAACTCTATCTAACTCCCACTATCTCTTTTGGAGATGTGCTCCCTCTCAAGGAATATGGTGTGTCTTTCCCCTATAACCTTTTTTTCTTTTTAGGGGTTTTATAGGTAATATCCCCTTTCTTCCTTGGGGTATCATATAAAGGAACACTTTGTGCCTCAGGGTGAAAGTTTTTTACCTGAAGAGGACTTAACAAATGCTTCACTTCCTTACACATATAAATTCGATAACATGGTTTTTATTCCACTCCAAAGCTCATATGGAATACCATTTATCGATTTAGTTGGTACTTGGTTTAGTATGTGTTCTACTGTTTGTTACGCATATCCCCAAAAGGATAATAGAAAATTTGCATGACTCATCATTGATCTCACTATGTCCAACAAGGTGCGGTTCCTCCTTTCGCTTACACCATTCCATTGGGGCGTGTAAGGAGTAGTGAGTTGGGATAGGATCCCAAACTCCTATAAGTAATCAATGAAGTCTTGATTAAGATATTCTCCATCTCAGTTTGAGCAGAGCTTCTTAATATTCTTACCAAGATGGTTCTCAACTTCATTCTTGTATTCCTTGAACTTATCAAAAGAATCCAACTTATACCTCATTAAGTAGATATATCCATATCTACTAAAATCATCAGTAAAAGTTATTAAGTACGAGTACCCACCCCTTGATTCAACTAGAAATGGTCCACACACATTGATATAAACCAATTCAAGAAGCCCTTTTTCCCTTTAACCTTTCCCACTAAATGGGACTTTAGTTATTTTTCCTTGTAAACATGTGTGACATACACCAAGTGGTTTTAGTTCTAAAGAATCTAAATATCCATTTTGATGAAACTCTATTAAGAGTTTCTTATTTACATGATCTGACCAATGATGCCAAGGTGTGGTATGAGTCATGTCAAGTAGCTTCGTTATCGATTTCCATTATTTGGTTTGTGTAATCCAACACGTAAAGACCGTTATATAAATGTTCCTTACCAAAACAAATGCTATACTTATAAAATAAGCAACATTCATTTCCAAACTTGAAAATAAATCCATATGTATCTAGTATGGATACAAAAATAATGTTTTTGGTTACATAAGAAACATAATAAAAACCTTTTAATACCAAGATCATCCCAGTCAGCAACGTGAGGTGGTAATACCTAACAGATATAACAGTAATTCTAGCTCCATTGGATACTTGTAGATATACCTCCCCTCAGTCAATTTTATTGAATCTACTTGGTTCTTGTATTTGGATTCATAAGTGATCACTAAAAGCTATATCTAATACCCAATTTGTATAAACAGATAAATTACACTCGATAAAAAATGCACCTGAATATTCCCCTTGCTTCTTTATCTGGGTGTATTTTTTCTTCCAGTGGCCCTTCTTTCCACATGTGAAACAAACAGCTTCCTGTTCCCTCCCCCCATTGATCTTTCTTTTCTTGGAAGGGAATGAAGAAGCATTGAGATTAAATCTCTTCACCTTCCTTTTCCTCTTATTCACCATAAGGACATAAGGATTTTCACACTTCATGTCTTTGTATACTTGGAGAAGGAGGATAATAAGATTTGGTAGAGACTTCTCAATGTTGTTCATATTGAAATTCACAAAAAAACTAGATAAGATCCGAGGGAGTGATGTTATAATGAGATCATTACCCAGTTCTCTGGGGAGTTTAAACCCTAGAACCTCCAGGTGCTCAATGTAGATAATGATCTTGACTACATAAGGCCCAGCTGAGGCACCCTCTCCAAGATTACTCTAAAATAGTGCCTTGTAGATCTCAAATCGTTTATGTCTTACTCTCTCCTGGTAAAGACCCTAGAGGTGCTCAAGCATGCTATAGGAATCCATGTTTTCGTGAGAATTTATGAGTTCACTAGACATTGATGCTACCATAAAACATTGAACATTGACCACATCATTCATATGTTTCTCGTAGACTAGGAAATATTCATCACTCACCTCTCGGGAAGATAGATTAGGTAATGAGGACTCCAACACTTAAGATTTTCGTTCATGGCATATAATGACCCGAAGGCGTCTAAACCATTCCTGAAAGTTACTATCAGTGAGGATGTTGTCTTTATATAGTATTGATCATAGGGATAGTGTGGTTGATGAGATTCTCATTTTTATTCTATAATTAAATGAGCAGATAATTGGTACTTTTTTGATTAAATTTTATGAGAAATAATAAATTAATTTTATTAAGTCTCCCACTATTTTATCAAGTCCCAATGGACCTCACCATTGAACTCGGAATGTATAGTTACACTACTAAAAATATGGATTTTATCAGCGCTAGAAAAGGGCATTAATAGCACTAAAAATCACTGTTAATCGAGGCAAATATAAAGGGGGGGGGGGGGTACCTTTTATCAGTGCTCAGAAAAGCGCTGATAAAGGGGTCTTTTATCAGCGCTAAAAAAAGCGCTAATAAAAGTCAAAAAATAAAAATAAAAAAATTTAAAAAAGAATATATAATTCGGGGGGAGATTTTAACAACGCTTGACCCCCTTTATTGGTGCTAGGTGGACCACTCTAGCATGCTGCCCTTGCCCGTGCATCCATCACATGCCCCCCATGCGCACCTCATTGCTTCCACCAGAACTCGAACCCGCAACCTCCCCCTTACACGCCTGCACCTTTACCACTAAACCATTTTGTTTTTTTTCTATTTAATGATATATCTATTTATTTATATATATATTTAGTTATATTTATTCATATATTAATATATATTAATGTAATTTAGTTATATTAATACATATATATTTATTCATATATTAATATTAATATATATATATTTATATACATATAGTTATAGTTATTCGTATAATAATATAGATTCATATTAATATAAATATATTTAGTTATATTAATACATATATATTTATTCATATATTAGTATATATATATTTATTCTTATATTAATTTATATTTATATTTATATTTATATATATTTTTAGTTATAATTTTTATCCATATATTTATTTGTATAATAATATACATTTATAATATTAGTTTTAAATACATTTATAAAATATGTTTTTAATGTGTGTTTATAAATAAATAAATATATACATATATACAATACACACAAATAGACACACACACACACACATATATATTTACGAATAAATACATATATATATGTGTATTTGAAAAGCCATAGAATGTTAAAACGACCATAACTTCTAATAAAGAAGCCTGTTTCAACTCCACAACCAGTCAAATAGAAGAAAATAAAACAATATTCGATATGATATGTGGTACAGGACTAACAGACATCTGGATCAGAAGTTATACTTGTTTGAATGTTAACAAATCGGGGTATCCCAACTAAAAACTCAGTTTTAGAGGTATTTTGGGCCTTTTTTGGCCTTGAAAATTGTGACAAAAGCTTTGCTTCAATCATAATCATGTATACCTCATCGCAGGCTTCGATTTGACATGCTGTAGAGCTCAAACGGACACCCGGATCAAAAGTTATGGCCGTTTGAAGTTTGAGTTACATTTTCAACTTATTTTAGATCTTTTATTATTTGTTTTATTTTTTGTGTCTTCAAATTGTTATTAAATGATTTTTAATTGATTATAATTAGAAAATTATTAATTAATTATATTTTTTAAAATATTTTAAATCCATTTTCACTAAATTTATTATATTTTTAAATGTAATAGTCTATTTATACTTATCTAAAACACATTTAAAAAATATATATTATATTTATATCAATATAAATATAATTATATAACAATATATTATTTTTCATGAAAATTTATTTTTCTTGAAACATAAAATTTATCAGCACGCTAGAAAAAAGCACTGATAAAGCCCCCCTTTATCAGCGCTACTAAAAAAAGCACTGATAAAGGGGTCCCCTTTAACAGCACTAAAAAAACGCTGATAAAGGGGGGGCCTTTATCAATGCTAAAAAAAGCGCTGATAAATGATTACTTTTAATAGCGCTTTTTTTTAGCACTGTTAAAAGCCCCCCCTTTATCAGCGCTTTTTTTAGCGCTGTTAAAGGGGTGAAACTTCCCTTGCCCGTTTTTGTAGTAGTGTTATTAGGACATTCTAGGGACAATGATCCATATTCCCCTTTGAATAACCCCAATAAGGGTTGGTCAAGTTATTTGAAGATATTTAGGTAGGAAGGTCTTTTCCAACTGCGGGCTTGCATCTCCTTGATCCGTTGAGTGGACTACCCAATCCTGAAATCCTGAATTGGATTTCCTCAACACTTGACTCCAAATTTACACCAAGTCTATCAAGGGCTACTCCTCTTGATGTAAAATGGTTAATTCAACCCGAAACCTTCATAAGATATTCCTGTATAAAATTAAGTGTCCCAAAAAGGGTTGGTCAAACACATAGTTTTATTGAGTCTTTCCCTTAATCAATTAATGAAAGTCTTAGTCTAACTTAATATTTTATCAAGGTATTTTTATATCTTATGCTAAAATTGACTTATTATATTTATCACATGCTTTTTAATATTAAGTGGAACTTACTTAAGTGATTAAACATGTCTTAACAATATTTACACATAATCCTGGTTTATTTTAGTTCCATCTTGCATGCTTGTTAATTCATTATTTATGTAGTCACAAAAATACATCCATAATGAAAAACCATGCAACTGACAGAAATAAAATAAAGTAAAGGTAATGATCATGAGCTCTTCTAATGGTTAGTTTATCTAGTGGTTGATAAACTGAATTCTGACCTAGGGGAGAATCACCTTGAACTATTTATCGTTTGTTTCTACACCTTTCCACTTATCCACCATTGTATCTGCTTGGAATGGTTTCACCTCAGCTCCTTACTTGAACTGCCTCCACAGAATTAGGAGCTCCATACATTGAATATTCTTTTTAACTCACATGCAGGTGAGGGGTAAAAAGGGGGTTTATATAAAATAAAGCATGGGCACGTAGGCCCTATATATTAATGAGGAGAGATGACACGCATGACAAAAATTTAATTTAAAATAAATTAAAAGGAAACCAATCACATACAAATGTCTGGTCTAGCTCATGATCATCCACATACATGCAAAAAATTATGCATTTAATAAAACTAGCATTAAATTATTTAATCATTCTTATTAAGATAAATCAAGCTCAAATTTATTAATTATTATATTTAATTAATAAATCCTTTTATCTTAATACTTTTCTAAATTTCCCTGAGATTCTCATCTATAACCTTATAGGTGACATGGTGAACACCCATTCAAATCTACATGATATGTAATTTTAAACATTACACAAACATTAAAGCTTTAATTCGGTGTAATTTGGTAAAGTACATGATGTGTAGTTCTGACTACAAGACATGTACTGGCTTCACTGTCTTATCCAAACTACACACCTAGGTACTCAGTGTGTGAGGTGTACTTCGGAAATCTCAAAGTACACATCGTGTTCAGTGGCTACACACCATGTTGTCCCCAAGTTACATGGTTACCAGTCGGCTTAGCCGTGTATGGGATACATGGGTTGTTCCTTGACCCGAAGGGACTACATGTCGTGTCCATTGGGCCACACAACATGTAATCCAGCTGATCGTGCGCCGGTCTATCCTGGTTAACACATGGTGTAAGAATTAACTACACCATGTGTCATTAATGCACACAGATTGAGTAATTTCTAAATTAATCCTGATGCACTGAACACAAATACATGATGTGTAAGCCAGATTACACGACATGTATGGAAGATTACATGGAGTTTAAATCTGAATACACGGAGTGTACTGTCATGTTACCTAGAAAAAATCATCATCACCTCCTAATGAGATCCTCAAATTAATTTTAATCAAAAAAATTATTCGTTTATGTTAGATCTGTGAGAAATGAAAATAAGAAGAAAAAATCTCAAAATTAAGATTACAAGAACGATTAAACATGAATTGAAAAACTAAATTATTAAAGGGTAAATAATCAATGAATTATTTAAATAATTATAAATGATGATGATCCCACTTTGATACCACTTGAAGGATCCAGACGTAGCGAAAACATGGCATTGGGTAGAGCCCAACTTTTCTTTTTCCATAATTTATGACCAATCCAGGATCAATACGATGTTGAACGCTAGTATCCACGGATTAAAATCAAATATTTAGATAAAGAGAATAAAATCACCAAATCTGAGAAAGAGGATCTTGCACATAATGTTTATAATTAATTTATTAATTTTTGAAGAAATTAAATACCTGGGTCTTTGGTGCTTTCTTCGTTGATGATTGTTGATTGTCTGGAATGACCCTTCTAGATTTACTTCATTGTGCTTGTGAGGATCCAAAGTAAAATCCCACTAGTGGTGGTCCACATGTAATCCAATGGTCTCTGATCAATTCTACTCGTTCTCCGGGTGACAGTGCGGTGAAGAAAATGTCTTGTGTTGATCATTCTTGATCATTCGTTCTTCAGTTTTAAAGAAATTATATCGTTCTTGAGAGGGATAGATGAGAGGAGTCAAGAAAGAAAATGTTTGGATCAATAATTCTCAATTCACTAGGGGTTTGGCACAATAAACGTACCTACCTATTAATTGACATGGGGTTTTAGTTATAATATTTAATTGCAAAACATTGATTAAATACAATTATAACTATTAGATAAAATCCATGCCACATAATAACAATAACAACACCATTATTTGTGGTGCACCAACTTGTGTAAAAAAGAACCATAAATGAAATCTCATGCCACATAATTATAACAATATTATTATTATTTCTTAGAAAAACTAGATAAACATTATTTACCAACTTGTAAATAATTAATTTATCAATAGACATGGTCTCTATCCATTCAAACTTCTCTTCCATTTATTGAACACCTAAATAAAATATTTTATTCTCTTAAATAAATTTTTTTATTTACAAAATAGTAAATAAATATTTATCATATGTTCAATAAAATAAACAAATATATTTTATTCACAATATCATGAATAAATATTTATTTAATTTATGCGATCATTTTAACTTGAATAAAATTATTCCTTATTCTTGAGAATAATATTTATCCCATTAATTAAATTCAAATAGAATTTAATCGAGACCACCAAAAACACTTAGTGTGTGACCCTATAGGATTATTTCTTGTTGGCATTGGGCAGGCATACCTAAAGTCCAAGATTGCTGTCTAGAAATGAGTCAAGGGACCCAAGAGAAAGAACTTAAAGTTGAAATGGTGACATAAACATACAAATGCTCACTGTGTAATATAATCACTTTGTCACAATATCTCATCAAGTAGTTTTCATGATAGTATCATCAACTTATATTCTTGATATTTCATTCTTTGACTACCTGAAATAAAATCATCGTTACACTATGACCATGGAATTTAGGGCTATAATTCTATTTCAATCAAAGGGCCAAGATATCAACTTCCATGAATGGAAGGGACAAATCCTTCCTCAAATCATCCATTAATAACATGTAATTCATGATGCACCCAACGTACCCTACTTCCCACCAACATATGGCATGCCAGTTTTCATCAGTAAATTAAAGTGCAAGAGTCATGACACGTATTAATGATAATATTAAAGTCTAACGACAAATACACATGCTCACAGATAGAAATATCCGACGACACCAAAACATGTGGAATTCCTACTGGCGAGTCTGTTCTCATAATCTCCTATCTTAGAGATTACCAATTGAGAACTTCATGAGAAGAAGTCTATCTTCTTATGAGTACTTGCACCTAAAAATCTGTATACTATGTGTCCCATCATAGTATGTCATCCAACTGTAGAAATATATTTAAGAATATTGTCACAACACTTCAAGGTTCTCATCATAGCGAGGAACTTCTATCACCTTATTAATACGAAAAATAATATAGGACATTATTACATTATATTTATACAAAACAATGAAAAATATGTAATAAGATGTTTAATATTTAAATACATTAAATATTCATGCAATCAAAGTACAAATAGTTAGTTCTAGGACACCAACTCCAACAGTTTGGTGTGCTCGTGTTTTTTATTTTTCACCATACTTTTGTTTTTTCTTTTAATTTTTATTAATAAAGTTTTCGGGGCCATGGGTTTAGCCAATGGTTCAAACCATTTTCAAAAAGTGGGTCCCAGTTTTGAATTCTTAAAATTCTAGACTTAAGATTGATGAACCCGAACCCCCAAGCTTTGGATTTTAGATCTGCTGAGGGGGAAAACATATGGAAATACCCCTTACCTAATTATGTTATGCGCTAGACATAAGCCCCAACACTGAACAAAATAACTCTTAAGGTCAAAGAGACTTAATCTATTAGACTGCATTGACAATTTATCTATTATATAATGATTACATTCATTGATCCGATCAGTGATGATTCCCCTGATTTCTTCATCAAATCTCATATCTTCTTTCTTCAGAATTCTACCATTAAAAGAAGTTAGGTATCTGAATCCATCGAAGGATCTTTTGTACACCCCATCTCATGAAAGACTAGGACCAGGGTGGGTATCCTTAAAGGTGACACAAACCCCTAAATTGGGATTGTTTTTCAAATTGCTAAAAAATTTCTATTCCAGAATAGCTATGGGTGGATCTTGTATGGAAAAAGCATTTGTCTAGTGTAGGTTTTATAGAAACATGGTTGGATTCAAGAAGAAATGTGGGAGTGTAAAAATGAAATGATGGAGAAATGAAACAAATTCTTCCAAGATAACTTTGGTTTTATACTTTCTAGAGATAAAAAGACCAGTGGTGGGTAGAATGCGGCACCACTGGTTTCAGGTACTTGAACCTTTATTTATATATTTTAAGTATATATATTGATCATTTTATGTTTCACACTACTACAAAACTGGTCTTTAACAGTGCTAGAAATAGCCTTTATCAGCACTAGAAAAGCACTGAATACATGAGTGATGTTAAAAGCTCTGGTCTTTTATCAGAACTTTTTTGAGTACTGATAAAGGGTCTTTATCAGCGCTTATATAAGTGCTGATAAAGGAACTTTTATAATCACTTTTATGAGCAATGATAAAATATACCTTTATGAGGGCTTGTATGAGCACTGATAAAATAGACCTTTATCAGTACTTCTATGTGTTCTAATAAAGTAGACCTTTATTAGAGCTTTTAAAAGCGCTGATAAAGGGTCATTCTATAGTGTGCTATAACAACACAACACAACAAAAAAACACACCAAATATCAAAAAAACAAGTCCCAATATAGTATTCAAATGAAATGAAATTTACAACACAAACACAAGAAAAAAACACTATATTATAGATATTTCAAACACTGGTTTATACAATTACATAAATACAAATTATTATATACATTAAAAAACATCAATGTTCCTTTATCTTTTAATCCTAACCCGACTCATGATATTTCCAAACAAACCACCCCTGGTAGAGCAAAAGAACACACCTGTATAAGAAAAAAATTCTCATGTTAGTAATAATATAAAGAAATAAATTAACAGAAAGTGTTAATTTTACTAAAATTGATGTCAATTTTAAATAAAAATATGCACTTGGAGTCATACCGGTCACAAAGTGCATCAGATTGAGGTGAGACTATTTCAAAAATGTCTCAAATAACTTTTGGATTGTTTTCCTAAAGTATCAAAAAAATCTGAATGTTCTTTCTCAGTTTTGAGTACATCAATTGTCTTTTTTACTAAAATGTCATTTTAAATTGGAAACACACACTTTTGACTCATTCTGATCACATCATGTATCAGTTTGATGTGAAATGGATTCCTACAAGTCACAAATGAATTATGAATCATTGTACTAAATTATCAATAAAATATGAGTGTGTTTTATTGGTTTTTAATGAGTGACACCTTTTGAACTAAAATGTCGATTTTAAATTGATAACAGACACTTTGAGTATTACCGGGCACATCGTGTATCAGATTGAGGTGAGACTGATTCCTATACATCAAAAATGACTTATATATTGTTTTCATAAAGTATAAAAATAATCATAATGTATTTTATTGGTTTTGATAAGAACAATTGTCCATTTTACTAAAATTGATGACAATTTTAAATAAAAAGACGCACTTTGAGTCATACTGGTCACACCGTGCTTTGGATTGAGGTGTGGTTTATTCCTACATGTCCCAAATGACTTATGGATTGTTTTACTACTGTATTAAAAAAATATGAACGTGTTTGTTCGATTTTTATTAAATCAATTATCTTTTTTACTAAAATGTCATTTTAAAATTGAAACATGAACTTTGACTCATACTGATTACATTATCAAATTGAGGTGCAGATGATTCCTACACATCACAAATCACTTATGGATCATTTTCCTAAAGTATTTAAACAATTTGAATGAATTTGATTGGTTTTGAGTAGGTCAGTTTTCCTTTTTACTAAAATGATGTGATTTTAAATAAAAAGACGCAGTTGGAGTCATATCAGTCACACTGTGCATCAGATTGAGGTGCAGATGATTCATGCACATCTCAAATAACTTATGGATTGTTTCCCTAAAGTATAAAAACAATATGAATGTGTTTTTTTAATTTTGAGTAGTGTGGTTTGTTTTTTTACTAAAATTGATATCAATTTTAAATAAAGACACACTTAGAGTCATACCGGTCACACCATATATTAGATTGAGGTACGATTGATTCCTACATGTTCTGAATCAGTTATGGATTTTTTCCTAAAGTATAAAAACAATATGAATGCGTTTTCTTAGTTTTGAGTATGTAACTTGTCCTTTTTACTAAAATGTCATTTTAAGCTTGAAACATGCACTTTGACTCATAAAGATCATATCATGTATCGGTTTTACATGATACCGATTCCTACATGTCAAAAATGATTTATAAATCAATGATCTAAATTATCAATAAAATACAAGTGTTTTTTCTCACTTTTCAGTGAGTGAAACTTTTTAAATTCAAATGTCAATTTTAGACTAATAATGGACACATTGAGTCAATTTTTGTTTTTACTAAAATTAATGTCAATTTAAAATAAAAAGAAGTACTTGGAGTCATACCAGTCACATCGTGTTTCAGATTGAGGTGCAGATGATTCCTAAACATCCCAAAGTCTCAAAATAATCCTAACTATTAATGTTACCATGATTTACATTGATTTTCTTTATCGACCTACTAACACTTCTTGACCAGATTTGAACAAACCACATCAACTCGAAAAAAATAATCCACCTGTATAAGAAAATGATTATTATGTGAGTAATACTAAAAAGAAATAAATTAAACATAAATACGAAACAATTCATTAATTATATGAATAATTATTTTACCATGAAAACATCAATATTAACTCTGTAATTGAGCATAGGCAGTGTTGTTGCTTTCTTGAAAAGGTATTGGAGATAACTTGAAAGAAAGTGATAATTGAAACACTGTAAGGGTGAAAAGATTTTGAGGTATAAGAACCATGAAAGTTGGATAGAGCATACCAAATCAAACAAAAGAATTCACATTCATAAGAAAACAATTATTATGTGATTAATACTAATAAGAAATAAATTAAACATAAATATGAAATAATACATCAAATCTATGGACAATGATTTTACTATTAAAACATCAATATTAACTATGTAACTGAGCATTGGCAGTGTCATTTATCTTCCTATAAAGGTAGTGGAGAGAACTTGAAATAAAGTGATAAATATAACACTATAGGGGTGAAAAGGTTTTGAGGGAAAAGAAGCATAAAAGTTGGATAGAACACCCCAACTTGAACAAAATAATCCACATGTATAAGAAAACAATTTTTATGTAAGTAATACTAAAAATAAATAAATTAAACATAAATATAAAAAAATACATTAATTTCATGGACAATGATTTTACTATGAAAACATCATGATTTCCCATGTGATTGAGCAGAGGCAGTGCCATTTCTCTTCCTAAAAAGGCAGTGAAGAGAAGTTGAAAGAAAGTGATAAATACAACACTATAGGGGTGGAAAGGTTTTGAGGTAGAAGAAGCTTGAAAGTTAGACAGAGCACCCAAAATAGAATAAAAGAATTCACCTATATATGAAAATAATTATTATATTAGTAATACTAAAAAGAAATAAATTAAACATAAATATGAGACAATATATTAATTCTATGGAAAATTATTTTACTGTGTAAACATCAAGATTACCTCTGTGATTGAGCATATACAATGTCATTTCTCTTCCTACAAAGACATGACACATGAACCAAAATGTTCTAAAATAAATGAAATCTATAAGGAATAGTGAAAATTAAATCAATGTTTCATTATATAATTTTTTTGGTAAAATAGATAAATTATATCATAACATTACCTTTATATCTTTCCAAAGGGTTTCTTTGGTCTAGATATAAGATAATAACAAAATTAAAGATGCTCCGTGCACTTCATTATGGTTTAAAAGACTATATGGATGTTAGGAAACTATAAGACAATTAATGATATTGATGTCTATTTGGCTATATTGATCAATGGATCCAAAACAAGGATTGGTTGTGCATCACTCATAAAGTTAATAAAAAAACTAAAGACTCTCTATGCACTTCACTACTATTGGTTAACTACCGCTTAACATAACATCTGACCTAAACTTCCTACCCGGCATCCCTATGACACTATCATCCCACACATGCTCTCTACCATCTCTATTTTCAAGAATCTAATTAGTTTTTTTCTCTCTATGTGTGGTATTAGAGCATCATGGGGATATCGGGCAGTAATTTCAGGTCAGATGCCATGTTAAGCGGTAGTTAACCAATAATAGTGAAGTTCACATAGAATCCTTAGTTTTGTTATTATCTTTGTGAGTAATTCACAACAAATCCTTATTTAGGATCCATTGGTTAATGGAGAAAAATAAACATCAATATTCTTCCAACTCTTCCGAATGAATGTTTCTTGAATAACAACAATATAAAAACAGACAGATAATTTTATTAGGGTCGTCGACATGCTCTCTTGAAAAATTGATGAACTATTTAACTTCATGTTAATATTTGTTTGTCAAAATAGTAACATGATTCTATTTCTGGTTCATATACATCCTATTGGGTTCATAAAAGATTAATTTTATACAATATATAAGTAAATACACATAAGATATTTATTATCAAAATGAAAGTTATAGAAAATTGTAATAAGGGAAACTTAACATTTGATTGTTTCAAAGAATTTCAGTATGTTGAAGAAAATGTGTAATTGAATTTAAGAAAATAATTACTCCACATCAAATCTTTATTAAATCCCATAAACAAATGAAAATGTAATATAGGAAATTAAGGAGTAATAAGAAACTCAAATATAATGAACAAGAATAATAAACTCCCATTCAATCAAATAGAAGACATAAAAATGTATAGGAACAAGTGATGTAGTAACCTAAGGAATTATTTTATTTAAAATTAATGGTATATAAATATTTTAAAACATATCAAGACTCTTGGGATGTCATATCACCACATTGACCCATCCTAAGGAAATTCAAGGTACACCAACTGAATGTAAAATTAAAATTTACTAATGGATTACATGAATAGGAATTACATCAAACAAACAAATAATTTTATCATTCTATAATATTAGAATATTTTTTGTAAATTGAAAAAGGTGATGCATGAATTGAAATAAGAACTATGAGATTGGTTTTGAAGGTTAGACGAATTATTAAAGAAAATTTAATTAAAAAAATGAGGAATTGATCATAATCATTAAATAAAAAATAATTTTATGGATAGATTGAAAGTGTTTATCAATGTGGATTATATAATATTTAGAGGTTCAAGATATAAACAATGATAATAATTTTATACATTAATAATGACCAATGTTTAAATGTTGATGATTAGTGAGTTGACATTTTCCTTAGTTTATAGGTGCTCATTGAATTCATGGGATATTTTTTTCCCAATCCATGTATGTGAGGGAGGTGTTTTATAGGTGACTCATGGAATTCATAGCATATTTATAACTTTGGATGATCAAATTAGAAAATGTAAACAAAATAAAACAACCAAATGAACTCCATGTGACTCTATGTGTCACCATAGAGTACAGAAACAATAAACTCTCCATGAGCGATCAAGAGTTGAATCAAAATTGGAAACTGAGAAAATCGGAAGGCCTACCTCGCTGGTATACAATCACCAGACCACAAATAATGACATCCTCAAAGAAGAAATCAAAAACAAAACAAAAAATACACAAAGAAAATCAGAAGGACTATCTCTCTAGGTTGAAGAAAATATGAGACCCTCTTCAGAAACCCTAACTGAAATCGAACACTGGATAACAGATGAGATGTTTGAGCAACTGGAGGCAGTCAAGTGGTGTGATCCAAGCTTCGATTCACCGAGGAGGAGCACCGACAGCGGTTGTCTTCCACAGAAAGCTTCTGATATCGCGATGGGTTTGCAAATGGTTAGAGTTTTTTAATTAGACTAGGACACTTTTATCAGCGCTTATTACTTAAGCATTGATAAAAGAACTCTTCATCAGTGCTAAACTTATAGCACTGATAAATGTTCATTTTATTAGTGCTTTTCTTAGCACTGATAAAGATGCTTTTATCATCGCTTATTACTTAAGCGCTGTTAAAGGATTTATAATTAAAATTATAAATAAAAAATTGTAAATATTTATATATACTTAATAAATAAATATAAATATAAATATAGTAAATATATTTCTTTTTAAATATATTTATTATAATTTTATAATTATTTATTTATAATTATAGAATTATTTAAAAAAATAATATTTATATCATTATATATATTTATATAATTATACATATATATATTTAATAAATATATATAAATATATATAGTAAATATATATAAATATATATAGTAAATATATTCATTATTTAAGTAAATTTATTATAATTTTAATAATTATTTAAATATATATAATTATTTATCTATAATTTTATAAATACTTTAAAAAAATTATTTATTTATAATTATAAATATATAGTTGTATAAATATAATAAATGTACATGTATAAATATATTTATTAATAAATATTTTTTACAAATATATCTTTGAAATTATTAATGAATATCTAATTATAAGTGCATTCATATATGTTAAAAATGAGTGAAATTAAATAAATTAAGAATAAGTACACTTTAACAATATTGAAAAAATGGATAAGTTTTTTGTGTGTGAATTATATATAAAAATGAATTAATTATGTATATGTGAAATCAATATAACACAGATTTGATCTATATTAAATTAAAAACTCAAATGACATTTAATTATATGTCGAGTACTATGAAATTAGTCAATACTTTTAATTAATATTAATTTTTAATTATAAACCATTATTAAATAAATATATGACTATTTAATGTAAAGAACATAAATATTTTTCAATATATAAATCATATTTATATACATTAATACATACCTATATATTTAATATATACAATTTAATAAAATTAATTATCATAATTATCTAATTAATAAAACGTTTAATATTTAATAATATATAATCAATTTATTCATTTTTATCAATAATTATTTAATTAACAAAATTTGTAATATTTTTTTAATAAACTCATTTTTTATTTTTTATTTATTTAATTATTTTATTTTATTTATTCAAACCTTTATCAATTCTAAAATTAAAGCGCTGATAAAGGGTACCCTTTATCAGCGCTAAAAATAAAGCATTGATAAAGGCTACCCTTTATCTGCACTAAAAATAAAGTGCTGATAAAGGATATCCTTTATCAACACTAAAAAAAAGCACTGATAAAAGGTTAAATTTATCAACTCTTTCCATAGCATTGATAAGTATGCCATTTATCAGTGTTTTTTTTCTTATGCAGATAAATACCAACACTGTTAAAGGCCTATTTTGTAGTAGTGTTAGGAGGTTCAAAGATGTTTTAGAATGCTTTGAAGGATTTTCTAGAGGTGCACGGTTTGAGCACAATTCGTACAAAATATAAACCCCATCCAAGAAACCATGTGGCTTGTTTCCAGAGGGATAGTAGCTCTGCACGGTTGGTGTGCAGTTTGGAAAAACAATGCGGATGTTTAGGGGAAACTGTACATGTTTAAATAGAGGGGAAAAACATAGTTGGCACATGGTCTACCAAAACGTGTAGCCTAATCATGCGACATACATTTGTAGATCCTAAATTTGTGAATATAACTCAGATTAATTCCCGGGACCCCTTTTATTTTCCTAGTCTTTCATAATCCCAATATCCTTTTTCTCCCAAGGCCAAAGAGACATTACTCTTCGATCTAAGATAAAGTTTTAGGTGATTCAAATCTCATTAGAGATCCAGCGATAAGTCTCCATTCTTGGTCGTTCTTCTTAGATATATTATCCTCTGCTATCTTAGAACCTTAGATCTAATCTTTTGGTGATAGATCCTTATTCTTTTATGGTTTCTTGATGACATCTTGATAAATCCTTAATGGATCCAGGGAAGTAAAGGTGGTTCATGACCGAATCTAGAGAATCATTATACCATTCTTCATTTTCACTAATTAGTGTGAGGTAGGTGGCTTCTCTATCGACTCCACTTGATTATAACTTAAAGTATTATCTTTAAATGAATGTTTTTATTGAAATTATTGTAAAACCCTCATGTGATTCTTGATGGAAACCACTTTAGTGACAGTTTTTAGAAATTATTGAAATTGGATGGTTTTATGGAAAATACTCTTTGATGATAATTTTAAAATAGAAATTTTAAAATTATTGTTTGGATTTTATACATATAAAATGGTTGTTGAAATGTTTTAAATAGGGAAAGGTTTTATGTGAAATGGATTGGCATGTATCTTGGCATACATAGTTGGTGTTGGTTTATTTTCATTAGACGTGACCCTGTGGAATGAGCTTGTGTCATTGGGGCACCTGGTATTTGTTACCTTGTGATTAATTGGTAGATCTATGAGAGACTTCTCATGACTATAGAACTATCACCTAGGAATGCATGTGTGGATGTGTGGAATCATGGAATGAGTATTCAAAATAGAATTGAGAAAGGTTTTTTATTTCTTTCCATGAAAACTATTTGTCTTAGATATAAATTGGTTTTTACTATTTTAATTTTTTTATATAAATTTACTAACAAGTTTTGTCCTAGTGGTATGAGTTGGGAAGTCATTGGGGAATTCCTACTGAGTTTAGACTCACCCCCTACTTGGGCACCATTGTGCATTTTCATATGTCATCTATCAAAACATAGGTAAAGGAAAGGAATCTCAATTATTTAGTGATGCTTCTTGATACCATGGGCATGACTTGTTGATTTGGATCTTGGATCAGTTTGAAAGTTGTTGTGTTGATGTCACTTTGGTGTCTTTGAGTTTTATTGGTTTCTTTGGTTTTTGCTTGTACTCTAATATGGTTATTTTTTTTTTATGTTTTGAGTTTTATTTCTTACTCATGCATCATATAGATGTTTTTTTGGTTATTGTATTGTGGTTTGGATGTTTATATTTCAAAGGGAAAATCATCCCCCAAATGTTCTTGAGGCTCTTTGAATCTATTTCCAGCCTTTGGCATCTTGGGTATCTGACCTAAGGCCAATAACACCCACCGCCTCTTCCCAAGCTAATGGGCGAGGGGTGAGATGTTACATCACCGATGCCCAATTTTTTTGGTTAGAATCAACAGATAAATCTGAAGAAATAGAAAAACAAACCCAATAATTCCATAGATAGAATCATGCATATTTAATCTATAATTAATTTAAATAAGGATTACCCTGTCCATAATAATCTTCCTCAATAAAAATCCTATCATTTATTTTGTTGTGTTGTTACTGTGATATAAAACCCAAGAAAATATTCCTCTAGATTTATTGAAATGTTCTACACAAATCTATAAATGATGTTCTTAATATTTTGGGTGCTAGCATATAAGGATCAGGTGATTCACACCATTTTTCATCGATCACAACAATATTTTCTTATTCTCTCTCTATGTTATTATGAGAGGGAGGGGAAAATATATCTATAGGGATTAATATAATTCTAGAGTGTGTCACCATTGTGTCTACACATCCTTAAATGAAAAATGATATATTTAGGAATATATAAGTAGGGTTAAATAAGGATAAATGCACAATGACTCATATTGTTTTATTTATTGTAAGTTATTACCCATGTCAAATATAATAATAATATTATTAATATATCTCATGAAATGTTTTTATTATAATACCATTTATTAAATAAATAAATTAAAATTTATTTAAATGATATTAAATAAAATATATCATTTTTATCATATCATTAAACTTGTTCCATATCCTCATATAAAATAGCATATTCTCTAAACTTACGAATAAATATTATTTTTAATATTCATGTAACTTTAATAAATATTAATTTAACTACATTCACTAAATTAGTGAATAAAACATATTTATTTATTAAATAGTGAATGGTTAAACAAGATATAAAATTCAAATCCCATATTCTAAAATTGAATATCTTATGATTGAATTTATATGATCAACTATTACTTGAATAAATATCATTCTAGTGGTTGGGAATAAATTTATTCTCAAGCATAAATTCAATAGAATTTAATGAGATTCTAGATAAACTATATATATAACCCTATAGTATTATTTCTTTGATGGAAATATGTGAACTTACCTAAAGTCCAAGATCAGTTTCAAACAACAAATCAAACCTGTTGTCTCAGTAAAAGAAATATATGGCATTATAAGAGGGGGGGGGATTGTAGTAAAAAAATGAACTATAATTTTTTCATTCCACTCATTTTTCAGTTTAATAGAAAATGTATGTTCTGATCAAATTAGAGTACAAAAGTTAAACACAGTGAAAAATGAACCTATTATAAATTAACCATGTTCTGATAAAAGTAACAATTCAATAAAAATTTAAATGACATGACAATGTAAAAAAAATCCCTAGGGTTCTATATAACAATCCAAAATTCCTAAAGGATATTATCACCAATCTAAATCCAATTTATAGGAAGACTTTCCTTTTATCCAAAGACGAAACAGGATATGTAGATTTGATCCTAGATATCATAGTTCCACACCTAAAACTTCCTTTACTGTAGACCTGTCATAAGGCATCATTTTCCAAGCTTGTAACTTCTTCAAATTTAAGCCTTATAGTAGAAATAGGTAGCTCTAACCCCAGGATTTTCTTCAATATCACAATTGGTAGAAATTACACACAAGGAATTTATCAAACATTAAGGTTCATACAATATAACCTAGAACTAGAGAAGCTTGTCGATCATGAATGATTAGACTGCGTAGGTTCCAAGACCAAAACCTCCTCGATCACTAGGTTTATAAAAAGAACAATTAAAATTGAAAAAGATAAGATAATTATAATACAAACATCACAAGATAATAAATCTTATCCAAAATCACTGAAATAAATATTACAATCGGAAGTTATCAAGCATCAAGGTGATTAAAACTTCAAAAATAACTGTATAAAAACTCAATGTATTGTAGATTCATAAGATTTAAACCCCTTTTATTCCATGAATCCCTATAGTGAATACATATATGACATTGTAACAAACTTTAATGGTCATATTCTAAGATCTTCAGGTATGGTTTCAACTAAATCAGACACAAAACTTCATCTTTTGATGAATGTAGCTTTAGTATCTATAATACAATGTGCATACCATCACATCACTCTAATTTTTGTTGAATATATCTTAGTGTAACTTCTTAAAGTATTAGTAGATTAATGTGTATTCAATTAAATGGATGTTAAAGCATTAGAAATTAAGTATACACAATACAAACTCAAACAAAAAACTTCAAGTTAAATCAACTTTATACTAAGTGTATTTTGGTTTTCAAAAAAAAGAGGATATATATAGCAGCCTTATACTTTTACACATATTATTACATGATTTTAAGCATAATTAACCATCAAATATAAACCAATGATCATAAAGTCTAATTTCTTTGGAATATTAGGCACATAAAAATGAAAACATGGAATTATAATAAAAAATATTTATATTATTCATCCATAAAGATATTATAACTTCCTTTGAGCTCTTACATATGAATAGGATAACCTGGGGAATATATAGACAAAAAGGATGATGTAAAAATCCCATTAAGGGAATAATCATAGAAATAAAGCATAACACATAGGGTCAAAGGTATAACATGATGACATAAAAAGGCATGTAACATGAATAAACATATGGAGGCATAACATATAGAGCATGGGATCATGTAATCATGGAAACATAGGAACATGGAAGTAATATATAACATGAAATAAACATTATTCAAGGCTAACTATGAATACTATATCACATGGTGGACAAAGTCCCATAAAGGAATCGAGTTTACTCCCTGTCCCAATATGACGTCTCATGAGACTAAAAATTACCCAATTAATTGGAGTGATATTTGGGTTCACCCATAATAACATGTTCATGCATATGTTTTCCACATGAATAATCAAATATAAATATAAGGGTTACCCATGGAAAGAAATGGATATCGTAATCATGTCATATAGCATAACAAATGGGCGTATCATAAAAGTGTCCATAAAAGAATGGATTTAAATCATACATAGACATTAATAAGGTAAAATAGGGATATATCATGATAAATTATGTCTAACTGAATTAAAAACATGTAAAAAGAGTGTTTAAGAAACTTTAGGAATGTGCCACTTTAGTATGATTTAAGGGAAAATATTAAAGAGAATTTCAAGAGGACAAAGGAATAATTTTTGCATAAAACCAAAAATGAAATAAGGTAGTTTTTCATGATAAAAAAAATTATTTTATAAAAATAATGGTGTATTAAAATAGATTATGTATTGTACTTGAAAATGGGTAAGAAATTGGGAAGTTCCCTTTAATCGGGTTTGCTTATCGAGAGGAATTGAGAAGGGGACCTTATAAAACATGTATTTCCTGTAAATGAAAGAAGAATTGAGATAGGTAGATATGTTTTGAACATAAAATAATCATGTATTATGAGTACATAAAAATAATTAAGAATTAAATTTGGGTAAATAGAGAGAGAGCGTAACCTGAATGAAAAATGAAGGTTTAGAGAGAATCCATTACCTTTTGTACGAAAGTGTTATGCACTTGTAATTAATGTCATGAATAGTCAAATTAAATCCATTAATTAATTAATTCATAACCCCTTATACATGTATTAAATTTATTATAATTTTTTAAGTTATTTTATGGCTATTTTGATGAGTTATAGAGTTCAATTTCATCGTTCCAGGAGTGTTCAATTTCTTGGTTTTCATGATCGGTTCACTTGTATACAAGTATAGAAGTTCATGTAAAATGGGAATAATTATCCAAAATTTAAATTACATGTTATTAATGAACTTATATAATTTTATATGGTATTATATCATTTGGTTATATTGTATGAGGATGATTCATTAGATAAAATGTTAATGAAAATGATTTAATTTATTTTGGCAGTTTTTACGACCATCATGAAATTATATCATTTTATTTAATATCACATTTATATATTGGTTAAAAAACATTAAAAAACATATAATATGTATAATAAAATATTATTTAACCATAATAATGGTTTTATGACCAGACTTGAAGGTGTTAAAGTAAAATGAAAATGCATTATCCACGATGACAGTAAATCAACACATCACGGAAGATGTTTTCATTTTTAGAATAAAAGTAATAGGATAAGGGGTTTGAGGATGGATATTGAATTTAAATAATAAAATTACAGTATATATCATTAATTTTTGGATAGATTTTGTAATAATAGGATAATAAAATAAAATAAATTAAAAGAAATTAAAAGAGAATGAAAGAGGATTTTACCTCTTGAATTTCTTCTCCTTGAGAACCTCCTTAAGGCACTTGGGTTTGATTTTTTTGTTGAGACCAGAAGCTTATAGACATGGGGAATAGGATTGGGAATAGTATTGGGAATAATTTGGACAAGTTTAAAGGCTTTTTAGGTGTGAGGATAAGTGGTGGTATTTATAGGAGAGGAGAGGGGTGTTTCACTACTATAAATACGGGCATTAATAGCACTAAAAACATGCTTTAACAGTGCTAAAAAAGCACTGTAAATATCGGCGCTGATAAAGGGGGTACCCCTTTATCAATGCTTAGTAAGCTCTAATAAAGGGTTACTTTATCAGCGCTAAAAAAGCACTGATAAAACAACCCTTTATCAGCACTAAAAAAGCATGAATAAAGGTAGACTTTATCAGCGCTAAGAGAGTGCTGATAAAACAAACCTTTATCAGCACTAAAAGAGCGCTGATAAATGATTGTTTTATCAGCGCTCCTTTATCACTGATAAACTTATCTTTTATCAGCACTAAAAGAGCGCTGATAAATGACCTCTCTGCTGATACGATAAATGTAACACCCGAGACTTTTATGAGAAATATTTTGTTTTTATGTTATATAAATCATCAAAGGAATATTTCACTACACACAACACTAGCTTGGATTGCTTTACACGCAACCGTGACCTTCCTCGATAGCTTGCGCCGTACGCAATACCAAGTTTCACTAAACAACGATATGCTATTAAAATATTATTAAAATTAGCCGTTATGAATAGTAATAACCACTTTTTGAAATTTTATAAATTTTATTTTTCAAAATGGACTTCATTTTTGGATTCAGAGTATCGAATTTAGCCTAAGGTGAAATTTTGGTACTTTTCGGATAACTTTCATATTATGATGAATAGTGAAAATTACTAAATTTTAATTAAAAACAAATTTTTTAATCGAAATAATTAATAGTGATAAATTACTAATTTGAGTGGTTTTAAAGTATATTTAGAATATATTTTTACAATTTAATACAATGTTGGTCATTGGATTTAATTTCACATTTAAACCAGTTATAAACAAGTGTCAATCTTTTGATAGTTATTATCTCTTAAAAACACGCCATTTGTTTTGACGACGGGAATTAATTTTTAAATTAGTTAATGTAACTGATATGTTTTGAATTTGGTATAATAGACATCATTTTTTAGTTCATAATATCAAATATAGCTTAGGCCTAATTTTTGGTATTTTTCTGGAAACTTTCATTTTTTGATGAATAGTGAAACCACTAAGTGGTAGTAAAAAAAATGAATTTTTCATAAAACTTAATTTTACCGCTTCTGTGAGTGGAATTTCAAAAATCCGAGAGACACGGTTGATGTCAGTAAGTAAAATGTGGTTCAATGAGATGAAAATAATTTTTGGTGAATAGTAACTTTTTACTTTTTTTTACCACAGTTAAAAGTAAATAGGGTAATTAAGGGTAAAAATGAAATTATTATTACCCTAAAACATGTACTAATTCTATTGGATAAGTGTAATTCGAACAAAAATAACCTTATGAATAAAATATGACCATTTAGGCCCACTTGGATTAGATTAGGACATTTATTATTAATTTATTTAAAGAAGGGTTAAAATAGTTAAAATCAAAGTTTAATAAGTAAATCATTTTTAATATGGGGTTATACATAAAGATAAATTCGACTATAAATATTCATTATAAAGCTAAAAAAATTTCCTACATAATTATATTTTATTTATAATTTTTAGATATTAAATAAATTAATTTATTTATTACACAATGATGATACAGTAATTACCTTAATAGTGAAAAATTATAATAATTGATATTATAAATACCCAAATAAATATAATTTGAGACTTTTTATGAATTACACTAATTTTATAGGTTAATATGACATGTTAGTATTGATTTAATTAACTTTTTTCGAACTAATCATTCTGTTATAATTTTCACAAAAATAAATTTCTAAATAGTGTCAAAATTGACATAAAATAGTTTTTAAAAAAAATATTATATTATTAATTGTTATTTTATTCCTAAAAATCTAAGGTTCGGCCAAATGACTTAGATAAGGTTATATATATTAATAATAAACAACTTGGGGTTCGTTTAGCTTCTTATAGTAAGTTTATTAACCTTATAGTGTAAGAACACAAGAAGACACAGTAAAAGTAAAATTATTTAACTTAATGTTAAATCTAAATGATAAGGTTAAAATAGGAACATAAACTTGTCTAAATTCTATTGGATGAGATGATTTCGACCCATACCCACATTAGCTTCGAAATAAATCAATTTGGATCTATTTAAAACCGAACTTGACTTTATAATAAAATAATATTTTTAGTTATTCCAAAGGTGCCCCTCTCCTCCCTTATAAAAGGGAACCCCTCCCTCTCTTCCTCACAACACTTTGAGCCTTAAAGCTCGTCCAAACTCTGAAAAATTCTCTTCTACACTTCCCTAGAAACATCCTAGAGGTTCTGGTATTCTTCAAATACCTATTTTAGTGCCCTAAAAGGAGGTCTCAAAGAAGCACTTCAAAGAAGAGGTAATGTCCGTTACCGATTCTTTCATCTTTATTTCTTCTTCCACTTATTCTTATTTAGTTGTTTCATTATGAAGTAATAACATCAGTATCACTCATATACTAATATGTTATTATAAGTATGAAACAAACCTATTTCACCAACTATCCATCCTACAGAAAATGAAATCACCACGCGTGCGTACGTACGGAATACCATCTCCACGCCGTGGTGTAATCTATTTTCCACCACCACCTTACTTGGATGGGTATAATGGTGTAAATAATAACTATATATGATTATTTTAAAGTGATATTGATTCTGTAATAGTATACATACACTCCAATAAAATTCCACGATCATGGGAACGATATCATCGCTCGTGCGTACGTACGGAATACCGTCTCCACGACGCGATGAGATTCATTCTCAATGATTAACCATTCACGAATGATTATAAAGTATATATAATAAGTAATCATGAAATATATGAAATAATAATGATACTGGATTTATGTGTATATATATGTATGTCATCTACTTAATTCCATTCAACTCAATAAGGAAACGAAAACAGCGTTCATGCGTACGTACGGCCTACCGTCTCCATGAACGGTGTATTTCTTTCCATTTACTGATTTATTATATATATGTATATTATGAATATGTATTATATATAAATCATGTTTTATATTCTGAAATTATGTAATCATGATCTAAGTAATCATATGAATAATTACAAGTCAAAACACGGACGACAAATGAAACGATTTTACCCAAAACGCTCTTTAACATGGAATTTACAAAACAACAGGTAATATAAAGTCATAAGTGAACCATATATGATATCATAACAATGATTATGATTCTGGAATAAGTCAATTACATTATTTAAATCATTATATAGGATGTTCGGACACTTACGAAGCAAATCGAACCTAAGGTAAGGGAAAATATCACAATCTCATTTTTATCCGAGATTGTTTATACTTTGGTATTTATTGGGGTGTATTTTATTATCCAAATCTATGTTTCCTCAATATTTAATATTATTTCCATCCACCTACAATTGTTTAAATCCTATTTTACCCTTCGGTGAGTTTTTAGTAAAAGATATTAAAGGAATCTTTTGTCATTTTTCGTACGAGGTACTTTTTGACTTTTTCGACAAAAGTACGAGAAGAATGTTTTTTTATACGGTATGAATGGATTTTTAAAACATTATTTCCAAGAAGATTCCTTTACAAGTTTTCAATTTTATTTTTAATCAACTTCTTTTAGTTTAAAATTGTATGACATGTTAAGAAAGGAAAATGTTTTTGAAGTAGAAAGGATATTTTCCTCAAGAATAGAGTTCAAGTGTTTTATCAAAATTATTTTCCATATAAGATAATATAGGGTTCTGTTTATATCCCTCTTATTACATTGATTTGATTATGTTGTGATGGAATTATTTTTATAAATTCCTTTATCTTATATGAATTGTTTTATGATGTCACGATGTTTAAGATTCCCATTTTTACTACATGGGTTATGCAATGATGTATGATTTATGATTTTGTGGAACACATAAGAATGGTATCATTATGAGATGGGTGTGACCTATATCTCCCTCCAATGCATTGGGTAAAGATTTTATATCTCAGGAGATAGACATGGCTGGAACGGTAGGTTATACCGGTTCAGTGAAACAGGACTGAAACGAGGAGTGAACTCGGTTCAGAAATGGACTTTGTCCACTAAGATAGTCTTGGCAATGATTCTTGACTAATAAGAAATGGTTCTCTATGATTATGTGTGTATTCCAAAAAGTTTCATGTTTTATGTTATGATTATTGGGATTACATTTCACTACTATGATTTATTCCATGTTATGATATTATGATCTTTTTTGCAGGTTAAGATTTCCAAAATATTATATTCTTATGAATATGATGTGATTGATATATTTTTTGTTTACCCTTACTGAGCATTTGAGCTCACCCTTTTATGTTTTCTTTTCCCCAGGATATAAAGAAAGGATTTAGATTTAAAAAAAAAGAAGATCTTTATGGGAGATGTTGAAGATCTTTCACCACGTTTAGAAGATTATATTCCGAGTTTCCAAAGACACTAAACTATTACGGTCCTTGTGTGTGTGTTTTTGTTATGTACTAAGTATTCCGCAAAAGTAATGTAATGTCTATGTACGTCAAGCTTTGGGTCTCTACAGTTGGTATCAGAGGAAAGGTATAGTCAACCTTTGGAAACTAGGATGTGAAAGCCTTAGTAAGAACCCTAAGGATATAGTCTAAGCATAGAACACAATCTTAGTGTTTTAGAAATGGCAATGAATAACCTAGGATAAGACCTTAAGTGTGAAATTTTATTCTTGATTATGTGGTTTTCCTATTATAATTAGTGTTGCTCACACTATTCTTCTTGGTTTTAGTCAATGGCTGGAACCCGAAGGAACCGTGTTAATGCGGAATGCGACGGGCAATGAAATGATTGTCCCCCTGAGCAACCAAACGTTATGGGAGCTGGAATGCAAAATCTTGTAGCTATGATCACACAACTTTCTCAAGCTATGAATCATGCAGGACTTCCAAACGAGCAAATGAAGGAGAAACATTCTGTTGAATCCTTCATGAGGTAGCGTCCACCTTCTTTCAGTGGGTCTACTGATCCATTAGTTGCTGAACAATGGATTAGTACTACTGAAAAGATATTTTCAGTTCTTCAATGTTCTGAACATGATAAAGTCATCCTAGCAGTGTATCATTTGGAAGGAGATGCTGATCAATGGTGGAATCTTATTAAGAATACGAGGCAAAGGGATGAAATTGATTCCATGGAATGGGACGAGTTCAAGAACTTATTTTTCAATAAGTACTTCCCTTGTATTCTCCGAACAAAGATGGAGAAAGAGTTTCTTGAACTAAAGCAAAAGGATGATGAATCTGTTGGTACCTATGAAGCAAATTTTACAAGACTTGCAAGGTATGATTCTGGTATTATTATCCAACCTGAGAGTAAGATCGATCGATTCTTTAGTGGCTTAAAACCAAGTCTTCGAAGGGCGTTAGCCATAAGGGACTTCAATAGCTATGAGGAAATCGTTCGATGTGCTCTCAAAGTCGAGATGGAGATTGGAGTAACCCATCAGTCATATGGGTTTGATAAGAAGAGGAAAATGGAATTCAAAGGAAAATCTAAAGAGCACATTGAAAAGAAGATGAGCTTTCCCTTATGCTCAAAGTGTGGAAAGAAACATGGAGGGAGTTGTCTTAAAGGGACAAGTAAATGTTTCAAATGTGGAAAGGAAGGTCATCGGGCATTTGAATGTCGCGATGATGGGAAGAAGATGTCTAATGATGCAAACAAAGGAAGGGATACACAGAATGAACCTACTACACTTCAATGTTTCAAGTGCAAGGAGATGGGGAATTATTCCAATAAATGCCCAAATCCAAGGGTTGATGATGATGGTCGACGTCAACAAACTCTTAAGGCTAAAGACAAAGGAAAGTCACATGCAATTTCTATCAGCGATGTGGAGTACGATAACGATGTGGTGAAAGGTACACTTACCATCTAATCTAAAGTATAAAATGTTTTATTTGATTCTGGATCCACCCACTCTTTTATTTCTGAAGAATTTTCTAAGGGTATCACCGTATTACCTCAACAATTAGATGTTGAGTTAGCTGTGACAACACCTAATGGCACAACAGTCGCATCAGAAGTTTATAATTCTTCTCCGATTGAAGTTTGTGGGAAAGTGCTTCCTGCAAATCTTGTGATCCTTCCTATAATGGAATTTGATGTGATTCTTGGCATGGATTGGCTTTCTTTATATGGAGCTCATATCAATTGACAAAGAAGGAAAGTCACATTTCATATTCCAGATCAATCTATGATCGTCTATCGATGCAAGGATGAACATAACCTTCCAGTGGAAATTTCTTCCATCTTATGGGTCTTGATTCCACTAAATGAAGGTTATTTATCTCAAATGGTTGGTGAGAAACTCACGATTAATAATATGCCCATTGTACGGGAGTTTGATGATGTCTTTACAGAGGAATTACCGGGTCTTCCACCAAATCGTGAAGTTGAGTTTTCAATAGAACTCGTACCGGGTGCTTTGCCTATTTCAAAGACACCTTATAGAATGACCCCAATTGAGTTGCAGGAATTGAAGAAGCAACTCCAAGAGAATATTGATAAGGGATTCATATGCCCTAGTGCGCCACCTTGGGGAGCACTAGTTCTATTTGTTAAGAAGAAAGATGGATCAATGAGACTCTGCATTGATTATCGAGAACTTAACAAGATCACTATCAAGAACAAATATCCTCTCCCACGCATTGATGACTTATTTGACCAACTACGAGGAGCTCAATACTTTTCCAAGATTGATCTTCATTCAGGGTATCACCAATTAATGGTCAAAAGGGAGTATATACCAAAGACAGCTTTCCGTACAAGGTATGGACACTATGAATTTATAGTGATGCCATTTGGTCTTACTAATACCCCTGCTATCTTCATGGATCTGATGAATAGAGTCTTTAGAGACTATCTTGATCAATTTGTGGTAGTCTTTATAGATGATATTCTTGTCTATTCAAAGAGCAAGGAAGAACATGAAGATCACTTGAGAATTATATTGAAGACCCTGAGAAAGGAGAAGCTTTATGCCAAATTTACCAAGTGTGAATTTTGGCTTAAAAAAGTTGCATTTTTGGGTCACATAATCTCAAAAGAGGGGATATATGTGGATCCAGAAAAAACAGAGGTTATTGAAAGATGGTCGAGACCAACAACAGTAACTGAGATCTGAAGTTTTCTTGGTTTGGCCGGATATTATCGACGTTTTGTGAAAGATTTTTCATGATTATCTAATCCACTCACCAAGTTGACTCGAAAAGGAGTTAAGTTTGTTTGGACTGAGGAATGTGAAGAAAATTTCAAGGATTTGAAAAGAAGGTTATCCAGTGCACCTGTGCTCACACTGCCTTGTAGTGGAGAAAGGTTTGTGATCTATAGTGATGCATCCAAGAAGGGATTGGGGTGTGTTCTTATGCAAAATGATATGGTGATAGCTTATGCCTCACAACAGTTGAAAATCCATGAGCATAATTACCCAACTCATGATTTGGAGTTAGCTGCGGTAATCTTTGCATTAAATATTTGGAGGCATTATCTTTATGGTGAAATGTGTGATATTTATACTGATCATAAAAGTTTAAAGTATATTTTCACACAAAAGGAGCTGAATATGCGTCAAAGAAGATGGCTGGAGCTGATTAAGGATTATGACTGCTCAATCCATTACCACCCTGGGAAAGCAAACAAGGTGGCAGATGCATTAAGTCGACAAGACCATGCCAGTTTATCCATGATGAGGATCACAAAAGATCCAATATTTATGGATTTACAAAGGATAGATCTTGGAATTATAATGGAAGGGGGAAAATCGTATCTTTCTCAAATGAATGTTCAACCATCTATACATGTGAAGATTAAAGAGGCACAGAAAGAAGATGTCGAGTTACAAAAGAAGGTGAGAAATGTTCCTGAATTCAACCTTGATTGTGATGGGATAATAAAGTTCAGGAATCGGGTTTGTGTTCCTCCCATCCTGGAATTAAAGAAGGAGCTGCTGGATGAGGCTCATAGTTCTTGATTCTCTATTCATCCTAGAAGAACGAAGATGTATAGGGACCTGAAAGAGTACTTCTGGTGGGATGGCATGAAAAGAGATGTTGCTGAATATGTCTCTCGATGCTTGGTTTGTCAGCAAGTTAAAGCTGAGAGACAGAAGTCTAAGGGGATGTTACAACCATTAACCATACCCGAATGGAAATTGGAAAACATCACTATGGACTTTGTCACAGGACTTCCTAAAACATCCAAAGGAAATAATGCTATCTGGGTCATAGTTGATCGTCTTCCCAAGTCTGCACACTTCATTGCTATTAGAGAGGATTTCTCTCTGGATCAGCTTTCCAGGATATATGTAAAGGAAGTGGTAAGATTGCATGGAGTACCACTTTCTATTATATCTGATCGGGATCCGAGATTTACCTCGAAGTTCTGGCGAAGTCTTCAGCATACTCTGGATACAGAGTTGAGTTTCAGCACTGCTTATCATCCTCAGACAGACAGTCAGTCTGAGAGAACAATTCAAACCCTAGAAGATATGTTGAGAGCTTGCTCTATGGATTTCAAAGGTGGTTGGGATCAACACCTACCTTTGGTGGAATTTTCTTATAATAATAGCTTTCACTCCAGTATTCAGATGGATCCTTATGAATCTCTCTATGGAAAGAAATGCAGGACTCCAACTTGCTGGGATGAAGTTGGGGAAAGAAAGCTATTAGGACCTGATCTCATTGATAAAATGGCAGAAAATGTCAGATCTATTCAACAACACATAAGAGCAGCTCAGAGTCGACAGAAGAGTTATGCCGACAACTGAAGAAAAGACCTAGAGTTTGAATTGGGTGATAAAGTGTTCTTACGAATATATCCCTGGAAGAGGGTCATGAGATTTGGAAAGAAGGGGAAGTTGAGCCCTAGATATATCAGTCCTTTCAAAATACTGGATCGTGTTGGGAAGGTAGCTTACCGATTGGCGCTTCCACCGAATCTCTCTCAAGTTCACGATGTGTTCCATGTATCTCTCCTGAGAAAGTATATACCTGATCCTTCACATGTACTTAGCTCAGAAGTTGTACCGCTGGAGCAAGATCTTTCTTATGAAGAACATCCGATAGAGATTCTGGATCGTAGCGAAAAAGTCCTACGAAGAAAGACCACTCGATTGGTGAAAGTTTTATGGAGGAACCACCAATTAGAAGAATCTACATGGGAGCTTGAGGATATGATGAGGGAGAGGTATCCTCATCTGTTTGTTACAAAGTGACAAATTTCGAGGGCGAAATTCATTTTAAGGGGGGTAGAATGTAACACCCGAGAATTTTATGAGAAATATTTTGTTTTTATGTTATATAAATCATAAAAGGAATCTTTCACTACACACAACACTATCTTGGCTTGCTTTACACGCAACCACGACCTTCCTCGATAGCTTGCACCGTTCGCAATACCGAGTTTCACTAAACAACGATATGCTATTAAAATATTATTAAAACTAGCTGTTATGAATAGTAATAACCACTTTTTGAAATTTTATAAATTTTATTTTTCAAAATGAACTTCATTTTTGGATTCGGAGTATCTAATTTAGTCTAAGGTGAAATTTTGGTACTTTTCGGATAACTTTCATATTCTGATGAATAGTGAAAATTACTAAATTTTAATTAAAAACAACTTTTTACTCGAAATAATTAATAGTGATAAATTACTAATTTGAGTGGTTTTAAAGTATATTTAGAATATATTTTTAAAATTTAATACAATGTCGGTCATTGGATGTAATTTCACATTTAAACCAGTTATAAACAAGTGTCAATCTTTTGATAGTTATTATCTCTTAAAAACACGCCATTTGTTTTGATGATGGGAATTAATTTTTAAATTAGTTAATGTAACTGATATGTTTTGAATTTGGTAAAATAGACATCATTTTTGAGTTCATAATATCAAATATATCTTAGGCCTAATTTTTGGTATTTTTCTGGAAACTTTCATTTTTTTATGAATAGTGAAACCACTAAGTGGTAGTAAAAAAAATGAATTTTTCATAAAACTTAATTTTACCGCTTCTGTGAGTGGAATTTCAAAAATTCGAGAGACACTGTTGATATCAGTAAGTAAAATGTGGTTCAATGAGATGAAAATAATTTTTGGTGAATAGTAACTTTTTACTTTTTTTTACCATGGTTAAAAGTAAATAGGGTAATTAAGGGTAAAAATGAAATTATTATTACCCTAACACATGTCCTAATTCTATTGGATAAGTTTAATTCGACCAAAAATAACCTTAGGAATAAAATATGACCATTTAGGCCCACTTGGATTAGATTAGGACATTTTATTATTAATTTATTTAAAGAAGGGTTAAAATAGTTAAAATCAAAGTTTAATAAGTAAATCATTTTTAATATGGGGTTATACATAAGATAAATTCAACTATAAATATTCATTAGAAATCTAAACAAATTTCATACATAATGATATTTTATTTATAATTTTTAGACATTAAATAAATTAATTTATTTATGACACAATGATGATACAGTAATTACCATAATAGTGAAAAATTATAATAATTGATATTATAAATACCCAAATAAATATACTTTGAGAATTTTTATGAATTCCACTAATTTTATAGGTTAATATGACATGTTATTATTTATTTAATTAACTTTTTTTGAACTAATAATTCTGTTATGATTTTCACAAAAATCAATTACTAAATAGTGTCAAAATTGACATAAAATAGTTTTTAAAACAAATATTATATTATTAATTGTTATTTTATTCATAAAAATCTAAGGTTCGGCCAAATGACTTATATAATGTTATATATATTAATAATAAACAACTTGGGGTTCGTTTGGTTTCTTATAGTAAGTTTATTAACCTTATAGTGTAAGAACACAAGAAGACATGGTAAAAGTAAAATTATTTAACTTAATGTTAAATCTAAATGATAAGGTTAAAATAGGAACCTAAACTTGTCTAAATTCTATTGGATGAGAGGATTTAGACCCATCCCCACCTTATCTTTGAAATAAATCAATTTGGAGCTATTTAAAACCGAACTTGACTTTATAATAAAATAATATTTTTAGTTATTCTAAAGGTGCTCCTCTCCTCCCTTATAAAAGGGCACCCCCTCCCTCTCTTCCTCACACCACTTTGAGCCTCAAAGCTTGGAAAAACTCTGCCAAATTCTCTTCTACACTTCCCTAGAAACATCCTAGAGGTTCTTTTCTTCTTCAAAGACCTATTTTAGTGCCCTAAAAGGAGGTCTTAAAGAAGCACTTCAAAGAAGAGGTAATGTCCGTTACCGATTCTTTCATCTTTATTTATTCTTCCAATTATTCTTATTTAGTTGTTTCATTATGAAGTAATAACATCAGTATAACTCATATACTGATATGTTATTATAATTATGAAACAACCCTATTTCACCATCTATCCATCCTACAGAAAATGAAATCGCTGCGCGTGCGTACGTACGGAATACCGTCTCCACGCCGTGGTGTAATCTATTTTCCACCACCACCTTACTTGGATGGGTATAATGGTGTAAATAATAACTATATATGATTATTGTAAAGTGATATTGATTCTGTAATAGTATACATACACTCCAATAAAATTCCACGATCATGGGAATGATATCATCGCTCGTGCGTATGTACGGAATACCGTCTCCGCGATGCGATGAGATTCATTCTCAATGATTAACCATTCATGAATGATTATAAAGTATATATAATAAGTAATCATGAAATATATGAAATAATAATGATACTGGATTTATGTGTATATATATGTATGTCATCTACTTAATTCCATTCAACTCAATAAGGAAACGAAAACAGCGTTCATGCGTACGTACGGCCTACCGTCTCCATGAACGGTGTATTTCTTTCCATTTACTGATTTATTATATATATGTATATTATGAATATATATTATATATAAATCATGTTTTATATTCTGAAATTATGTAATCATGATCTAAGTAATCATATGAATAATTACAAGTCAAAACACGGACGACAAATGAAACGATTTTACCCAAAACGCTCTTTAACATGGAATTTACAAAAGAACGGGTAATATAAAGTCATAAGTGAACCATATATGATATCATAACAATGAGTATGATTCTAGAATAATTAAATGACATTATTTAAATCATTATACAGGAGGTTCGGACACTTACGAAGAAAATCGGACCTAAGGTAAGGGAAAATATCACAATCTCATTTTTATCCGAGATTGTTTATACTTTGGTATTTATTGGGGTGTATTTTATCATCCAAATCTATGTTTCCTAAATATTTAATATTATTTCCATCCACCTAAAATTGTTTAAATCCTATTTTACCCTTCGGTGAGTTTTTAGTAAAAGATATGAAATGAATCTTTTATTGTTTTTCGTACGAGATACTTTTTGACTTTTCCGACAAAAGTACGAGAAGAATGTTTTTTTATACGGAATGAATGGATTTTTAAAACATTATTTCCAAGAATCTTCCTTTACAAGTTTTCAAGTTTATTTTTAATCAGCTTCTTTTAGTTTAAAATTTTATTACATGTTAAGAAAGGAAAATGTTTTTGAAGTAGAAAGGATATTTTCCTCAAGAATAGAGTTCAAGTGTTTTATCAAAATTATTTTCCATCTAAGATAATATAGGGTTATGTTTCTATCCCTATTATTACATTGATTTGATTATGTTGTGATGGAATTATTTTTATGAATTCCTTTATCTTATATGAATTGTTTTATGATGTCACGATGTTTAAGATTCCCATTTTTACTACATGGGTTATGCAATGATGTATGATTTATGATTTTGTGGCACACATAAGAATGGTATCATTATGAGATAGGTGGGACCTATATCTCCCTCCAATGCATTGGGTAAAGATTTTATATCTCATGAGATAGAAATGGCTGGAACGGTAGGTTATACCGGTTCAGTGAAACAGGACTGAAACGAGGAGTGAACTCGGTTCAGAAATGGACTTTGTCCACTAAGATAGTCTTGGCAATGAGTCTTGACTAATAAGAAATGATTCTCTATGATTATGTGTGTATGCCACAAAGTTTCATGTTTTATGTTATGATTACTGGGATTAAATTTCACTACTATGATTTATTCCATGTTATGATATTATGATCTTTTTTGCAGGTTAATATTTCCAAAATGTTATATTCTTATGAATATGATGTGATTGATATATTTTTTGTTTACCCTTACTGAGCATTTGAGCTCACCCTTTTATGTTTTATTTTCCCCAGGATATAAAGAAAGGATTTAGGTTTAAAAAAAAGAAGATCTTTATGGGAGATGTTGAAGATCTTTCACCACGTTTAGAAGATTATATTTCGAGTTTCCAAAGACACTAAAATATTACGGTCCTTGTGTGTGTGTTTTTGTTATGTACTAAGTATTCCGAAAAAGTAATGTAATGTCTATGTACGTCAAGCTTCGGGTCTCTACAATAAATCTGCAGCAGCACACCCGAACACCTGCAAAAAACAACAACATCTCAATAATCCAATTAAAGAAAGTATACCCATACAAAATTAACTCATAAATCATAAGAAAATTAGACCAAGTATACCCATACAACAATTATACCCGTACACCATTAACACATAATTTATAAGTTAATCAAGTACTTAAAGAAATCAATTCAGAATTCAGGGGGTTTGGCGGCTGTTCAAGGGTTTGGGGTGGCTGTCCAAGGGGGGGTTGGGGGTGTCCGGGGGGCTTTCCAATTCAATCCTAAGGCTCCACATGGGTGTGTTTTATCAATACATAAATATTTGGACTTTTCTCTATCCACTATGCATCATGTTTTCAACCTCAAAGAAGTTATAAGGTTTGTACACACACTGAGGTGCACATACTTGGGGGGGGGATGAATATCATTAATAAACCCCCAATATTAAACCTGTAATAGGCTATTGTAAGTTCATGATTAGGAAATATGAAAAACCTAGTTGAGAAAGAACTGGAATAAAACTAATAAAAAAATCATCATTGATCCTCAAATCCATGACCATGATTAAACCCAAATTAATTTTCCAAGTTCTGAAATTTTACCAAGAATTTCACAAAGATCATGTCGACATTATAAAAATATAGTTTGACCAAGTCCTACCCCATCTACATCAATACACATTGATTCTCAAGTATTAAAGCTTGATCAACCATACCTACTTCATCCAATGTTAGGGTTTCTCTGAGTACATCATAGGAACCACACAAAACATATAATATACCATGGTCTCCCCACTATATACATAATTATCATTGACCTACAATATGTGAGTTTTATTTATACTCCATCATGGAAATCCACTTATGGGAGTTTTCTCATCCAGGGAATACCCTCAACAGTATCTCAGACCACCCATATGTGTTCTTCCAATTCCGAGGCATAAGACCTATAAGGATCTCATCCCTATACTAGGGAGTACCCTTATTTAGGGAATAATAATAAGAATCATATATTCTTTACCATATGGGAGTATTATCATCCAAATAATAATCCCTAGAAGCATATCAACCCTCCAATATGGGTGTATTCTCATTTGAGGCATAATCTATATAATCATCTCAGCCCTCCCCTATGGGATTATTTTAATTTAGTGAATATTCTCGATAAGAATCTCATCCCACTCCTATGGTTGTATTCTAATTTGGGGAATAATACCTATATACATCTCATCCCTCCCCTAGGAGAGTATTCTCATTTAAGGAATAAGACCCATAAGCATATCCACCCTCCCAAATGGGAGTATTTTCATCCAGATATAATCCCATAAGTATCATAGACCCAAACACATGATCACCCTAGTATACTAGGCCAAACATGACTTGATATATATGAGTCACCTGATAGATCACATTCCATGATCCCCCATTTAAAAGATCAATGCAATCCGAATGCGTTTGGTCGGATTTCTGTAGGTCAGTTGTTGTTTTCAATTAAAATCTTGTCCATTTTAAACAAAATAGAGACCCTTTGAGTGCTAGGGGCCACACTGTGCCTTGAATTGAGGTGGGGTTGACTCTTAAACGTCACCAAGGACCCTTGGATCGTTCTTATAAAAGATCAATGCAATCCTAATTCGTTTGGTCGGATTTCCATAGGTCAGTTGTTGTTTTCACTTAAAATCGTGTGCATTTTAAACAAAATAGAGACCCTTTGAGTGCTAGAGGCCACACCATGCCTCAGATTGAGGCAAGGTTGACTCATACATGTCAAAAAGGTCCCTTGGATCGTTATTATAAAATATCAATGCAATTCGAATGCGTTTGGTCAGATTTCCGTAGGTCAGTTGTTGTTTTCAATTAAAATCGTGTCCACTTTAAACAAGAGAGAACCTTTGAGTGCTAGCGGCCACACCGTGCCTCAGATTGAGGTGGGGTTGACTCATATATGTCAACAAGGACCCTTTTATCGTTCTTATAAAATATCAATGCAATCCTAATGCGTTTGGTTGGATTTTTGTAGGTTAGTTGTTGTTTTCACTTAAAATCTTGTCCATTTTAAACAAAATAGAGACCATTTGTGTGATAGCGGCCACAACCTGCCTCGGATTGAGGCGGGGTTGACTAGTAAACGTCACCAAGGACCCTTGGATCATTATTATAAAATATCAATTCAATATGAATGCGTTTGATGAGATTTACGTAGGTCAGTTGTTGTTTTCAATTAAAATCGTGTCCATTTTAAACAAAATAGAGACCCTTTGAGTGATAGCGGCCACAACATGCCTCAGATTGAGGCGGGGTTGACTTTTACATGTCACCAAGTACCCTTGGATCGTTCTTATAAAATATCAATGCAATCCGAATGCATTTGGTTAGATTTCCATAGGTCAGTTGTTGTTTTCAATTAAAATCTTGTCCATTTTAAACAAAATAGAGACCCTTTGAGTGATAACGGCCACAAAGTCCCTTGGATTGAGGCAGAGTTGACTCGTACACATTACCAAGGACCCTTGGATCATTATTATAAAAGATCAAGGCAATCCGAATGCGTTTGGTTGGATTTCTATAGGTCAGTTGTTGTTTTCACTTAAAATCTTGTCCATTTTAAACAAAATAGATACCCTTTGAGTGATAGCGGCCACAATGTCCCTCATATTGAGGCGGGGTTGACTCTTACACGTCACCAAGGACCCTTGGATCGTTCTTATAAAATATCAATGCAATACTAATGCGTTTGGTCAGATTTCTGTAGGTCAGTTGTTGTTTTCAATTAAAATCGCGTCCACTTTAAACAAGAGAGACCCTTTGAGTGCTAGCGGCCACACCGTGCCTCAGATTGAGGAGGGGTTGACTTTTACACATCACCAAGGACCCTTGGATCGTTCTTATAAAAGATCAATGAAATATGAATGCGTTTGGTTGGATTTCCGTAGGTCAGTTGTTGTTTTCACTTAAAATCTTGTCCATTTTAAACAAAATAGAGAACCTTTGAGTGATAGCGGCCACACCGTGCCTCGAATTGAGGAATGGTTGACTTTTAAACATCACCAAGGACCCTTGTATCGTTCTTATAAATGATCAATTCAATCCGAATGCGTTTGGTCAGATTTTTGTAGGTCAGTTGTTGTTTTCACTTAAAATCTTGCCCATTTTAAACAAAATAGAGAACCTTTGAGTGATACCGGCCACATCGTGCCTCAGATTGAGGTAGGGTTGACTCATACACATCACTAAGGACCCTTTTATCATTCTTATAAAATATCAATGCAATATGAATGCGTTTGGGTGGATTTCCGTAGGTCAGTTGTTGCTTTCAATTAAAATTGTATCCATTTTAAACAAAATAAAGACCCTTTGAGTTCTAGAGGCCACACCGTGACTCATATTGAGCCATTGTTGACTCTTACACATCACCAAGGAATCTTTCATCGTTCTTATAAAAGATCAAGGCAATCCGAATGCGTTTGGTCGGATTTCCGTAGGTCAATTGTTGTTTTCAATTAAAATCGTGTCCATTTTAAACAAAATAGAGACCCTTTGGGTGATAGCGGCCACACCATACCTCGGATTGAGGCAAGGTTGACTTTTACATGTCACCAAGGATCCTTGGATCGTTCTTATAAAATATAAATGCAATCCGAATGCGTTTGATCAGATTTCCATAGGTCAGTTGTTGTTTTCACTTAAAATCTTGTCCATTTTAAACAAAATAGAGACCCTTTGAGTGATAGAAGCCACAATGTGCCTCGGATTGAGGTAGTGTTGACTCGTACATGTCACCAAGGACCCTTGGATCGTTATTATAAAATATAAATGCAATCTGAATGCATTTGGTTGGATTTCCATAGGTCAGTTGTTGTTTTCAATTAAAATCGTGTCCATTTTAAACAAGAGAGACCCTTTGAGTGATAGCGACCACACCATGCCTTGTATTGAGGAATGTTTGAATCTTACACATCACCAAGGACCCTTGGATCGTTATTATAAAAGATCAATTCAATCCAAATGCGTTTGGTTGGATTTCCGTAGGTCAGTTGTTGTTTTCAATTAAAATAGTGTCCACTTTAAATAAGAGAGACCCTTTGAGTGCTAGAAGCCACACCGTGACTCGGATTGAGGAAAGGTTGAATCTTACACATCACCAAGGACCCTTGGATTGTTCTTATAAAAGATCAATGCAATCCTAATGCGTTTGGTCAGATTTCCGTAGGTCAGTTTTTGTTTTCACTTAAAATCTTGTCCATTTTAAACAAAATAGAGACCCTTTGAGTGATAGCGGCCACATCGTGCCTCGGATTGAGGCAAGGTTGACTCATACACATCACCAAGGACCCTTGTATCATTATTATAAAATATAAATTCAATACTAATGCGTTTGGTCAGATTTATGTAGGTCAGTTGTTGTTTTCAATTAAAATTGTGTCCATTTTAAACAAAATAGAGACCCTTTGAGTGCTAGCGGCCACACCATGCCTCAGATTGAGGCGAGGTTGACTCGTAAACTTCACCAAGGACCCTTGGATAGTTCTTATAAAGAATCAATACAATCCAAATGCGTTTGGTCGGATTTACGTAGGTCAGTTGTTGTTTTCAATTAAAATCTTGTCCATTTTAAACAAAATAGAGACCCTTTGAGTGATAGCGACAACACCATCCCTCGGATTGAGGCAGGGTTGACTATTACACATCACCAAGGACCCTTGGATCGTTCTTATAAAAGATAAAGGAAATCCGAATGCTTTTGGTTGGATTTCTATAGGTCAGTTGTTGTTTTCACTTAAAATCTTGTCCATTTTAAACAAAATAGAGACCCTTTGAGTGATAGCGGCCACACCGTCCCTCGGATTGAGGCAGGGTTGACTCATACACATCACCAAAGACCCTTGGATCGTTCTTATAAAAGATTAATGCAATCCGAATGCATTTGGTCAGATTTCCATAGGCCAGTTGTTGTTTTCACTTAAAATCGTGTCCATTTTAAACAAAATAGAGACCCTTTGAGTGGTTCAGCATTCTTGCATGTTGCTGGTGCATATCATATGTTAAAATGGGAAAATTAATCATTGGAGAAATTCTGTTTTATTTAATAATAATTAAAATTTTCCTATGAACATTTACATACAACAATGTTTCATATTTTGATCCCCTTAACCCCTCTCAAAAATGACCAAAAATTGTACATGTCCCCGAGTCAGATCTTCATTGTATTTGTGTACAATATTCCATAAAGTATGCAGCCCACTCATTTCTGAACACATCTATATCATCTTGTGAGTATGAGGCTTTTCGGCAGTCAGAGTAGTACTGCAAAATAAAAAAATAAAGAATTAATAAATAACTTAAACAAACTAGTAGTTGTTTTTAAAAATACCTCTTTAGGGATGCTAGTTTGCTGATGAAAAATGATCTCTTTCATAAATTTACAAACATAATAACCGCAATCATTATAGTTTGTTTGTTTTGGACACTACAAAAAAATTGATTATTAGGAGAATAAGTAACTTGTGTTGAGATGTGTTTGGATAGTGAAATTTTATTATATGTACCTTGATATTTGTCCAAAAGTAGTACTTAATCGCCTCCTTATGCTTAGCCCATGTCCTCATTCCTTTTTTAGACGATAATGATACACCGCCCTATCATAACAGAATCCTCATTAAAAGATAATATAAATCATATTACTTGATGTTTAGACCTAAAACGTAAGATGTAGTGTCTTACAGATTCAAAAAATCTATCATGTGTGGTCGGTTTGATGGATATCCTTGCTTTGAATCTAGAAAATAAATCTTCGAAGTATCCAAGTTCATCGCAATTAGCAACCAATGTTGCCTAAAACACAAAAGGGAATAATTAATAAAATAAGTGAAAATATAATTGATATGCTTTAATCGTAGAGTATTACCCCTGCATGGTTGGTATTAGGAAAAGTCTGTCATCTGTAATTTTGCGTTCAAATGTTTTCAACAAGCCGTTCACTATTGCATCCCTTTTTGATGGATCTATTTTTGTTAGGTGTGTTGATGTGATATGAGGACTAACCAGTCCAAATCTTGGCTCATGGGAAAATTCCTTCAATTGTTTTTCATAAATGCGTCTTTCAATAATATAAAATGAATTTAGTCATAATTTTCACATTAGATCAGCTTTTGGAAAATCAATTCATGGAAACATACCTCATATATACATTTACAACTATGATGCCTAGACAACCGTTTTCAAGGATTTCATTTACATTTTTAGCAGCAACGAAATCTTGACTTTACTCTCCGTATATATTCTCTTCAAAAACCACTATATGACTATTACCATCTTTTAGCTTCGTATCCACATGAGTCTTCAATGCTAGTAAATGTGGATAGAGAACATGTGGTGTTATTGTGCTTTCAGTAGCTCCTTGGGATCAGTTGGTCGATCCTTTAGATGGTTTTGAGCCGACGTTTGTCACCCCCTTCCCTTTCTCCGTTTATAACAACAATCATTGGTTCAGACCCTTTTTTCATTAATTGTTAAGGGTTTAGCTTGAAAAGAAAAGGAAATAAATACCTCTTTGTCCGCATATACTCTTACAAGTTCTTACGGCCATGCAATGAATTTCCCAATAGCCTTTTCGACCGTATGAATATCATCATCATCAATTGGAATATGTAGCTCTACCTTTGGATCATGAGCTACAGTAATCATCACTTTCAGATGATCTTTCAGAAGTGGTCTATTATGCAGTGTGGCATCTGGGATATTGAACACTATAGCCCTCGCTACAAGGTGATAGGTGGGTGTTGACAGATATAAATCACAATCATTATCACCCTGTAGAAGATGATTACAGAAAAATTATCAGTGTTTGTCTGATTCATATTTCATGGGAACAATTATTAGAATATTGATTACCACGTCTAAGACAGTTCTTTGAGGCGACTGGCTCACCTCAAAGCTGGTGGGGGGTGAGGCGGGATGTTCATGCGGCGGTTGCTCTTGAGTTGTGGCTTCCCTTTGCTTCCCACCCATAAAAGTTGCTAGCAACTCTCCCTGCCATTGCAATTGTTCTTCAAGGGTTGCTATTTTTTCTCTCATTTGTTCCAATTTTTCATCTGTATCATCCATTTTTTTCTTCTTCTCAAAATATACTCGGGGTGTCACCCCAAACCCTTCACCTCTGACACGACTGTATTTTTCTAGCTGCTTCAAAGCCGTCGATAATAGGTCTGTATCAGCTACAGGAGTAGCCGATTCCTGTGACTATCGGATATAGGAAAATAACTAATTATTTTTATGTAATAGAAATTTTAAACAAATTATTTTATCGTCGTGTCATACTTACACATATTTCCCACACTTTCTATGTGTTCTCATCTACTAACTTCCCTTCTTTGTTCACACATGCCTCCTTCCATAGCACATGACATGGGATAGAAGTGCATTTGGTTTTAGACTCATCAATCTACATATAAACATAGAAAAATAATTATGATGTTGTTTATTGGCACCTAACAATATTATTGTAAATTTAAAATACGTACCATTTTCTTTTCTAATGAAGCATACCCCATCCTTGCTTTACGATAGGGGTATGTTGGTTTTGAAGCAGGTTCCTTATTTTCAGTACAGAGTTTCTATTTCATAAATGAAATATTTACAATCAAAGTGATGAATATAGGTATCCTCAAACAACGTATTATCACTCAAAATGTCCCTGAAATTTCTCATCCCCACGACGACCAATAAATGCATCCCATGCTTCTTGGGATATCAGGTGAGCGTAGACAATGGGTGGGTGTGGGTTTATTTTACCTTTAGAATCTTTGAGGTGACATCTTGTTAAAATAGTGCGAAAACCTCGATGAGTCTTTCCTACAAGCCTTAGTACATAATCCTTGTGTGAATCGTCTACTATAAATGTACTCTGCAAGAGATTGAGAAGAGAAAGACATTGTTTCATTATTTTATTTTCTATTAAATTAAAGAAATAAATTCATAATGTTACCGTAATTTCATCCCAGATCACAGCCTTCAGCCTGGACACAACATGGTGCCATGAATCTATGTCAATCGGCACGCGTTGCCGAGTGACAACTCCAATGTAGCTACTAAACATAGCCTTGTTGGGATTCACATGTTGGCCTCGTGCATTCCATCCGACTTCAAATTTGATGCCTTTGCTTTTCGCCTTAATAATTTTGGCTAACACCGTCAAACTACGACGCACCTGTGAAATCTGCGACGCTAGTCCTTCATTCCCGACCATTTCATCGATACCAATATCATCTATATGTTCATCTAGAATGGTATCAATGACATGTGTTGATGGTTATTGGACCTCAACACTAAGAGCAGTAGGATCCGCATCAGCAGGAGCAGCAGGAGGAGCAGCAGCAGCAGGAGCTGGAGCAGCAACAGTAGGAGCCGCAACAGGAGCAACAGCAGCAGCAGCATGAGCTGCAGGAGCAGCAGCAGGAGCAACAACATGAGCTGCAGGAGCAGTAGGAGCAGCAGTAGCCGCAGCAGCAGCTGCTTGAGAGAATTGTTCAGCCTCAAGGTTAGGAGAATCAGAATGTGCAGAAGTCATTATCTGCAAAAGTGGTTGAACAGTTAATTCAGATTACATAAATTCAGTAATGATAAGATAATAACATGAGATAACAAGATCTATATTACAAAAAAAAATATAACCTGTTTACTGAACTCTCTTTATTTTTTTCAAAGGTTGAAGGGATTTGACACCTCTATCGACTATCCAAATCCCTTCATTGTGGTCTCCTCTAACATACAAAACATCATCTGCATTAGGACTGCTCCGAAATGATTGTGACGTACCACTAAAAGAATTATCCTCAACTGAATTTTCATCAGAACCTTCAGTAGTTTTGGACGATAACAGAACAATCGTCCACTTTCGGTTTGCGGGATCTGGAACATAAAAAACTTGTACCGCTTGTGATGCCATTATAAACTGTTCATCTTTGTACCCTTCTTTACTAAAATCAACTTTCACAAATCCCCATTCATCTATTTTAACACCACTATTATTATCAATTCATTTGCATTGAAAAATCGTCAATTGGAATGTCGTATAATCCAACTCCCATATTAGTTTGATAATGCCAAAGTATGACATATTTGCATAAATTGGATTTCTGTCCTTAATACCAGAAACATGCATCGCTTCAGACACTAGTGTAACTCCACTATTTTGCATGGTACTATCTTCATCATGTTCATTTGTATAGAATATATAAATATTAATTACTTAACCACTGTAAGATAATATATACACACTTGATCCAGCGGCTAGACATCGAAGACATTCTGAAATTGAATTCGTATTTTCATCCAACTGCTTAAAAATATGGTCCTTAAACCATCCTATAAACTGGTGATTATGTGTATCTGATAACCATTTTTCAGCCCTAGATGGATTCAACTACCTAAGAATTTATTTGTGAGTTTCAATATATGGAGAAACCTCCCAACTGTTATAAAAAACATAAAGATGAGCCTGCTCCCGATCTGTAATACTGATTGTCACAACTTCTCTTCCAGAAATTCCCTCACCCTCAATGCGTCCATTGTGACGACATTTCGAGAGACCAATGATTTCCACATTATATAGGTATTCAGTACAAAATTCAATGGCTTCCTCAACAATATATCTCTCCACTATACAACCCTTTGGCCGACTTCGATTTTTGACATACTCTTTCAAAATCTTCATATACCGTTCAACAGGATACATCCATCTATAGTGCACAGGACCACAAAGTCGAATCTCTCTCACCAAGTGAATCATCAAATGAACCATCACATCAAATAATGTTGGTGGAAAGAACATTTCTAATTCACATAATATGATGACAATTTATTTTTCCATATCTGGAAATTTCCTTGGGTCTAAAACTTTGCTACATATATCTTTGAAAAAGAAACAAAGTTTGGTTAATGTATGATGAAAATTCTTGGGAAAAATGCAACGTAAAGATATAGGAATTAGATCTTGCATCAAAACATGGAAATCATGTGATTTCAAACCTTTTAACTTCAAATCATTCATTGACACAATGTTCTTGATATTTTATGAGTACCCCTCTGGAACCTTTACATCATTGAAGAAGTTGAAAAACTGATATCTCTCCGCTCTAGAAAGAGTATAAACAACTGGAGGAAGAAACATTCAATTTTCACCCTTCACGGGAGCCAACTCTTCTCGTATTCCCATGTCAACCATGTCCAAACTTACCTTAATTCCATCTTTTGTTTTTCCAGGGGCATTTAGAAACATTCTGATAACACTGTCACATACATTTTTTTCCACATGCATCACATCAAGAAAATGTATGACGTACAAACAATTCCAGTATGGTAATTCAAAAAAAAAACTGATCTCTTTTTCCAACCGATTTTCATAAGGTTTTTTGAAAATGGTTTACCAAAAATAGTGTTCATATCTTTTACTTTCTCAAACAGCTGATCACCTGTTAGTGGAGACGGTGTTGCGCATTTTTCTAAACTTCCATTGAATGATGTCGTCCAAGATCGGTACTTATGCCGACGAGGTAGAAATCTACGATGCCCTAGAAACACATATTTCAATGAATGTTTCAACCTAATTGATTCTGTATCTTCTACTCACATGGGACACCCTTGAGTTCCTTTAATGCTATAGCCTGAAAAATTTCCATAAGTAGGGAAATCATTTATTGTCCCATACAACATCGCTCTCAGCATGAAGTATTCACTTTTATAAGCATCATACAACATTACACCTGAGTCCCACAATAACTTCAAATCCTCGATCAAAGGATCCAGATAAACATCAATATCGTTACTTGGTTGTTTTGGTCCTGATATAAGCATAGATAACATGATGAATTTCCACTTCATGAATAACCAGGGTGGCAAGTTATAATTTACCAACATAACAGGCCATGTACTATGAGTGCTGGATTGAAAACCAAAAGGATTCATTCCATCTGTAGATAACGCAAGATGAAGGTTTCTCGGCTCTTTTACAAATTCAGGATACTCATGATCAATTTTAGTCCATTGAGGAGAGTCGACTGGTTGATGCAATAACCCATCTTTATTTATTTTATATGCATGCCACGACAATTGGATTGCAGTTTCTTTACTTCCATATAGACGTCTAAATCTTGGAATGATTGGAAAGTACCATACAACTTTTGTAGGATTGGATTTATCTTTCTTGTATCGAGAAGCACCACACTTTGGGCATTCTGTAAGTGATTTTTTCTCTTTGCGAAACAATATACAGTCTTTCGGGCAGGCATGTATTCTTTCAAAAATCATTCCCATCGAGCGTAGCATTCGTCTAGCTTCATATGTTCGGCTTGGGAGCTCACTATCTTCCGGGAGCATGTCATTAAAGAGAGCAAGTAGTTCTGTAAAACTGACATCACTCTATCCGTTGCCTGCTTTCAATTTATACAACTTCAGTACAGCTGACAATGTTGTATACTTAGTGCAAGTAGCATACAATGACATCTTTGCTCAACTCTTTAACTTCTCAAACAATTTTGGGTAATCACGAAGTTCATATTTAATTGTCTTTGTCATTTACTCAATACTATATTCATCATCATTGACATATGTAATCACATCCTCCATACAGTCTTCTTCATTATCCATATTTTTATTCATATCTGATGATCCATAAAACACAGTTTTATCCCAGCCAGTAGCTACATTCGCTTTTTCTACATGTTTATTCCAACATTTATAACTCCGATCTATTCCGTGACATATCAAATGTTCTTCCAACTCCTCTGGAGTAAGTAGTCTAGAATAACAACAATGTAAACACGGAAAAAGGATTTGAGAAGGATCCTTTTTGTGATCCTTTGCAAACTTGATGAACTCTTTCACTCCGTTCTCGTACTCTATTGTTAAATGATTAGAATCCATCCAATATTTATTCATCTCCATCCTATTTGAATCTAAAATATTAGTATTTATGGTTCAAGTACACAAAACAAGAATTCCAAATACAGTATAAGAGAACCACTTCCTTATAAAAATGGAGATTAATAGAGCCTAACCATTAGTATTTATTCATATTCATTAAATATAATTACTTTAGATTCATTATAGTTTCCTCAAATCACCCTAGACCAAACACAAGAATAATCAAGAATGATACATCTACCACTCCTAGGTCTCTGCCCTACATTCAATATCATCATGCCTAAATACTCACTGCTGGTGGAAGTGAAACCATTCCTGATGATCATGCCAAGAAGAAATGGAAACCAAAAGGGGGAGTGAATCAAAATACCCCAAACAAGATGGAAAAACATGGTATTTGAGAATAGGTTAGTGGATTTCATGTTGGCTAGACACCTATCTAATAGACTCCAAAAGCAGTGATGGCCCCTACAGTTGTTGCACCAGGTGAAACTGTCACCTGAGAAGCTGAGATCAATGAGGCCCTTCTCAGTCATGAACTGAACAAACTCCATGATGGCATTCCTCTGGAATGGGCTTCTACCTTTCCTTTCCTTTGGGTTGGAAATGACATTAAAGTCACCCCCAACAAACAATGGATGGTAGTCGGGATCGAAGGTATTTTGTTCAAAAGGACAATCAATCCCCCTCAATTTTTTTAAAATATCAATACCATAAACCATTTAAAAACAATACATTTTAATTTATTTTGGAAATCATTCTCAAAAAAATTCAATAAACAAACACATGCCAAACCATTTGGAATTTTATTTAAAGAATCAACTTATCTTTATTTTAAACCATGATTTTCATTTATAATATCAAATCCACCAACGGTTGAAGGAAACCTAATTTATTTCAATGAAAAAGGTTAATTCACAACAAGATACCATCCATTCCATATATTATTTTCATTAATAGGGTTATTTTATACTTCAAAATGATCAAAACATGTCTAACCAACTTCAAATAGATAAAATATGAATTCATGAAACACATGAATCCCAAAAAGAAGATATAGTATAGAAACACCCACTTGGAATTTGAATGAGTCTACTCAAATGAAGAACATCATACATCTCCAACTACATCGATACTTTCTCATATACAACGACACCACTAGCTAGATAGTGGCCCTCACCATGAACATCATACATCTCCAAATAAGAGACTACAACCACTAACCATGAAGAACATCATAAGATGGAAATATACTAAGAACACATCCCTTCACCCAAATAAGAGACTACAACCACTAACCATGAAGAACCACTAAGAGTATAATTTGAAACCTAAGGAAAGGTACACCCAAAACATACCAATGAATTCAAATGAAATACTTTCTAAACCAAACCATTGAAATCCTAAAATGTTCCTAACATCAAACCCCATCATATATCCTAATAAAATTCTTTGATAACACTATTTCATGGCCTATACCCATTTAGAACCCTATATTGGTTAGTAGATTATAGTGTAGTGACCCCCTAAAAACATCCTCTAACATGTCATGGGTTAGTGAATGTACCGAGGGTATTTATCACAACCATGTGCAATGTACTTATAATAATAAATAATTGATATAGTTTAACATCAAGTTGTATAGATAATTTTTCTAATGATACCAAGTGAAATTTAGTATGGTAAATATGTGTGATAAGACATTTTTGGTCTAACTAAAAGGGGATATAGCCTAATGAGTGTATTTTGGATTCACAAAAAATATGACTCAATGTGGTATAGGGTTTTTTCAACTAGTAGGAGTATTAACCACTTAGTGAATATGGTCCTCTATGTGTGGGAATGTTTTAATTTAGAGTATGGCCTAATATGTATGGTCCCCATAGAATAAGGCCCATTTGAATTGGATATTTGGGCTCATGGGTAATTTTTTGATGCCTCTACTGGGGAAATCACTCAGGCTTGAATCTGTTTCCTTGGGCTAGCCACAATCCTCATAACCTACCTTACCTATTTCCAAAGGTGGAAAGAGTCCACCTCCATGGTTGATAATATTTTCCCCTTTATTGGAATGGGAATATGGAATGTTAGATATTCCTTCTATAGTTTCCTTCTTGGAGTATGATTTCTATTCTGGGTCTCTGTTCTAGATATAAGACATGTTTCTGAATCTAGTTTTTGGTTCTACTCTCTAGTGGACACAAGTTAATTACAATTATTATTATAGTTACAGGGAATATACTTTTAGTTGGATATAATAATGGTGATGAGTGTATTGATAAACTATAAAATTCATCTAAAATTGAGGTTATTAATTTTTCATTAGCTCATGACATGAGGTGTATTATCTATAATACATGATTCATACCATGATTGATAATTGGTAACTTATTCTTATTGTAGAAGGAATTCAAGTCTTATAACCTCTATAATCTTATGCTCATTACACAAGGTGGATCACATTTTTCATGTGAGGAATCTACACCAATTTGGTTCATAAAATATATTCATAGCACATAAGGATCTCTATATTCATAAACTAATGAATCGTGTTCTTATCACACCAGGTAAGAACATAAGATCATCTACTAAGGGAAGTGTTTAGAGATCATATGCTCATCACATAGGGGATTCTTTGGCACATCGCCTAAGGAATCTCATGCTCCTCATGTGAGGTATAATCCTAGGATCATTACCTAGGAGATAAATAAGATATCATATGATCATCACTTAGGGGATTCTTAGGCATATCCCCTAATGAATCTATTTATAATATCATGAGGTATAATCAAGGGAACATTATTTGGGAGATAAAGAAGATCTCATATTCCCATAACATAGGGACTTCATATTCTCATCACCTAAGGCAACCTAGGATTATCACCTAGATTTGGATGTTTCCTGAATTAAGAGTGGTCATAGGTTTATATCTTGGTAAAGGAACTCACATATTTGAATTTTAGAAGAGGAAACCACCCGATACACTCATCGCGTAGGGGGTGAGCATAGTTTTATAGCCACCATTTCATTTTTATCCATTAAGTTATTCAATTCCCACCAAACCCTTTTCAATTTCATCATTAACAACTATATTCTATGTCACTGGGAAACTAAAAGGAAAACCCATATCAACTAAAAATGTCATATCCCACAATAACCCACTCATTACATCTTTTTAACAATGGAAAGTTTGATGCTTCCCCAATGCACGATTTACCACCTCAACCATCTCACATTTTCCCCCAATGGAATCTATCACAACCAAACTAACAAAAAAAATTCTCAAACAACCCCACAAAAAAACAATGATGATTTTCAACAATAAAAGTAAACAAGCACCATGTTCTTGAGAAATATAATGAAAATTAGTAAACACATGTGAATCATCCCCTTTAAATCATTTTCCATCAAGTATGGTTCATTTTCTTTAATCGGTCAATCCATAATACTCACCCATAGAATAAAAAATCATGTTAAAAAAATGATATACAAATGGGATAGGAGAAAAATATTGAAAAAATATTTGGAAAACATACCTTAAAGGAGGTCCGGCAAACCGAAGCTTGAAAGCGTTGAGGGCGGCGGAGGTCCAACAAACTGAAGCTCGAGGGCGGCGGAGGTCCGACAACATGAACTCAGCGGGCGGCAGAGATCCGGCAATGAGAAGCGAGGGCGGTGGAGGTCCGTCAACGTGATCTCAGCGGGCGGCAGAGGGGAGTCACAGGGTTCCAGTACCACGAGAGATTTAGGTCGTGATAAAACAAGGGCACTGTGTGAACGACTTTATAAAAAAATGCACTAAGGTTTTATCAATGCTAAAAAAGTTCTGATAAATACTACCTTTATCAGCGCTGATAATAGTACCCTTTATCAGCGCTAAAAAAGCACTGATAAATCCTGAATGTATCAGCGCTAAAATTTTAGCGCTGATACAGGGAGTCTTTATCAGCGCTTTTCTAGCGCTGATAAAGGGTCTTTTTATCAACGCTATTTTAGTGCTGATAAAGGTTAACCTGTATCAGTGCTAAAATTTTAGCGCTCATAAAGTATTTCTTTATCAGCGTTTTTCTAGCACTAATATAGGGCCTCTTTATTAGCACTAGAAAAGCGCTGATAAATAATCCCTATATCAGCGCTAGAAAAGCACTGATAAAGAACTCCTTTATCAGCGCTAAAATCTTAGCACTGATACAGGGTAACCTTTATCAGCGGTTTTTCTTAGCGCTGATATAAGGGGGCGCTTCCCTTGCCCGTTTTTGTAGTAGTGTTTTTTGATTATTATATTCATCATTTTATTATTTTGGCTCAACATTATCAATAGTGTTCAATATTATCACTAAATATATTAAATAATGAAGTATAGTTTTATATTATGGGTTTAAATCATCCATACATCATTCATGAATAAAAAATTCATGTATTTAGCTTATATCGTAAATTATCATATTTCATTATTCACCAAAAATTCAACTATTTTAGAAAAATACAAAAAATTCACCAAAACATTTTTTTTTGAAATTTAGGTTTCAAAAATGGACTACATTTTATGAAAATAATTTTCTAAATAATATAAATTCATTTTTTAGATAAAATCATCATTTATTTGAAAAATACTGATTTTAATATTATAACTGATTTTATGACACTGAAAAATCAATTAAGGTCTCATAAAATTATATTATAATCATAATACCACAAAATATTAATTTATGAATATATTTTATGCAAATAAATTTTCTTTTAAATCATTATATTAATTATAAAATTTTAAATAAACATTTATGTTTAACAAAAATACCAACACTTAATTTATCATTTTTAAAACATTTATTTACTTATACTATGATATAAATATATCATATTTTTATTTATAGGATACCAAAATTTTATTTATACTTTCATAGGTGAGGTTACTATTCTATTTCTTGGTTTACTATTCCTAATGGTCATATTATTATTACAATGGTCAAGTTACTATTCCATTGGTAAAGGTTCCTTAATTTCTAGAAATACCTCTTATTTCATTAATTATTCATTTGTTAATTTTTTATTATTTTATCTATGTGATTTTATATGATTTATACTATATGACATAATTATAAGAAGGGAATTTCCATTGATAAAATTCCGGGTCATTACATTCTCCCCCCTTATAAAATTTCACCCTCGAAATTTCATTTTCCATACTATGGTGAAAACAAGTGAGGGTATCCTTCATCGATTCCTATAATTACCATGTTGTCTCTTCTTACTTATGGTTCCACCATAGTACTTTGACTAGGTGAGTAGTCTTGATGCGTAGAACTTTATCTCTATGGTCCAAGATCTTTATCGGATGCTCCTCGTAAGAGAGATCATTTTCCAACTGTTCTACCTATGGATTCAGTACATGTGAGGGATTTGGGAGGTACTTATACAAGAGGGATACATGGAATAAATTGTGTACTTGAGACATGGTAGGTGGAAGTTCTAGTCAATAGGACACAACTTCGACATGATCAATAATATCTAAGGGGATGATGTACATGGGACTAAACATTCATTTCTTCCCAAATATCATGATCCTCTTCCTTGGAGATATGCAGAGGAATACCATGTATCCAACCTTAAACACCAGGCCCCATCGATGATTGTATGAATAACTCTTCTATTTACTTTGGGAATCCTAGATATGTTGCTGAATGGTTTTCACCTTTTATATTATTTATTCGATCATTTCAGGTTCCATCAGCTTACGTTCACCAACTTCATCCCAACATTCCGGTGTTCTGTATCTTTTCCTATAAAGGGATTCATAAGTAGCCATTTGGATACTTTAGTGGAAACTATTATTGTAAGATAACTCAACCATAGGTAGATGTAGGTCCCATCCTCCTTTTAAGTCCATAGAACATGATCTCAACATGTTTTATAGTGTATGAATAGTCCGCTCAGATTGACCATCATTTTGAGGATGATAATCCATAGTAAAGTTCAACTCAGTGTTTAGATCATGATAGTGGATTTTCCAAAACATTGAGGTAAATATCAGATCTTGATCAAATACAATTTGTAAGATCCCAGTTTTTTTGGAAAGGTATTTTTTGTGTGTTTTGGTTGAATCCATTATCTCGGGCTTCAAGGGATGTCTTTTGAAAGTATGAGAGGCCTTGGGGGTGTTCCGGGGGCTTAGGGAATGAAATAATAGAAATCTGGCCAAGAGAAGCCAGGGCGCACGACCTGCGCATGGCTAGGGAAAACTGTGCGGCCTACCCAGGAAAACCGTGCGACCCCTCCTCCTCCGGACAGTGGCATGCGCACGGTTTGAGCACGGTTTTCCAAACCATGCAGCCTCTTAAAGTTTGGAAAAATTAAAAGTTTTCCACTCCAGGATTTTAAACCCTAACTTGGGATTTTTCTCCATTCATCTCCTCTCAACCCTAGTGACGAACTTGGCTGACCCAAGCTTCCCAAGGGTGGTTCTCCTTCGATTCTTGGCTGTTTAGAGCACCGTTGGTTGCGGATCAAAGCTCCAGGTAAGGCTAATCTCATCCTTGGTTCCCTTTTTGGATTAGGGTTTGTATCTTCACTCCCTATTGTTCCGAAGCTCTAAAACCCTATCTTTTGGGTGAGTTTTAGGTTGAAGCTCCAAAGGTTGGTCAGATCGAGGTCCAAGGACTCGATTGAGAGTGCGTTCAATCGCTGTTTCGAGGTAGGTGGTCTAAAAGTTTTATCCCATGGTTATTTCGGTATTTGTGCATGTTTAGTTGTGTTCTTGTTTCCCCTTGGTTATATTTTGGGTAACCTTGGCATGTTTGGTAATAATGGTGTTTAAAATGGAAAATGGTAACCCTCACGATCCCCATGGGATGTGTTGGGATTGACTTGACCTAATTGGGGCCACCCATGGGGTGTTCCGGCTTTTCCCGGCCTTAGGGGTTGATATTAAACAAGTGACATTGTTGTAATAAATTGTAGAGCCCTTGATAAACATGTTGGCATGAATGGTCGATTCATGGAAATGATGAACGAGTTAAATGGGTTAATGTGTAAACTGATTAAAGACCATAACGGGATATGTTATGGGTTTAGTGTTGAATTCTTAGTGAGATAGGCATAACACATGGGAATTAGGTGAATAGTTAAATGATGTGAAATAATAATGTGTTAATGGGTTAAGGCATGATGTGGATTCCCATGTTGGTTGTTGTGAATAGTGTTTTCCAAAGGGCAATGGTTTTGATGGTTGATGGTTACTTATATATAAGCATGTGCACATGTCTTGGTAGAGTGGGGTATGAATTGAGGATCTATGCCCACAGGTTGAGCTAAGACTGAGGTTCTAAACTCCACCCTAAATGCACGGGTTAGGAAAGGGAAATGAGGGTCTATTCTCCTAATAGTTGCATCCACCCAGACTGAGGCTTCGAGGTGAGGATATGGTTGCTATGAGGGGGTTAGTCCTAGTGAGATAGGATAACAATGTGTTTACCCTCTTACCTGTGATTGTTGGCCTTAGACCCATGTAACATAATGTATGTGATTAGCCCATGGAAATGTGATGAAATGGTAAGTGATGATAATTGGTGTGAAATGAATGGTAATGGAAGTGGCAATGGATTTGGATCTAAAATGGTTAATGACACCTTAAATAATTACTTGGAAATTATCATTAATATTCCTTTTGCATGCACCACCTGTTTATACTGGATATTTTGTTGACACCGTTGGTGGTGGCCTACTGAGTTGTACTCACACCTTGCTCGGGCCGCCGTAGGTTACTTGAGCAGACTTCATGTTTGCATGTTAGGAGAAGGGCAAGGGTTCTTACTAGATAGTTGAGTGGACATGGGTAGCACTTGGTGGAGGATCCAGACATGGAGTCAGGACCATTTTGGGGATTTTGGCCGTTGTCTTTATTTTAGGATTTTGATCACTCTTACACTTGTAGCATGACATGGCATATTTATTATTGGAAATGATTGTTATACATGTTCCCTATTTATTGGTTATTGTTTCCACTATTTCTTTTATTTCTGTTGTGGCTTACTCTGATAAAAGGGGGTATAGTCTCCCCACTTGACTCCATAGACCCCCGCTGCTAGTCAGCAGCCTTTGGCGTACGGGGAGGCGCGCTTAAGGTCATGTAACCACCCGACTCGAAGCACTGGTTTAGTGGATTCCGGGTCAGGGACGTTACAAAGTGGTATCAAAGGAGGTATTTCTTCTCCTTCTCTGAGGTCTTGTTATTGGGGATTGGTATCCAAGGGTTAAGACATGTAGGGCCTTGGTAATGAGCTCATGCTTGGGATTAGCTAACCCAGGTACCGAGGAAACCCAAGTCACCCTGGGTGGGAATTTTTGTTCTTGGTTGTGTGTTGTTACAGTTGATGATATTTCACCAGTGGGTGATGCTCATGTGGATTGATGTGACTATTTTATCATATTTGTCTCATGGCCTTAACGACACGAGGATTTTCATTCATGCATCATTGTAGGCACCTAGGGAGATAGGTGACGTGCATTGTGTTAGACACACGCACAAGGTGGGTGTGTGAGGCAAGAAATTAGGGTGCATCATGCATTTCATGAAACCAAGAAATAATGAGAAGAATGAAATAAAAAAAGTGGGTAAATGATGTTTAACAAAATCTAGGGGTTGTAATGAAGTGGAATTTTTTTTTGTAAAATGTTGTGTGAGTTTGGTGGTAGTGAATGGTTGTTTACCCCATGTGGACCATGGCCCGCGGTAGGGATGGTCGGGGTGGTGAAATTGAGGTGTTAATGTCATTGAATTAGTATATGAAAATGGGTTATTGTATCTAGTAAATATCTTTTGATGAAGTTGTAAAAGTTTTATGGTATGCGTGCTAAATATCGTGCTTGGAAATGTAGAGAAATGCCACCACAACGTCGGTTACCAGTTGGGAAACATGAGGATGTTGCTGAGAACACTCCTCTGGTAGAAGATCATGAAAATATGGTGATCAATGAAGGTAGAGAAGACCAGTTCCAGGAGAACTTGGCTTACCTTATGCAGATAATGGATCAGGACCCAGGGCAGGTTGCACCGAGTATGTTTGAGCTGACCAGGGAGTTCCAGCTACAACACCCTCCGACCTTCACCGAAGAGGGTGGGCCATAGGAAGCGGAGTTTTGGTTAGAATCTGTCCAGACGATATTGGATCATCTGGAGACCCCAGTTGAAAAGCGGGTAAAGCTGGCCGTTTATATGTTGCGGGTCTAGGCTAGGCGTTGGTGGGACATTCAGGCTCAAATCGAGCAGGATGAGGGAATGTTGTGGAAGGTTTTTCAGAAAAAGTTTCTGGAGCATTTCTACTCAGAGACCTTGAGACAGGAGCAAGCTACATAGTTTATGAGCCTGACTCAGGGATCGCTATCGGTGATGGACTATGCTAGTTGCTTCACTGATTTGAGACGCTTTGTCCCAGTGTTAGCAGGGGATAATGCAGGAGTAGCAAAACGTTTCTAGGATGGGCTAAGACATGAGATCAGGTCTCAAGTAAACATCTTCTACTTTAAGATATTCATAGAGGTAGTATATCAGGCACTGATCTTGGAAGGAAACCTGAAGGGAGCTTCAGGTAGTGGTCTTGTGGTGTCAGTGAGACAGACGAGCGGTGTAGCTACCGAAGGTCGAAAGCGATGCCATGAGATCTCACAACATGGTGGAAGTGTACAAAGTGGCTGGAAGAGAGGGTCAGCCTCTCAGAGTGGGAATCAAGTGTTCTGCTATCCGTGCGGTAGGCCAGGGCATATGCGTGGTCAGTGTCCTTGACCTCCAGTTGAGTTACATTCATGTGGCAGGATGGGGCATGTGAAGAGGTTCTGTAGGAACCCTCGGCAGACAGGTGAGCATGATGATGAAAAGCAGGTGCCGGGTACGGAAAGGGGATCAATTTCCCCAAATCAGGCAGGCAGTTGGAGCTCCACGGGACGTACTGGCAGGGGCGGTGGATGTGGAACTCCAGGGCAAGATCACTCATGCCAGTAGGGAAGTGTAGCGCAGGGCGTTCAGGCTAGCGTCTAGGGTAGAGGGGCAGGTCAGCTTCAGGTAGTTCAGTTTGCGCCTAATGATGGCGAGGCTGGACCGTCGACCATTCGCGGTACGATCCTTGTAGATTCTACTTTTTCTAGTGCGTTGTTTGTCATAGGTGCCACACACTCTTTTATCTCTGCTCAACTTGTGGTAGAGCGGGGTTTACCTATGGAGAGGGTGTGTGTAGTTATGTCAATTGGCACTCTGTTGGGGGTGCGGGTTGAGGATATCAAGCAATGCAAGGGGTGTTCCTTGGAAGTTGGTGGGTATCGTTTTATATGGGATTTGTTCATTCTTGAGATGTCAGGGTTTGACCTAATCTTGGTAATGGATTGGTTGGTGTTGTATCAGGCGCACATAGACTGTTATCATCACATAGTATCATTTAGGTCGCTTGAGGGTGACACTTATGTCCACCATGGCGAATGGGATGTTCGAGTAGGGCGTGCGGGGTTGTTTTTCAACAGATGAGTGGACTCACGGATCGAGTGGCATGTCTCATGCTTGATGATAATGAAAGAGGGGAACAGTCTGTTTTCCCTCCTGTGGTGGATCGGTTTCAGGACGTGTTTCCTGAGGATTTCTCGGGGTTACCCCCTGAGAGGGATGTTGAGTTCACAATCGAGTTGCTGCCTGGAACAGAGCTAGTTTCTATTCCTCCATACCGAATAGCACTGGAAAAACTCCAAGAACTGAAGGTTCATCTTGAGGAGTTGGAGCGTAAGGGGTTTATCTGTCCTAGTACACCTCCTTGGGGATCTCCCGTGCTTTTTGCAAAGAAGGACAATGGGTCGTTGAGGCTGTGTGTTGACTATCAGAAGTTGAATCAAATGACAGTGAAAAATTGGTACCCTCTTCCTAGAATTGATGACCTGTTTGATCAGTTGAGGGGTGCATCAGTGTTTTCTAAGATTGATCTGAGGTTGGGTTATCATCAGTTGAGGGTGAGGTCTTCTGACGTACCTCATATAGCTTTCCGAAGTCAGTACGGGTTGTTTGAGTTCGTGGTAATGCCTTTAGGCTTGACCAATGCACCCATGGTGTTTATGGCCTTGATAAACATGATCTTTAATCCCTATCTAGATCAGTTTGTGGTTGTCTTTGTTGACGATATCTTAGTGTACTCAAAAACTCACGACGATCATGCCCAACATCTTGACATCGTCTTGGGTATGCTAAGAGAGCATCGACTATACGCCAAGCTATCAAAGTGTCAATTCTGGATAAGTGAGGTGCATTTTCTGGGTCACATCATCTCGGAGGTAGGTGTGTCAGTGGATCCAGAGAAAGTGCAGGCAATTGTATCTTGGGAGCAGCCCAAGAGTGTTTCTGATGTTTGGAGTTTTCTGGGTTTGGCCGGGTATTACCTAAGGTTCATTCAGGATTTATCTCACTTGGAAGCACCACTCTCGGGCTTGACCAAGAAGGTAATCAAGTTTGAGTGGTCTGAGGCTTGTGAGAATTCCTTCCAAGATTTGAAGGAGCGGTTGACGACCGCACCTATCTTGATCTTACCTGAGCCAGGTAAGAAGTACATCGTGTTTTGTGATGCATCCGGAATTGGACTTGGGGCTGTGTTGATGCAGGATGAGCGGGTTGTGGCTTATGGGTGAAGGTAGTTGAGACCCCATTAGCAGAACTATCCCACTCATGACCTTAAGTTGGCTGTAGTGGTGTATGCCTTGAAGTGCTGGAGGCACTATCTGTTGGGAGAACGGTTTACTATGTTCACTGACCATAAGATTTTAAATTACATCTTCTCATAGCGGGATCTAAATCTTATGCAATGAAGATGGGTTGAATACCTCCAGTCTTTTGACTTTGAGTTGGTGTACACACCAGGAAAGGGAAACAATGTTGTTGATACTCTGAGCAGGAAGGTTCAGAATCAGGTGGTTTAGGAATCCAGAAATGAGTGAAAGGTGATGGCTTTGTTTGCAGAGATACACCTGGAGGTGCAGGAGGAGAATGGTCAGGTCACTCTTGCTTCCTTAATGATGGAGTCGATGCTTTTGATTCGAGTTAAGGAAAGTCATCTTGATGATCCCAAGTGTTTGATCATTAAAGAAAATCTTAAAGGTGGGGAGCTACCTTCTAGCTGGGCCGTCGGTGGGGATTATGTTGTTCGTGTTCATGATCATGTGGTTATGCCAAAGTGTGTGCGAGAAAAGTTGATGCGAGAGTTCCATGCATCAAAGTGGGCAGTGCATCCTGGTTTGACCAAGATGTACTGTGATCTCCGAAGGCAGTTTTGGTGGTCTGGAATGAAGAAGGAAGTTGCAGGCTTTGTGGAATGGTGTCTTACCTATCAATAGGTGAAGACCGAACATCAACGCCCAGGTGTTTTGTTGCATCCATTTCCCATTCCAGAATAAAAGTGGGATGATGTAACAATGGATTTTGTCGTGGGTATTCTGAGGACACCGTGGAAGAATGATGCAATCTGGGTGGTTGTGGATCGTTTAATGAAAGTGGCTCATTTCTTACCAATTCAGGAGACCTTTATAGTCGACCAGTTGGGTGAGCTGTATGTTCGGGAAATAGTGCGGTTGCATGGTGTTCTGCAAACCATAGTTTCGGATAGAGATCCGCATTTTACAACGCATTTCTGGTAAGGGTTGCAGAAGGCGCTTGGTATGCAGGTGTTTTTGAGTATGGATTTCCACCCGCAGACGGACAGGCAGTCAGAACGTACGATACAAGTGTTGGAAGACATGTTAAGAGCTTGTGTCTTGGACTTTTGTGGTTCTTGGGAAAAGAACCTATTGTTAGTTTAGTTTGACTACAACAACAGTTTTCATTCTACGATTCAGATGGCACCGTTTGAGGCGCTTTATGGGAGACCATGTAGATCTCCGTTGTGTTGGCTAGAGGCCGGTGAATCTGAGTTGTTGGGGCCAAGTCTCATGCAGGAGACTTCAGAGAGAGTTAAGTTGATCAGGAAGCGAATGACTATGACTTAGAGTAGGTAGAAGTTGTATGCAGATCGGAGGTATAGACCTCTTGAGTTTGGGGTGGGTGATAAATTGTTCCTTAGGGTGTCGCCATGGTTGGTTCACCGTCAGATACAAAAGCAGGGAAAGTTGGCGCCCATGTATGTGGGACCTTTTGAGATTGTGGAGAGGATCGGACCAGTGGCATACCGATTGGCTCTTCTACAACGGTATGGTGGGATGCATGATGTGTTTCATGTGTCGCAGCTTCGACGGTATCACCCTGACCCATCTCACGTGGTCGATGTTGAGGATGTGGAGCTTGAGGCTGATGCGTCCTTTGAGGAGCATCTGGTTCGTGTGGTGGATCGTAGTGAAAAGGTCTTTTGAGGAAAGGTTGTGCCATTAGTGCGAGTACTATGGCAGCATGGGAGAGTTCAAGAAGAAACTTGGGAGCGGGAATCGGATATACGGGATCAGTGGCCCGAACTCTTCTCTTCGGTGGATCAATGAGGCTTGGAAACTCGGCTCGAGGATGATCCGTTATAAGGTGGGGAGGTTGTAAGATCCCGTTTTTTTGGAAAGGTATGTTTTTTTATGTTTTGGTTGAATCTATTGTCTTGGGCTTCAAGGGATGTCTTCTGAAAGTATGAGAGGCCTTGGGGGTGTTCCGGGGGCTCGGGGCACGAAAGAAAGGAAATATGGGCAAGAGAAGCCAGGGTGCACGACCTGCACACGGCCAGGGCAAACCGTGCGGCCTGCCCAGGCAAACCGTGTGACCTCTCCTCCTCCAGATAGTGGAATGCGCACGGTTTGCGCACGGTTTTCCAAACCGTACGGACAAACCCTGTGACCTCTTAAAGTTTGGAAAAATTACAAGTTTGCCACTCCGGGCTTTTAAGCCCCAACTCGGGATTTTCCTCCATTCATCTCCTCTCAACCCTAGTGACGAACTTGGCCGACCCAAGCTTCCCAAGGGTGGTTCTCCTTCTATTCTTGGCCGTTTAGAGCGCCGTTGGTTCCGGATCGAAGCTCCGGGTAAGGCTAATCTCATCCTTGGTTCCCTTTTTGGATTAGGGTTTGTATCTTCTCTCCCTCTTGTTCTGAAGCTCTAAAACCCTATCTTTTGGGTGAGTTTTAGGTTGAAGCTCCAAAGGTTGGTCGGATCGAGGTCTAAGGACTCGATTGAGAGTGCGTTCAACCGCGGTTTCGAGGTAGGTGGTCTATAAGTTATATCCCATGGTTATTTGGGTATTTGTGCATGTTTAGTTGTGTTCTTGTTTCCCCTTGGTTATGTTTTGAGTAACCTTGGCAGGTTTGGTAATAATGGTGTTTAAAATGGAAAATGGTAGCCCTCACGATCCCCGTGGGATGTGTTGGGATTGACTTGACCTAATTGGGGCCAACCATGGGGTGTGCCGGATTTTCCCGACCTTAGGGGTTGATATTAAACAAGTGACCTTGTTGTAATAAATTGTAGAGCCCTTGATAAAGATGTTGGCATGAATGGTCGATTCATCGAAATGATGAACGGGTTAAATGGGTTAATGTGTAAACTGATTAAAGACCATAACAGGATATGTTATAGGTTTAGTGTTTAATGCTTAGTGAGATAGGCATAACACATGGGAATTGGGTGAATAGTTAAATGATGTGAAATGATAATGTGTTAATGGGTTAAGGCATGATGTGGATTCCCATGTTGGTTGTTGTGAATAGTGTTTTCCGAAGCGCAATGGTTTGGATGGTTGATGGTTACTTATATATAAGCATGTGCACATGGATTGGTAGAGTGGGGTATGACTTTAGGATCTATGCCCACGGGTTGAGCTAAGACTGAGGTTCTAAACTCCACCCTAAATGCATGGGTTAGGAAAGGGAACTGAGGGTCTATTCTCCTAACGGTTGCATCCACCCGGACTGAGGCTTTGAGGTGAGGATATGGTTGATATTAGGGGGTTTGTCCTAGTGAGATAGGATAACAATGTGTTTACCCTCTTGCATGTGATTGTTGGCCTTAAACCCATGTAACATAATGTATGTGATTAAACCATGGAAATGTGATGAAATGGTAAGTGATGATAATTGGTGTAAAATGAATGGTAATGAAAGTGGCAATGGCTTTGGCTCTAAACTGGTTAATGGAACCTTAAATAATTACTTGGAAATAATCATTCATATTCCTTTTTCATGCACCACATTTTTATAATGGATATTTTGTAGACACCGTTGGTGGTGGCCTACTGAGTTATACTCACACCCTGCTCGGGCCGCCGTTGGGTACCTGAGAAGAATTCATGTTTGTAGGTCAGGAGAAGGGAAAGGGTCCTTTCTAGATAGTTGAGTGGACATGGGTAGCACTTGTTGGAGGATCCAGACTTGGATTCGGGACCATTTTGGGGATTTTAGCCGTTGACTTTATTTTTTTATTTTGACCACTCTTGTACTTGTAGTATGACATGGCATATTTATTGTTGGAAATGATTGTTATACATGTTACCTATTTATTGGTTATTGTTTCTGCTATTTGGTTTATTTCTGTTATGTCTTACTCTGATAAAAGGGGGTATAGTCTCCCCACTTGACTCCATAGACCCCCACTGCTAGTCGGCAGCCTTTGGCGTACGGGGAGGCGTTCTTAAGGTCATGTAACCACCCGGCTCGGAGCACCGGTTTAGTGGATTCTGGGTTGGGGACATTACACAATTGATATTGGTACTCCATACAGCCTCACCACTTCTTTGATATATATTTTTTCAAGTTTATTGAGTGATAATTCCTCTCTAATTGTGATAAATTGAGTTGTCTTTGTAAGACGATTCACAATGACCCATATAACATTATTTCCTATGGATGTCTTTGGAAGTTCAGTAGAAAATTCCATGGTGATATTTTCCCATTTATATATTGGTATGGTTAGTGGTTGCATTTTTCCCTTATAATTTTCCTTCCATCCTTCACTTTCTGAAACACTAGGCACTTTGATTTATATTCAGCGACATCCTTCTTCATACTATCCCACCAATAGTGTTCTTAGAGATCTTGATACATCTTTGTGCTCCCTGGGTAAATAGAAAAGGTTGAGCTATGTACATCATTAATATGATCTTTCTTTATCTATATATTGGACGATGCACATAATTGTGACCCAAATCATATGAATCATTCCTCATCAATTTTAAACACTGAGGATTTCCCATTTCTGATAAATTCCACCTTTTTTCTGAATTTCCTCACCCTTTATTTGAGCATCTTTTATTTTCTACATAAGGGATGGTTGAGCAATAATTTGAGAAAAGATTTATGATGTTTATTCCTTAATTATTCCCATGTCCATACTTTTAAAGTATAAGAATATTTAATCCTTCTCAATTATCATCATTGATAATATTGTAGGATCGTTTATACTTAGAGCATCTACCACTTTATTTACCTTACTAAGATGGTAGTGGATTGAGTATTCCTAATCCTTGATGAGTTATAACCATATTCACTAGTTCATATTAATCTCCTTATGTGATAATATATATTTTAGGCTCTTATGATCAGTATATATCTCACACTTCTCCCTATAGAGATAATAATGCCCGATTTTCAATGCAAAGATTACAACCGCCAACTCCAGATCATGTGTGAGATAGTTTTTCTCATGAATTTTCAACTAAATTAAGGTGTGGGCTATCAATTTATCATTTTTCATAAGTAAACATCCTAATACATTATTCGAAGCATCATTGTATACCATAAATAGTTCCCCACTTATTGGTAGCATGAGTACTAGTGTAGTGATAAGACTCTTTTTTAACTATTTGAAGTAGTCTTCACATTCACTAGTCCAGATAAACTTTACCCCTTTTGAGTCAACTTGGTTAGTGGGGTTAACAATCATGATAAGGTCTTCAAAAATCGTCAGTAATACCCAGATAGACCAAAGAAACTATATATATCCATTACAGATGTTGTTTTGGTCCACTCTTCAATTACCTTTGTCTTATAAGGGTCCAAAGATATTCCTTTACTGGTGATAACATTCCCCAAGAATGATACTTACTCTATCGAAAACTCATATTTATTTTACTTTGTATAGAGTTTCTCTCTTTTAAATATCTTTATCATAGTATTCAAATGATTATTGTGTTCCTCCTTACTCTTGGAGTATATCAGAATATCATCAATAAAGACTACCACAAATTTGTCGAGGTAATATATAAATACTCTATTCATTAAGTCCATGAATATTTACGAAGCATTAGATATTTATAATGGAATCACTATGAACTCATAGTGTTCATACCTTCTTCAAATGGAAGTATTTGGAATATCTTCCTTACTCACCTTTAATTGGTGATATCTTAACCAAAGGTTCACCTTAGAGAAATACTTAGCTTCATATAATTGATCAAACAAATAATATATCTATGGAAGGGGATACTTGTTATTTATCTTGATTTTTTTGAGCTCATGATAATCAATGTAGAGGTTCATTGATCCATCCTTCTTGACGAAGAGGACTGGTGCACCCCATGGTGAAACACTCAGTCGTATAAAATCCTTTTCCAAATTCTCTTGTAACTGCTTCTTCGGATCCTACGACTCAATGGTGTCTATACTATAAAGTTTCATTTGTATAGGAAGATATCCAAGAATAAGTTCAATTTAGAACTCAACCTATCGGTCAGGAGGAAGACCAGAAAATTCTTTAGGGAACACATCAATGTAGTATCTCACAATGGGCATGTCTTCTATCATGATTCTCTCCTTTGTCTCAATCATTTGAGAAAGATATAATTATTAATAAGAAAATAATATCCACAGTTGATATGATGATTCTGAAGGAGATTCATCCCCCTCCTTACACTTGTACAGAATTGGAGGATGCCTTGGGATGTGAAGAGTGATATCCCTTTCCCGACAGTTGATGTTGGCTTTATATAAATATAGCCAATCCATGCCCAATATAGAGACAAACTATACTAAAGAAGGTATTAAAAGATTTTTTGGGATGTTTAGTCTATAAAAATTAACTAGGGATGAGTTATATACTTTGGATACAATAATTTACCCATTTTCTTTTCTCATAGATAAATCAGCCTTCATATTTCGAGGTGGTGTTTGAATAGTTCTACTAAACTTGCAAGATATGAAAGAATGAATATAACTAGAATAAAATAGTAAATTTTCTATTCTTGCATGAATAATTATCATACCTATCACTGCATCATTTTTAGGCTCCACCTCAGCAATAGTGATAACATATTCCCTTCCTTTCTGACTTGTAGGTTTTTGTTGATTTCCTTCAACAACCCTTGGCTTAAGGCTTTGAATCACATAATTCCTATGTTTCTTATAGTTGAAACAATGAATTATAAGATGCATTTTGATATGAACCTTCCTTTATTCTTCCAAATTAGTGGGATTATTCATATCCCTTTGAAAATTATTAGCTATATTCCCCTCTCTTCCACATTTGAAGCATCTCCTGGTTCCCCTTAAGCAGTTTCCATGATGCTTCTTCCCACACTTTTTACACATGGGATGTTGGGTTTTATTTCCATCATGGGATTTATCTGTTTATCCTCCCATATCAAACTCCATTTTCCAATTTTTATCTTTGGACCCATGAGAACACTGAGAGTCTCTGATCTCCATTTCAACTTTGATGCCAGAATGAAAAATCTACTCATAGCTTTCAAAGTCTCGAATTTCCAATAATTTTCATAGACTCAGCTTTAGTATGATAAATAATAAATCCAACTTGATTTTAGTGTTCATGAAAAATCCATAGGTGTATGTGAAATCCTTGTAAAGTTTTCCTTGTACACCCTGATAGGATCGTCTTCCTTTTGCATCAGTACGAGGAACCCCCTTTCTATCTTAAGATGGAGAGTTTGGGAAAAATATTCATTAAAAAATATTTTCTTTAAATATTACTATTCCATGGAATAAATTTACACCTTAAAATTTATGTTTTTGATCAGTGTCTACCACTGATCAGCTTCCCCATCAAAACGATAGACCTCCAGTATGCCCTTATCTTTTTCTGAGCATTGAAGGATAGAGAATATCTTATCAATGGAGTTAATCTATTGTTCCATGATGACAAGATTAGAAGATCCACTAAATATGGGAGGCCTTTTTCACATAAATGATTCAACTAAAAATTATTCTTTATTAGGATAATTAGGTCATTACACATGATTCAAGTTATTATTCATAACTTGATCCAGTTGATCAAGTACTTTCATGAAGTTTTGAGCCCTCGTTCCCATTAGATCTGTCATTTCATTAAGGCAATCATCACATTTCCTATCACATTGACTGTTGGCATGGGTTATCTTATTTATATCCATTAATTAAAAAAAAGTATGATTAGGTGGATTTAATACTTATCTAATAAGCATATAAAAATGAAACATTGAACACAGAAGGATATATTTGTAAATGGAAAGTATATCCTATCTTGTGATTCCATTAGTTTTAAACTAAGTTATCCATGATGATAAAATTATCCCTAGGGTTATTACTAGGGTTTTCTAGTCCTAATATCCAAAAATAACTATACCATGCTCTGATATGAACTATATCATCCCTATCCTTTTACACATATTATTTCATGATTTTAAGCATAATTAATCATCAAATACAAACCAAGTATTGTAAAGTCTAGTGACATTGGAATATTAGGAACATAAAACTAAAAACATGGCACTAGAATAAAACAACTTTATATTATTCATATATAATGAGATTACAACTTCCTTTGAGCTCTTACATCCTCATTGGATAACCTGGGGAATACAAAGACAAAAGGGATGATCTAGAAATCTCAGTAAGGGAATAAACATAGAAATAAAGCATAACACATGGGTTAGAAGGAATAACATGATGACACAAAAAGGAATGAAACATTAATAAACATATGAAATAATAACATATAGAACACTGGATCATGTAATAATGGAAAAATAGTAATGTGAAAGCAACATATAACATGACATAAACATGGGTCAAGGCTAACTTCCAAGACTATATCACATGGTGAAAAAAGTATTATAAAGGAATCAGGTTTACTCTCTGTACCAACATGACATCTCATGAGACTAAACATTAAAAAATTAATTGTATGGATATCTAGGAACACCCATCATAACATTTTCATTCATATATGTGCCTAATGGATAATCAGACATAAACATAAGGGTTTCCCATGGAAAGAAATGAGTATCGTAATCATGTCATAGAGCATAACAAATGGGCGTATCATAAAAGTGTCCATGAAATAATGGATTTAAATAATAAATTGAAATTAATAACATAAAATAGGCACATATAATGATAAATTATGTCCAAATAAATTGAAAAAATATAAAAATAGTGTTTAATAAACTTTAGGAATTTGCCACTTTAGTGCAGTTTAAGGGAAAATTTTAAAGAGACTTTCAAGAGTACAAAGGCATAACTTTTTCACAAAACCAAAAATTAAATAATATAGTTTTTTCAAGATAAAAAGAGTGATTTTATAAAAATAATTATGGATTAAAATATATTATGTATTGTACTTGAAAATGGGTAAGAAATTGGGAAGTTCCCTTTAATCGGGATTGCTTATCAGGAGGAATTGAGAAGGAAACCTTATAAAACATGTATTTCCCATAAATGAAAAAATAATTGAGCTAGGTAAATATTTTTGGAACATACACATAGAATGTAGGAGGAGTAAATAATAATAATTAAGAATTACATTTGGGTAAATATATAGAAAGCGTAACCTGAAGAAAAAAATGAAGATTCGAAGAGAACCCCTTACCTTATGTCTAAAAGTGTTATGCACTTATACTTAATATCTTAGATAATAAAATTAAATCCAATAATTAATTAATTAAAAACAACTTATACATTTATTTAATTTATTATAATTTTATTAAGTTCATTTATGGCCATTTTTATGAGTTATAAAGTTCAATTTCATTGTTTCAGGAGTGTTCGATTTCTTGGTTTTCATTATCAGTTCACTTGTATACAAGTATGGAAGTTCATGTAAAATGAGAATAATTCTACAGAATTGAAATTATATGTTATTAATGAAATTTTATAATTTTAAACGGTCTTATATCATTTTTTATATGGTATGAGTATGACACATTAGATAAAACATTAATGAAAATGATTTAATTTATTTCGACATTTTTTACAACCATCATCAACTTATATCATTTTATTTAGTATCATGTTTATATATTGCTTAAAGAATATTATATAACTTATAATATGTATAATAAAATCTTATTTAACCATAATAATGGTTTTATGACTAGCCTTTTAGGTGCTAAATGAAAATAAAAATGCATCGTCTGTGATGGCGGTAAATCGACAAATCACAGATGATGTTTTCATTTTTAGAATAAAAGGGAGAGGAGAAGGGGTTTGATGATGGGTATTCCATTAAAATAATAAAATTAAAATTTATATAAGATAATATAGTTATTATTAATTTTTTTTATAGAGGATATAATGAGAGGATAATAAAATAAAATAAATTAAAATAAATTAAAAGAGAATGAAATAAGATTTTATCTCTTGAATTTATTCTCCTTGAGAACCTCCTTAAGGCACTTGGGTTTGGTATTTTGTTAAGAATAGAAGATAATATATGTGGGGGAGAGGATTGGTAATATTATTGGATAGGATTTGTATAATATTCAAGTATTTGGATGTGTGAGGAGAAGAGGTGGTGAGAGGTGGTATTTATAGGGGAGGAGAGCAGTATTTTTTGATTATTATATTCATTACTTTATTATTTTGACTCAAGACTATCAATAGTGTTGAAACTTATCACTAAATATATTAAATAATTAATGAGAGTTTGATATTATGGTATTACATCATACATACATCATCCATGAATAAAAAATTCACATATTTAGCTTATATCGTAAATTATCATATTTAACTATTCACAAAAATTCAACTATTTTAGAAAACCCCCAAAAATCCACCCTAAATATTTTTTGATATATATATTTCAAAAATTGTCTCCATTTTATGAAAATAATTTTATAATTATGATAAATTCAATTTTTAAATAAAATCACCATTTATTCAAAAATACTGATTTTAATATTATAACAGATTTTATGACACTCTGAAAAATTAATTAAGGTCTCACAAAATTATCTTATAATCATAAGACAACAAAAAATTAATTTATGAATATATTTAATGAAAATATTTTTTTAAATCATTATATTAATAATAAAATTGTAAATAAACATTTACGTTTCACAAAAATCCCAACACTTAGTTTATCATTTTAAAACATTTATTTACTTATTCCATGATATAAATATATAATATTTTCATTTATAAGATACCAAAATTTTATTTATACTTTAATAGGTGAGGTTACTATTCTATTGGTTGATTTACTATTTTTAATGGTCATATTACTATTCCAATGATCATGTTACTAATCTATCGGTAAAGGTTCCTTAATTTCTAGAAATACCACTTATTTCATTCATTATTAACTTATTTAGTTTTTATTGTGTCCTATATGTGATTTTATGTTATTTATACTATATGACATAATTATAAGAAGGGAGTTTCCATTGATAAAATTCTAGGTCGTTAAATAGAAAAGTGGTATTTTACCCAGTAAAAACACCCATAGAGAAATAAGTTAGTGAAACAAATATAAAAACATTATTAAAAATGTTGCTATTTAATAAAATAATTTTATCAATCAATATTTCATTAAAAAGGATGCTTACTTGTGTCATCACCCTATGTGCCTGATTTATCATTCTTTTACTTTTTGAAATGAGATCCTCTATAAACTGCCATGGCCATGGATTTCATTAGAAAGTTATATTTTAATCAATGGAAAAAATATATCACCTTCCATTAATAAATAAGGGAAAAATACTTTATTTATTATTCAATTAATTTCATATCACTTATGAAACACTTGACGTATTCTACCTGTCACATCCCAACCTATGGAATCAGGTACGAAAACTCTTTTGTCTTTGTATTTTATCTTTCTGAAGTGTTAGAGGTTCACAGTGGATTAAAAATGGGTTTTGGAAATTTTAGTTTAAAACGGGTAGGACCATGGTCATGGTGGAGATTGTGGTCTATCTATGGGTCTCTTGTGAAAAATAGTTAGAACCAAAATGCCCGGCAATTGGGAGTGGTCTCAAGTGAAACCCGCTGGGAGTCTTCATGTCAATCATGACTATAGAGACCTCACCACATCATGGTAATATCAAAATGGATTAAGATTATGCACCAGGCCATGGACAGTGCTCATGATCTATCTCCTGGGTAAAGCCACCATGCTATGGAAGATGTCACCAGGCCATAGTGGCGATGGTTTCAAATGTTTGAAGACACCTGATCTTCCGAGGGTTATTACTCCAATCGTGTGCAACATTAATGAGGGGGTTTAGTAAATCTTTTGACTTGTTTTCCCTCTATTAAACCAATTTTTATCTTCCCATTAGCTCGGATTCCAAATCTAGCATGTTCGATGAATAGGTTTTGGGTGTTTATCTCCTATCTAACAATGGATTAGGGTGATTCAATTCTTCTTAGGCTTAATATTTATAGATATAGGATCATGAGTATGAGATATATTCCTCTTCCACCACTGGTCTTAGAGGTAGAGTGGTTTTCTTTACTCTCGAGGTAAGTGTCTCTATACTATGGTTATCCCTTAGCATGCTTTGTGTTCTTATGATTCTATTTAGGTTTTATTATTTTAAATTGAAATAGTTTTTTTAAGCATAAAAGTGTTGTGGAATCCCTATAAAAAACGTTTTATGAAAACATGTTCATGTAAATGGAATGAATTTTTGTAGTAAATTTTTTATGAAATATGAATTTTGTTTCTTGTATGTAATAGAAATGAAATAACACATCAAGAAGACCTTTAAGTATGATAAAAAACTAGAAATATATGAGTCTTAGTGGAGTAAGATATCACAATGGTTGGTACTCATGATTCCATGGAGCTTATGATTATTATTTACCAAGTAACTGAGGTTCAAAGAGTTATGATTCACTTATACCGGGCAATGTTTCTTATTTGTTTGAGTTGTGTACACCCTTGTGTTTTGATTATCCCCTTAGTTATTTGTGGATACATTATGTGCGTGGTTATTTGATATTAATAATTTTCCACTTAACATGGATATTGAAGCTTGAAAACTATTTTATTCATCTACTTATTCCTCATAGATATATGTTATGTCATATTTCTTTGTTTATTTGAATATGGAATGTTTTTTGAAAAGAAAATAGAAGGATGATTTAATATGTGAAAATGATTTCTTTTGGAAATATTTTAGGAATTTTTTTATCTAAGGACTAATAGATGAATGTGGATAGACAATGTATATATTCTTTGGTGTCATACTATTGATCTACAGTGCTCACACCCTGTTTTTTCCCTTGGGAGTTTATAGACATGTTTTTTCAGGATACAGGTAAGGGGAATAGGGTCATGTAGATGATGACTCTCTTGGTTCATGTTTCCTTTTGGTGGGTTAGGATGACGGTGATGCATCATCATGCGAAGATGGACCCATGGGTTACTTTGGGTTTCATGTTGATGGTCTTTCAATTTATTCATATAGACCTTATTACCCACTTGTTGGATGTTGCCTTTATGGTTTGGTTGTTTTGATATATAATTTATTTTGGATATATATTGTGGTACTCTGATTTCTTCTATCTTATCATATGTTTGTTGAGGGTGAACTTATTCCCATGTTTCTTTGTATGATACCCTGAGACTTTTCACTAGCTCAAAGTGATTGAGAATTTACTTTGGGCCTTGTGGAAAGTAAATTTAGGTGAAATTATGGGTTATCCTAGGCTGGTCTATTACAAATTGGTCTCAAAGGGTTAGGCGATCATTAAAGCTTATGCTCATGATTGTGTATCAACCTCTTCTTTCTTGGGTATTGTTGATAGACTGGAGATAAGACCATCAGAACTTGAGAGGTAGTGTGGGAGTGTGCCTAGCCAGCTCACTTTCATGACATACCTCCAGTTACCATGGGAAGTTTGGGGTTGTATAATATCCTTACTTATAAGTTTATATTTTTGGATTTAGTCCTCTAAAATCCGATTTATGATAAAGGAGTCAATTTTTTTTTCTTTATGGTTTTCATTCTCTTTTTTTGTAGAATATGTATTCTTTAAGAAGAAAATATCTAAATTCCAGTGATAAAGTTTTGGTGTAATCACCATAGGTGAATCCTTAGACTAACATGGTATTGGTAGAAACTATACTCCAAATGATCCATTTGTTGGGCCAAGTATCCAATGTTAAATTAGAACAGACGGTGGACCATTCTTTAGAATTCACTAAGCAGAATCCACTGATCTTTTTTGGTGGCAAGGTACCTCAGGAATTGTAAGAATGGATCGAGAGGAATGAGATAATTTTACACTTCTTGAAAACTTTAGAAGACTCGAAGGCTGTTTTCAACACCTATATGCTTGAGGGTCTAGGAAAGAAGTGGTGAGAATCTATTGTGCAAGACGATTTTCATGAAGATCTCAACTAGAACACTTTTAAGAAGGTATTCAATTAATAATTTTATCATGAAATGTTATTAGTAGTGAATAATGAGGAATTTTTCACCATAGAGTAAAGGGAGAGTTCCGTTTTGTATTACGCTACTCATTTCACCGAGTTAGTTCACCTATCACTCAATATTGTTTCTAACAACTAATTTAAATATCAAAGGTCCAAGATGGGTTTGAGGGATGATATTTAATCAATTTTGATCCTCTTATTCCTACCTACATTTTCTAATGTGGTTGATAAAGAAACTATAACTGAGGCATACTTAGCTGGGAAGATAGGATTATGTGGAACTTTAGTGACAACAGGAGGTAGAAAGAGTTTATCTTGTGGAAAAAAGATGATGCAGGGTGATCATTTTCTAGTTAGTGGATGGAGTGCATAGAAAATTTTAGGGCAGAGACATGTGGCCTATTACTAGTGTGGGAGAAAGGGATACCTCAAACCTAATTGTATGGAATCACCCAAGGTATGTCATGTGTGTGAGCAATTTAGTAATGTTCAAAGTCTATATGAGAGGGAATACCAAGGACATAGAGATGAATCCACATTCACCAAGGGATCTTAGTTTAGATATGATGTATAAAATGGGGTGGGATCTCAGCCCTATTCCAAGGGCGATGCTTAGGTTGTGAATAAAGGGAAGAATGAGGCTGGATAAAACTATTTATCAAAGTTTTCACTATAGGAGTTAGAGGCAAGGACAAATAACATGAAAGGTAAGATTTTTGTTTCATATTATATGGTTATGAATTTATTTGATACTGGTGAAACTAATTCCTTTATCCCATCAAATTTCAATTATACTTTGGGTTTTCATTTAAAACTTATGCCTCTCATTAATGGATATTTACATTCCTTTGGAAAAGAATTCAGAGCAGGGTTTTAGATGCCCTGAGTATCGAGTGATGGTTACTGACCATGAAACCATATGGAATTTTCTAGTTATTAACATCATTGATCTCATCATTGTCATAGATTGAATGATTATATATGAATACCAAATCAATTTCTATCATCATTAGGTCCAATTTATTTCTTCCTATGGATTCACTCATGTATTTCAAGGTGAGTGGGATCCTATATCAGGGAGATAAGGTATCATTGTTACTAGTGCTAAGGTGATCTCATTCTAGTTTTCAGAGATGTTTCTTGATGATGTAAATCCATGTATTAGTGTCCCTATCCCTATAGTAGTGAGTGAGTATCCTTAAGTTTCTCCTGATGATTTCTCTACATTTATGCCTCACAAGGAAGTTAATTTTTACATATAATTGATTTTGGAGACGTGAACCACTTCCTTACCATCATACCATATGACACCCATTGAATTAAAATAATTAAAGGTTTAGTTTGAGGATCTTGGGGATAAAGTATTTATTTGTCTTAAAATTTCACTTTGGACATCACCAGTTCTCTCTACAAATAAGGTGGATGAGAGTATCTAACTTTTTATTGATTAATGAAAACTCAACCAGGTGATAATTAAGAACAAATATCCCTTTCCTAGGATTTACGACCTTTTTGATCATCTCAATGGAGACCAGTGGTTTTGAAAATTTATCTAATATTAGGATACCATTGGCTGAGGGTCTTGGAGGAAGATATTCCAAAGACGATGTTCAGGAGTAGGCATGGTCTTGTTTGTTGAGGTGCACTTAGATAAATGGAGTGATAGAGGACATATATTCCCAGATAATTATTGGTATAGATAATTTATGGATGATTATATTAATATGAGGTAGTATGAGGATGATAAGTGAAAGTGCTTTAATATGATTCTTTATGGCGGGGAGAACTCAGTTGAGTGGTCTCAGCCACCCAATAGATTTTTGTGATTATGAGGTAGGATGGATGTTCTAATGACTTTGAGATATTAATTGATGTATAATGGAAATAAATATAATTATTCCATTCACCCTAGAGTTACCAAGATGTATCATGACCTGATATGTTACTACTGGTGGCTAGGAATTAAGCGATCAATTACAGATTTTGTGTCTTGGTGCCTTATGTGTTAGATAATTAAAGAAAAAAATATAAGGCCTATTGTTTTTCTAAAAACCTTACCCATTCATTTATGGAAATGGGATGAGATAGTTATGGACTTCATGATTGGGCTACCTCAAAATACTAATGGCAAGGATTCAATATGGGTGATCATTGATAGACTCAAGAAATCAACACATTTCATACCTATCAAGGAGTCAATAAAGGTATAGGATATTTGAAACCTATATGTGTAGAATATTTTCAGACTCTATGGTGTGTCATAAACTATTGTTTCAGATAGGGATCCTCTATTTACATCATGGTTTTGGAAGGGATTACAGGCAATTATGGGTTCTCAGTTGAAGTTGGGAATGGTGTATCATCCATAAAGAATATCCAGTCCAAGAAATCCATCCATATTCATGAAGACATGATTTGATCATGTGTGATTTAATTTGGTGGATCTTAGGAGAAACATATTCCCTTAGTGGAGTTTTCCTATAGTAATAGTTATCAGGAATAAATTAGGATAGAACCATTTCAGGTATTGTATGTGAGTCCTTACAAATCACCTCTTTGTTGGGAAGAGGTTGGAGAACAATACTTGGTTAGATCAAGCATCATTCAATAGATGAAAAATATCAAGAAATTAACTATAAAAAGGTTAGAAAAATCTCATATTCATAAAAAATAATATGCTGATCAACACCGCCGTTCATTGTATTTTAGGTAAGTGATCATGTTTTCCTTATAGTTTCACCTCAGTTGGGACATAGATGTTTAGGGTGGTAATGTAAGTTAGCCCCTTATTATGTTAGTCCATTTTAGATTTTAGAGTGACCTGGGAAGGTGTACTATTTATTATAATTACCTACTCATTTTATTTATATTCATGATGTGTTCCATGTTTTCCAACTAAAGAAGTATCAGCCAAATATGTCCCATATGATTGAGTGGGTGGATGCTAAAATTTAACCCAACACTTCCATGTTTGAAAGTAAGGTTCAGATATTTGACTAATAGTATAAGGTGATACATGGAAAGATGATCCCATTGGTTTGAGTGAGATGGAAGTATGGTAGGTACAACCAGGATACATGGGAGTACGAGGCCTTGATGATGCTTCAATGAACTTATATCTTTTCAGGTATGTGATCCTAATATTTTTTGGGTATATAAAGAATTTATGGTGGGGATAATTACCACACACCAAATTATGGAATCAGGTAAAAATACTCTTATCTTTCTATTTTTAGTTCAGAAGTGTTTGGAGGTTCATGGTGTCTTAAAAATAGTTTTTGGGAATTTTGTTTCAAAATGAAAAGTACCACGAATATGGTGGAGGTAATGGTGTACCCGTGTCTCTCCTATGAAAAACAGCCAGAACCAAAAACCTAGTAGTTGGGTGTAGCCTCAGGTGGAATGCATTGGGACTCTTTCTATTGACCATGACTAGAGGTACCTCACCATGTCATGGTTGAGGCTTTTGTAAGCCTAAAACATATTAATATTCTGCACTAGGCCATGGATTATGCCTATGGTCTATCTCTTGGGAGAAGCCACTACGTAGTGGTAGATTCCACCAGGCCATGATGATAGTGTTTTCATATTTTTGAAACACTCTATTGGTACCTGATCTTCCAGGGGTGGTCACTCCAGCCATGTGAAATATTAATCAGGGGTTTTAGTTTGTCCATTGACTCAGTTTACCTTTATTAAACTAATTATTCTCTCCCCATTAGCTCAAATTTGAGATCTATCATGTTCTAGGAAGGGGTTTTGGGCATTTATCTCTCATCCAACAATGACTTAATGAGATAAAATTCTTCTTAGGATTGCTCTTTATGGATCTAGAATTATGGGGATGAGATCTCTTCCTATCCTATAATTGTTCTTGGAGGCATCAAGGTTTTCTTTTCCCTTGAGGTAAGTGTCTATATCCTATGGTTTAACCCTTTGAATGCTTTGTGTTCTTATGTTTCCCTTTGGTTTTGATTGATGAAATTGATTATTTGAAATCCACGAGAGGTGAATTTGATATTTAATGGATATGGAAATGTTTTCTAAATATGTATTTTTGTTTAAAACCATTTTGATGCACATTATGTGTTTTATAAAATGCCTCAAAGATGGTTTTAAAATTGAATTTTTTTAGGAATTTAAGTGGTGTGGCATTACTATAGAAAATGTTTTATGAAAATATGGGCATTGAAATGGGATGGATTTTCCTTGTATTTTTTTATGAAATATGAATTTGGTTTCTTGAATTTAATGACAATGTAATAGAACATTAGGAAGACCTTGAGGTATGAAAAAAATAGACATATGTGAGACTTAGTGGATTAATATATCAAAAGGGTAGTTAATCATGATTCTATGGAGCTACTAGGTAGCCTTTACCATGGAATAGAGGTTCTGAAAGTTAGGATTCACTTATTATATCTAGTTTTTCTTGAATGTATGCTTTGTGTACACCCTTGCACTGCGATCTTCCCCTTGGTTCTTTTTGGATAAATTCGGTGCGTGGTTATTTGAGAATTCTTATTTTCCCACTTAACATGGATATTGAATCTTAAAAACTATTTTATTCATATTCTTATGCCTCATGGATATATGTTATGTCATATTGATTTGTTTATTTTAATATGGTATGTTTTTAAAAGAAAAATAAAGGATGATTTATTTGGGGAAATGATTTTATTTAGAAATGTTTTAGGAATATATTTTATATAAGGAGTAATAGATGCATGTGGATAGAAATTGTATAGATTCTTTAGTGGTATCCTATTGATATTTAGTCATCACACCATACTTTTACCCTTGGGTATTTTCAAACATGGTTTTAAAGGATATAGGTAAAGGTAAGAGCATCATGTAGAGGATGGATCTCCCAGTTCATGTTTCCTTTTGGTGGGATGGGATGGTAGTGAAGTATGACTATGAAAAGATGGCCCAATGGATTTTTTAGGGTTCCATGTTGATGGTATTTTAGTTTGTTCATTGATACCTTGTTATCAAAATGTTTGATGTCACCTTTATGGTTTGGTTGTTTTGACTTATGATGTATTTTGAATACCTATCATGATATTATGATTGATTTTATCTTATCATATTTCTATTGAGGGTGAAATAATTCCCACATTTCATTTTATGATACACTGGTGCTTGTTTTCATCCTGTGGAGATCGAGAATACAATTCAGGCCTTGTAGAGGGATAATTCAGGTGACATTATGGGTTGACCTAGGTTAGTCTATTATACTAACTCACCATGAACATATTTCATCATAGTTTTTATCTATACGTCAAAGTATGTGATTCATGATACACATTAATAATGACCTCAAGTCTAAGGACTAATACACACATTTGCGGATAGGAATATCCAATGATGCATAAAACATTTTGTATTATTATTTTGGGGTTTTTCCTCATGAGCTATATTCTTAGAGATTACCAACTATGGAATTCATTAGAAGAAGACTCAATGATTATGAACCCCAAACACCTGATAGTCAAGAATTATCTACGCCCCATAAAATTGATGTATCTTTACCATAAGACATATTAATTTATTAATACTTTTATAGCATCTACGGGTTCTCATTATAGTGGGAAACTACCTATAACTATTTGATGCGATAAATATTCTAAGGACACTATCACATTAATTTCATGAATAATAATAATCATTATGTGATAAGAAATATATACATATATTTTGGTAATCAAAATTATAAATCCAGTTGGTTCTAGGGCACTAACCCCAAAATAATTCAAATTACACTAGAGAAATATACTAATAACTCTTAACCAACTAGATCTCACATGATGTTCATGCTTTTGCTGATATATGGATTTATTCAATGGGTATGCCACATTTTAATTTTTGGTTAGTTTGATAACCTCTAATTCATCTGTTTGAAGATTTTTTTTTTCAAGAGATAATATCCTCAAGTATATTCATTTCTTCCTCTATAATATACTTGATATCTCAACTAGTACCATGATCCCAAGATTATAATAATATATATCATGATAATACTTTTAATTTTTTTATATAATTTCAAAATTTGGAACAAATAATTACATACTTAATACAATTTATTTAGCTTTATCTGAAGCCACAATATTCTCAATATTTATAGTTATGGTAACCATTGGAATTAATAAGATTCTATTTCTCATTTCCTCAGACTTACTATGATATAATATCAAATTAATCTAAAGTATGACCAATTTTATATCCCCTTGAAAACTAGAATCCCCATTTCTCCCAATACTAAGAACTTATCCTTCAAACTTTCTCAAGTACCATTGAGTAGTTTTTTCCACTAACATATATAGTTTATATGGTTTTGGTTGATATTCATAATCATTATCAAATATCAATACATATCATGTCATACATGATAGATCCTATTATAGAATCATATTGATTTCTACTTAGGGTCCTAATCTCCTCATGTGTCTTAACACATGATCTTGGAGTAATTTATGCCATGTGACATAGTTAAAAATTTTCTCTTAAATTATTCTATCATGTATCTTTAAATATCCTATCAATATATGAACAATTACTTAGTCTATTAAACCCAATATATCCATCTTAATAGATATTTTTATATAAAAATTGGGTCTATACATTAAGTAATTCATTGGAGAATTAATTTTAAACTTATTCTTAACTAACCAAAAGTATAATAGCAGTTTTCAATATGTTATCAACATATTTTACTTAAAAACTATAGTGTAACCACTAACCTCTTGAAAACACATGGCTCACATTCATTATTAATAAAATAAAATTATCTTACTGATCTATTAAAATGAATATTCCATGATATTAATGATTTTTTGAACCATAAATAGATTTTTAAAACTTTTATACCTTATGGACATCCTTTGGTGTCAGAAACTCTTATGGTTGTGTCATATTGACATCTTTCACAAGGTTTCCATTAAGGAAAGTGGGTTTTACATCTATTTTCTAAATCTTCATAATCATGGAAAGATACCATGGTAAGTATAATTCTAATGAATTTTATCATAAAAACAGGTGAAAATGTTTCTTCATAGTCTATGCTCTGATGCTACATGAAACCATTTGTAACTAATCATAACTTATAGGTAATAACATTATGAACCATGTCTAGTTTCTTCTCGAATACTGTAAGATACCATATTTCTTGAAGGTATGTCCCTATTTAATTTTTAGTTTGAATTTATTAATTTTGGTTAATGAAATGTTTATCAAATGTATTAGGAGGTTAGTGATTGTTCCAGGGGTTTGGGACATGAAAGAAAAGAGAATCAGGCCATGCTATGCAAGTCACACGGTTTGCACACGGTTAGTGAAAATCATGCGAGGGAGGAAACACATGTTGTGGTTTGAGATAGTGGCATTACACATGGTTGGAACATGATTTTTTAAATTGTTACTACCTCCATTATTAACCATTTTAATCAACCCATCTTTTATAGAGGTAGGTGCACGATTTTCAAACAGTTTGGAAAACGGTGTGGTCAAACCGTGCACTCCATTAAAAAGTGAAAAATTACGAAACTATCCCCTCTATATTTTTAAGTTCTCAAATAATTTACCTCCCTTTTATCCTCCTATAAAAAAAATGATGAAAAAAACTCTCCCAATATTCCAAGGTATCATTCTCCTTCGATTCTAGGCCGTTTGGATCACCGTTGGTTACAGATGGAAGCTTTGGGTAAGTCTACCCCCTCTTTATTCTCTTTTCTAGATTAGGTCTTGTAGATTTGGTCATATTATTATGAATCCATAAAAACTTATTTTTATGGTGTATATTAGATTGGGGATTCAATGGGTGCTTAAATCTAGATCTAAGGCAAAGGTTAAGGGTGCGTTCATCATTGAATTCGAGGTAAGTGGTCTACAAGTTATATCCCATGATTTTGTTATAGATTTGTGCATGTATGGTTGTGTTCTTGGTTTTCCTATTGTTGTGTTTTTGTTTAATTTCATAGGATTTGGTAAAATGGTTGGCTAAATTAACAAATGGAACCCTCATGATCCCTGGAGTATGCATTGAGGATGATTTGACCAGTTTAGGGCCACCCATGGGGTGCACCAACATTCATGAACATAGAGCATGGTAGTGTTAAGCATGAAAATGACTTATATTTAAATGGATACTATGATAGAAATACTGAAATGTTATTTTGAATTATTATTTTCTCCAATAGTGGTTGTTTCTATTAGTTGATATTGGCATAAGGGATTGTTTGGATTAACATGATCTGAGTGGGACATAATAAATAAATTGTGCTAATAGAATTATAAAATGTACATGAAATGCATAAGAAATTGTGAATATATTAAATGGGTAAATTATTGTGAATTGATAAATGTTTTAAGTGGGATAGCACAAAGTAATTTATGAATATGTTAAGGGGCTAATGTATAGGGATTGTTGAACATGCGAAATGGTTTAATGTATGGAAATTGTTAAACATTCCAAATGAGTTAATGTTTGGAAATTGTTAAACATGAAAAATGGGTTAATGTATGGAAATTTTTGAATATGTGAAATGAGTTAACATATAAAGATCATTGAATATGCTGAATGGGTTAAGCTAGGTAAGTGGAAAATTTGTTAATGGGTTAAAGCATAAGGATGATTTATGTGTTAAATGGCATGTGAAAAGTTTATGTTATGTTTATTGATTGTGCAAGGTTTGTGATATGTTATATGTGGTAAATGGATAAATAATCATGTGAACATGTCTTGGTAGTTGTGGGGTATTATATTGAGTATCTATGCCCATGGGTCGGGTTAGAATGATGCTCTAAACCCCACCCCATAATGCATGGGTTAGAGAAGGGGACTGAGGCTCTATACCTCTAACAAATGCATTTGATGAAACTACCTGGACCGAGACTCCAAGATAAGTGTGATGTGAATGTTATGAAATGTTTATCCCTATAGAGATAGGTAACTTGATTTATACCATTATGATTAGTAATTTATTGGCTTATTCCGTTGTGGAAATAATGTAAATTCCTAACCCATGGAACATATAATAGAAATGAATTAAGTGATGAAGATAAACTAAATTAGAAACATGGAACTAAAGTGATAAATGGGTAAAGTAAACATTTTCACTTAATTGCACATGAGTTGTCTTGCTTACTTTTTTATTTATTGAGTTCATTCATGCACTACTTGTTTAGACTGGATATTTTTTTAGACACCATTGGTGGTGGCCTACTGAGTTTTACTCAGACCCTGCTCGAGATACCATTGGGTACCTGAGTAGCTTTTATGGTTGTGGGTTAGGACAAGGGTAAAGAAACTATGCTAGGGAGTTGAGTTGGTCTTGGGGAGTGCATGGATGAGGATCCAAACTTGGAGTCAGGACCCGTTTTGGGGATTTAACTGTTGGTATTTATTTTGGTATTTCCTTCAATTTTATCACTATTAACATGTTATGACATATTGAATATTTGGTTGTGATTAATACCCTATCTAGAAACTAGTTGGAATGAATGTTTTGGGATTTTGGATTATTATTTCCTTATTTCATATGTTATCTGTTGCGGCTTACTTTAGTAAATAGGGTATAGTATCCCCATGAGACTTATTAGACCCTAACCACTAGTCAACAACCTTTGACATACATGGAGGCGCACTTGATGTCATGTGCTGGATTAGCTCAGAGCATCAATTTAGTGAATTTAGAGTTGAGGATGTTACAAAGTGGTATCAGGGAAGTTATTTTACACAATCATATTATTTAGGATGGTAGATAAAAGTTTAGGAAGTGTCAGTCCTTGGTGATGATCTAGTGCTTGGGAGTAGCTAACCCATGCATGAGGGAAAACCCAAGTCACCCAGGGTGGGATTGTTGTTCTTAGTGTGTGTTTTTATTGATTGAATGATATTTCACCATTGGGTGATGCACATGTTGTGTGATATGACTGTTTTATGATATTTTTATCATCTTTGGAACAACATGAGGTTGTACATTCATGTATCATTATAGGAACCTAGGGATATAGGTGGCATGCATCATGATAGGCACACATGGAATGGGTGTGTGATACATGAATGGTAGGATGTGTAACGAACCAAAGTTTTTCAATGGAAAATTCCCTTCTTATATTTATGTCATAAAAACACAAAATAATGAACTACTAAGTGATGAGTAACCTTTAAACATAATTTTTGTCACCCCTATGTTTGGAATTTTGAAAATCCGACATACATGGTTGTGTTCAAGATAGTTTTTGGAGTCTAATGAAACAAAAATAATTTTTGGTGAATAGTAACCTACCCTTATGAATAGTAACCTACCCTTATAAATAGTAATATGAACCTTATGAATAGTAAATAAGAGGAACATTACCTATTAATAATAAAATAAAATTTAGACATCATAGAAAGTGACAATTTGACCTTAGTAAATGTTTTTGGTATTTTATAAGTCATAAATAATAAATTATAATTAATTAATTAATTTAAAAGAATATTTATTTCCCTGAAATGTATTCATAAATTATTTAATCAATTTATAATAGTTTTTATATAATTTTATAAGACCCTACGTAATTTTTGAAAGAACTATAAAATCAGTTTTAATCTTAAAAACTGTTTTTTAAGTAAATTATGATTTTAATTAAATATTAAATTAATAATATTTAGAAAATTATTTTTGAAAAATAGACTTCATTTTTGGATTCTACACGTTGAAAAATTGTTGGGGTAAATTTTTGGGATTTTTCTGAGATACTTGAATTTTTGATGAATAGTAGAATCCGATAATTCACAATAAAAGATAAATAATGTATTAATTGAGTCATCGATGATGTTATGATGATGTAAGCCCACTTGGTTCAGGATTAAATTACAAAAGTACTATTCTTGGTCGTTCAATACTCACTATTCCTTGTCTTAGGTTAAATTAATAAACTAATCAATTTTATATTAAGGAAACCCCTCTCCCCTCCACTATAAAAGCCACCTTTCACTCCCTCTTTTCCTCACACCTATCAAGATCCAAGCCTTCTCTAAATTATGCCCAAACACCTTCCCTAGCCCATCCCCCACGTCCAAAAGCTTCTGGTCTCATCAAAAGACCAATCCTAGCTTCCTTAAAGAGGATCTCAAGAGGAAGATTCTAGAGGTAATTTCTCTCCCTCTTCTCCTTTAATTTCCTTTCAAGTTCAAGTTCCTTTATTGATCTCTCCCCCACATATATTCATAAAAATTGTTTTGTAACTCCAGTATTATACATATAATGTAATTTTATGATTCTAATGGGATATTATATCACTTAAACCCCTTTCCCTCTTCCTTTTATTTTATTAAAGAGAACGTTGTTCATGAGGTGTTAATTTATCACCTTCAAAAACGACATGCTCTCTTCTTCCATTTCTACCTTCAGATCTGGTCATGAAACCATTTTTATGGTTGAAACAGAATATTTTATATGTATTATGTTCTATTTTAAGTTCTGGAAATAACCTATGGCCATAGTACTAAGTGAAAAGTTAAAACAAGTTCATTGTGATCCAAAAACCGCTCAAATTAACCCAAATAATCATCATTTAATTCTTATCTAATGATTCACCCACATGGATCTAATATAATTCATTATAAAATCATTAAAGATCCTGTAATATCACTAATAACATGTAATATCATTTCTGTATGTTTACCCATGTTCTATCCAAACATCAATTTAAGAATACAAGTGAACCACCCAAGAAAAACCATAAAAACAAACATCCCTGAACAATGTTTTTAAACTCTATAAGTCATCCAAAGGAACATAATATGACATAATGAAAAAAGAATGAACCCTATTAATGTACACATGGTTCTGGATTTATAATTAATGAATATAATGTCATTATACAGGACATTAAAGAGAAGGAGGCATTCGGGTACAAGGTAAGGGGAAATTCTTGAACCCAACTTTCATCTTTCGGGTTCTACCTCTTTCACTCCATTTTTGATATGGTCACTCCTTAAAGATCATTTTTTCATATTTGTCTTTCCTTTTCTGGGATATACATGTTTTATACTGAAGTTTATGTCAATCCAAGTGTTTTTCAAAAGAACTCTTCTCTTAAGAACTCAACTTTTACCTCTCATTCAAGGTTGATGATTCTTGTATCAAGTATGTTGTTCCCTCTTTATTTTGGGAACCCAAAGTTTATGAATGTGTTATTATGATATGAAACCAATTACTTTTCATGGTTTAGTTATGTTCATTTATGTTATATGTTCATTTTGGCATGCATGATAAATGATAATGTTATGATGTGACGGGTGCACCCGGAATTATATAGCGCAATATCAATGTTTAAATGTGACGGGTGCGCCCGGAATTATATAGCGCTCCAATTAATTGGGTAAAGTGATGAATCTAATGAGTTAATGTGAAATGATGTGTGAAAAAGATGCTAGCTTGGTTCACAAATATGTGTGGTAGTTAACCACTAAGACATGATGTTTCATTTTTATGCATTTCCATATTTCAAGTCTTTTATTTATGCTCCTCTCATGTTCATGATCATTTTCCTATGTCATGATTATGCTCACCCCATGCTATATTGTTCTTATCTATCCTCTTACTGGGCTTCTAAATCACCCATTTTGATGTATATCCTCATGTGGCTATGTGTACTAAGGATAGGACAAGTTCCACTAAGAATCTAGTGAAGAAGAAATTAAATAAATGTTTATGCTTGATGTTGTATTTATTATGTATGGTCCTAGTTTTCCCAAGACACTAAATCTATGGATCCTCCATGTGTAATACTATTATGTTTTTTATCTTTGAAATGATGTAATAGTAATGAAAGAAAAGTCTGGGTCGCTATAGTTGGTATTAGAGAAAAGGTTTAGTTAATTTGGGAATTAGGATTAGTGAACCCTAAAGAAAACCTCTAGCATGAGACTAAGTACAAAAATGCACATAAGAATATTTACCTAGGGATCCCATATGTTATGTTTTTGGTATAATTTTTTAAATGAATAAGTTATTCATGACTTGTTTACTTATGTTTTGTTCTAACCTTTTCTATTTTAGAAAATGGTGGGAACTAGGAGAAATCAGGCCAACAACTCTTGCGAGGGCCAATGCAACGATTGCCCGAACAACATCCCCAATGATTTGGGAGGTGGAGTTCAAAACTTCATGGAGATGCTTACCCAATTATCTCAGGTTATAAATAATAACCATAATAATGGGGAACGTACTCCTTCACTAAATAGGTAGTAACTGACTATCGAATGTTTTATGCGACAACGACCACCGACGTTTAGTGGATCTTCTGATCCACTAGTTGCGGAACAGTGGGTCAAATCCATGGAGAAGATATTTTCTGTTCTTCACTGTTCTGAGATGGATAAGGTAAACCTAGCTGTTTATCATCTATATGGAGAAGCCGATCAATGGTGGTCTTTGATTAAGAACACCAAGCCAAGGGATGAAATTGAAGAGATGGAATGGGAAGACTTTAAGATAATGTTTCTTAATAATTATTTCCCATGAACTCTTCGCACAAAGATGGAGAGAGAATTAATAGAGCTCAAGAAAAAAAAGGAGAATCTGTCACAACCTATGAAGCAAATTTCACAAGTCTTGCAAGGTATGCTTCAGGTTTTGTTATCAACAATGATAGCAAAATTGATAGATTCTTTAGTGGATTAAAACCACACCTTCGAAAGGCTCTTGTAATTTGAGACTTTGGGAGTTATGAAGAAGTTTTTCGTTGTGATCTCAAAGTGGATATGGAGTTTGGAGAATGGTCCCATGGCTATGGTGATAAGAAAAGAAAGATGGAGTTTCAAGCTGGTGGATCTAGTGATAAAGGTGGGAAGAAAACACAACGACCCACATGCCAAAAATGTGGGAAGTTGCACCATGGGAACTGCCTCAAAGGGATGGGGAAATTCTTCAAGTGTGGGAAAGAAGGAAACTATGCTCAAGAGTGTAGAAAATACATGAAGATGAAGTATAATGTAGTCGATGAAAGGAGAGAACCAATCATGGTTCAATGCTACAACTTTAGGGAGCAAGGGAACTATGCAAACCAATGCACTAAACCTTGAGCTCTTGAGGGTAATCAGCGTTAGCAGCCACCAAAGCCAAAGGAACAAGGGAAGGCTTATGCCATCACTACTTCGGAGGTGGAGCATGATAATGAAGTCGTACAAGGTACACTTCCTATTCACTCAAGAATGGAAAAAGACTTATTTGATTCTGGTTCTACGCATTCCTTTATATCTTTCAAGTTTTCTAGAACTATAGAATCGAATCCCCAAAACCTTGAAGTAGATATATCTGTAAAAACACCAAGTGGTGAAATCATTGCAACCCAAGTGTTTGAATCTACTCCGGTTGACGTATGTGGGAAGATTCTTCTGGAAAATCTCGTAATACTCCCCTTGGTGGAATTTGACGCTATAATGGGAATGGACTAACTCTCGTTATATAGAGCGCATATCAACTGTCGTGAAAAGGAAATATCTTTTCATATTCCGAACCATCCCATGCTCCTCTACAAATGCAAGGAAGATCATGAATCTCCTTTGAAAAATCCTTCAATGGTGTGGGTGTTGATTCCCTATGAAGAAGCATACGTCACCAAAATGGTTGAGTCGAAGGAAAATGCCAACCTTGAGGAAATTCCCATCGTGAGGGAATACGACGATGTATTTCCTGAAGAGTTACCCGGAATTCCCCCGGATCGTGAGGTAGAGTTCTTAATTGAACTCATACCTAGAGCTACTCCTATCTCGAAATGTCCCTATAGGATGGCTCCTATTGAACTGGAGGAGTTAAAGAAGCAGCTGCAAGAGCATCTGGACAAAGGGTTCATACGCCCTAGTGCATCGCCTTGGGGTGTGCCAGTGCTCTTTGTGAAGAAGAAGGATGGAACCATGCGGCCGTGTATCAATTATCGGGAACTCAACAAGATCACCATAAAGAACAAGTATCCTATCCCAAGGATTGATGACTTGTTCGATCAGTTAAGAGGAGATCGATACTTCTCAAAGGTGGATCTTCATTCTGGATATCATCAAGTAAAGGTGAAGAAGGAAGATATTCAGAAGACTGCCTTCCGTACAAGGTATGGGCACTATGAGTTTTTGGTGATGCCCTTCGGACTTACTAATTCCCCTACAATCTTCATGGATTTGATGAATAGAGTCTTTAGACATTACCTCGACAAATTTGTGGTAGTGTTTATCGATGATATTCTCATCTACTCCAAGAGAAAGGAGGAACATGAAGAACATCTAAGACTTGTGTTGGTGACATTGATAAAGAAGAAGTTGTACGCCAAGTTCAGCAAGTGTGACTTTTTGATGAATCAATTCACGTTCTTGGGACATGTGATCACAAGTGTGGGAATTTCGGTAGACCCTTCAAAGAAAAAGGCGATTAAGGAATGGCCCAGGCCCTCTAGTGTCACAGAAATACGTAGTTTTCTTGGATTAACTGGGTACTACCGACGTTTTGTGAGAAACTCCTCACGATTGTCAAGCCCGCTAACTAAGTTAACAAGGAAAGGGGTAAAGTATGTCTGGACGGAAGAATGTGAGGAGAGCTTCAAAGAGATAAAGAGAAGGCTGATCACTGCACCTGTACTCACACTACCGAAAAGTGGAGAAAGTTTTGTGATATACAGCGATGCTTCAAAGAAAGGTTTGGGTTGTGTACTCATGCAAAATGATAATGTGATAGCCTATGCCTCATGACAGTTGAAGATCCATGAGAAGAACTACCCAACGCATGATCTAGAGCTGGCAGCCGTGATTTTTGCCTTGAAAATCTGGCACCACTACCTTTATGGTGAGAAGTGTGACATATACACCGACCACAAGAGCCTAAAGTATATATTCACACAAAAGGAGATCAACATGTGTCAAAGGAGATGGTTAGATCTAATCAAGTATTATGATTTCTCTATTCACTATCATCCTGGAAAGTCAAACAATGTAGCTGATGCTCTAAGTAGAAAAGAACCTGCTACTCTATCCATGTTGCGGATTGAGAAAGACCCTATCTTCTTGGATATGCAAAGAATGGATTTGGAAATCATAAGGGCAGGGGATACATCCTACCTTTCCCAAATTATTATGCAACCATCCATCCAAGAGAAGATTAAGGAAGCACAAAGGGATAATGTGGAGATACAAAAGAAGGTGAATGCAGTAAAGGAAGGAAAGATGCAAGAGTTCCATATCGACGATGATGATGTGATTTGGTTTGGAACGTGGATTTGTGTGCCTTCATCACCCGGGATAAAGAAGGAGCTATTGGATAATGCACATAGATCAACTTTCTCTATCCATCCTGGGAGTACCAAGATGTACCGTGATCTCTGAGAACACTTCTGGTGGGATAACATGAAGAAGGAGATTGCGGAATATATATCAAGGAGCTTAGTATGTCAGAAAGTTAAAGATGAGCAGAAAAATTCCAAAGGTATGATGCAGCCATTGCCTATACCCATGTAGAAATGGGAAAATGTTACTATGGACTTTGTCACAGGCCTCCCGAATATTTCAAAGGGAAATAATGTGATATGGGTTGTGGTTGATTGACTCACCAAGACTGCCCATTTTATCGCTATTCGGGAAGATATCTCACTTGATCAACTTACAAGGATATATGTGAAGGAAGTGGTGATACTGCACGGTGTTCCACTCTCAATTGTCTCTGGCCGTGATCCAAGGTTCACATCTAAATTCTGGAGGAGCCTTCAACATGCTTTGAGTACTGAATTAAATTTCAGCATGACCTATCACCCCCAAACCGATGGACAATCTGAAAGGACTATTCAGACGCTTGAAGATATGCTAAGAGCCTACTATCTTGAATTCAAAGGTGGTTGGGATCAACATCTCCCATTGGTTGAGTTCTCATACAACAATATCTTCCACTCGAGCATTCAGATGGCTCCATATAAAGCTCTTTATGGGAAGCGGTGTAGAACTCCAACCTGTTGGGATGAAGTTGGAGAAAGAAAGCTGCTTGGACTCGATCTTGTTCAAGAGATGACAGATGAGGTTCAAGTCATCTGAAAACACATCAAAGCTGCTCAAAGTCGGCAAAAGAGCTATGCTGACAACCGTCGAAGGGACTTGGAGTTTGATGTTGTAGATAAAGTCTTCCTTCGAATATCTCCATGGAAGAGAGTCATGCGATTCGGGAAGAAAGGGAAGCTAAGCCCAAGGTATATAGGCCCCTTTGAGATCCTTGACCGCATAGGATCCGTGGCCTATCGTCTAGCACTTACACCGAATATGGCTCAAGTTCATGATGTATTTCATGTATTACTACCGAGGAAGTACATACCAGACCCCTCACATGTACTAAACTCAGAGGTGGTACATCTAGAATATGATCTCTCCTATGAAGAGCAGCCAATAAAGATTCTGGACCGAAGTGATAAGGTTCTACACAACAAGACAACCCATATTGTCAAAGTGTTGTGGATGAACCATAAGTTTGAGGAAGTAACTTGGGAACCAGAAGAGGCAAGGAAAAAGTACCCTCACCTGTTTGTGTAAAGTGAAAATTCGGGGGCGAAATTTCTTAATGGGGGAAGAATGTAACGACCCAAAGTTTTTCAATGAAAAATTCCCTTCTTATATTTATGTCATAAAAACACAAAATAATGAACTAATAAGTGATGCGTAACCTTTAAACATAATTTTTCTCACCCCTATGTTTGGAATTTTGAAAATTCGACATACATGGTTGTGTTCAAGATGGTTTTTGGAGTCTAATGAAACAAAAATAATTTTTGGTGAATAGTAACCTACCCTTATGAATAGTAACCTACCCTTATGAATATTAATATGACCCTTATGAATAGTAAATAAGAGGAACATTACCTATGAATAATAAAATAAAATTTAGACATCTTAGAAAGTGAGAATTTGACCTTAGTAAATGTTTTTTGTATTTTATAAGTCATAAATAATTAATTATAATTAATTAATTAATTTAAAAGAATATTTATTTCCCTGAAATGTATTCATAAATTATTGAATCAATGTATAATAGTTTTTAGATAATTTTATAAGACCCTACGTAATTTTTGAAAGAACTATAAAATCAGTTTAAATCTTAAAAACTGTTTTTTAAGTAAATTATGATTTTAATTAAATATTAAATTAATAATATTTAGAAATTTTTTTTTGAAAAATGGACTTCATTTTTGGATTCTACACGTTGAAAAATGGTTGGGGTAAATTTTTGGGATTTTTCTAAGATACTTGAATTTTTGATGAATAATAGAATCCGATAATTCACAATAAAAGCTAAATAATGTATTAATTGAGTCATCGATGATGTTCTGCTGATGTAATCCCACTTGGTTCGAGATTAAATTATAAAATTACTATTCTTGGTCGTTCAAGACTCACTATTCCTTGTCTTATGTGAAATTAATAAACTAATCAATTTTATATTAAGGAAACCCCTCTCCCCTCCACTATAAAAGCCACCTTTCACTCCCTCTTTTCCTCACACCTCTCAAGCTCCAAGACTTCTCTAAATTCTGACCAAACACCTTACCTAGATCATCCCACACGTCCAAAATCTTCTGGTCTCATCAAAAGACCAATCATATCTTCCTTAAAGAGGATCTCAAGAGGAAGATTCTAGAGGTAATTTCTCTCCCTCTTCTCCTTTAATTTCCTTTCAAGTTCAAGTTCCTTTCTTGATCTCTCCCCCACCTATATTAATAAAAATTGTTTTTTAAGTCTAGTATTATACATATACTATAATTTTATGATTCTAATGGGATATTATATCACCCCAACCCCTTTCCCTCTTTCTTTTATTTTATTAAAGAGAACGTTGTTCATGAGGTGTTAATTTATCACCTTCAAAAACGACATGCTCTCTTCTTCCATTTCTACCTTCAGATATGGTCATGAAACCATTTTTATGGTTGAACCAGAATATTTTATATTTATTATGTTCTATTTTAAGTTCTTTAAATAACCTATGGATATAGTACTAAGTGAAAAGTTAAAACAAGTTAATTGTGATCCAAAAACCGCTCAAATTAACCCAAATAATCATCATTTAATTCTTATCTAATGATTCACCCACATAGATCTAATATAATTAATTATAAAATAATTCAAGATCCTGTAATATCACTAATAACATGTAATATAATTTCTGTATGTTTACCCATGTTCTACCCAAACATCAATTTAAGAATACAAGTGAACCACCCAAGAAAAACCATAAAAACAAACATCCCCGAACAATGTTTTTAAACTCTATAAGTCATCCAAAGGAACATAATATGACATAATGAAAACAGAATGAACCCTATTAATGTACAAATGGTTCTGGATTTATAATTAATGAATATAATGTCATTATACAGGACATTAAAGAGAAGGAGGCATTCGGGTATAAGGTAAGGGGAAATTCTCGAACCCAACTTTCATCTTTTGGGTTCTACCTCTTTCACTCCATTTTTGATATGGTCACTCCTTAAAGATCATTTGTTCATATTTGTATTTACTTTTCTGGGATATACATGTTTTATACTGAAGTTTATGTCAATCCAAGTGTTTTCCAAAAGAACTCTTCTCTTAAGAACTCAACTTTTACCTCTCATTCAAGGTTGATGATTCTTGTATCAAGTATGGTGTTCCCTCTTTATTTTGGGAACTCAAAGTTTATGAATTTGTTATTATGATATGAAACCCATTCCTTTTCATGGGTTAGTTTTTTTCATTTATGTTATATGTTCATTGCGGCATGAATGATAAATGATAATGTTATGATGTGACGGGTGCGCCCGGAATTATATAGCGCAATATGAATGTTTAAATGTGATGGGTGCGCCCAGAATTATATAGCGCTCCAATGCATCGGGTAAAGTGATGAATCTCATGAGTGAATGTGAAATTATGTGTGAACAAGATGCTATCTCGGTTCACAAGTATGTGTGGTAGTTAACCACTAAGACATGATGTTTCATTTTTATGCATTGCCACATTTCAAGTCTTTTATTTATGCTCCTGTCATGTTCATGATCATTTTCCTATGTCATGATTATGATCACCCCATGCTATATTGTTCTTATCTATCCTCTTACTGGGCTTCTAGCTCACCCCTTTTGATGTATATCCTCAGGTGGCTACGTGTACTAAGGAGAGGACAAGTGCCACTAAGAAGCTAGTGAAGAAGAAATTAAATAAATGTTTATGCTTGATGTTGTATTTATTATGTATGGTCCTAGTTTTCCCAAGACACTAAACCTCTGGATCCTCCATGTGTAATAATATTATGTTTTTTATATTTGAAATGATGTAATAGTAATGTAAGAAAAGGATGGGATTCTATAGGATGAATTTTAATTTCTTGAAAATTTGAAGAAAATGATGTCTAATAAAGATGATGAAAATGAGTAAAAAGGAAGAATGTTAATTAATGGTTAGAGGATTATAGTTAATGAAGGGGTGTAAATGAATTAAGATTTTGGTTATAATGAGATATGAATAAGTTAAAAAAACATTATCTGTAATGAAATTTAAGGATTGAAATGTTCCTAAAGGATAATTCTTTCCATTTTAAGTGAGGGAATGGTTTTAAAAAGGGTTTCTAATGTAGGATTTGTGTTTAAGTATGTTGGTTTACCCACATTATCCATGACCTATGGTAGATATGATAGAGGGTAGTGTTGTAGGTGTGGTGATGTTTGTTGTAATAATGTGTACGAGATGAGTAGTTATGGCTAGTGCAGATCATTGTTTTATGTAAATTATGAAAGCCTTATGTTATATGTTCTAAGAATCATGCTTGGAATTATAGAAATATTCCACCAAGTTGATGTGTGTCGGTTGGGTGACAATAGGGCGTCACTGAGAATGCTCCTCCAGAAGTGGGGTAGGAAGTTCTGATAGTTTAGGGTAACCAAGGAGAGGAGCAATTCTGAGAGAAATTTTCTCATTTTATGCAGATTATAGAACGAGACCTAGGGCGGGTCATGCCGAGCATGTTTGATCTAAACAAATAGTTTCAGTTGCAACACCCTCCACCATTTTTTGGAGAGGGTGGACCTAAGGCTATATAATTATGGATAGAGTCTATAAAAATGATTTTAGATCACTTGGAGTCTCAAGATGAGAAGAGGGTTAAGTTTGTAGCATACATGTTGCGGGGACTAGAAAAGCATTTGTGGGATATCTTGGTTCAGAACCAGTAGGAAAATGGTATTCTATGGAAGGAATTATATGAAAATTTTATGGAATACTTCTATTTGGAGACTTTTTGATAGGATCAGTCTTCATAGTTCATGAGGTTGAGCTAGGGAACGATGTCATTGATGTATTATGTAGGTCGTTTCATAGATTTTCAATGTTTCATTCTAGTGTTGGTGGGAGATGATTCTGCAATGATAAGACAATTCCAGAATAGGATTAGACATGAGATTAAGTCTCAAGTAAACATATTACATTTAAATAGGTTTGTAGAGGTGGTGGACTAGGAACTTATCTAAAAAGGGAATTTTAAGGAGGATTCAGGTAGTTGGAGCTCAATTGGTCGTACCAGATGAGGTGGTGGACATGTCACTCTAGGGTGAGAGAATCCACACCAGTAGAGTAGTGCAGTACTAGGAACTTATACTGGGGACTAGGGTAAAGGGGAATGTCATCTTCATACAATTCAGTCTACACATGGAGGTGGTGAGGTGGGACCCTCTATGGTTCGAGGTAAAATCCTTATAGCTTCTACACTTTCTAGTGATTTTTTTGATATCATTTCCCTATATTATTTTATTTTTGATCAGTTTGTAGTTGTGTTGGGCCTAGAAGTGGAATGTTTATGTAGGGGTTTTTTGATTGATACACCATTAGGGGTGTGGATATAAAATATCAAGTAGTGAAAGGGGTGTGTACTTGATGTTGGTGGGTGCCATTTCTTTTGGAACTTGTTCATTCTTGAGATGTCAGGTTTTGATTTAATTTTGGGTATGGACTGGCTAGTGTTGTACTATCCCCACATTGAGTATTACCATTATAGGGTAACATTCACTTCTCTTGAGGGATACACTTGAAACGGTTTATTTCTTAGGGCACATAATCTCATAGGAAGGTGTCTCTATGGATATAGAGAAGGAAAAAACACTAGTGTCTTGGGAGGATCTGAAGAATGTTTCTGATTTATAAAGTCTTTTAGGTTTGTCCAGTTATTATCGAAGATTAATTAATGAATTTTCTCATTTGTAAGCACTACTTTAGGGTTTTACCAAGAAGGGTATCAAGTTTGAGTGGAATGAGGCTTGTGAGAACTTCTTTCATGAACTGAAGAGGCTATTGACAACTACAATGATTTTGATCTTACCTAAGCTAGGTAAGAAATATACCTTGTTCTGTGATGGGTTTGGTGTTGGGCTTGGAGAAATGTTGATGAAGGATGATTGGGTTGTGGCATATGGGCCACGACAATTAAGGCCTCATGAAATAAATTACTCTAGGCATGATCTTGAGTTGTCCATAGTGGTTCATGCCTTGAAATTTTGGTGTAATTACTTATAGGGAGAACAATTTATGGTGTATACCAATCATAAAATCCTGAAATACATCTTCTCTTAGCGTGATTTGAATCTTTGTTAGTGAAGATGGATTGAATATATGAAATCCTTTGAATTTGAGTTGGTTTACATACTAGGAATGGGAAATAGTGTTACATATTTCTTGAGTTGTAAGACTCAGAATTAGGTGATTCGGGAATTAAGTTTGGAGTGGAATATGATAGTATTGTTTGCTGAGTGAATTTGAAGGTGTAGGATGACCAAGGAAAGATGTCCCTTACATCCTTTTCAGTTGAGTCCGCACTTTTGAGCCAGATCAAGGAGAAATAACACGAGGATTCACAGTGTTTTGATTTGAAGGAAATATTAAAGGTGGAGAGTAAACTTTTGTTTGGACCATTGGTGATGATGGGATTTTTTATGTTTGTGGTAATGTTGTTGTGGCAACGTGTATGTGAGAAGAGTTGATGCATGAGTTTCATGCATCGAAGTGGTATATGAATATTGGTTTGAATAATATTTATTGGGACCTTTTTAGGTGGTATTGGTGACTAGGGATGAAGAAAGTTGTTGTAGATTTCATGGTACGATGCCTTACACATCAGCAGGTTAAGGCTGAGCATCAATGACTGAGTGGTTTGTTGTAGTCATTCCCCATTTTTTAATGGAATTGGTATGATGTAATGATGGATTTTGTTGCGGGTATTCCAGGGATGCTTCATAAGAATGATGAAATTTGGGTAGTCATTGATCGGTTGACTAAAATGGAACATTTCTTGGTGATTTGAGAGACTTTCACCACATACCAGTTGGGTGAGTTGTATGTTCATTAAATAGTACAATTGCTTGGGGTAAAATGGATGATAGTTTAAGATTGAGATCCACATTTTACATCACACTTCTGGAAGGTATTATAGAGATCACTTAATACTTGGGTGTTTTTGATTATGTATTTTCACCAGTAGATGGATGGGAAATTGGAACATACTATTCAGGTACTAGAGGAAATGTTGAGATATTGTGTCCAAGATTTTGGTAGATCATGGGAAAAGAATCTCATGCTTGTTAATTTTTCCTATAATAATAGTTACCAGGATATGATTTAGATGGAACTGTTTGAGGAGCTCTATGGTAGGTTGTGTAGATATCTTTTATGTTGGGTGGAAGCTGGAGAATCAGAATTGTTGGTACCGAGTCTCATGTAGGAGACTTCAGAATGAGTTTAGTTGATTCAGAAACATATGTAAATGAACTAGATTAGGGATAAATCCTATGACGATAGGAATCATTGACCTCTTGAGATTATGGTGGGTGACCATATGTTTCTTTAGGTGTCTCCAAGGTTGGGTCACCATCGAATTTGAAAACAGGGTAAGTTAGCGCCCAGGTATGTGGGTCCATTTGAGATCATGGAGAGGATTGGACCGGTGACGTACAAATTGGATATTTCAAAATGGTATAGTGGTATGATTTTTTTTCATATGTCTCAACGTTAATAGTATCACTCTAACCCATCTTATGTGATTTATGTTGAAGATGTTGAGCTTTAGGCCGATTCATCCTTTGAGGAGCATCCAATTTATATTAGAGATTGTAGTGAGAAAGTCTTACGGGGTAAGACCATACCCTTGGTTCAAGTTTTGTGGAAGCGTGGTATTGTTTAGGAAGAAACTTGGGAAATGGAGTCGGATATGCAAGTTCAGTGGAAGAATCTCTTTGCTTCATAATCTCAGTGATTCTTGGGAAGAGCGGCTCAAGGACGAGCCGTTATAAGGTCGGGAGATTGTAAGATCCCAAATTTATTGAAGGTATGTACTTATTTAATTTTTAGTTTGAATTTATTAATTTTGGTTAATGAAATTTTTATCAGATGTATGAGGAGGTATGGGAGTGTTCTCGGGGTTCAGGACACAAAAGAAAGTGTAATCAGGCCATTCTGTGTGAGTCGCAAGGTTTGCGCATAGTTAGTGCAAACCGTGCGAGGGGGAACCAAACCATGTAGTTTGAGACAATGGAATTCCATAAGGTTAGTGCATGGTTTTTCAAACCATGCACACCTCCCTAGGTGACCATGTGACTCAACCCCTCTTGGATAGAGGTAGGCACATAGTTTGTGCACGGTTTGAAAAACCGTGAGCCAAACTGTGCACCCCATTAAAAAGTGAAAAGTTACAAAACTTCCCCCTCAATATTTTTAAGTTCTCACCAGATTTTCCTCCCATTTATCCTCCTCTAAACCCTAGTGACGAACCAAACTCTCTCAAGCTTCCAATTGATCATTATTCTTTGATTCTAGACTATTTTGAGCGCTATTAGTTGCGGATCAAAGCTCTGGGTAAGTCTAACCCCCCTCTTGATTCTCTTTTATGAATTAGGGATTGTAGATTTGTTCATCTTCCTCCAAATACCTAAAACCCTATTTTCTAATGGATCTTATATTGGGGATTCAAGGGGTGCTTAAATATATATCTAAGAAAAGTTTAAGGGTTGTTTAATCATTATATTCAAGTTAGGTGGTCTACATGTTATATCTCATGGTTTTGTATGGTTGTGTTCTTAGTTTTATTCTTATTGTGTTTTTGGTTACTTTGATAGGATTTGGTAAAATGGTTGTATAAATGAATAAGTAGAACCCTCATTATCTCTGTGGGATGTGTTGAGGATGATTTGACTGATTTAGGGCCACCCATGGGGTGTTCCAATATTCCGAAATATAGAGAATAGTAGTGTTAAGCATTAAATTGACTTATATTTAAATAGAGACTATGATAGAAATGTTGAAATGTTAGTTTGAATTATGATTTTCTCCAATATTGGTTGTGTCTAATGTTTGATATTTTCATAAGGGATTTTTTGGCTTAACATGATTTGAGTGGGATATAATAAAGAAATTGTGTTAAGATAATTATGAAACGTACATGAAATGCATAGGTGAGTTAATGCATAAGAAATGGTGAATATGTTGAATGGGTAAATGATTATGAATTGATAAATGTGTTAAATGGTCCAACATAAGGTAATTAATGAATATTTTAATGGGATAATGTCCAGGTATTGTTGAACATTCCAAATGGTTTAATGTATAAAGATTATTAAACATTCCAAATGAGTTAATGTGTGGAAATTGTTAAACATGCCAAATGGGTTAATGTATAGAAATTGTTGAATATGTGAAATGATTTAACATATGGAAAGTTTTGAATATGATAAATGGGTTAAGGCATGATAAGGGAAATGGGTCAAATGAGTTAAGCTAAGTAAGTGGTAAATGTGTTAATGGGTTAAAGAATAAGGACAATTTATGTGTTAAATGGAATGTGAAATTTTTATGTTATGTGTATTGATTGGGTAAGGTTTGTGATATGGTGTATGTGGTAAATGGATAAATAAGAATGTTCTAAAGTATTGTTAGTTGTGGGGTATTGGACTTTAGGATCTACACCAATAGTTTAGGGAAGTCTAAGGATCTAAACCCCTCCCTATAATATACGGGTTAGTGAAGGGGACTCAGGATCTATACCTCTAATAGATGCATTTTATGAAACTACTTAGACCGAGGCTCCAAGATAAGTGTGATGTGAATGTTATGAAATATTTATCCCTAGAGAGATAGGGAGCTTTATTTATAGACTTATGCTTAGTAATTGACTTGACTATGCCATTGTGTAAATAATGTAAATGCCTAACCCATGGAACATATAATGGAATTGAATTAAGTGATAAAGATGAATTGAATGAGAAACATGGGACTAAAATAGAAAATAGTTAAAGTTAACATTGTCACCTAATGGCTCCCAAGTTGTCTTTATTGATTTTCTATTTATTTAGTTCTCACATGAAATATCTATTTAGACTGGATATTTTTGTAGACACCATTGGTGGTGGCCTACTGAGTTGTACTCACACCCTTCTCGGGCCGTCGTTGGATACCTGAGAAGATTTTATGGTTGTAGGTCAGGATAAGGGAAAAGTCCCTATAAGAGGGAGTTGATTTGGGCTTGGGGAGTTCTTCTAGTTCAGGGACATTACAAATACCCATTTGATCCTAATGGGATTTACATAAATTGGAGGTACTACCAAAATACATAGCTTTATTTTTGTATATAGAATCCATTTTCAAGCTCATATGAACTTGGAAATTTTATATTGTTTTCATTCACTACTTCCTTATGGGATAAATATTCATTATTTTCACTGAATAATATATCACCTAATCTAGTGATTATAAAACCATTTTTTTTATCATTCCTATATAATATATGTATTTGGAACACTCCTCCCACTAAGAATTATGGAGTTTATGTTCCTATTACAACTCATGATAATCTTGATCCATGACTTCATTTGAAGTCTAACTTGCTCCAACCTTATCCAATATAGATTTCCTTCCTTCTTATAAAATCATATCCATTCACTTGACCAATAATTTTTTTCTATCTTAGGGATTTTAATAAATTGGGTAACCTTTAGGATAATTAATTGAGATGCACTTTCTGTTCACAAGATTTAATTTCATTGCTAAAAATAAGTTTTAATAAAAAGATTTCATATAAACATATGAATTTATGACATAATTATTTTTTTTCATATTATAATTTATACAATACCATTTTTCACTATAGTTGGAATAAAATTAAATGTCAACACCGCTATGTTCAAAACATGTTCTTGAGAGGATAATGAAAGACTTGGAATTCTTATAAGACTTATTATATATCTTCCTTTTACTAACACCATCAATTTTATGTGTATAAGATAATGTTATTTTATTAATAACCTCACTCCAAATTTAATGATCAATGAATACTTGGTTAATATATTCTTTGACCAACCCATTTAGAGCATCTTTTATCTTTTACCAACTATATTCTCTACTTTACCTTTTTATTCCTTTAATATCTTAAAGAATTTTATGAATTAAATGAATTTAACTCTTACTTCTACTTATAATAGTTCATAAATATCTTGTTGAACTAATTATAGAATCATTGTGTTATTAACACATTTTAATGGAAAAGGTTTCTTTGTATTCACACTTAATAAGTATGTCGAATACCTAAGGGTTTTAGATCCAAAGAGTATAAACACCTTACTAGGTATATATCTGAAAATCACTTTTAGTTTTAATTGATCAAATATTATCTTGACACAAATGGGTATTATTTGAGTCTTATATTTTATATTAATAATATATTACTGATATTGAAAATCTAAGATTCATGTATAATTAAAATATTAAGTTATTATAGTATACCATAACAAAATTCATTTAAAACATTCAATAATGTCTCATAATGTCTAAAAATAAACACTGAGATAATATTTTGGTAACTAGTAATAAAAAATAATATTTTTATAAGAATATTTCCACTTGGAAATGTGAAGTTGTGATTTTCTTTATCTGATGACTGCGTCAAGTTCTATTAGTAATTTGAATATCTACTTTACTCTTTTAATATTTCTGATAATTCTTAGATCCTGTATTTGGATATTAATATATGGGTTACAAATTTTATTCAATACTGAAGAATTGAAACAAAAATGTTACATGTAATGATGAATATAATTGAAGTAGAAGTCACCACTTACTCTATTTTCAATTCATTTCAATTCCTCTTCCAGTGACCTTTATATCTATATATGAAGCAAATAGACTCACTTTCATTTCCAAACCTATTTACCTTTTACTTATTTGAGGTAAATGGAACCACTAACTTAGATTTTGAACCTTTTCCTTCATCTCATTCACCATAAGGTCTAAAAAAACAAAATCCCAAATATCCTTATTAAATTGGATAAATAAAATCACAATATTATTGAGTGGATTCTACATACTATTCATTTTATAATACTTAATGAAAATGGATAATTTGTTTTTAAGGATGAAAGAATGATATTTATGGATAATTTCTTATCTATATGGAACAAAAAAGTTTTTAAATAATCAATATAATTCATCATCTTTAGTATGTGATCACTAGATAAGTTTCCAAATTCCATTTTACACATATAAATTATAGTGATATCTCATTTATCATTTCCCCCTATTTCTCTATAAATTTTTTTTTAGGGATGAGTCAATATGGTGTATCTATCCATGTCATAATATCGAAACTTCATCTCACAGGAACATAACTGATAACAGGATGCATTAAACATATGATTTATCATCTATATAGATTCTGTAGGCATCCTTTTCACCCTCACTCACTCTCTAAGGTGGATGATTAGGTGTTGGGTACTTCATCATTTCAAAAATACTTTCTTATAGTAGTATAATTCACAAGTGCGTGAACCACTCTTAGAAATTTATGTTGGTGTGGAAATTATTTCTATCCAAAATTGATTGTAGTGATTCTATGGTTTTAATCACCATTTTCTATAACAAAACTAAATAGAATATTTAGTAATTTATCTTTATCACTGATTGTGATGTAATTAATAATTGAATTAAGTCTCCCACTATTTTATATGATCTCAAAAACCCTCAATATTAGATTATTAATATATATTCTCTTGTATTTTCTAGTTGTAAGGATCCATATTTCCCTTACTATAACCCAGTTGAAGGCCCTATCAAATTATTCAAAGGTATTTAGGTAGGTTTTTATTTCTATCTACATCAAATTGCAATATCTTGATCTGTTGATTAGACTGTCCAATCCTAAAATTTGATACTCATATTTCCTCAACACTTGCCTCTAAATTAAACCAATCATATCTTGGGAAACTAATATTGATACTAACTTATTTAAGTTAACCAAAGACTTTTATTATAACTTCTTTATAATTTAATATACCCTAATGAGGGAAAAAATGATATTTTGAACTACAATTGTAAACTAACTCAAGTGATGGAAGGAGTTTTGATGACATAATATTTAAGTTGAGGGTTTTTGTTAACTTATACATAAATATTCATTATTTTATTATTTACATTCTTGTTAATTTTAATAGATACTTATATAATATTTAATCACGTTTGATAAAATAATTTATGCATATGGATTTTACCTGTATAAGTTATCTTATTTTAACCTTTTTGATTACTTTATGTGGATGTTTCATAATTAATATTCTATACCTGATAAAATAAAAATATATAATTTGTTTTATTTTATTTAAGCATGATTTTTAAAATATTTATAAAATGTGACCGTGTTCAATAATCCAAATAAACCATGCACCACATAAATAAATAAATGGACTTTCACTGATAAAATAAAATAAATACATGAAATAATCATAAGATTTTATCCACTGGTTGGTTTATCAAGAGATGATAAACCAAACTCAACCCTAGGGTAAATAATGGCTTGAGTCATTACTTGGGATGATTTGTATCATTTCATAACTCTACTATATATCTTCTTATTTTCATCCATCATAACTTGGGTCCTGAACAAACTCCTCTCTCTAAGAACTCTATTCATTACAAATGTATACTCAAATGTTGGTGAGGGGTACTAGGAGTTTAGGTTTACATAAAATAGTCCATGGACACTTAGCCCCATAAATAATAAAGGAGGGTAATATGATTTAAAAAACATCATATTTGATTTAATAATAAGTATTATATAATAAACCATGAAATAAATAATTAAATTAAAGAAATAAATTCAAAAAATACATAGGTTGGTCAAAGATCATGATCATTCATGACATGCAATGATATCTGCATTAAATATTTCTAGAATTCATTTAGAATAATTATAATTAATATAAATCGACTAAAATCAATAAAAAACAAACATAAAAAAAAACAATAAAAAAAAAACAAATTCTTTATCTTAAATTATTCTCAACTAATGATCCTTGAGACACTTTAAGAATCCCATCCATTATTTGTAGATAAATTAAATTAATTATTATTTTTTAAATAATTAAGTACACATCATGAAATTTAGAGGCCACACACAATGTACTACTAGAATAATATTAAAATCTAATTTCTCTAAATTATTATACCACATTATTCCCACATCATTCACCACACACTACATGAGATGTAAATCCACACGAAGTGTCATGACATACACATTGTGCAATTCCATGTGGTCAAACTATGTAGTATTTTCAACTTGCATGACCACATAACATGCCTTTAATGTATGATATGAATATTGTTAGGATGTGCATGATGTAAAAAATATTTAAATTATAGTTACTTGTTGTGTTCTAGTAGTTAATACATTATGAGTAATTACACCGTGTGTTGGCCTACATGATATGCCAAAAATCACTTAGCATGTACCAGGTGTGGTGTGACACATGTTACATAATGTGTACGCTAGCTACATGTCATGTAGTCTGTGCCATAAAGTGTTCCAAGGTGGCAGTCAATACACTGTGTGTAAATACATTATGTAATAACCCACACGACACACAACAATTTATGTGTCACATACATTTTTTGGGGTTACACAATGTGTACAATCTATATACACACCATAAAGTCCCTTTAAATATATGTACTGAGATGATCATAAATATGCGACATGTAATGATACCACTTATTGACCCACATGGCACACTGTGATTTACACAGCCTATACCTTGTGTGGGAAAAAATCTATTACATAGTGTGTACTTTTCTATTACACATTGTGTAATAGTGTCATTAAAATAACAACCTTGACTCATTAATATGAGTTGTTTGATCATTCTTTATGCTTTTTTGGCCGATTCTTGGTCATATGATGTCATACTAAGGTGAAATCTTGGTCGTCGGACTTAGAAAAAAATCTAAATAAGGTTAATAGTAAAATGATACATTAAATTGATAAAATAAATTATAGATAATTTTAAATAAGAATGTGATTGATCTAATACTACTTGAAGGTTTAAGGGTGAATAAAAAACATTGATCCAGTGCCCATTTTTTTGTTTTTCATTAGAATCAATGGATAAGTCCCAAGAACTAGATAAACACACCCCACAATTTTATAGCTAGGATCATTCTCATTTAATTAATAATTAATTTGAATAATAATTACCTTATCTATGATAATATTCTTTGATAAAAATTTCATCACCACTTTTTTTTGATTTCATTGAGATGGAGAATATAAGAAATGGTTCTTATAGATGTATCCACATGTACATCATGAGTCTCTGAATGATGTTCTGAATATTCTGGGTGTTAACATAGAAGGATCAAGTACCTCACATCATTGACTACAACAATGTTCTCTTGTTCTCTCTCTATGTTATTGATAGAGAGAGGGAGGAAGAATATCTATCTAAGGATTGAGAAAATTATATAGTGTTTCTCCATTGTATCAACACATCTATAAATGAAAAAATGATGTATTTAGAAATATTTACTTAGGTTTAAATAATAACAACTGCACAATGACCCTTATTGTCTTGTTTATTACAAGTTATTCCCCACATAAAATATTATAATAATATTATTACTATATATCATGACATGTATATATTATAATATCATTTCTTAAATAAATAAATTAATATTTATTTAAATAATATCAAATAAAATATATTATTTTTATCAAATCATTAAACTTAATCTATATGTTCCAATAAAATATTATGTCCTATAAAATTATAAATAAATATTTATTTTTAATATTTACATATCTTGAATAAATATTTATTCAACTATATTCACTAAATTTTTGAATAGATAAATATTTATTTATTACATTGTGAATAATTAAACAAGGGATAAAATTCAACTCACATATTCTAAACTTGAATATCTTGTGATTGAATTTCTATAATCAACTATGACTTGAATAAAAATTATTACATTATTCGGGAAGAAATTTATTCTAAAACTTAAATTCAATAAAATTTAATTATATTCTAGGTACACATTATGTGGGAACCTCCAGCCCTATTTCTTAGATGAAAATAAGTGAACTTACCTAAAGTCCAAGATGTAACACCCTGAGATTTTGAAAGAGGAACATCATATTCGATAGCATATATGACTCACAATACCAAGATTACAAGAGAATATAACACCCCAATACTTCATGATATATTTATTTTTAGATAAATTCAATCTATTCTAAATATTTCAATTCACACAACACTAGATTTAAATGAAACACAACACTCTATTAAAATTTTATTATTTAAATATGACCATTATACCCCAGCCATTAAGATGGAAGGTATGAATAATAATAACTAAATTATAAAAAAATTTGGTTTACACATGTATAAAATAAATTAAATATTTATCTATTAATTAGAAATAAAATAAGAACCATTTGAAAGAGAAAGAAATGTTTTTAGAAAAACTGTATTTTTCTGAAAAACAGATTAGTCACGCTTTGCGCAGATAATTTAAAATTATTTTTTTTACCAATTTTAGACATTTTATTGGAAAAAATATAATCAATTTTTAAAATATACACATCAAAATTATCTTTGGGTGATTTTTTTTAGAATTTTATAAAAAGATTAATTTTTTGATGAATAGTGAAAAATACTGATTTTTTATTGAAAACTTCCATTTTGTTTAAATTATTTAAAAGTTAAATTATATTTTAAATTGTTTTTAAAGTAAAATTAGTTAAATTATATTAAAATTTAACTTATTTATATCACTTGAATCAATTTTATATTAAATTTTTATATTGAAACATTCTATACCCACATGGATTTTCTCTTTGGGAAACTCCTCTTTCATTACATCTGCGGTTTAATTTTAAATTTAATTATACCAATTGTATGAATTGAATTTAGAAAAATGGATTCCATATTTTTAATAATAATAATTTATGTTATATAATATGTTCAACTAAATTTTTGACCATAATGAATAGTGAAAATAATAAAAATTAATTATCGTAGTTAAGGTAAAAATGGGTTTACCAGGGGTTAAACTAAGACAATAAGGTTAAAAATGATACTAAAACTTGTAAAAAACCCATTTTATGAACATATTTAGACCAAATAATATATAAGGTTCAATAATTACCCATTTTTGATGTTTTTTCATGATAAAAAATGTGGTAATCAATTTATCTTTTCAAAAATTTCATGTGTGTCCTCTCCCCCACTTATAAAAGGACACCCCTATCCTCCCTTATTCACACTTTCAAAAACTATTTGGTTCAGAAAATAACTAACCAAATAAATTAATTACATACCTAAAATCATACTATAGGCCTTTTTTAGATCATAAATACAATATAGAAATGATTTAGGTTAAACCAAAAGAAGTTTCCAGAAGAAGAGGTAAAATATTTAACTATGTGTTTTCAATTAACTTATTCTTATAACTCCTTATAATAATATTAAAATATGATAATATAATAAATATATTATCCCATATATAATTATATTTTATTATTTTAATTTAATAACCCATATCCATATCCACTTCCATCAAATGGGAAATGAAACCATTGATCGTGTGCACGATAGACTACCGCCTCATGAACCGATGTAATTTGTTTTCCAAAACCACATTTAAAGATGGATTTAATGATGAATTTAACATATTTATATGATATTGTTGTACTTTTTTAATTATAATACCACATATACCTTTTTAATCTCCATTCCATGGGGGATATGATAACATCACTCGTGTGTACAATGGATTACTTCCTCGCGATGCTTCGTGATTTATTTTTCACTTATGCTTTACATGGAAGGTATTAAGGTTAAAATTAATGAATATATTTGATATTTATGACCTAAAAATAATTATTGAATATAATATCACATATAAATTATTACCTTCTAATCTTTTGTAAAATAATAACGTCGTTCATGCGTACGTATGGACTACTGCCTCCACATAGTGATATGAAATATTTTTTGTTTTATTTTTACATGGATGGTAATAAGTTTGTATTTGATTAATATAAATTATATATATGAAATATAAATTATTATTTAAATATTTATTAATATTTACTTTCCTTTTGTTTTATCTATCAAGAAAAATGTAAATAATGTTCATGCGTACGTACGACCTACCGTCTCCATGAACAGTGTAATTCATTTTCTATCTATATCTTTAATAGATTACTCTAAATACATATATAATAAATAAATATTATATTTATATCATGGTTAAAATTATGGATATTTTTTAACCAAGATCAAATTAAATGGTCCAAAATTACCGAACTAAAACATACATGAAAAACAAAGTAATTATCACTCAAAATAGTGATTTTAACAAAGAATTATTAATAAACAGGTGATAAAATACTATAAGTAAATCATAAATTGTATGAAATAAATTATAATGGTTAAATAATATATTTATAATAAACATATATTTATTATATCAGATTTTCTTACATATACAAAGGAAGTCGAACCTGAGTTAAGGGTTTCTCGTCTCACTTTTACATCCGTGAGACATACGCCATATTCACCACTTATTCCTTTGTGTGGTGTATATAACACCAATTTTATTAGTTATATCATAAATATATTTATATTCATGGTATTTAAAGTTTCTTTTTATGATTAATTATTTTATGGGGCTTATCATTCAGAAGTTACCAAAGTGGTAAGGGTTTATTTCACAATCTCATCATTATTCAGGATTGTTTTTATTTAAGTCTCCCTTGGGGGAATTATTTGATATGACTATCTTAAAATAAATATATTTTATTCTAATTTGGTTATTAATTAATTTTTTAAATTAATATTTCAATTTTTTACTCTTTAGTACTTAAAATGACTGAGAAAATGTTTTTAAGAAAATCAGACATTATTTCTCTCTTCGATCGAAGATCTTTTTTTCATAAAAATAAATGGTTTCTAAAAATGTTTTAAAAAATATTTTTAAACTTTTAAAAATTATTTATTATTTTTTTTACCCATTATGACTTTTTACAATTTTTTGAAAGTAATATTTATATCGTTTTCAAAATAAGGCATGTTTAGATTTTACTAAAAATGTGAAAGGAATACTTATTTTATTATGTACAACATGAATGTAATTTTCCACCATTATGAGCACTAAATGTTTTAAAGATTAATTTATAAGTTTTAAAAGGTTATTTTCAAAGAAAATTATTTTCAAAATTTTTTGTGAACTTTTTTTAAAAAATTTAATTTTCAAAGTGAAAAGGATATTTTCATAAAGAATGTTTTTAATGAAAATTTAATGGTATTTCTATTCTTAGATGACAAAACATTTATTATAATTATGATAAATAGGGGATATGTTGTATTGATAACATCTTTATTCTTTATTTGGATGGTTTATGATCATCTTGACTGAGGAAATACAATTTTATTAACATTCACCATGTTATTTTGGATGGATTATGATTATGTTTATTCGATTTGGGTAAGTATTAACATTTTATATGTTAATTTTTCAATATAAATATTTATACTGATTATGTTTCACCCCTTTCATATGATGGATGAATTTGAATTAGTAAGTTATGGGTGGGGATTGATTATATCTATCCCCTTGATGCATAAATAGGCATAATGATACAAATCAGTTGGCCAAATTATATAGGTTTCTACCCACAGATTTAAAATGTCTTGTGAAAGGTCTTAAAAATATGTTTTAGGTGTCCGAAATTATGAATTACCTCATTAAAAGACCAGTTATTGATTACTATGTGATTATTAAATTATATATAATATCTATGGATAAGTTTCAAGATCATGTGATTATTTATATGGATTTATTTGATCATTATTTATTTATACTATTTTATGATTAGTTTATTGATTAAATGGAAAGAGTTTCATTTATTTACATTTCCATATTGATTATGTTTATTTATTCATGATAGATTCTGTTGTATGATTACCCTTATTGAGAATTTGAGATCACCCCTTTTTTTTGTTTTAATTTCCCAAGGATACTAGGAAGTTTTTTATGATTGATATCCAGGGATATGCAAAGGGTAATAATGGCATTCTCAAAGAAAACACTTTTTGTATTTGATGTTTTAAAATGTAATGTGAATTTCAAGTATGTATCTAGTTTACCAATACTAATAAACTATTTGGTCCTTTGGTATGTAATTCATTATATCTTATACCAATGTAAAAAAGTAGACACTGGCTCTATGTTATTGGAGTTGGGGTCATTACAGTTGGTATCATAGAAATTTTAATAGAAACCTTTTGAAATAGATTTATGAAATTATATATTGGGGAATATAAACCTATGATAAACATTGAGTATAAGTATATAAGAACATCCTAAAGTTTTGGTAAGGTAAATATTATGTGATTTTTCCTAGAAATACATACCTATATGGATACTATAAGTGGATGTGGTTTTGACACAAATGTACCTAGGGGTATAACTCTGAAAAAGTCATGTGAGAATTGACTTGAGATTTACCTAGTACATTAAAATAGGATTTTCTATGAACTTGGTTTGAAACTCCTAAGGGACATTCTTAGTATAATTCACATTTTATTTACAAACCATTATGAAGGATTTTAAAATATTTTTATGATTTGGATACTTTCCCAAAGAAACCATGTTTATGATTACGAGATTACCCATGCATAAAATTTCAATTTATGTTAAGTATTTCACTAGTTTTGGGATTATATATTATGATACATAATGTTATAATCTAATATAGTGTATTCCATTATTTATAAATGGAACCTAGAGGAAGGAATGGGAACCATATCAATGATCCAAAGAGTAATAATGATCATTTCCTTGATGGGCTTAAACCAATATTTAGAAGGGAAATAGTCTCCCAAATATTTTGATCATATGAGGAAATAATATCATGTTCTATCATTACATAGAAGTAATTATATAATTATTATTTATTTTAAGGGTAGTAAGATAAAAGGAGGATGGAAAAGAAAAAAATGGATAAGGGGAAGAAGGGAAAGAGGGGTTTTCCCACATGTGATAATTGTGTAATGAAACACCCTAATACTTTCTTGAAGAGAATGGGAGTTTGCTTCAGGTGTGGGAGAAATTACATTAGGATAATTAATTAAAGGTTAATAAATAAACCTTTTAATATAAGTGTTTCAACTCTAAGGTGATGGGTTACTATGAAAATTAATGCCCCAGGCATTAAGGGAATATACCTCAGAAGAAGATAAGGGGTCAAGGTCAAGATTATGCTATTTCTACAGTTGAAGTAGTATTAATAAAGTTATTTATTTTAGATTCAGTAAATATACTATAGAAGTGTATTATCAATTATATTATCATTATAATAATTAACAAATGAATAAGTATTGTACTACAATACTTTTTCTTTAAGGATTTGAGAGCATATGTTGAATGGTACCGATGACCAAGAAAAGTGATACAATGGAAAGTTAATATTTTTTGAAAAAATTATTGAGGGAATATAACCCTTAACATTTTCTGTATGTTGAGATAAAAATGATAAAGATATGTTTATTGGATAGTATTGGTGACTATGAAATTGGTTAATTATTTGATGGTTTATGTTATCTGTGTTGGAGTTTACTACATGTTTGGATTTATGGAATATGTTTGAAAAAAATGAGATTATATTTTTGGAAGAATTCATGTTTTTATTAAGGTTTTATAATGATCAATTTATTCACATATTTTTAATGTGACATTAAGAAAAATTTATATTTTACAGGGAATATAATGTTGATTTAGTGATATTCCTTCTAAAGTTTTGGACTTTGAATTTGGATAGATATATTTCAGAAGATTATTAAGGTTAACCAATTATGAAATAGATTAAGTTGAATTTTGGGAGTTAATATTAAGGTATTAGAGATTAATTTATTATATTGGATACTTTTTTCTAACCATTTTGGTTTTAGTAAAGAAAGAAGGAATAAATGGTTACTCTTTTGTGGATCTTATGATTCGTTAAAAGTAAATTTTAGTGTATTAGGAATAAAAAGTTAATATTTTATAATAATTTCTTGGAGTAATAAATTAATTAAATCCAAAGGATGAAATTATTATTAAGTATATTTTTTTATGTAATCTATCATGATAGTAAAATAATTTATCAACTTTAGGAAAATTATTTTGAAACAAAAAAATGCTATCTTAGTACATTCATTTCTGATGAATCAAATTCCACCTTAACTCATCACATATTTAAAATTTTTTGGTTGTTGAATTTTTATTTATCATTCACTTTATTGAGATCAATGATATATATCACCCTCGATCATTATTTTGGCATTACACTTTTCTTCCATGTCCATATCTCAACTTCCCAACTATGTTCTCTTACTTGGAAACCTAGTTATGTGATTTGTCTAGATGAAATTTGTAATTAAATTTATATATTATCAATAGTATGTACACGATGTGTTATTTTAAGAAGGTTATTTTCAAATTTCAAACCCTTGATTATTGAGATCAATATTAAATTGCGAGGATGCAATTTATTTAATGGGGTAGAATGTAACACCCTGAGATTTTAAAAGAGGAACATCATATTCAATAGCATATATGATATGAAACAACAAGATTAGAATAGAATGTAATACCTAGATACTTTATGATACATTTATTTTTAAATAAATTTAATATCTTTGATATCTTTTAGTGCACACAACACCGAGTTTTATGAAACACGATACTCTATTAAAATATTATTATTTAAACATGACCATTATAACCTAGATGTTAAGATATAAGGTATGAATAATAATAACTAAATTATAAAAATTATTTGGTTTAAACATGTATAAAATACATTTAATGGTTATCTATTATTTTTAAATAAAATAAGAACCATTTGAAATAAAAATAAATATTTTCTGAAAAATTGTTTTTTCCTGAAAGGCGGATTAGTCACTCTTTACATACATAATTTAAATTTATTTTTTACCAATTTTAGAAAATTTATTTTAAAAGATAAAATTAATTTTTTAAATATACATTTCAAAATTATCCCTGACTTAATTTTTTATAATTTTTGAAAAAGATTAATTTTTTGATGAATAGTGGAAAATCTAAATTTTTATTAAAAAATTCCTTTTTGTTTAAATTATTTACAAAGTTAAATTTTATTTTAAATTGGTTTTAAATTAAATTTAGTTCAATTATATTAAAATTTATCTAATTTAGGTCATTGGAATCAATTTAATATTTGATTTTTATATTAAAACATACTATACGTATGGGATTTTTCTGTATGGAAAACCGCTCTTTCGTCGCATCTATGGTTTAATTTTAAATTGAATTATTCCATTTATGTGAATTGAATTTTTAAAAATGGATTACATATTTGGGGTTATGATATTTTATATTATCTAATAAGGTCAACTTAATCTTTTACCATAATGAATAGAGAAAAAAGTAAAAATTAATTAATATAGTTAAGGTAAAAACGAGTTTATCGGGGTGGGTGGGTGTGGGGGGGGGGGGGGGGGGGTTAAACTAAGAAGATAAGGGTTAAAATGACATAAAAACTTATCAAAAACACATTTAATAGAAATATTTAGACCCTATAATATCCAAGGTTAGATAATTACCCATTTTGGAGGCTTGTGTCAAGAGAAAAACATGGGTATCCCTTTATCTTTTCAAAAATTCCATGTGGGTCCTCTCCCCCACTTATAAAAGGACACCCTATCTCCTCCTATATTCACACTTAAAAACCCTTTGGTTATTCCAATACCTTACCAAATACCTCAATTAAATCCCTACTCACATCCTATAAGCATTTTTTTAGATCATAAATCTAATCTAGAATAGATTTAGGTTAAACCTAAAGAGGTTTCCCAAAGAATAGGTAAAGTTTTTAACTATGAATTTTCATTTTACTTCTTCCTATAAATCCTTATAATCTTATTAAAATATGATAATATAATAAAAATAGTATCCCTTATTTTTAATAACCCTTCCCTTCAAAGATACCCCTCCTGGGATGGCAATGGAGAAAGGGAGATAATGACCCCCCAAGTCCTGCCTCCAATAAGCCCCGGGATGGACACTAGCACCAAGGGTATAAAATCTCATAAAATGAGAGGAATTTACCTTTTTAGAAAAAACAATATCGAGATATAAGATGATCCATCCCAAATAACTCCAAGACACACACACACACACACACACTCTCTCTCTATCTCTCTCACACACAGATATATAAATATAAAGAAAGAAAAAATCCATCTCACATGCATGTTTAAAATAAAACTGTTACAAATAAAATAAAACTCCAAAGTAAGTACCAAAAGCAAAGCTAAGTAGTGACACAAAAGCTATCCCAAAGTCTGAGATATTAATTCCTAGAACGGTCTATATAATCCTCCTAGAAACTTGAAATTAGTTTATATATATAGGATGAGCATGTAATTATACTCATTAGGAAAACCAAAGTCTTTCATGAACAAGTGGGAGAAGCATACTAATTCCTCTATGAGAAAAAAAAGAACCAAACATCACTTAAAAAGGTATACTATCCATCCCCACATCACTAAGGAATGCTAAAAAAATATCACAAGTCATGTAAAGTAATATAGTAATCACATTGATGATAGGGTACCCACACCACTTTCCCACTAATTAGCTTCTCTCACAACCTAATGACAAATGTCCTGGTGATCCTACCTCTTCTGAAAGAACCAAATCACAACCCACCCGCACACAACTGGTCCACATACCACATCACAGTTCGCCATCACACACCTAGGCCACATACCACATCACATACCACATCACATACCACCTGCACACACCTGGTCCAAAAATACAACACATCCTGCCCACACACACCTGTGCCACAACCAAACCTTATCCTTAAGAAACATGGGAAGAACAACACATATCATCCCAAAGAAACCTGGAAATCACAACTCACCTGCACACACTTGGGCCTCACAAACCACAATATGCCTAAAGAATATTGGGATGTCACTGCCTATAAGATGGAGTAGGGAAGAGCGGGTGTCCATACACCCATCCTCCCACCAGGATGTTTAGGAAGTACACCCCCATGATAATGGGGGGGGGGGGGGTTCGACACATGGTGCTCAACTTAGGTAGGGTGCATATAAAAATCATAAGAATATTTAGTGCATGTGTGTGTGTGTATATATATATATAGTATCAATCACTCAACCCAACCTATAGGATTCACAACAACTGATACCTCTATATGCATATTAGTACCAACAATAGTCACTTCAGAAGTTGATAATTTAAAGTGGATTCACAAAGCCCCTTTAGCTTAACACCCATTCATTTCATTTATTTAGCTTTAACTATAGTTAAACACGCAACCCAACATTTAAATTTTCATTAAAAAACTCATTCCCATTTACTAAACCAACTCATTCCATCTCAAAATTATTGATTATTTTTTTTCTCCATCACTACCCAGGTAACCAAGTAACACATACCATAATATGAAACAATAAAAATAGTAAAATGGTCAAAAACACCATATTCATTTCAGAAGAAAAAGATCCTTATAGTTTAACACACTTCATATTTCCACTTCATTAACACCCATTCATACTATAACATATACCGACCCCAAAACATGGGGTGAATTGTTCTGCATGCTACTCATGGAGAAACTCTAGGAGAATTACCCATACTAACCACAACCATCATCATTATTCAAAGTAATTCTTCCCAATCTATCCCCTAAATAGGGAAACCCCCCCAACTCACAACTTTACCCATCAATTCATTCCATCACAACCACTCTCAGTATCCCCACTGCATAACAATGCTCATCTATTCTATAATCAAATAATCTCTCAAACTGAGATTCCATTACACCACCAAAACCACCCCAAAACATAAATCCATTCCAGAAACCCACTAAAACACAAAACAATACCACAAAAAACATACCACCACATGAACCAAGGCTAGGTATATTTAGATTCAACAAGGAATCCCTTTATTTAATTTATATTTTTAATTCTGAGGTTATCACAGAAAAGTTTGATCATGGAGAATCCATTTATTTTAGCTGAATATAAGTGGTTAACTAATTACATAACAATTGTTTAGCAGAAACCAAACATCATGTATTCCAGAATAATTAATTGGTGTGAAAACAAAGATCCCTAAAGTACATTATTTTCAGTAGGCATATAGCCCATAAAAAACACAATATCAACAAAATAATGAAACAAAATCATGGGTCACTTTTCCCCAACCCCTATTTATTGATTTGAAACCGATTCAATTATCTTTATTAAATTTGGATTCAACTTTATTTATAAGGAAACAATCATACACCCACCCCACATGATACATGAATAAGTTATATAAAGGAAAAACTACTTGGAAGAAGGAGTGATTAACACTTCCTTAATGTTCCCAAGCTGGGGGTGTGCATGCAACAGAAAAAGTCTAGGGAAAAAATTTGGTCCAAGGGATAAAACAAAAATGCATGAATCATCAAGGAATAAGGGTTATGGGGATGTATCATACCAAGAGAAAGAAGAAATAATGAATAAAGGGAAGGCCCCATCTTAGAAGGATTAGATATATGACCCATGGAAAAGAAACATTTTTTTAAATGCCATTAAAGGAAGATCTTGACCAAGACCATACATTTTGGAAGTCAAAGGAAGATTCAGGTTTTTATAAGATATATATGATTCAAAATGGCTCAAAAAACCATTAAATGTGGTATTAAATTCATTTTACATCAAATAAAACTTTAAAGGGGTGAAACTGGAAAAATTGTAGAATTCTGAAAATTTGACAAACTGTCAGAAATAACTCACCATTAGGTGAGTCATCGTCATAAGTCACCGGTGTGAGTCACTAGTGAGAGATATCAGTGTGAGTCACCAGTACGATCTACCAGTGGAATGATACCGATGCAAGTCATCAGTGTGAGTCACTGGTGGTGAGATACCATTGGTAAGCTACCGGTGAGAGTCACCGGTGGCGAGCTACCATTGAAAAGATACTGGTACAAGCCACCACTGTGACTCACCGGTGAAACTGAATGATGCAATCCACCATATTGACCTACCATTAAAACTCACCACTGTGAGTTACCATCCTAAATCATTGTTGTGACCTACCATTGGAAAAAACTATAAATTTGGAAAACTCTTGAAATGAGTCACCGTGACCTACTAGAACACCTCAAAGACTGGATTTTCACAAAGTAATGGACCAGAGAGGTCTAGGAAATTACATCAGATACCTCTAAAACTATTATTATCCTTGAGAATTTAAGAACAATCCCAGAAGAAAGAGGGGTCCGAACAAACACCCTACGAGATACCTCTCAAGGATCTCATTACACTTGAAACACCACTATCGACTAAACAAATCAAAGTTCAATGATAAACCACCCTATGTTTTTCGAAAGATGGGGTGAAAACCTCATCATCTAATAACACCTCCTCTAACATCCTCTAACCCAAACAACCACAAGAAACATCATGCGATCACAACAACCACACTATCTCAAACACATGAATTAGAGAATCCCGTCCTCCATGTCAAGATACTATCTGCTCTGGGAGACACAAACCCGCCCGCATGGGTTTAGTCGCATCGAAATTAATTCCTCTTGATTAGGAATTGAGTCCTCCACTCTTCATGCATCAATACTTTTTCAAAAATGAAAGAACAAGGAAATAACCCATCACATAGAAAACAAAGTTCAAACATTACATTTAAAAGAAATAGAAAAAGTAAAAACTCAAAAAAACTCTGAGTATTGGGAACGCATATGCACTTCTTACTTCCAAGTACTCTCCTCTAGGACACCATGCCTCCACAACACGTGAACCAAGGGAATGTTCCATCCATATATAACCTTCTCCCGATGATCCTAGATCTCCACTGGTTGTTCCACGAATGTCACATCATCCACGATATCCAAATCTCCCCAATAGATGATGTGGGAGTCATCAGGTAGATACCGATGAAGCTAAGAGATGTGAAATACATCATGGATCCTCTTAAAATGTGGTGGTAATTCCAACTAGTATTCCACTTTTCCAACTTTCCCCAACACCTCAAAGGGTCTGATGAACCTTGGAGAAAGATTGATCCCTCTGCCAAACCTCTACTACCCACATTAAGGGGAAACCTTAAAGAAAATGTGGTACCCAACCTTGAACTCCAAGGGCCTCCTCCTACAATCGACATATAACATCTGTTGATCATGTGCTTCCTTAATCCTCTCAAGAAAAAGATAAACCTTCCTCGGTCATGCTCTGCACAACATCTAGACCAAGAACAACTGCCTCTCCAACCTCTATCCATCACAAAGTTGAACGACATAGTCTTCCGTAAAAAGATTCAAATGGAGCCATGCTAATTTAAGAGTGATATATACTATTGTAATCAAACTCTAACAAGGGTAAGTGTCTCACCCAAGATTCTCCAAAGTCCAAGACACATGTTCACAACATATCCTCCAATGTCTAGATAGCCCGTTCCATCTGCTCATCTATTTGAGGGTGGAAGGCAGTGCTGAGGCATAAATGAGTGCCAAAAGAGTACTACAATCCCCTCTAGAACATGAGGTAAATCATGTATCCCAATCCAAGATAGTGGATCTTAGAACTTCATGCAGCCACACCACCTCATCCACATACCTCTCTGCCAAGGCATCCACTACGCCCGACTCCTTTATCGCTAAGAAGTGGGCTAATTTCATCAGTCGATTCACTATTTACCATATAGAATCATATACTCCCATAGATCTAGGTAACCCTATGATTAAATCCATTTAGATTTCATCCAAATTCAACTCAGGGGCATCTAAGGGATGTAATAAACCATTATGAACATAGTGCTTGACCTTCACCTTCTAAAACACTAAGCACTTCACCACAAACTCCTCCAATTCCTGTTTCATCTCGGGCCAGAAAAACTGCATCCAAAAGCCACGGTATATCTTAGAAACTCCTGGATGTATCGCTAAGGGTAAGCTATTAAACTCATGGAGGACTGCCTTGTGCATATCCACTAGAAAAAATATCCTTCCATGGAACAACATCTTATTATGACCATCCTTCGACCATCCCTCCAAAGCATCACCATGGATAAAACGATAGCGCATCACCTATACCTATGATTATCCCCACTAAGACTCCTCCACCTTCTAAATCATAGAAGACTACACTATCATCTAAAATAAATAGCCTCTACCACTGTCCACCCTTGCATCCAAATACAAGGCTTCCAACTCCTCCATTGCCTTCCAAAAATCTGTAGATTCCTAAACAAACTCCTTCCATGACATCCTGATCAAATCATTGGACAAAACATTACCCTTTCCTGAGGTGTAGGATATCTCAAAATCATAGTCATGAAGAAACTCCATCTACCTCCACTATCGCAAGTTTAGATCTTGTTGGGAAAAGATATACCTCAAACTCTTGTGATCTGTGAAGACCACAAAGCACTCCCCAATGAGGTAATGTTACCACAAATTCAGTGCAAACATGACCACTGTTAGATTTAGATAATGGGTGGAATAGATACATTCATGGGGACATAAATTCCTAGACCCATAAGAGATCACTGCTCACTGCTGCATCAAGACACATCCCAAGCCCAGATGGGAAGCATCACAAAACACCTCAAAAATCACTCCTTCCTCTAGAAATTATAGCACTAGAGCACTAAACAACTTCCCCTTTATATATTCAAACATTTCTTAACACTACTCACCCCACACAAAAGCCCAGTCTTTCCGGGTCCAAGCTATCAACAAAGTTTTAACTTGAGATAAATTGGGTAAAAATCTCCGGTAATATCCCATGAGACCAAGAAAATTATGAACTTACACCACATTCTTGGGTGATTCCCAATAAAAAACTACCTCAACATTTGACAAGTCCACTAATAAACTCTATTGAGACACCACATGGCCAAGAAAATGCACCTCTTGTGACCAAAACTTGCACTTGGACAACTTTCCGTAGATATGGTGGCAAAAAAGAACATTCAATATAGTCCTGAGGTGTTTGGAATGATCCTCATCTAACTTCGAGTAATTCAGGATCTCATCGATGAATACAATGACAAAATGATTTGGGAACTCATGGAAAAAAGAGTTCATAAGTCCTATAAACATTTCTGGTGTGATCATAACACCAAACGACATGACCATGAACTTTAAGTGCCCATACCTACATCTAAAATATATCTTCAGGATATCAACCTCCTTTACCCTCAACTGGTGATATCCAGACTATGGATCGATCTTAAAAAACTAAATTTCCCCTCTCAGCTGGTCAAAAAGATCATATATCCTCATAAGGGTGTAACGGTTGTTGACCGTTACATGGTTCAACCTCCGTTAGTCTATGAAAGAACTCAGAACAACATCTTCCTTATTTTCAAAAAACATTGGAGAACCCCACAACGACACACTAGTCTTGATAAATCCCTTCTTCATCAGGTCATCAATCTAAATCCTCAGATCCCACAACTTAGAAGGTGTTATCCGATAAGGATCCATTTAAATAGGAGAAGCACCGACCTTTAGCTCTATCCCAAACTAAACATCACATCGAGGGGGTAGTGTCACAACCTCATTTGAGAAAACATCCAAAAAATCCCCTACTACCATGGGAGCTTCCACCATCTCAATGTCTGCTAATTCCACTAACATCTCATCCAATAATAAAGAATAATGTTCTACATGCCAATTTCCCACCTGAAATCTCTGCTCACCAATGAAAACCACGTGCCGACCATCTGCATATGAAAATAAGACTCTCCTTTGGAAGCAGTAGATAATGGAACACATGGAATAAAATCAGTCGATTCTAAGGATAAAATAATATGGATAAATATATATCAAAAAAAGGTCCCCATGAGACTGATGTAGTCTCATCATCACTCTACATCCCCAGCACACATCAAACAATCTGGTCTAACCTCCAACTGGCATACTCAACACCAGGGGAATGAGAAGTCTCTCTATGTCTAGTTCGATAGCATGGGATAGAGCAGGTGAAAAAAGGAGTGCAAAGATGTTGAATCAAACAAGGCACAAGAAATGGTACTAAATAAATTGATCATACCACTAATGATCTACAACCCTGTCGGAACTACTACCTCTACGGTGTGAAACCGACCATGCCTAGATCCTCTAACCCTCTGTAGATGAGAACCTACATGACCATGCTTAGGCTGAGGTCCCTAAGGAACAAACTGAGGTTGAACTCTTCTAGATATATCTCCCCTTGGTGGAGCATGAGCCTACTGTCCATTATTTTTAAATAGAATGGTTGGAAATTGTTGTTGTGGCTTGTGCGGAACCTGTCCACCTCCACCAAATTGAAATTGAGTAGCCACTGGGAACTGAATCTGAACGTGGCCATGAACCTCACCGAATAAACACATTGTCCCCAGGACTATAGGAAAGGCACGAGGACCAGAAGTTCAAAATGAAAACTACTGAGGTAGACTCCCCACCGGTCAAAACCTCAAAGGCCCTGGAACATGAGGTCTACTAATGGTAACCCTACCTCTCGAAGAACCCTTCTGGCTCCCCTCTTGAGCTAAACCTCCTCATGAGTTTATCTTCTCAATCACTTCCACCTTCCTCTGAACCTCCAAGTACATCAACAATGTAAAGGGAGTAACCACGTACTAGATAGAAGGATGCAGTGCCTCCTCTAAGAATCTCACATAAGACTCCTCATCTAGAAATAGATCTAGGAAAAAATAGAGGAGATCCTTGAACTTAATCCCTATCCCCCGTAATAACATACTCCCTTTCTGAAGGGAGAGTAATTCCTTCCTCTTATCACCCTTCATGGTCAATGAAAGGGATTCTTCTTAGAATTCCTTCTTGAAATTGACCCATAGAACATCATCATCCTTCCTCTCCCCTAGGTACAACATCCACCACTGATGCACAACTCCTTGCATTTGGATCACTATCAAAAGAACCCAGTACTCCGTCAGAGCCCAGATCAAACTGAAGGCAATCTCAAGATCCTTGAGCAATCTCTATGTCTCCATGTCTGAAACACTTCCCTCATACATTCCCAAGGCCTATCACTAGAAAGCACATAATATTCTTTACCATTGGTCATCCTCCTCTACTAGATCAAACCTCTACTGATCAGTCAGATCAGCCTGCTGAGCCTCAACTTCCCAAGCCACACACAGACGACGACCGAGTGACATAGCTGAAAAGGTAAATAATGAATCCCTAAGCTTAGATAGTATGAAATTTTATTAAAATTCATTTGAACTTGTTTAACTCTTTATTCATTCCAAATTTCCCAACACACCCAATTTAAGCAAGAACACAAGCCATTATGATGCGTGTACCTTTCCTAGGGTATCTACCTTGAAAATGGTGTAGCCTCACTTTGTCGTTTGGTAGCCTTAGAGTCCTTGAATAAGATCATGGGGGACTCTAAAATCCCATGTCCTAGTTGGTCTTCCCTAGCCTATGTCACACACCAAGATCACATGACACTATTTCCCTACCAACCCATGTAATACTCACTGTTCCTAACTCCAAAATTCATCCTATATCTCAAAAATAACCTCTAATACCATTTTATCATGACCCTCCCTCCAAAGATACCCCTCCTTGGCTGGAAATAGAGAAAGGGAGATAATGACCCTGACACCCACCTTCAGTAGGACCCAGAGTGGCGACTAGAACCAAGGGTATACACACAAAATGGGAGGCATTGCCCTTTTTAGAAAAACAAGATCGGGAGATAAGATGGTCCATCCCAAACAACTCCATGATATAAATATATATATAATAAGAAATCCAAAATCCATACCACATGCATGTTTAAAATAAAAATGTTACAAATGAAATAAAACTCCAAATCAAGTACCAAAAGTAAAGCTAAGAAGGAATACAACAACTATCCCAAATTTTGAGCTAGTAACTCCCATCACGGTCCATGTAATCCTACTAGAAACCTAAAAGTAGTTTATATACATAGGATGAGCATACAAGTATACTTAGTAGGAAAACCAAAGTCTCTCGGGGACAAGTGGGAGAAGCATACTAATGCCCTATGGGAAAATAGATGAACCAAACAACACCTAACAAGCTATACTAGCCATCCCCACCTTACCAAGTCACACTCAAAAAATATCACAAGTTAAGTAAATTAATATAGTAAGAACATAGATGATAGGGTACCCTACACCACTTTTCCACTAATTATATGCTCTCAAACCCTAACAACAAACGTATTGGTGCTCCCACCTCTTCTGAAAGAACCACTTCACAACCTACCCGCACACACCTGGGCTAAATACCACATCACATACCACCCACACACACCTATTCCACATACCACATCAAATACCTCCCGCACACAACTAGGCTACAAAAAAAAAACACATCCCACCCACATACACCTAGGCCACAACCACACCTCATCCTGAAGACACCTAGGAAGCACAAACCATCTCACCCCAAAGACATCTAGGAAGCACAAATCACCCCCACACACCTAGGCCTCATGAACCATAACCTGCCCGAAGAATCTTGGTCTATCACAACCTGGGAGAGGGATTAGGGAAGAGTGGGTGGCTATCCATCCATCCTCCCACTAGAATGTTTGGGAAAGACACCCTCCCCCATGATAATAGGGGTGTTCGAAACATGGTGCTCAACTTGGGTAGGGTGTGTATAGAAATCACAAGAACATATAATGTATGTATATATATATATATATAGTATCAAGCACTCAACCCAACCTATAGGATTCACAAAAAATGCTACCTCGATATGCATATTAGTACTATAAATAGTTAATTCAGAAGTTGATAATTTAAAGCGACTTCACAATGCCCCTTTCACTTAACACCCATTCATTTTATTTATTTAGATTTAACCATAGTTAACCGTGAAACCCATAAATTAACTTTTCATTAAAAAACTCCTTCCCATTAACCAAACCAACTCATTCTATCTCAACATTGTTGAGTATTTGTTTTCTTCATCACTACCTGGGTAGCTAAGTAACACATACCACCACAAGAAATAAGAAGCACATGAAAATGGTCAACACCACCATAGTCATTTCAGAAGTCAAAGTGATTGATAGTTTAACACACTTCATATTTCCAATCCATTAACACCCATTCATACTATAACATATACCAATCCCAAAACATGGGTTGAATATTTATTCATTCTACTCATGGATAAACTCCAAGCAAATTACCCATACCAACCACAACTATCATCATTATTCAAATTCATTCCACCCAATCCATCCCCTCAATAGGGAAAACCTAAAACTCATAGCCAAACCCATAAATGCATCCCATCACAACCACTATCAGTAGCCCCAATATATAACATCGCTCATCCATTACATAATCAAATAATATCTCAACATGAGATTCCATTACACCACCTGAACCACCCAGAAACACACATCCATGCCCACAACCCACTACAACATAAAAAAATCCCACACACAACATACCACCACATGAACCAAGGCAAGGTAAATTCATATTCAATATGGAATCCCTTTATTTAAATATGATTTTTAATTTTAGGGTTATCATAGAAATGTTTGATCCTGGGGAATCCATTTATTTTAGCCAAATATAAGTGGTTACCCGATTTTATAATAATTGTTCAGCAGAAACCAAACATCATGTATTCCAGAATCATTACTTGGTACAGAAAAAAAATACCCCCAATGGACATGATTTTTAGTAGGCATATAACCCATACAAAACCCAATATCAATAAAATAATAAAACAGAAGCATGCATCACTTTTCCCCAACCCCTATTTATTGATTTTAATCTAATTCAATTATCTTTACTGAATTTGGATTAAAATTTATTTACAATGAAACAATAATACACCCACCCTCATGATAAATAATAGAGAAAAGGAAAACCTACTTGAAATAAGGAGTGATCAACACTTACTTAATGCACCAAATCAGGGGGTGCACATGCAGTAGAAAAACTCTAGGGAAAAAACTCAGTCCAAGGGATACAACACAAATGCATGACTCCTTGATGAAGATGGGTTCTGGGGACGTCTTGTATGATGAGAAAAGATAAAGAATGAAGGGAATGCCCCTGGCTTAGAAGTACTAGACCCAAGACCCACAGAAAAGAAACAATTTTAAATGCCATTAAAGGAAGATCTTAACGAAAACAACATGGTTTTGAATTCAAAGGAAGATTTAGGTTTTTAGAAGATAGAAATGATTAAAAATGGCTAAAAAACAATTAAATACGGTATAAAATTCATTTTACATCAAATATAACATTAAAGGGGTGAAACTAGAAAAACTGGAGAATTCTGGAAATTTGACAAACTATCAGAAATGACTCACTGTTAGGTGACTCACTATCACGAGTCACCAGTGTGAGAAACCAATGTGAGTCACCTATGGAGATTTACCATTGGAAAGCTACCGGTGTGAGTCATTGGTGCGAGTCACCGATGGCGAGCTACCATTGGCTAGCTACCGGTGTGAGCCACTGCTGTGACTCACTGCTATAACTCACCGGTGTGAATCACCAATGAGAGACACCATCATGACCTACTGTTAAGAATAACCATTATGACTCACTAACCTGACTCACCATTGTGACATACTGTTGTGACCTACAATTGAAAAAATTGAAAATTTGGCACTCTTGAAATGAGTCACTACAACCTCCCAGAACACCTCAAAGACCGGATTTTCACAAAGTAATGAACTGGAGAGGTACAGGCCATTAAAACTATATAATTATATGTTATTATATTAATTTAATAACCTATATACATCTCCACTTCCATCAAATGAGAAATGATACCATCGATCGTGTGTACGACAAACTACCGCCTCACGAATTGATGCAATTCTTTTTCCATAACCACCTTTCAAAGATAGATATAATGATGAATTTAAACTATTTATATTATATTTATGAAATTATTATACTTATTTAACTATAATATCACATATAACTTCTTAATTTCCATTATGTGGATGATACGATAATGTCATTTTTTTTACGACAGACTACTGGCTCACGAAGTGGTGTGATTCATTTTTCACTTATGATTTACATGGAAGGTGGTAAGGTTAAAATTAATGAATACATGTGATATTTATGACCTAAAAATACTTATTTAAATAAAATATCACATATAACTTCTTATCTTCCAATCCGTTAAAAAACGATAACACCGCTCGTGTGTACTTGTGGACTACTGCGTCTACTAGTGATGTGAAATATTTTTCATTTTATTTTTACATGGATAGTAACAAGGATGTATTTGATTAATATGCATTATATATATGATATAATAATTATTATGTAAATTTTAATTAATATTTATTTTCTTTTGTTCTATCTATCGATAAAAATGGAAACAATGTTCATGTGTATGTATGACCTATCGTCTCCATGAACGGTGTAATCTATTTTCTACCTCTAAATTTAATATATTGATATAAATACATATATAATGAATATATATTATATTTACATCATGTTTAAAATTTTGGGGATGATTTAACCACGATAAAATTAAAAGTACTAAAATTACCAAACTAAAATATACATGAAAAATGAAGCGATTATCACTTGAAACATTGATTTTAACAAAGAATTTTTAATAAACGGGTGATAAAATACTATAAGTAAATCATATATGGTATGAAATATATTATTATGTTTCTTTAATATATTTATAATAAAACTATATTTATTATAAAGGAGGTTTAGACACATACGAAGGAAGTCAAACATAAGGTAAGGGTTTCTCATCTCACTTTTACTTTCGTGTGACATATTCCATATTCACCACTTATTACTTTATGTGGTGTATATAATGAACATTTTATTTTTTATATAGTTAATATATTTATGTTCCTGTTATTTAATTTTTTATTTTATAAATATGTATTTTATGGGGCTTACGATATAGAAGTTACCAACATGGAAAGGGTTTATTTCACAATCACATCATTATTCAGAATTGTTGTTGTTTAAGTCTCCCTTGGGGGAATTATTTGATATTTATATCTTAAAATAAATAAATATTATTCTCATATGGTTATTAATTATCTTTTTTAAGTAACAATACCATTTTACTACTCTTTTTTACTTAAAATTATTGATAAAATGTTTTTAAGAAAATCCGACTTTATTTCTCTCTTCTGTCGAAAATCCCTTTTCATCAAAATCCACATTTTATAAAAATATTTTTAAAAAAGTTTTTAAAAATTTAAAAATGATTTATTAAATAATTTTTACCAATTTTTACCTTTTAAATATTTTATCTTAATCTTTATATTGTTTTCAAAACAAGTCTCATTTGGATTTTACCAAAAATGTGAAAGGAATCTTTGTTTTAACATGTACAGTATGAAAAAAATTTCTGCCATCATGACCACTTAGTGTTTTAAAAATTATTTTACAGATTATAAAAGGTTATTTTCAAATAATTGCATTTTAAATATGTTTTTCAAACTTTTTTTAAATTGAAAAGGGAATTTTCATCAAGAATATTTTTAATGAAATTTTTATGGTATTTATATTCATAAAAAACATCAACCCTTTAATTTAATTATGATAAAATAGGGATATATTGTATTGATATCATAATTATTATTTATTTGGATGGTTGATGATCAGTTTGACTAATGATGTAAAATTTTATTACCATTTTCCATATTATTCTAGATGGTTTATAATTATGTTTATTTGATTAGGGTAAGTACAAATATTTTGTATGTTAGTTTTTCAATACATATATTTATTTTGATTATGTTTCACCAATTTTATATGAGTAATGCGTTGAAAATAGTAAGTTATGGGTGGGTCCAAGTTATATATAACCCCTAGGTGCATCGATAGGTTTCATGAGACAAATCAGTTGGCCAAATTAGATGGGTTTCTACTCAAATATTTAAAATATATTTTGAAAGGTCTTGAAAGTATGTTTTAGATGTCCAAAATTATTTATTCCATCATTATGAGATTATTTATTGATTCCCATGTAATTATTTTATTAGTTATAAAATCCATGGATGAGTTTCAAGCTCATGTGATTTTTTATATGGCTTTATTTGATCATCATTTATTTATGCCATATTCTACTCAGTTTATTGATTAAATGGAAAATGTTTCAATTATTTACCTTAGCATATTGATTATTATTATTTATATATGATATATTCCACTATAATATTACCCTTAATTAGCATCTAAGCTCACCCCTTTCTAATTTTTTAATTTCCCCAAGATACCAGGAAGTGTTTTATGATTGATATGAAGGGATATGCAAAGGGGAATAATGGCGTTCTCAATGAAAAAACTGTGTATTTGATGTTTTAAAATGTAATGTAAATTTTAAGTATGTATCTAGTTTACCAAGACGAATAAACTATTAAGTCCTTTGAGATGTGATTAATTATTTCTTATGAAATTGTAATAAAGTAGACACCGACTCTGGGTTACTAGATTTAGGGTAATTACACAAGATCAATATCTAGAAAAAAATCATAAAACCTATAAAAAAATGAGTTATTGTAGAAACTACAACATCCTTACAGTGAATTATCTTATGTAATATAATCCCTTTTTCAACCTATTGAGAGAAAGTTGAAAATAAGTTGTTTTTGGAAGATGAGCGATGTTTGTAAATAAATTGTTTTCATTTGTTGTCAAAGAGAAAATTAAATCACCTCACTTTGTTATAGTTGAAAATCATACTCACCATCATAATCAGGCAATCAGAATCAAAATAATTAAGAAAATTCAGTGGATTGAGAATATTGTTTATAAGAGAAAAGGTTCATCCGACTCACCTTGAGTCTGAAAAGGAAGTTATGATACTATTTAGGAAGTGTATTGGAGTCTTTATGGATATGATGTAAATATTATGATGATTTACTATTTTTTAATTCAAAAAAATAATAAGTTATCTAAGAAAATTTTGATGCGATAATTATGATGGAAATGGGGAGACCAATTATTTCCAATCGTATTCAGGGAAATAAATAAGTGCTGTAATAATGGAAAGTTAAAATAATTTCTATTTTAATTCAAATAATGCTTAATTTGATCTTAAAAGTTATTAAAATTCATGAGGAATTCATGATACAAGATAAATTTGTAAAAGAAGAAAGTTTTAGAAACCAAAGTTTTTTGGTCTTAGTCCATCGGTGCGAGATCATCAAACATATAATTGTTTGAAGCCTATGAAGTTTTTTTGGAAATGCAACAAGATGTAGATGATGGTTTTCAGTCAGAAAAATAATCCAAAAGATGTAAATATTCAAAGAAAGTAGTTGATGTATATCATATTCAGAAAAGAAAATAATGTTATGAAGTTGAAGATGCTGACATGGGTTCATTGGACGTAGTGTGCCACTGATCATTGAATGAAAAATTCCCTTCATTAGAGAGTTGTCGGGACCAATGAAAAAGGAAAAATAAGTTGAAGTTTTTTAGGTATGATGTATAAAAGTCAGAGACTGGTCATCTTGATAAAGATCAAAAATATAGTCAACCATTTTCACCAAGATGAATGGATGATTGTTATCAATGGTTCAATAGTCTTCAAACTAAATGAGGAGGCAAACTTTGTACTGAAGAAAACATTGTTTATCAAAAGTGAATAAGAGACTGATTTATCAAATGCAGGCTAACACCGATAACTTTATCATATTTAGGATCATCTTTGTGAGGAAAAGAATAAAATAAGAGATACTTAAAGTAGTTACAAAATTATTTTCAAGGGGATGTTAAGTTTTAAGAGTTTAAAGAAAAGGTTTTTCAAATAAGTGTGAAGCTTATGGTAAATAATTTCCAATAAGTATTGGAATATTTATAAGTTTCCACTATGTTTATTATAGAATAGTTTTAATGTATTATTTATATTAGTTGGTATAGACCATCAGAATGAGCCGTTTTTTTCAGTTGGTTCTGAGAATCATAATGAGAAGACATTTAATTTTCATATCTTTAAAATAGTGTAGAGAAACATAATAAATAATCATTTGAATTAATCATAATAAAGAAATAGTAATGACAGTCAGAATTGGATTGAAGATTGTTCAGAAAGACGGAAGAAAGATACAGTTGTGAGAATATTCAAGAATATTCGATAAGAAATGAGAAGATTTAAAAAGCATTAAATAAGTCAAATATGGATCCTAGATTCAAGGGAAATTTTAAGTTTTGGTAAATTTAGTTAAGTGTTAAAGTATTTCAGAATCCCTCCAAAACCATATTTAGCGCACCTATAAATATAAGAAGTTCCTTTTACTTTCTGACACTTGTACTGTTCATGAGAGATATAGATAAGGTAGAGTGTTGAAATTTTATATTGATAAGGAGTTTCTAGATTGAACATTCCTAAGTAAGTTTTTCAGACTGAAGAAGAAGAAGAAAGGATATTATGTTATGAGTTTCTTAGATCGAACTGGGAATCGAACATAGAAATTATATTGTGATTTATGGCCTGAGAAAAAATAGTTTTGATTTGTTTCATAAGTATTCTAAAAGACTTATTTTATCATATTGAGTAATCAAACTGCTGAATTAGATTGGGTATTATTCAGAGTATTATTACAAAATCCATAGAATTTCTAACCTAATGCTGGTTTATTAAGTGAATAATTATTTTTATGTTTATATTTGTGAAAGTATATAAGGTAGAAACAATTGTATTACATCATTTCATGATACTTGAAGCACATGAACTATTGTATTGATCATAGTGCTACACAAGTGTATTGGTATATCCTAATTTTTGTATCCACACAAAATGATTTTTTTCTAGAGGATTGTGTGGTATTGTATTGTTTACAAACCATACCAAGAACATAGATACTCTTATTGAGCAGTGATGCTTATAAATTCTTATGTTCCTATGGATGCGTTCTTGTTTTATTTTTATCGAGGTGATAACTCTTTAACAGAAGGTAAAGGTTTTTTCAAAAAGAAAGGAAACATAAAAGAAAAAGATATCACTAATTCAACCCACCCCTCTCAGAGATACTTAGATCCTAGATGGGTAATCACAATTAGTACCAAGGAAAAGGTTACCTTAATTTACTCCTTGATGAATTTTTGAAAGATAAGTTGTTATGGAGAATCTAAATATTGTGAACAGTAAGGGTATTATAGTCTTCAATGTTAATAACTATTATATCTATAATGATAGAATGTTTCCTTATCTTATGTTTCTCAGGTATGATGTTCTTGAAGCCACAATAGATGGATTTACTCCTAGTGATGAATTTTTTTCTCTTACATCTATTAATAAGAAGAATATTGAGAATTATGGAAGAGCTAAGTATTTTTTACTCTCAACAATTTCTAAAAGTGAGTTTTTAAGAGTGAATAGTCTTTCCACTGCTAAAGGTATGTAGGATAAGTTAAATAATATTTATGAAGGTAATACAAAAGTGAAGAAGGAAAAGTAAAAAATCTAGAGGCTTAATAATGAAGATATTAAGATAGGTGAGTATGAATCTGTTATAGAGTTTTTTACCAGGGTGAATGATGTTGTCAGCAATATTAGATGTCTTGGTGAAAAGTTCAAAGATTCTACTATTGTTGAACAGATCTTGAGAATTATTCCTGACAAGCTTAATGACAAAGTTTTCTCATTGGAAGATAGAGATCCAGAAACATTATATTTGGATGATTTTCATAGTACTCTCATTAATTATGAAATGAGAAGGGAGAAAGTTATGAAAGGAAAAACAAAATCTGATCGTGAAATTTATTTCAAGGCTTCCAAGAAAGAAAATTCTAAGGTCATTAAGGAAGAATATGTTACTGAATCTGTTTCTAAAAATGAGGTATGTAAAAATATTGATGAATTTTTATCCTTGTTTTCTAAAAATGTAAAAATAGGTATAAGGAAATATAATGGAAATATTACCTTGAAATGTTTTGAATGTAGATCCATTGGTAACTTTGTGACTAATTTTCCTTAAAGAAATAATGAAGAGGATAGCGATGAAAAATAAATAAGGCCAAGAAGGTCTTGGAAGAAACATGGTGATAAGGATAAATCTTATTCCAAAGGGAAATATAAAAAGATCTTTAAATCCAAAAAAAGAATATTTTTGTATAAAGATAATGAATAAGAAAGTGAAGTTGAATCCAAAAATTCTTCTGAGCATGCTGGTAGGTATATATGTTTATTAAAATAGTTAATAATGAATAATTCAGAAGAAACATTTATGAGGTATAAGAAACTCAATTATAATTTCATATGAAATAACTGTTAAAAGAATGTTTGAGGAAGATTGGAATGCTTGAGAAATAAATTAGGAAATTGAAAAATTAAAATTATTCAACAAAAAATCAAGATTTTTTGTCTAATGAGAAATAAAATATTCTTGAAGATATTAATGATTTTAAGAAATATATTGAAAAATAAAAGAATCTAAATTGACATATAGAAGTTAAGTTGAAAGAAAAATAAGAATATTTGAAACTTGTAAAACAAAAACATTCTAAATTTTATTAGAGGGTTACAAGATTCAAGAATTATATTTTTGAAGTTAGTGAAAGTTATGGAAAGGTTAAACCTGATATGGATAAAAAATTACCTTCAAAGTTTGAGAATAAAGTTAAAATTGTTTCTGAGAAAAAGAAAGATGGGAAAGTTATGTATGTGGCCAAGATTAACAAAGTGGAGAATTCAGAAGTTTCAAAAAATTATGAGTTTAATAAAGTTTCTATTGTTTCTTATTTTTATAAGGCTGAAAATAAATCCAAGTAGAAAAAGAAGATTCCAGTTGATGATAGAAAGGTTGGTGGTCAATAAAGTTCTAATAAGAAAGATAAGAAGGTTGCTGAGAAACATGGTCACAAATCTGGTTATTATGAGAAGTTAGAGAGGAAAATATTCCTTATATGGATACTATTGGTATTTTTGTGGATTCATATTGTAACACCCCGAGATTTTATGAAAAATATTCTTTTTAATTTCATTAATTTCTTGTGTTATACGCTACACCAAAAGGATCTTTCACAACACACATCTTTGACCTGGCTTGAATTACACGCAATCGCGACCTTCCACGATAGCGTGTGTTGTACGCAACACCAAGTTTCGCTAAACAGCGATATGCTATTAAGATATTATTAAAACTAGCCGTTATGAATAGTAATAACCACTTTTTGAAATTTTGTAAATTTTATTTTTCAAAATGGACTTCATTTATGGATTAGGAGTATTGAATTTAGCCTAAGGTGAAATTTTGGTAATTTTCAGATAACTTTCATATTTTGATGAATAGTGGAAATTACTAAATTTTAATTAAAAACAACTTTTTCAATCGAAATAATTAATAGTTATAAATTATTAATTTGAGTGGTTTTAAAGTATATTTAGAATATATTTTTACAATTTAATACAATGTTGGACATTGGATGTAATTTCACATTTAAACCAGTTATAAACAACTGTCAATCTTTTGATAGTTATTATCTCTTAAAAACACACTATTTGTTGTGACAGCGGAAATTAATTATAAAATTAATTAATGCAACTTATATGTTGGGAATTTTGTAAAATAGAAATCATTTTTGAATTCAGAATATCAATTATAGCCTAGGGTGAAATTTTGATACTTTTCTAAAAACTTTCAATTTTTGATGAATAGTGAAACCACTAAGTGGTAGGTTAAAAACTGAATTTTGCATAAAACTTAATTTTACCGCTTCTGTGAATGGAATTTCGAAAATCCGACAGACATGGTTAATATCAAGGACTAAAATGTGGTTCAATGAGATAAAAATAATTTTTGGTGAATAGCAACTTTTTACTTTTTTTTACCACGGTTAATAGTAAATAGGGTAACTAAGGGTAAATATGATATTACTATTACCCTAACACATGTCCTAATTCTATTGGATAAGTGTAATTCGACCAAAAACAACCTTATGAATATAATATGACCATTTAGGTCTACTTGGATTAGATTATGACATTTAATATTATTTTATTTAATGAATAGTTAAAATAGTTAAAATCAAAGTTTAATAATTAAAACATTTTTAATATGGGGTTATACATAAGATAAATTCGACTATAAATATTCATTAGAAAGATAAAACTATTTCCTACATAATGATATTTTATTTATAATTTTTATACATTAAATAAATTAATTTATTTACGACACAATGATGATGCAGTAATTACCCTTTTAAGGAAATGTTAACATAATTGATGTTATAAATGCTCAAATAAATGTAATTTGAGACTTTTTATGAATTCCACTAATTTTCTAGCTTACTATGATATATTAGTGTTGATTTAATCAACTTGGTTCGAACATATAATTCTGTTATGACTTTCACAAAAATCATATATCAAATAGTGTCAAAATTGACACAAAATAGTTTTTAAATCAAATATTATATTACTAATTGTTATTTTATTCCTAAAAATCTAAGGTTCGGCCAAATGACTTAGATAAGGATATATATATTAATAATAAACAATTTGGGGTTCGTTTGGCATGTTATAGTAAGTTTATTAACCATATAGTGAAAGAAAACAAAAAGACACGGTAAAAGTTAAATTATGTAACTTAGAGTTAAATATAATTGATAAGGTTAAAATAATAACCTAAACTTGTCTAAATACTATTGGTTGATAGGATTTTGACCCATCCCCACTTTAGCTTCGAAATAAGACCCTTTGGAACCATTATAAACCGATTTTGACTTTAATATAAAATAATATTTTGAGATATTCCTAAGGTGCCCCTCTCCTCCCTTATAAAAGGACACCTCCTCCCCCTCCTCCTCACACCAATTTGAGCACTCAAGCTCGGCCAACCCCTGCCAAAATCCCTTCTCCACTTCCCTAGAATAATCCTAGAGGTCCTGGTCTTCTTCAAAGACCAATCTTAGTTCCCTAAGTGGAGGATTCAAAGAGGCGTTTCAAAGAAGAGGTAATATCCATTACCGATCTTTTCAATTTCTTTCTTATTCAACTTCTTCTTCTTTAGTTGTTTCATGATAAAGTAATAACATCAGTATTACTTACATACTTATATGTTATTATAAATATGAAACAACCCTAATTCACCTTCTATCCATCCTACGGAAAAATGAAATCACCGCGCGTGCGTACGTACGGAATACCGTCTCCATGCCGTGGTGTAATCTATTTTCCATCATAACCTTAAAAGGATGGGTATAATGGTGTAATGAGTAACTATATATGATTATTATAAAGTGATATTGATAATTAAATAGTCTACATACACTTCAACACAATTCCATGACCATGGGAACGATATCATCGCTCGTGCGTACGTACGGACTACCGTCTCCACGACGCGATGACATTCATTCTCAATGATTAACCATTCATGAATGATTATAAAGTATATATAATAAGTAATAATGAAATATATGACATAATAATGATACTGGATTTATGTAAATTTAAATGTATGTCATCTACTTAATTCCATTCACTTCAATAAGGAAACGAAAACAGCGTTCATGCGTACGTACGGACTACCGTCTCCATGAACGGTGTATTACATCCCATTTATCGATATTATATATATATATATATATATATTCTGAACATATATTATATATAAATCATGTTTTAAATTCTTGATATAAGTAATCATGATCCAAGTAATCATATTAATAATTACAAGTTAAAAACATGAACGACAAATGAGACGATTTTACCCAAAACGCTACTTTAACATGAATTTACAAAAGCATGGGTAATATAAAGTCATAAGTGGACCATATATGTTATAATAACAATGAATATGATTCTGGAATAAGTCAATAACATGATTTAAATCATTATACAGGAGGTTCGGACACTTACAAAGCAAGTCGGACCTAAGGTAAGGGAAATATCACAATCTCATTTTTATCCGAGATTGCTTATACGTTGGTATTTACTGGGGTGTATTTTATCATCCACATCCATGTTCCCTCAATATGTAATGTTATTTACATCCACCAACAATTGTTTAAATCCAATTTTACCCTTTGGTGAGTTTTTAGTAAAATATATGAAAGGAATCTTTTGTCATTTTTTTTGTACGAGGTACTTTTTGACTTTTCCGACAAAAGTACGAAGAATGTTTTTTTTAACTTAAACGACATGAACGGTTTTTTACGGTTTTATAAAGCCTTATTTTCATGAAGATTCCTCCAAAATATTTCATGACTATTTTTAATAAAATCTCTTTCTTTTAAAATTTCATGATGTTTTGTGAAAAGAAATTGATTTTGAAGAAGAAAGGATATTTTCCTCAAGAATTCATTTCAAGTGTTTTATCAAAATTATTTTCCATCTAAGATAATAAAGGGTTCTATTTCTATCCATATTTTTACATTGATTTGACTATGTTGTGATGGAATTATGTTTATTAATTCCTTTATCTTATATGAATGGTTTTATGATGTCATGTTGTTTAAGAATCCCATTTTTATTACATGGGTTATGCAATGATGTATGATATATGATTTTGTGGCACACATAAGAATGGTATCATTATGAGATGGGTGGGACCTATATCTCCCTACAATGCATTGGGTAAAGATTTTATATCTCATGAGATAGACATGGCTGGAATGGTAGGTTATACCGGTTCAGTGAAACAAGACTGAAACGAGGGTTACTCGATTCAGAAAGGGACTTTGTCCACTAAGATATTCTTGGAAATGAGTCTTGACTAACAAGAAATGATTCTCTATGATTATGTGTGAATGCCACAAAGTTTCATGTTTTAAGTTATGATTATTGTGATTACATTTCACTGCCATGATTTATCCAATGTTATGAAATTATGCTCTCTTTTGCAGGTTAAGATTTCCAAAATGTTATGTTCTTATGAATATGATGTGATTGATATTTCTTTTGTTTACCCTTACTGAGTATTTGAGCTCACCCTTTTATGTTTTCTTTTCCCCAGGATATAAAGAAAGGTTTTAGATATAAAAAAAAGAGGATCTTTATGGAAGATGTTGAAGATCTTTCACCAGGATTAGAAGATTATATTCCAAGTTTCCAAAGACACTAAACTATTACGATCCTTGTGTGTGTGTTTTTGTTATGTAATAAGTATTCCTCAAAAGTAATGTAATGTCCATGTACGTCAGGCTTCGGGTCTCTACAGTTGGTATCAGAGGAAAGGTTTAGTCAACCTTTGGAAACTAGGATGCGAGAACTTTAGTGAGATCCCTAGAGATATTTCTAAGGTGTGTCTAGGGATGTCTATAAGGTTAAGTATACGTATAGGTTATAGTACTATAATTATGCTGACGATCATAGAATTAAACCTAAGATGTTAGATATTGAAGGTACTCCCCCTTTATTATGTTGTTTTCCCTAGCATGATTTTTGCCTCTCACACTATTCTTTTTGGGTTTTAGACGATGGCTGGAACCCGAAGGAACCGTGTTGATCAATGCAATGGACAATGCAATGATTGTCCTCCTGAGCAAACAAATGTTATGGGAGATGGAGTGCAAAATCTTATTGCTATCCTTACACAAGCTATGAATCATTCTGGACTTCCAAATGAACAGAGAAAGGAACAGTATTCTATTGAGTCCTTCATGAGGCAACGTCCACCTTCTTTCAGTGGGACTTCCGATCCACTTGTTGCTGAACAATGGATCAGTACCACTGAAAAGATATTTTCAGTTCTTCAATGTTCTGAACATGATAAATTCATCTTAGCAGTATATCGTTTGGAAGGTGAAGCTGATCAATGGTGGAATCTTATCAAGAATACGAGGCCAAGAGATGAAATTGAGTCCATGGAATGGGACGAGTTCAAGAACTTGTTTTTCAGTAAGTACTTCCCTCGTATTCTTCAAACAAAGATGGAAAAGGAGTTTCTTGAGCTGAAGCAGAAGGATGATGAATCTGTTGGTATATATGAAGCGAATTTTACAAGACTTGCAAGGTATGCATCTGGCATTATCATCCAACCTGAAAGTAAAGTTGATCGATTTTTCAGTGGCTTAAAACCAAGTCTTAGAAGGGCATTAGCTATAAGAGACTTTAGTAGCTATGAAGAAATTGTGCGTTGTGCTATCAAGGTAGAAATGGAAGTTGGTGTTACATATCCATCTCAGGGTTTTGACAAGAAACGAAAGATGGAGTTCAAGGAGAAATCTCAGAATAATGGTGAAAAGAAGATGAATGTTTCCATATGCTCAAAGTGTGGAAAGAAGCATGGTGGAGATTGTCTTAAAGGGACTAGAAAATGTTTTAAGTGTGGAAAAGAAGGTCATCGAGCAGCTGAGTGTCGAAGTAATGGAAAAAGGGTTTCTAATGATGTGAATAAAGCAAACACTGCAGAGAACGCACCACCAACACTTCAATGTTTCAAGTGCAAGGAAATGGGGCATTATGCCAATAAATGCCCTAATCCAAGGGTTAGTGATGATCGACATGAGCAACTGCTTAAGGCAAAGGACAAAGGGAAGTCACATGCGATCACTATTGGCAATGTTGAATATGACAACGATGTGGTGGAATGATTAAGTGTTTATGTAATGGGATTCCAAAATAATGTTGTATCATGGAGTATTGGAATATTTATGTATTGGTCTAATGTGGTATTCAAAGTAATTGAGATATTTTTGGAAATAAGATGATATGCGCATAATGAAGGGAAAACGAGAAAACGAAATGTTTAACAGTATTCATGAGCTCAGGATTGATATAAGGACTAAGTGATATCATGGTTTGAGTATATAGAATTTTGAGGATTTTGGTATGTGGAAAGTGTTAACTTTTAACTGCATTCATGTTTTCACTAAGGTATTCAAGAGAATACACGATTAAGGACTTTGAATGTTTGGAATGTGACCAACAAAACATATCTTATGATATATGGGGATCAACGATGGTGTTAAATCTCTGGTAATTGTTTTCACTATGTTATGAGAGTGGAATGCAGTATTATGGATACGCCTAAAGATTGGAATGGATTTTGTTGGACATAAGTTAATATTGTTTAAGGATAAATTTTTTTTCGATATTATTGATGGGATGTTATAGTAATATAGTTTTAGAAAAAGGACAACCTGCAGGACGGGCGACAGCCCATCGCGTCGGACAAGGCCGTAGGAATCGAACCCACAACCGAAGTGCGACTGGCCATTATCGCCTACCATTGGCCTACAGGAAGTCCCTGTTTAGTAGAAACTAGGTTTATTATATTAAGCAGTATGATATATGAATTATAAGTCCATTTTAGGAACCATATATGATTAATCTCACTATAGAATGACTTATATATATTTAATAACTTTTGCTAACCTTTTGTTTGAGACGGATGGAATGGCCCGTCATTCTGTCACATGATCTGCTAACACTTCACGAATAACAAATTCAACTTCATTTATTTAAGAGATGAAGTGGAAATTGTTCAAGGCACGAACAACAGTGATATTGTACCAAAATAAAGTAAGTATTTATTCTAATTCAAATTTTCAACTTTAGGGAAATGATCTTGAAAACCAAAAATGTTGTCCTAGTGATCTTATACCTGATGAATCAGATGGTACCTTATATCATCACAAATCTATGGATTTGTGATTACTGGCTTTTCCATAGCCATGTTCTCTACCACTCTCCATCAGAACATGATGGTTAGATTTTTCTTCCATATCCATATTTTCACCTATGTGGAAACCCAGAGATTAGTTTATTTGGGTAACCGTTACGTTTCATACTTTCGTTTTTAAAGATTGGTTTTGGTATTCCTTTTTACGATGTGGGTTTCGATTAAAGAAACTTTCAAATAGTAAACCATTTATAACCCCGACGAATTTCGAGGGCGAAATTCATTTTAAGGGGGGTAGAATGTAACACCCCGAGATTTTATGAAAAATATTCTTTTTAATTTCATTAATTTCTTGTGTTATACGCTACACCAAAAGGAGCTTTCACAACACACATCTTTGACCTGGCTTGAATTACACGCAATCGTGACCTTCCACGATAGCGTGTGTTGTACGCAACACCAAGTTTCGCTAAACAACGATATGCTATTAAGATATTATTAAAACTAGCCGTTATGAATAGTAATAACCACTTTTTGAAATTTTGTAAATTTTATTTTTCAAAATGGACTTCATTTATGGATTAGGAGTATCGAATTTAGCCTAAGGTGAAATTTTGGTAATTTTCGGATAACTTTCATATTTTGATGAATAGTGGAAATTACTAAATTTTAATTAAAAACAACTTTTTCAATCGAAATAATTAATAGTTATAAATTATTAATTTGAGTGGTTTTAAAGTATATTTAGAATATATTTTTACAATTTAATACAATGTTGGACATTGGATGTAATTTCACATTTAAACCAGTTATAAACAAGTGTCAATCTTTTGATAGTTATTATCTCTTAAAAACACGCTATTTGTTGTGACAGCGGAAATTAATTATAAAATTAATTAATGCAACTTATATGTTGGGAATTTTGTAAAATAGAAATCATTTTTGAATTCAGAATATCAATTATAGCCTAGGGTGAAATTTTGATACTTTTCTGAAAACTTTCAATTTTTGATGAATAGTGAAACCACTAAGTGGTAGGTTAAAAACTGAATTTTGCATAAAACTTAATTTTACCGCTTCTGTGAATGGAATTTCGAAAATCCGACAGACACAGTTAATATCAAGGACTAAAATGTGGTTCAATGAGATAAAAATAATTTTTGGTGAATAATAACTTTTTACTTTTTTTTACCACGGTTAATAGTAAATAGGGTAACTAAAGGTAAATATGATATTACTATTACCCTAACACATGTCCTAATTCTATTGGATAAGTGTAATTCGACCAAAAACAACCTTATGAATATAATATGACCATTTAGGTCTACTTGGATTAGATTATGACATTTAATATTATTTTATTTAATGAATAGTTAAAATAGTTAAAATCAAAGTTTAATAATTAAAACATTTTTAATATGGGGTTATACATAAGATAAATTCGACTATAAATATTCATTAGAAAGCTAAAAAGATTTCCTACATAATTATATTTTATTTATAAGTTTTTAGACATTAAATAAATTAATTTATTTACGACACAATGATGATGCAGTAATTACCCTTTTAAGGAAATGTTAACATAATTGATGTTATAAATGCTCAAATAAATGTAATTTGAGACTTTTTATGAATTCCACTAATTTTCTAGCTTACTATGATATATTAGTGTTGATTTAATCAACTTGGTTCGAACATATAATTCTGTTATGACTTTCACAAAAATCATATATCAAATAGTGTCAAAATTGACACAAAATAGTTTTTAAATCAAATATTATATTACTAATTGTTATTTTATTCCTAAAAATCTAAGGTTCGGCCAAATGACTTAGATAATGATATATATATTAATAATAAACAATTTGGGGTTCATTTGGCATGTTATAGTAAGTTTATTAACCATATAGTGAAAGAAAACAAAAAGACACGGTAAAAGTTAAATTATTTAACTTAGAGTTAAATATAATTGATAAGGTTAAAATAATAACCTAAACTTGTCTAAATACTATTGCTTGATATGATTTCGACCCATCCCCACTTTAGATTCGAAATAAGACCCTTTGGAACCATTATAAACCGATTTTGACTTTAATATAAAATAATATTTTGAGATATTCCTAAGGTGCCCCTCTCCTCCCTTATAAAAGGACACCTACTCCCCCTCCTCCTCACACCAATTTGAGCACTCAAGCTCGGCCAAACCCTGACAAAATCCCTTCTCCACTTCTCTAGAATAATCCTAGAGGTCCTGGTCTTCTTCAAAGACCAATCTTAGTTCCCTAAGTGGAGGATTCAAAGAGGCGTTTCAAAGAAGAGGTAATATCCATTACCAATCTTTTCAATTTCTTTCTTATTCAACTTCTTCTTCTTTAGTTGTTTCATGATAAAGTAATAACATCAGTATTACTTACATACTGATATGTTATTATAAATATGAAACAACCCTAATTCACCTTCTATCCATCCTACGGAAAAATGAAATCACCGCGCGTGCGTACGTACGGAATACCGTCTCCATGCCGTGGTGTAATCTATTTTCCATCATAACCTTAAAAGGATGGGTATAATGGTGTAATGAGTAACTATATATGATTATTATAAAGTGATATTGATAATGAAATAGTCCACATACACTTCAACACAATTCCATGACCATGGGAACGATATCATCGCTCGTGCGTACGTACGGACTACCGTCTCCACGACGCGATGACATTCATTCTCAATGATTAACCATTCATGAATGATTATAAAGTATATATAATAAGTACTAATAAAATATATGACATAATAATGATATTGGATTTATGTAAATTTAAATGTATGTCATCTACTTAATTCCATTCACTTCAATAAGGAAACGAAAACAGCGTTCATGCGTACGTACGGACTACCGTCTCCATGAACGGTGTATTACATCCCATTTATCGATATTATATATATATATATATATTCTGAACATATATTATATATAAATCATGTTTTAAATTCTGGATATAAGTAATCATGATCCAAGTAATCATATTAATAATTACAAGTTAAAAACATGAACGACAAATGAGACGATTTTACCCAAAACGCTACTTTAACATGAATTTACAAAAGCATGGGTAATATAAAGTCATAAGTGGACCATATATGTTATAATAACAATGAATATGATTCTGGAATAAGTCAATAACATGATTTAAATCATTATACAGGAGGTTCAGACACTTACAAAGCAAGTCGGACCTAAGGTAAGGGAAATATCACAATCTCATTTTTATCCGAGATTGCTTATACGTTGGTATTTAATGGGGTGTATTTTATCATCCATGTAACGCCCCGACCCCAGTTACCCAGAGTCGGTGCATTACTTCGTAAAATTGGCATGATCAAAAGAAAGATCAAATCTCGAAAGACCGATTGGTTTAGTAGCCTTGGAAACACTAGATATATTCATAAGTTTTACATTACATTTCAAAGTGAAAAACTACTACAACAACATAATGTTTCCACAATCCACACTATTAACCCCTCATAATATCCCTGCAAGTCATTCATAATTTACTTCTTCACTACCTGGGAAAAATAAAACATAGAAAAGGGGTGAGCTCAAATGCCCAGTAAGGATAACAATATAGCGGAACATTCATAATAAGCATAAACATTTAAGGCAATGAATTACTAAAACAAAAGCCTTTTAAAATTGAACTTCAACATAGTATGGCAAAAATAAAAATGAAATAATGCCATTTACTTATTCACATGGATATTCTACTAATCGAATAATCACATGCAATATCAATAACCACTTTCATAATGTTGGAATGCATAATGCCAGACTATCATAACCACATAGCCAAGGCCTCGTGCCAAGACTACAAATAAGATTTTGTCAAGGCCTTGTGCCAAGACACTAGTTTGTCTCATGAGACCTACCGATGCATCGAGGAGCTATAGCGGGCTCCACCCATCACTTATTAAGTCCAATGCATTCCCATATGAAAAGGTTTAAACATAACATAAACATTCGTATTAAAACTAGCATACGAAATGTCAATACTTTCACCATAAACTATGAATGGTATAAAAATAGCACATCCACAGTCAAACATATCACAAAACCTTCAATATAATATAGACGTTTTGTATCATAATAAATCAACTTCAAATAATCTTAAAATCCATCAAAGGATGTTGACATAGATGAAATCAAAACACTTTTTAGAGAAATATCTCCTTTTATTTTGAAATCATTTAAGAGCCATATAAAATAAAACATTTTCTTTGAAAATATTCTTATAAGCTTGTAAGGAAATCTTTGAAGATTTTATAACGGCGTAAAATAACCGCACCCGCCGTATAAGTTAAAAAAAAACATTCTTACCTCAATTCTATCGAAAAGGTTAAAAAGGACCTTGTTTTGAAAACGACGGAAAGATTCCTTTATAAACCTCTTATAAAAATTCAAACAAGGGTATAAATGACTTTAACCCATAAAAAATGTTTTGAAATACATTTTTAAGAAACATGGATGTGGATGATAAAGATATCCCAGTAGATTATTACGTATAAACAACCTCGGATAATGAAGAGATTGTGAAATAACCCTTACCTTGTACTTTTCCTTGGTTGGGGTAGGTTAACCTCCTGTATAATAGTGAAATAATTGTTACTAAATTATACAAGAATCATATACATTAATATGATATCATATATGATATTTTAATATTGATTTGATAATAATATCTTAGTATTATCGTCGTTTCGGGTGTTAACTTACTCATTTTCTTTATATGTTTTGTTACATAAGTCATGTTTGTTGTATCTTATTTATATCCAGAATCATATCAAGTCCTTAAACATCATTTTTAAATCATTAAATGATAATTATACTTGAATGGATACGATGGAGAATGAATCTCATCGCGTTCGTGGAGACGGTAGTCCGTACGTACGCACGAACGCTATTTCCATTTAATTTTTATTTTAAAAGAATTGAATCCAAATGATACATAGGTATATTACTATTCCAGTATAATATAATATTTTATATATGTTACTTAAGTTCATTAACACCATCCTTTATACGTTCCATGTGTGGTATGAACGAGTCATATCATTTTAAGGGGGCGGTTGTCCGCACTTCCTCAAATGAAATTATCGTATGTATATACAACATGAAACGAATAATGGTATGAAATAAAATGGAATTACAGAAGCTTATATATAAAATATATATCATTAATATCATATTTAATTACAGTGCCATCATAATGGCCACCATGAGAGGCGGTAATATGTATTTGAACAATCATCGTTTCGTGAGGCGTTAGTTTGCCATCCACAGAAACATTATGTTCATCATCCATTAGATGGAGTTGTGTGTATGTGTAGTTTGAATACTTCTTATAACAACATCCTAGTATATTGAGGATACTGGTGTTGTTACAAAAGAAAGGAAATAAAAAGAGTTTGGGGGTTGGAGAAGCAAAATAAAGCAAAATAATTTAAGAGAAATCGTTACCTTTAATTTAGGTAACTCACTTTGGTTGGAACCAAAGGACTTCTTGAAATGATTTCTGCCTAATGGGAAACATCAAGGAGGAGGAGAGGGATGTGGGGAGCTTATTTGGGCAGAGTTTGGACGAGCCAAGTGGCTTGCGAGGTGTGAGGAAAAGAGAAGGAGGAGTGCCCTTTTATAAGAGGGGTGAGGGGCACCTTTGGAAAAGCTAGAAATATTAATTTATAATAAATTCATATTCGGTTTCCAAAGGCTCCAAAGTTGACTATTCAAAGGATGAGGTGGGGATAGGTCGAAAACAACTCATCCAATAGAATTTAGACAGGTTTGGGTACTTATATTAACCTTATCTTTAAGTATTAACTCTAAGTTAATTAGTTTCAATTTTACAATGTCTATTTGTATTTTTATATAATATGGTTAATAAACTTACTATATACATCCAAGAGACCCCCAAGTGGTCCATTAATGATTAACCTATCATAATATATGTCTCTTGGCCGAACCTTAGATTTTTAGGAATTTAATATCAATTAATAATATAATATTTGTTTTAAGAACTCTTTTATGTCAATTTTGACACTATTCAATGGTTGATTTTTGTGAAACTCATAACAGATTGATTACTTCGAAAAAAGTCAATTAAATCAATCCTAATATATCATATTATCCTAGAAAATTAGTTTAATTCATTAAAAGTTTCATATTATATTTATTTGGGTATTTATAATATCAATTATTTTAATTTTTCACTATTATAGTAATTACTGCATCATCATTGTGTCATAAATAAAATAAATTATTTAATGTCTAAAAATTATAAATAAAATATAATTATGTAGGAAATCTTTTTAGCTTTCTAATTAATATTTATAATCGAAAATCCAACATGTATAACCCTATGTAAAAATTGTTCTTCTAAAAGATGTAAGCTTATGCCATTTTTATTTTTATTTTAGCTTTATTAATATAATGTGTCCCTACCACATACAAGTGGCTCCAAGGGGTCCCCAAATTGACCCAAGGATGCTCATGGTCGGGTATGTGTCCACCAATAAGGTTAGGACACGTTTTAGGGTAATTTTGTATTATTATAATATTATATTTTAACCCTTATTTACCGGATTTACCCTTAACCATGGTAAATAAAATATTTACCGCAGTAATTATTCAAAATGTCTAAAAATAAAAGTTACCTATTTACACAATTTGAACATCCTGATTCCAAATATGGAATCCATTTTTCTAAATTCAAAACACAGAAGTGGCAGAAATTAATTTAAAATTAATTCCCGCTGTCAAAACAAAAAGCGTGTTTTTAAGAGATAATAACTATCAAAAGATTGACACTTGTTTATGTTTGGATTAATTGTAAAATTATGTCTAATGACCAAAATTATATAAAATTGTAAAAATATATTCTAAATATACTTTAAAACCACTCAAATTCATAATTTATCACTATTAATTATTTTGATTAAAAAAGTTGTTTTTAATTAAAATTTAGTAATTTTCACTATTCATCAAAATATGAAAGTTATCCGAAAAGTACCAAAATTTCACCTTAGGATAAATTTGATATTCCAAATCCAAAAATGAAGTCCATTTCAAAATATAAAATATATATAATTTCAAAATTTAGGTATTACTATTCATAACGGCTAGTTTGATCGGTTGTGGTGTGTGTTAAAACTCGACGTTGCGTACAACACACGCTACTGTTTTATTCAAAGGAAAGAGTACCATGGAAGCTTGGGATGTTTCATTTTAAATTTTTTTGATGTATCCATTTAGTCAAAAAGTTTAAAATATTGTATTTAAAAAGGTTTCACTATCAAAAGTTGATAAAAGTGCAATACTGAAAATGAATCTGTTCTTGCATTATGACTAAGAAACTCATAATATGGATTCTAAAATTATAAGGATTATATAAAGTTTAAAATTTAGTTAATGCTATTCATGACCTCTTTTAATGGCTTTTTTTTGTAAGTCATGGTGCAATTGAACTCGGTGTTGCGTGTAGTGCAAGTTATTGAATTATTTTGAAGAAATAACACACTATGAAATCTTGGGGTGTTACATTCTCCCCTCCTTAAATAAATTGCGTCCTCGCAATTTGAAATTGTTCTTCGAAAATAAATGGTTGAAAATAGATAATATATTTGTGGGAAAACCCACATCGGAAATTGGCTTACTAAAATTTAGTCTTAATATGAGGAAAAGAGAAATGAAAGGGTCACCACCAAATTATGATCTTGATTAGGAGAACATTGGTGGAAATTAGAGACATATAATCGGAGGAAGAACGTAAATATTTATAGGTAGTGATTGAGGTCATCAATCACAAACAAGTGTATAATTGGGGTCCTTAAACTCATCAATCTATGATGATTTGAAGTACCATCGGTTCAACTAAATATAGGGTATTGGGATAACACATTTTTGACGTTTCAAAATATCTTAGTTGAAATCCCACATCGAAAAATGAATTAACGAGGCCTCTATTTAAAATAAAGAGTCGAAAGTATGAAGATTACCGAAAATAACACATACTAGGGTTCCATGTAGGAAAATATGGATATGGAAGAAAAACCTAACCATCAATTATCTGATGGAGAGTGGTAGAGAACATGGCTATGAAAAGGCCAACAGTCCCAAAGCCATAAATTAGTGATGATTTAAGGTACCATCTAGGAAAACATTTTTGTTCTAAGTTGCTTTTCTTAATATTGAGGAATTTATTTATGAGATTGGCTAAGATCATAAGGAGATATACTTACTTTATAATAAGAGTTTTATCCATTAATAAATTTCTACCACAAACTCATCTTTCACTCTAAAAGATAATATAATGTAAAAAAATTCTATTTACACTATTCGTATAGGGTTCCAAAATAAACGAATTTATAATTCATCTACATGATCTTTTAATAAAAACTACATTATTTAATCCAGGACATCTCATGGGCCAGTGGTAGGTGATACACCCTTGTCGCCCTTCGGTTGCGGGTTCAAGTCTCGCAGCCTTGCCGGACGCGACGGGTTGCCGCCCGACCTCCAGGTTGTCCTTTTATGGAAATCCAAAATAATCCAAACTAGAACTATCCAAAATACTTCTGTCCAAACTCACAGTCTAACATTTATAAGGAAGGTAAACATAATATAGATCCTTTTTACCCCGTAATAGCATATGAATACCTTCATCATGTATTACCATATTCCTTATTGATTACATTCATGCTCCCTTATTCCATATAGAATGCTGGATATACTTCATTAATCCAAAAACGGTTTAAACCCCAACAACGATGGAATATACAAATCATTAATCAGTTCCAAGGTAGTCAAGAATATCCAATATAATTTATCCAAAACAATCACATATTATTCCAAAATCACTACCTCAGTATCAGAACTATATTATGATTTATCATTCTCTCAACCATATATTTTCCAAAAAGTTATCCTGCTATTGAGTCACTTTTCTTTGTTCCACACAATCTCAAGTCCTTAATGAAATAGTACTGCAGTACAATCCTTATATACTCCATAATTATTATAACAAGTACATTGTTGATACAACACTCAATTGACATAATCAACATAAGAACTCTAATCATTCCTCTTCATCTGTGGTAGTATCATAACTTGATTATTATACAATAGCATCATTTGCGGCATAGTCTGATGACTGGGGCATAGGTTCGCGTAGTGTCCAAACTCCTTGCAAATGAAGCATTGTACATTTAAAACCATTTTCTTACCCTTGCAGTCACGTACTTTGTGCCCTTTTCCTCCACACTTATAACAAACTCCCATTCCTTTCAGGCAAGTTCCAGGGTGTTTCTTTCCACAGTTACCACATATGGTAAAATTCTTCTTTTCCCTTTTCCCTTTATCCATCTTTCTCTCTTCCATCCTTTTCTTCTCTTGATTCCCTTCAAAGCCATAGGACTCAGTAATCTCTTTACTTATCTTATCAATACATGATATTATTTCTTCATATGATGATAATACATGGGAGACTATTTCTCTTATAAATTCTAGCTTAAGACCATGAAAGATATGATCCTTCCTTCTCTTTGGATCATGTGCATTTCCGGAGTTCTCATTCCTTCTACTGGGCGCCATTTCTAAACAATGGCATAAACTAGATCAGTTTATGAATCAAAATACATAATCCCATACTTATAAAACACTTAACATAAATTGAACTATTTATGGATATAATCCATAATCATAAGAATGTTTTATTTAAGGAAGTATATACTCATAAACCCTTCAAAATTATTTGTAAAGAAAATGAGAGTTATCCTAAGCATATCCCCCGGGAGTGTCGTAACCAAGAGTGCAGCAAGGCCCGTTGTCGTGCACCAGTTCCCGTTCGAGTCTAGCTCAAAGCGGTGTTTTCGGGTTTTACCCCTAGGTACATCTGTGCCAGAGCCGCCTCTACCTGCTCATATCCAGACAGGGATGCATTTCTCGGAAAACTCACAAAATCTCTACAATACCAAAATTCTAGGAAGTTCTTCTATACTAATCCTCAAAGTTCATCTTAGGTCTACGTGCTCTAATCAGAGTTTATCTAAATCTAGCTTCCAAGGTTTGTACTAAACTTCCTCTGATACCAACTGTAACTCCCCGACCCCAGTTACCCAGAGTCGGTGCATTACTTCGTAACATTGGCATGATCAAAAGAAAGATCAAATCTCGAAAGACCGATTGGTTTAGTAGCCTTGGAAACACTAGATATATTCATAAGTTTTACATTACATTTCAAAGTGAAAAACTACTACAACAACATAATGTTTCCACAATCCACACTATTAACCCCTCATAATATCCCTGCAAGTCATTCATAATTTACTTCTTCACTACCTGGGAAAAATAAAACATAGAAAAGGGGTGAGCTCAAATGCCCAGTAAGGATAACAATATAGCGGAACATTCATAATAAGCATAAACATTTAAGGCAATGAATTACTAAAACAAAAGCCTTTTAAAATTGAACTTCAACATAGTATGGAAAAAATAAAAATGAAATAATGCCATTTACTTATTCACATGGATATTCTACTAATCGAATAATCACATGCAATATCAATAACCACTTTCATAATGTTGGAATGCATAATGCCAGACTATCATAACCACATAGCCAAGGCCTCGTGCCAAGACTACAAATAAGATTTTGTCAAGGCCTTGTGCCAAGACACTAGTTTGTCTCATGAGACCTACCGATGCATCGAGGAGCTATAGCGGGCTCCACCCGTCACTTATTAAGTCCAATGCATTCCCATATGAAAAGGTTTAAACATAACATAAACATTCGTATTAAAACTAGCATACGAAATGTAAATACTTTCACCATAAACTATGAATGGTATAAAAATAGAACATCCACAGTCAAACATATCACAAAACCTTCAATATAATATAGACGTTTTGTATCATAATAAATCAACTTCAAATAATCTTAAAATCCATCAAATGATGTTGACATAGATGAAATCAAAACACTTTTTAGAGAAATATCTCCTTTTATTTTGAAATCATTTAAGAGCCATATAAAATAAAACATTTTCTTTGAAAATATTCTTATAAGCTTGTAAGGAAATCTTTGAAGATTTTATAACGGCGTAAAATAACCGCACCCGCCGTATAAGTTAAAAAAAACATTCTTACCTCAATTCTATCGAAAAGGTTAAAAATGACCTTGTTTTGAAAACGACGGAAAGATTCCTTTATAAACCTCTTATAAAAATTCAAACAAGGGTATAAATGACTTTAACCCAAAAAAAATGTTTTGAAATACATTTTTAAGAAACATGGATGTGGATGATAAAGATATCCCAGTAGATTATTACGTATAAACAACCTCGGATAATGAAGAGATTGTGAAATAACCCTTACCTTGTACTTTTCCTTGGTTGGGGTAGGTTAACCTCCTGTATAATAGTGAAATAATTGTTACTAAATTATACAAGAATCATATACATTAATATGATATCATATATGATCTTTTAATATTGATTTGATAATAATATCTTAGTATTATCGTCGTTTCGGGTGTTAACATACTCATTTTCTTTATATGTTTTGTTACATAAGTCATGTTTGTTGTATCTTATTTATATCCAGAATCATATCAAGTCCTTAAACATCATTTTTAAATCATTAAATGATAATTATACTTGAATGGATACGATGGAGAATGAATCTCATCGCGTTCGTGGAGACGGTAGTCCGTACGTACGCACGAACGCTATTTCCATTTAATTTTTATTTTAAAAGAATTGAATCCAAATGATACATAGGTATATTACTATTCCAATATAATATAATATTTTATATATGTTACTTAAGTTCATTAACACCATCCTTTATACGTTCCATGTGTGGTATGAACGAGTCATATCATTTTAAGGGGGCGGTAGTCCGCACTTCCTCAAATGAAATTATCGTATGTATATACAACATGAAACGAATAATGGTATGAAATAAAATGGAATTACAGAAGCTTATATATAAAATATATATCATTAATATCATATTTAATTACAGTGCCATCATAATGGCCACCATGAGAGGCGGTAATATGTATTTGAACAATCATCGTTTCGTGAGGCGTTAGTTTGCCATCCACAGAAACATTATGTTCATCATCCATTAGATGGAGTTGTATGTATGTGTAGTTTGAATCCTTCTTATAACAACATCCTAGTATATTGAGGATACTGGTGTTGTTACAAAAGAAAGGAAATAAAAAGAGTTTGGGGGTTGGAGAAGCAAAATAAAGGAAAATAATTTAAGAGAAATCGTTACCTTTAATTTAGGTAACTCACTTTGGTTGGAACCAAAGGACTTCTTGAAATGATTTCTGCCTAAGGGGAAACATCAAGGAGGAGGATAGGGATGTGGGGAGCTTATTTGGGCAGATTTTGGACGAGCCAAGTGGCTTGAGAGGTGTGAGGAAAAGAGAAGGAGGAGTGCCCTTTTATAAGAGGGGTGAGAGGCACCTTTGGAAAAGCTAGAAATATTAATTTATAATAAATTCATATTCGGTTTCCAAAGGCTCCAAAGTTGAATATTCAAAGGATGAGGTGGGGATAGGTCGAAAACAACTCATCCAATAGAATTTAGACAGGTTTGGGTACTTATATTAACCTTATCTTTAAGTATTAACTCTAAGTTAATTAGTTTCAATTTTACAATGTCTATTTGTATTTTTATATAATATGGTTAATAAACTTACTATATACATCCAAGCGACCCCCAAGTGGTCCATTAATGATTAACCTATCATAATATATGTCTCTTGGCCGAACCTTAGATTTTTAGGAATTTAATATCAATTAATAATATAATATTTGTTTTAAGAACTCTTTTATGTCAATTTTGACACTATTCAATGGTTGATTTTTGTGAAACTCATAACAGATTGATTACTTCGAAAAAAGTCAATTAAATCAATCCTAATATATCATATTATCCTAGAAAATTAGTTTAATTCATTAAAAGTTTCATATTATATTTATTTGGGTATTTATAATATCAATTATTTTAATTTTTCACTATTATAGTAATTACTGCATCATCATTGTGTCATAAATAAAATAAATTATTTAATGTCTAAAAATTATAAATAAAATATAATTATGTAGGAAATCTTTTTAGCTTTCTAATTAATATTTATAATCGAAAATCCAACATGTATAACCCTATGTAAAAATTGTTCTTCTAAAAGATGTAAGCTTATGCCATTTTTATTTTTATTTTAGCTTTATTAATATAATGTGTCCCTACCACATACAAGTGGCTCCAAGGGGTCCCCAAATTGACCCAAGGATGCTCATGGTCGGGTATGTGTCCACCAATAAGGTTAGGACACGTTTTAGGGTAATTTTGTATTATTATAATATTATATTTTAACCCTTATTTACCGGATTTACCCTTAACCATGGTAAATAAAATATTTACCGCAGTAATTATTCAAAATGTCTAAAAATAAAAGTTACCTATTTACACAATTTGAACATCCTGATTCCAAATATGGAATCCATTTTTATAAATTCAAAACACAGAAGTTGCATAAATTAATTTAAAATTAATTCCCGCTGTCAAAACAAAAAGCGTGTTTTTAAGAGATAATAACTATCAAAAGATTGACACTTGTTTATGTTTGGATTAATTGTAAAATTATGTCTAATGACCAAAATTATATAAAATTGTAAAAATATATTCTAAATATACTTTAAAACCACTCAAATTCATAATTTATCACTATTAATTATTTTGATTAAAAAAGTTGTTTTTAATTAAAATTTAGTAATTTTCACTATTCATCAAAATATGAAAGTTATCCGAAAAGTACCAAAATTTCACCTTAGGATAAATTTGATATTCCAAATCCAAAAATGAAGTCCATTTCAAAATATAAAATATATATAATTTCAAAATTTAGGTATTACTATTCATAACGGCTAGTTTGATCGGTTGTGGTGTGTGTTAAAACTCGACGTTGCGTACAACACACGCTACTATTTTATTCAAAGGAAAGCGTACCGTGGAAGCTTGGGATGTTTCATTTTAAATTTTTTTGATGTCTCCATTTAGTCAAAAAGTTTAAAATATTGTATTTAAAAAGGTTTCACTATCAAAAGTTGATAAAAGTGCAATACTGAAAATGAATCTGTTCTTGCATTATGACTAAGAAACTCATAATATGGATTCTAAAATTATAAGGATTATATAAAGTTTAAAATTTAGTTAATGCTATTCATGACCTCTTTTAATGGATTTTTTTTGTAAGTCATGGTGCAATTGAACTCGGTGTTGCGTGTAGTGCAAGTTATTGAATTATTTTGAAGAAATAACACACTATGAAATCTTGGGGTGTTACAATCCACATCCATGTTCCCTCAATATGTAATGTTATTTCCATCCACCTACAATTTTTTAAATCCAATTTTACCCTTTGGTGAGTTTTTAGTAAAAGATATGAAAGGAATCTTTTGTCGTTTTTTTTGTACGAGGTACTTTTTGACTTTTCCGACAAAAGTACGAAGAATGTTTTTTTTAACTTAAACGGAATGAACGAATTTTTACGGTTTTATAAAGCCTTATTTTCATGAAGATTCCTCCAAAATATTTCATGACTATTTTTAATAAAATCTCCTTCTTTTAAAATTTCATGATGTTTTGTGAAAAGAAATTGATTTTGAAGAAGAAAGGATATTTTCCTCAAGAATTCATTTCAAGTGTTTTATCAAAATTATTTTCCATCTAAGATAATAAAGGGTTCTATTTCTATCCATATTTTTACATTGATTTGACTATGTTGTGATGGAATTATTTTTATGAATTCCTTTATCTTATATGAATGGTTTTATGATGTCATTTTGTTTAAGAATCCCATTTTTATTACATGGGTTATGCAATGATGTATGATTTATGATTTTGTGGCACACATAAGAATGGTATCATTATGAGATGGGTGGGACCTATATATCCCTCCAATGCATTGGGTAAAGATTTTATATCTCATGAGATAGACATGGCTGGAATGGTAGGTTATACCGGTTTAGTGAAACAGGACTGAAACGAGGGTTACTCGATTCAGAAAGGGACTTTGTCCACTAAGATAGTCTTGGCAATGAGTCTTGACTAACAAGAAATGATTCTCTATGATTATGTGTGAATGCCACAAAGTTTCATGTTTTAAGTTATGATTATTGTGATTACATTTCACTGCCATGATTTATCCCATGTTATGAAATTATGCTCTCTTTTGCAGGTTAAGATTTCCAAAATGTTATGTTCTTATGAATATGATGTGATTGATATTTCTTTTGTTTACCATTACTGAGCATTTGAGCTCACCCTTTTATGTTTTCTTTTCCCCAGGATATAAAGAAAGGTTTTAGATATAAAAAAAGAGGATCTTTATGGAAGATGTTGAAGATCTTTCACCAGGATTAGAAGATTATATTCCGAGTTTCCAAAGACACTAAACTATTACGATCCTTGTGTGTGTGTTTTTGTTATGTACTAAGTATTCCGCAAAAGTAATGTAATGTCCATGTACGTCAGGCTTCGGTTCTCTACACATATACACAAAAAATATGTGTTATTTTAATAAAAAATATTACCATTATTCTAAAAATTAAAGAAGGAAAGGTTTGAGGGGGACTCAATCCCCTTAAAGGAATAATTCTGAGAAGGATGTTCAAAAGAAACCTGAGAAGGCTAGTGTAAAAGGTCAAAATAGATTCTAACCTATGGAAACTATTTGTAAAAGATGTGAACAACCAAGAAATCTTGAAAAAGGATGTATTGTTTTGTTACCTTCTCAATAGAATTTTGTTAACAATTCTCAGAATTTGAATGTGAAGAAAGATAAAGGTAAAGAGAAATATTTTATTGTAGAAACTACACTCAAAGATACTAAAGGAGAACGAACTTTGATTCTTAATAGTGGGTGTTATTATAATATGTTAAGAGAATTAATTTTTTTAAATAATGTGAAATAATTCAAATAAGGAATGGTTAAATTTGGCAATGATTAATATCTTAGAATTAAAGGTGTTAGATCAACCATCATTGGGAAAGAAAATTTGAAATCCAAGAAAGATTTATTTATTTATGGGATAAAACACAACCTGTTGAGTCTTTCACAATGTTTTAATGAAGTAAAAAAATTATTTTAAAAAATATTAATTTTTTGAAAAGTGAGGAATATTGAAAGATAGTCACAAGAGTCTAATGCCCGAACAAAAACTTGTTACAAGTTGGTGAACTACAAAAATATTATTACTTGGGAATGGTGGAATAAAATCACCTATGGCATAAAAGGTTTTAAAAAATGTGTTATATAAACATGAGTAAGTTATACATGAGAGATAGTGTCCATGGTATTTCTAATATGTCAAGAAGAAGTGATTTATGTTGCATAATTTTTCAGGAAGTAAAGATTACAAACCCAGTGCATAATAAAGTTGATATTTTTTCAAAAACAACCCCTGGAACTTATTCATTATGATATCTATGGTCCAATGATAAAACAATAAACTCATGGAGATAATTACTTCATTACTTTAATTTTTTGAATTTACCTTCATTACTTGTTTCATGTATATGAATCATAAGTCATATTCTTTGAAAATGTTTAAAAGTTTCAAGAGGAAAGATGGTAAGAAATGTGATTATGCAGTGAAGAAGTTGAGAATAGATAATGGTGAGGAATACAAAAATAAAGAATTTGAAAATTATCTTGAGAAACATGAAATCTGGCATGAGTTCAGTACACCATACACTCCTTAACAAGATGGTGTTACTAAAAAGAAAAATAGAAGTCTGGTTGAAATGGTATAAAATATATTTCTTAAACATGGCCTCTCTCATTAATTTTGGAGGCAAGATATGATCATTGGAATTTATATTCAAAACTGATGTTTCTATAGGCCAATTTTAGATATGAATCCATATGAAATGTTTTGTGTAAAAACTCCAAGTTTGAAACACTTAAGATTTTTCAGGATTCCATGTATCATAAATAAGAAAGCTGGAAACCTTGTAAAGTTTGAGTAGAGAGGTGGAGATATGATTTTTATTTTCTAGGATCTGGAAGGAAGAGGATACAAATGTTTCAATAAATAATTAGGAAGATTAGTTGAATCTGTTTATGTGAAAGTTATTAAAAATTATAAGGAAGATTCTAAATAGAATCATGACGATAAGGAATATGAACAGGATGAAAGAATGTTTGTTAACAATTCTTATAAGGATTTCGACAATGTAAATCCTAATCAAGAAGAAGAATCAAACTCAACTATTTAAAATGATGAGGAAGAATCTTGAAAATCTCATCCCAATATGATAAAGTAAGTTGAAGCTCAAAACATTATTGGTGATAAACATCCAAATGTTCAAACTAAAATAACATCAAAGGCTATTAAAAATACTTCCTTATATTCAAAATTAGAGCTGAAAGATGTGAATGAAGATTTTGAGAATCCATAATGGGTTCATGACATGAATGAAGAGTTGGATCACATAGAGAAGAATGATACTTGGGAACCCATACCCAATACCGATAACAAAAATGTTATTGGTACAAAATGAGTTTTCTAAAAAAATATAAATGAATATTATGATGCGATAAGAAACAAATCAGGATTAGTGTGTAAATTTTACTCACATATTAAAGCAATTGATTTTTATGATACTTTTTCTTAGGTAGAAATGTTAAAAACAATCAGAATTTTTATTTCTATTATTGTAAAATGAAGTTAATTTTTTTTCAAATGGATATGAAATCAAAATTCTTTAATGGTGAAATTGATGAGGAAGTTTACATTGAACAACCATGTGGATTTATTGTTGGAAAATATTAAATTTATGCATTGAAGTTGAATAAATCCTTATATGGAATAAAAAAAGCACCAAAGGCATGGTATTTCAAATTAGATATATTCTTAAGAAAGATGATTTTTATGAAAGGAAGGGTTGATAGAAATCTATATATCAAAGAAAGTCATTAATTTTACCTCATTGTAATCGTTTATGCTGATGAAATTATATTTTCGGGGAATGATGAAAGAACATGTGAAATATTTACTAAAGAGATAAAAAATTTGTTTGATATGTCCATGCTAGGTTAAATGAAGTACTTTCTTGTGTTAAAAATCTCACAAAATAAGAAATAAATTTTTATTTCTCAAGAAAAGCATGCTAAGAAACTTTTTAAGAAGTTCGTCATTGAAAATTAGAAACCAGTTTTCACACCGATTTCAATGGGAACCAAGTTTTCAAAATATAGAGAAGGTAAGTCAGTTGACTCCAAAGAGTTCTAGAAGATGATTGGAATCTTATTATATTTGAATTCCTCAAGACAAAATATTTTTTATACTATTACCTTATTTGAAATATTTCATGGTGATCTAAAAGAATCACATCTATTGGATGGAAAAAGAATCACTACTGGAAATGGGGTCTATCCCCACGCACCTATTCCCACGGTTCTTTAAACCGTGGGGATAGTATGTTTTTTTGCTGTTTATACCCACGGTTTTATTAAAACCGTGGGTATTAATTTTTTTTTCGAGCCCTTGTATCGGGCTCCTCCTCAATCTCTCCTCAAATCCGCGATGCATCGAGATCTACCCTACCTCCCCAAGCCGCGACGCCGCTCCCCGACCACTGACTCCCGACCCTCCCCTCTCCTCTCCGACTCCCCTCCCCGGCCTCCGACTCCCCTCCCCGGCCTCCAACCCCGGGCTCCGACTCCCGGCTCCGCCTCCCGGCTCCCGACTCGTGGCTCCCGACTCGCGGCTCCCGACTCGCGGCTCCCGACTCGCAGCTCCCGATTCGCGGCTCCCGGCTCCCGACTCCCGGCTCCCGACTCCCGGCTCGGCCTCCCGGCTCACGACCTGGACCTCCCGGCCTTCTCAATAGTGATTTTTTTTATGCTGGAGTCCCAGATTTCCTGGTAATTTCTTAGTCTTGGTTGATTTCCCATAATTTCATCATATTACCTCTTGATAATCAATTAGTGTTGTAGTCAAAGGTAGTAGTTGATGCATTCATAGGTTAATGGAGTGGTTTGATTCTAAATTTTTTTAAGCAATTTCATTTTTTTATGATGGAATACTAAAAGATGAATGATATAAATATCCTGATTATCAAACCCAGTGAGAATATTTCCCCAAATTAATTTAGCATTGATAATCCTAAGATGCACTATTTTGGCCTTAAAATAGTATATATGAAGGTATGTACATACACATGTTGAGTAGTTCCGGGTGGTTGTTTATAAATCTATCAAGTTTCAGGTGTTGGCTTGGTTCCTCTTTGAGGAAGGGTACCCTTCCAATTCCTCAAATTTATTAATGCATTAATTAGTTTCTTACCACACTTTTTCTTTGTTTTTAGTTAATGCAGTGAATACATTAGATTAAATTCCTCTTAATCTTGAATTTAGTATGTTTCATGATTTAAGAGTTAAAGGTAATAAATGATTGTTTCATAAGAAATATCATGTTTATATATTAAAACCCCTCCAACGGAGGTGCGCTGTCTTCAAGTTAAAAAACAATTATTAGAATTTTAGGATTTATTGTCTTGTTGTACTGATATTTCTTTATGAATTGATGTTATGTTTGAATTATGTCATATATGACCCCTAATGGAATTAAAAAAACTAAGTTTTCCTTTTTAAATGATTAAATAACCAAGGAACCATTTAAATTCTTTGACCGGTTTTTATATTGGAATTACCCATGTAGAATTGTTTCCCATAATTTTCATTTTAGTATGTTGACATGTTTGAGCCACCATTCGGTGAGCCTTAGATTTAAATTTCTAAGGGTATGATTTTCTATATTAAATGGCTTGAATTATCTTTTGAATTTCAGAATGGAAATTACCCTGTATGCACAGCATTTAACCCGCCTAATGTAAGTGCTTCAATGTAATAATTAAATGTGAAATAGAAATTGTAAAGTATACTAAGTACATGAATTAGCCGTATTAGATGTAATTGAAAAATATGTTGCGTATTCATAGAACCCCTTACCATGTTAATGGAAGGTACCAGAGTGAACCTTGATTATTGAAAATGCCTTAAATGGATTAAATGAGTGGTTTCAAGCTACATGGCCTTGTCACACTAATGAAAGGCTAGGGTTGAACAAAATTGACTTATTGATTAATTATTACTTGATTAAAGGGTTTCATGCTACTTGGCCTTGTCACACTAATAAAAGGAAAGGCTTGAACCAAATGGAATATTATATGAATTCAATATCAAAGTAGGTGTGGCCTGACTCAAGCTCACCTTGGATACTTGAGAGAAAGCCTTGAGCACTCAAGGACCCTATTCCGAATTCAAGGATACAACTTTCTTAGGTTGAGACCTACATAGAACCTGATCCTTGTCTAACTTTAGATGCCTGGTATGACACCATATAATCCCTCATGTATTACAACAAGATTCCTTAGATACACTCCTTGGTTCCAGAATTGACAAGTAGGTGCCATGGTTAAATCCTAGCCCAATCTTTTCTTAGACCCATTTTACCTTGGATGAACTTCTTAGGCTAGATAGTCCTCTTATTGTGGAATTAGTTGGACTGTTATCCTTGGATTACACTCTTACCCCATGTGAGGCTATAGTTATTACTAAGTTGTTGACACTTGAGGTCTATGTTTCCTTGGTTATAACCTTGGAACTTCATTATTAAATATCATTACATGTTTTCTTCTCACATCTTAGAACCTCAATATCTTTCTCATATAAATTATATTTAAACTGGATAAAATTGATTAATGAAATGGTTACACATTCTGACACCAGTCAAAGGCTAAAGAAGGTATAACTGCTATGTGTCCCATAAGAACCTGTACGGGTGATGTTTATTTATCTCTCTATTATTATTCTATATACCAGTGAACTATATATTTTATACTGCACTATCTAGATTGGGATGGACATCTGTGGTTCCATCCTATTATTATTTATATCTCACACCCTACTCAGGCCGCTATTACATTGGGGGGCTGGGCAGTGGGGGGCTGGGCAGTGGGGGGCTGGGCAGTGGGGGGGAGGGCTGGGCAGGGGGGGGGGAGGGGGAGGGGGAGGGGGGAGGGGGTGGATGGGTAGGGGGGGAGGGGGGGGGGGGGGTGCTGGGCAGTGGGGAGGGGCGGGGGGTGGCTGGGCAGGGGGGGAGGGGGGGGGGCACTAATTGTTTTGAATATCACACTTTATCTGGTGATATTTCTGGATCTGTTTGACCACGATCAAATCACATTCTTATTTATTCTCAACTAGTTTAGTGTGCAAGGATGTATACACACATGTTTTGATCTACTGCTACTATTTATTCATCAAATATCATTTTAAGGACTACAATTTGGATTCATACATGTTTATCATCTGCTGAAGTATTCATCCTACTACTATAATAATATTTTCTATGCTACTGCTATGCGTTTTTGAATATTTTTTCTACAAAAAGATCTTATATTCTTCTGAAGGAGCATTCTTTGAAGATTATTTTTATTTTCTGGGGGGGAGGGCTGGGCAGGGGGGGGAGGGGGTGGCTGGGCAGGGGGGGGAGGGGGTGGCTGGGCAGGGGGGGGGAGGGGGGGGGGCTGGGCAGGGGGGGGGGGGCTGGGCAGTGGGGGGGGGGGGGGCTGGGCAGTGGGGGGGGGGCAGTGGGGAGGGCAGTAGGGAGGGAGGGGGGAGGGGCTGGGCAGTGGGAATCCTGCACTAATAAGTGCGAGATCTCTACAACAGGTATGTTTTCCTAAAATTGTGGAATAAACCTCCCTACCATGCATCATTTTTCATTTGCATTTACACACTATATGAATGCCGGTTATTGGTCGTAAAATCATGGAGTTGACCCCCTTTTCATCCAACATATGAATGCAGGTGATATGTTTTAACTATTGACTCCATTGTATATTGATTTTTGTGGGTCATGTCTAAGAGTTGCTAGACATACTTTGATTGTTCTCATCCCAGCATAGCGATGAACCAAAATATTGGTGAATGTGCATGGGCTGATGGAATGAATGCCTTCAATTTACAAGCATGGAGAAGAAACTTAAGAGATGTGTATCATTTATGTCTCAGGGAGGATTGATGAAGGTATTTTTTTCCCAACTAACTCTTCAACAGGATAGGATGTATGGAAGTTTATATTGTTTACAACTCAAGCAGTAAATGATACAGTGATAATCACATTCTTCATGAGTTTGACTGGTATTTCTTATCATCATATTCAGGCTTTTTATTCTGCATTTTAATCTGCACTTTAGTATTTTATTGTCATGTAGTAATAAAAAAATTTCTATATGACATTTCATTGCTTATGAGTCTTATATATTCATTAATAATAATTCATGGTTTTATTTGTTGCATGTACAGATTGTAGCAAATTAAAGTATGATTACCAATCAGTGGTTTGCCATTCGATCTTTATCAAGGTGAGCTGACAAATCTATGTGCCAATATAACACGTCATTTGAGCTTATTCATGCATGACTCATCTATGTGAATTCTTCTTTGAGTTAAGAGTCTAGCTGAAACACACTTTAGATATTGGAATCATTGAACACACATGCATTCTGAATGTCCAATTTTTTTTCCTGCTCGTTGGTCATTGGTTTTAATCTAGCTTCTTTCATTTGGTTGGCATTTCCGATCACTTTTGTGCTGAATATGTTTTCCAGAAAGTAATGTTTGGTGCCTACCTATTTAACATTCCATCAGTTTATTTCCCCACTCCAATCACCCAGTGAGAATGCTCCTACAAAATGGAAAGATGAGACAACATTCATTTATCCTGGTTGGACAGGGTCCACCTCTTGCGCGGCCAATCCTCCCATTTAGCGCCTTATCTACTGAGCATAAACCTAGCCCAGAGAGAGGACCCTTTGATGATCTTCCACACAAGCCTTGCCTGCATGCCTTGCATGGTTTCCGTAACATTATGAAGACCGACACCACCCTCGTCAATTGGTTTTTTCATGCGGCTCCAGGAGGCCCAATGGCATCTCCCTAGCTAGTTGGCATCCCATAAGAAGGCCAACATGTTGTTTTTGATCGTAGATATTGTTCCCTTGGGTGTGATAACTGAGAAAATGTGCATGGGTAGTGGGGAGGGGGAGGGGGAGGGGGAGGGGGGCTGGGCAGGGGGGGAGGGGGGGAGGGGGAGGGGGAGGGGGGCTGGGCAGGGGGGAGGGGGGGGAGGGGGAGGGGGAGGGGGGCTGGGCAGTGGCCGGGCGGGGCAGGGGGGGAGGGGGGGGGGGGTTCTGGGCAGGGGGGGGAGGGGGGGGGGAGGCGGGCTGGGCAGTGGGGAGGGTTGGGCAGTGGGGAGGACAGTAGGGAGGGAGGGGGAGGGGCTGGGCAGTGGGAATCCTGCACTAATAACAAAATTTCTTTATGCAATTTCTTCTTTCATTTTTTCTACTTTTTTTCAGCATTTGTTTTAGTTCTATATGACATTTCATTTCTTATGAGTCTTATATATTCATTAATAATAATTCATGGTTTTATTTGTTGCATGTACAGATTGTAGCAAATTAAAGTATGATTAGCAATCAGTGGTTTGCCATTCGATCTTTATCAAGGTGAGCTGACAAATCTATGTGCCAATCTAACACGGCATTTGAGCTTATTCATGCATGACTCATCAATGTGAATTCTTCTTTGAGTTATGAGTCTAGCTGAAACGCACTTTAGATATTGGAATCATTGAACACACATGCATTCTGAATGTCCAATTTTTTTTTTCCTGCTCGGTCATTGGTTTTAATCTAGCTTCTTTCATTTGGTTGGCATTTCCCATCACTTTTGTGCTGAATATGTTTTCCATCTATTGTTTGAACAGTTGAAACTGTTTGAATGGTTATGTATGTAGTATGTGGGTGTGTCTCGATACGTTCTGTTTGACCAAGTCTATCCTATCCCCTTATCTCCTTAGGATCCGAATTTGGTAAGTGTTTTCTCATAATGGAATTGAAATATTATGGTGTTCCCAGGAATAATCAGTTTTCTTCTTCTTTATATCACTTCATCTTTATTTGAGTAGTGGGGAGGGGTGCTGGGTAGTGGGGAGGGGGGGGGGGGGCTGGGCAGTGGGGAGGGGGGGGGGGTGCTGGGCAGTGGGGCGGGGGGGGGGGGTGCTGGGCAGTGGGGAGGGGGGGGGGGGGGCTGGGCAGTGGGGAGGGGGGGGGGGGGCTGGGCAGTGGGGAGGGGGGGGGGGCTGGGCAGTGGGGAGGGGGGGGGGGGCTGGGCAGTGGGGAGGGGGGGGGGGTGCTGGGGAGGGGGGGGGGTGCTGGGTAGTGGGGAGGGGTGCTGGGCAGTGGGGAGGGGGGGTGCTGGAAGGGGGACAAGCAGGACGACACCTTGCGGCGGTCACGCCGCGGTCACGCCGCGGTCACGCCGTGATTTGGCCCTGCTCCAGGACGACACCCTGCGGCGGTTACTCCTCCTTAGAGAAACATTGAATGGTTAGCTCTATAATTTTTCGTATTTCCTCATTCCTAAACTATATCTCCTCTCAGCGCTGCCTCTCATCCATCTTTCCACAAAACGTGCATAGCAGGTGGTACAAAAGCTCAATTCAACTGAAAACATTGGTTTGGAATTGTCTGGCATATTTTATTCCTCTAGGTATTCCTACACATTTCTAGATCTCCAAACCTCACCGAATTAGGTATATCAGGGGTCATCCAATCCTCTATTCATCACAGATTAGCATTCATTTCTTTAAATCTTCTGAGAAAACATCCTCTCATGCCATCCATATCATCCTATTTGAAACTAAGTGGAAGATGTTGCCCCGCGGATGTCGCTGGACCGGGCCAACACGCTGCGGTCACGCCGCGGTCACGCCGCGGTCACGCCGCGGTCACGCCGCGGTCACGCCGCGGTCACGCCGCGGTCACGCCGCGGTCACGCCGCGGTCACGCCGCGGTCACGCCGTGATTTGGCCCTGCTCCAGGACGACACCCTGCGGCGGTTACTCCTCCTTAGAGAAACATTGAATGGTTATCTCTATAATTTTTTGTATTTCCTCATTCCTAAACTATATCTCCTCTCAGCGCTGCCTCTCATCCATCTTTCCACAAAACGTGCATAGCAGGTGGTACAAAAGCTCAATTCAACTGAAAACATTGGTTTGGAATTGTCTGGCATATTTTATTCCTCTAGGTATTCCTACACATTTCTAGATCTCCAAACCTCACCGAATTAGGTATATCAGGGGTCATCCAATCCTCTATTCATCACAGATTAGCATTCATTTCTTTAAATCTTCTAAGAAAACATCCTCTCATGCCATCCATATCATCCTATTTGAAACTAAGTGGAAGATGTTGCCCCGCGGATGTCGCTGGACCGGGCCAACACGCTGCGGTCACGCTGCGGTCACGCCGCGGTCACGCCGCGGTCACGCCGCGGTCACGCCGCGGTCACGCCGCGGTCACGCCGCGGTCACGCCGCGGTCACGCCGCGGTCACGCCGCGATTTGGCCCTGCTCCAGGACGACACCCTGCGGCGGTTACTCCTCCTTAGAGAAACATTGAATGGTTAGCTCTATAATTTTTCGTATTTCCTCATTCCTAAACTATATCTCCTCTCAACGCTGCCTCTCATCCATCTTTCCACAAAACGTGCATAGCAGGTGGTACAAAAGCTCAATTCAACTGAAAACATTGGTTTGGAATTGTCTGGCATATTTTATTCCTCTAGGTATTCCTACACATTTCTAGATCTCCAAACCTCACCGAATTAGGTATATCAGGGGTCATCCAATCCTCTATTCATCACAGATTAGCATTCATTTCTTTAAATCTTCTGAGAAAACATCCTCTCATGCCATCCATATCATCCTATTTGAAACTAAGTGGAAGATGTTTCCCCGCAGATGTCGCTGGACCGGGCCAACACGCCGCGGTCACGCCGCGGTCACGCCGCGGTCACGCCGCGGTCACGCCGCGGTCACGCCGCGATTTGGCCCTGCTCCAGGACGACACCCTGCGGCGGTTACTCCTCCTTAGAGAAACATTGAATGGTTAGCTCTATAATTTTTCGTATTTCCTCATTCCTAAACTATATCTCCTCTCAGCGCTGCCTCTCATCCATCTTTCCACAAAACGTGCATAGCAGGTGGTACAAAAGCTCAATTCAACTGAAAACATTGGTTTGGAATTGTCTGGCATATTTTATTCCTCTAGGTATTCCTACACATTTCTAGATCTCCAAACCTCACCGAATTAGGTATATCAGGGGTCATCCAATCCTCTATTCATCACAGATTAGCATTCATTTCTTTAAATCTTCTGAGAAAACATCCTTTCATGTTGTCCGAACCAGATCATCCTCATCCTCTGCACATGTCGTCTGAACCGGATCAGCCTGTTGTGATAGAAATTCAATGTCTGCTTTTGACTGAATTTCACACCAAACCAAGAGATAATAAATGAGTCAAACAATCAGACAAATGGTTTAGGTTCTTTTTCCTCTGCTCACTACACCTATGACTCTAAAACTCTGGATGCCACTGGCACTGCTATAAAAACCAGAAAACTCTCCACTAATCTAAACATCATTCATACCACTGGTTGTCCTATAAAAAATAGGAATCCTCATATTAGTCTAAAGTCTCTTTAGGCTAAGGCACAAACAAAACACACTAACATTGATAAACAAGGTACCTTGACACTGGAACCTATAAAACATACAAAAGGAAGCACAACCTCTGTACAAGACCCCACGCTAATGCAGGCACATTTTGAACCCATCGGGCAGAGGCCCCTTCCATTAGATCTGGACGCTATCAAGATGCAGAATATAGATGATTCAAAGGACCCAGGTACACCTACTCTTCATTCTATTAATTTAACTTTTGTTGGTGCTAAATCTGTAGATAATATGAACTATTATGAACAGCCTGTATCCCTGTTATCTAACCAAAATACCATTTCGTTGATGCTATATAACATGAACATTACAAACTCAATTAAGAATGCTTCAAGAAATGAACCAATAAAGAAGAACTCTGGCAGGGGGACAAGCAGGGGGCAGGGTGGGGGTGGGGGGGCTGGCAGGGGGCAGGGGGGGCTGGCAGGGGGACAAGCAGGGGGCAGGGGGGGGGGGGGGGCTGGCAGGGGGACAAGCAGGGGGCATGGGGGGGGGGGGGGGCTGGCAGGGGGGCAAGCAGGGGGCCAGGGGGTGGGGGCTGGAAGGGGGGCAAACAGAGGGCAGGGGGGGGGGGGCTGGCAGGGGCAGGGGGGGGGGGGGGCTGACAGGGGGACAAGCAGGGGGTGGCAGGGGGGGGGGGCTGGCAGGGAGACAAGCAGGGGGGTGGTAGGGGGGGGACTAGCAGGGGGAAGGGGGGGACCAACAGGGGGCAGGGGGGACTAGCAGGGGGGTGGCAAGGGGGGACAAGCAGGGGGGAGGGGTGTCCAGGCAGGGGGGAGGGGTGTCCAGGCAGGGGGGACTGGTAGGGGGCAGGGGGGGGGGGGGGGGCTGGCGGGGGGACTAGTAGGGGGCAGGGGGGGGGGGGCTGGCAGGGGGACAAGCAGGGGGCAGGGGGGGGGGGGCTGGCATGGGGACATGGGGGGGGGGGGTGCTGGCTGGGGGACAGGGGGGGCTGGCAGGGGGGGGGGGCTAGCAGGGGGCAGGGGGGGGGGCTACAGGGGGCAGGGGGGGTGTCCAGGCAGGGGGGACTGGTAGGGGGCAGGGGGGGGGGGGGCTGGCGGGGGGGGGGGGGGCTGGCGGGGGGCAGGGGGGGGGGCTGGCAGGGGGCAGGGGGGGGGGGCTGGCAGGGGGCAGGGGGGGGGGGTCCAGGCAGGGGGGACTAGTAGGGGGCAGGGGGGGGGGGCTGGCGGGGGGGGGGGGGGCTGGCGGGGGGCAGGGGGGGGGGCTGGCAGGGGGGGGGGCTGGCAGGGTGCAGGGGGGGGGGGGGCTAGCAGGGGTAGGGGGGGGGAGGTAGTTTTTCATACTCAATTTTCAAAAACAAGTCATCTTCATTTGTGGATAACACAACCCGATCAATGAGGGTGGAATTAAGGTCCACTTCTAGAAGAACTCTAGCAAAATGCACATTATTCTAGCAAAATACCCATAATGTGCCTCCTCAGTTGCTCTATCCATTTTGATGGGAATGCCAATTGTAGATGTAATGTCAAATAATATCTTGGGGGGGGGGGGGGGGGCTGGGTGCAGGTGGTACTGGGGGTGCAGGGGGGTGTCAAGGGTGGGGAGTGGGTTTGGGTTTGGGGGGGGGGGGTCTGTCCATGGGGTGTCTAGGGGGTCCAGTGAGGGGGGGGGGGCGTTTGTCCTGGGGTGTCCAGGGTCTGGGGGGGGTCTGTCCTGGGGGGTCTGGGTTTGGGGGGGGGGTCTGTCCTGGGGTGTCCACTTTTAGCATGAATTGATACCATTGCTGCATGCAACTTCCAGCTCTAAACCAGATCTGTTTCCAGCTCTAAAATATATGCTTTGTGAGCACACTTACCCCATGGATTGTGTCTCCACTTCTTTAGGTTTGTTCTCTTCTTCACAACCCAAAACACAACCTGTTTTTCCTTGGACAGCTTTACCACCAAGGATTTTTCTTTTCACTATAGGTTGATTTTTCTTTCTCCAAATCACCTTGCTGCTTGGACTGTCCCTGCAAGCATTTTCAGTACATACCTTGCCTTGGGGCACCCCTTTCACATGAATCCTTCTAGTTTTAGGATCATGTGAGTTCTTCTCATGCTTCCAAGCCCTTTTTGTGTCTTTCCAGGAGGTTTGTGCTTTAGAACTAGTCTTGGATTTTTTTTTACATTACTCTCAGCATAGGAGTTTTCTACATGTAGCCCCTGAAATCTGTTCCTCAAAGGAACATATTTGTCGTTGTATTCATGTTGATTTCTTCCGTTAATCCCTACTAAATGCTTGTAGCCTGCAACTGTCGCGGATGAGGATTTTGTTGGATTGGTGTTGCCCGATCCGGTTGGGCCGAATGCTTGTGGCCCGCAACTGTAGCAATGCTGACCGACAGGGGGGGTGTCCAGCAGGGGGGGTTGTCCAGCAGAGGGAGGGGGTGTCCAGCAGGGGGTGTCCAGCAGGGGGAAGGGGTGCTAAACATGGTCTGTAAATATGATGTAGTTCAGTCTGTTCCTGTCTTATCTCATGCTGCTAAACATGTCAGAATTGGTGAATTGGTACCTGTTAAACCTGAATCTGGCAGTGCTGAAGATGTTGTGGTTATCAGATCAGATAAACTTGGTTATCAGATCAGGGGGCAGGGGGACTAGCAGGGGACTGACAGGGGGCCTAGCAGGGGACTGACAGGGGGCCTAGCAGGGGGCAGGGGGGGGGGGGGGCTGGCAGGGGGACAAGCAGGGGGCAGGGGGGGCAGGGTGGGGGGGGGGGGGTGCTGGCAGGGGGGGGGGGGCAAGCAGGGGGGGGGGCTGGCAGGGGGAGGGGGGGGGGGGCTGGGCAGTGGGGAGGGGGGGGGGGGCTGGGCAGTGGGACAAGCAGGGGGGGCTGGCAGGGGGACAAGCAGGGGGGGCTGGCAGGGGACAAGCAGGTGGCAGGGGGGGGGGGCTGGCAGGGGGACAAGCAGGGGGGGGGGGGCTGGCAGGGGGACAAGCAGGGGGGGCTGGCAGGGGGACAAGCAGGGGGAAGGGGGGGGGGGGGGGCTGGCAGGGGCAGGGGGGGGGGGCTGGTAGGGGGACAAGAAGGGGGAAGGGGGGGGGGGGGGGCTGGCAGGGGGACAAGCAGGGGGGAGGGGGGGGGGGGCTGGAAGGGGGAAGGGGGGGGCTGACAGGGGGGCAAGCAGGGGGCAGGGGGGGCTGGCAGGGGCAGGGGGACAAGCGGGGGGGGGGGGGCTGGCAGGGGGACAAGCGGGGGGGGGGGGCTGGCAGGGGGACAAGCGGGGGGGGGGGGGTGGCAGGGGGACAAGCAAGGGGCAGGGGGGGCTGGCAGGGGGACAAGCAGGTGGCAGGGGGGGGGGGGGCTGGCAGGGGGACAAGCAGGTGGCGGGGGGGGGGGGGGGCTGGCAGGGGGACAAGCAGGGGGCAGGGGGGGGGGCTGGCAGGGGGGGCTGGCATGGGGACAGTGGGGGGGTGCTGGCTGGGGGACAGGGGGGGGGGCTGGCGGGGGGCAGGGGGGGCTACAGGGGGCAGGGGGGGTGTCCAGGCAGGGGGGACTGGTAGGGGCAGGGGGGGGGGGCTGGCGGGGGGGGGGGGGGGGGCTAGCAGGGGGCAGGGGGGGGAGGTAGTTGTTCATACTCAATTTTCAAAAACAAGTCATCTTCATTTGTGGATAACACAACCCGATCAATGAGGGTGGAATTAAGGTCCACTTCTAGAAGAACTCTAGCAAAATGCACATTATTCTAGCAAAATACCCATAATGTGCCTCCTCAGTTGCTCTATCCATTTTGATGGGAATGCCAATTGTAGATGTAATGTCAAATAATATCCTGGGGGGGGGGGCTGGGTGCAGGTGGTACTGGGGGTGCAGGGGGGTGTCAAGGGTGGGGAGTGGGTTTGGGTTTGGGGGGGGGGGTCTGTCCATGGGGTGTCTAGGGGGTCCAGTGAGGGGGGGGGGGGGGGCGTTTGTCCTGGGGTGTCCAGGGTCTGGGGGGGGTCTGTCCTGGGGGGTCTGGGTTTGGGGGGGGTCTGTCCTGGGGTGTCCACTTTTAGCATGAATTGATACCATTGCTGCATGCAACTTCCAGCTCTAAACCAGATCTGTTTTCAGCTCTAAAATATATGCTTTGTGAGCACACTTACCCCATGGATTGTGTCTCCACTTCTTTAGGTTTGTTCTCTTCTTCACAACCCAAAACACAACCTGTTTTTCCTTGGACAGCTTTACCACCAAGGATTTTTCTTTTCACTATAGGTTGATTTTTCTTTCTCCAAATCACCTTGCTGCTTGGACTGTCCCTGCAAGCATTTTCAGTACATACCTTGCCTTGGGGCACCCCTTTCACATGAATCCTTCTAGTTTTAGGATCATGTGAGTTCTGGCAGGGGACAAGCAGGTGGCAGGGGGGGGGCTGGCAGGGGGACAAGCAGGGGGGGCTGGCAGGGGGACAAGCAGGGGGGGCTGGCAGGGGGACAAGCAGGGGGAAGGGGGGGGGGGCTGGCAGGGGCAGGGGGGGCTGGTAGGGGGACAAGCAGGGGGAAGGGGGGGGGGGGGGGCTGGCAGGGGGAAGGGGGGGGGGGGGGTGGCAGGGGGGCAAGCAGGGGGAAGGGGGGGGGGGGGGCTGGCAGGGGCAGGGGGACAAGCAGGGGGGGGGGCTGGAAGGGGGACAAGTGGGGGGGGGGGGGGGCTGGCAGGGGGACAAGCGGGGGGGGGGGGGGGGGGGCTGGCAGGGGGACAAGCAAGGGGCAGGGGGGGCTGGCAGGGGGACAAGCAGGTGGCAGGGGGGGGGGCTGGCAGGGGGACAAGCAGGTGGCAGGGGGGGGGGTGGCAGGGGGACAAGCAGTGGGTAGGGGGGGGGGGCTGGCAGTGGGCAGGGGGTGGGAATACATATATACCCACGGTTCAAGTGAACCGTGGGTATATTCTAGAGCTGCAAAAACCTATACCCACGGTTATAAAACCGTGGGAATACATATATACCCACGGTTCAAGTGAACCGTGGGTATATTCTGCAGCTGCAAAAAACTATACCCACGGTTATAAAACCGTGGGTATACATATATACCGGAGCTGCAAAAAACTATACCCACGGTTATAAAACCGTGGGTATACATATATACCTACGGTTCAATGAACCGTGGGTAATATAAAAATTTCTGGGTCTATACCCACGGTTTTTTAAAAACCGTGGGTATAGGGCTATTGCGACGGCATTCCAGCCCGCGGTTGGCGAAACCGTGGGTATACCCTATACCCACGGTTTCAAGGGCTATACCCACGGTTTCAAACCGTGGGTATAGGTGCAATTTCCAGTAGTGAATGCTCATATATATCAAAGGAACAATAAATTTTGGAATCATGTATGATAGCTTAGAAAGTATTGGCTTGTTTTGGTATTATGATGCTTATTGGATAGGAAATGTTGATTATAGAAGATCCAAATCTGACAGAGTTTTCTTTATGGGAAAAAGTTATAAAAGTTGGTATACAGAGAAACAAAATTCAGTTACTCTCGGCATGACTAAATCCAAGTATGTTGCTTCCACTCATGTCAGTACTCAACTTATGTTGATGAAGACTCAATTGGAAGACTTACTTGTTGAAGTAATCTAAACCTTTCTCTTAGGTTTTGTTAATAAAAGTGAATTCAACCTTACGAGAAATCTAGTATGACATTATCATAAAAAACATATTGATATCAAGAGCCACTTCATCAAAGAGCATGTTGAGAAGAATGAATTGAAGCTGGAGTATGTTCCTACATTAGAACAATTTACTAAAATTTCCATAAAAACTTTACCAAAAGAATATTTTTATAAAATGAGTTTGAACATGGGCATACAACCTCTTTCTCATCAAGGTTGAGTTATGTGTTTTTCCCCTCTCATCTAGTCTTTGGATAGTGTTCTAAAGGGAGAGAATTGTTGCATAAATATATCCATTGATATGTGATAAAACTTTTAAGGAAGCATATATGTACGAGAAGTTGTGGGAAAGCTGTGAACTTAGCATGTGAGTGTATGAAATATTCTAATAGTTTTTTGGAGCTATTGTAGGAAACTTTTGTTTATAGTAAAGTAGAAGAAGTGAAGAAATATGTGAATAAAAGATAAAGAAGTTTCATGAGTCAATACTTTTGGACAACATTATTTTTCTATCAATAATCATTATTTCCTATAATTAGTAAGATCACATAGGATTAGAATTATTGGTAAGTAATCCATAGCTTGAGGTTACAAAGTTCAGTGATTTATAAACCTTGGTTAACAAAAAAATTCAACGGGGGAGATTTTTGGGACCTAGTTGGAAAGAAGTTGTTTTTGGAAGACAAAATATTTTTGTAAAGAAAGTGTTTACTTTTGTTTTCAAAGAGAAAATGATATCACCTCACTTTTTAATAGCTTACAATCAGACTCACCATCATAATTAGGAAATCAAACTCAAATTACTTAAGAAATTCTAGTGGATTAAGAAGATGTTTTCTAGGAGAAAAGGTTCATGATACTCACCTTGAGTCTGGAAAGGAAGTTTTGATCCTATTGAGGAAGATTATTAGATTTTTCATGGATCTGATGTAAATATGATGATGCTTTAATGTTTTCTAATTCAAAAAAATCATAAGTTGACTAAGAAACTTGTGATGCAAGCCTTATGAATGAAAGGGGGAGAACAAGTGCTACCAATCATATTTACGGAAAGAAAGAAGTGATAGAATAATGGGAAGTTATGATAATTTCCATTGAAAGTCAGATGATGATGAATGTGATCTTAAAACTTATCAAAATTCATGAGGAAGTCATGATAAAAGGTGAAGTTTGTATAAGAAGAAATTTCTTGAAACCAAAGTTTTCCAATCTCAATCTATCGGTGTGAGATCACCAGATGTAGAACTGTTTGAAGGATATGAAGTTTTTTTTAGAAAATTAAAAAGACTAAGATGATGGTTTTCAGTCTGAACAATAATTCAAAATATATTAATCTTCAAAGTAATTAGTTTTTATGTATCCTATTTTGAAAAGAAAATAAATTTCCAAAGTTGAAGCTGCTGAAACTAGTTTATTGGATGCATTGTGCCATCAATCATCAGAAGAAAAATTGTCTTCATTAGGGAATTTTTGGTACCAATGAAAAAGGAAAAGTAAGTTGAATTTTGTTGGGACCAATTAATTAAAGTTATAGACTGATCATATTGATGAAGATCAACAATTTAGTCAACCATTTTCACCAAGATGAATTTCTGATTGTGATCAATGGTTAAAGAGTCTTCATAGTAAATGAGGATCCAACCTTCATATTGAAGGTGACACCATTTATCAGAAGTTAAGTAGAGTTTGATTTATTAGATGTAGGTTAACACTGATAAATTCATTGGATATAGGATCATCTGTATGAGGATAGAAGAAAATAAGAGTTACTTAAAGTAGTTACAAAAGTGTTTTAAAGGTGAAATGAAGTTTGAAGATTTTAGAGAAAATGTTTTCAAAGAAGTGGGAAGCTAATTTTGAATAATTACAAATAAGTATTGGAAACTTTTAAAGTTTTTACTCTATTTATGGTAGAATGGTTTTAATTTCTTATTTATATTAGTTGTTATAGAGAATCAGAATGAGTAGTTTGTTTTCAGTTGGTTCCAAGAATTGTAATGAGATGACATTTGATTTTTATATCTTTCAAATAGTGTAGAGAAACATAATGAAGAATCTATTATCTTCATGATAATGAATAAATTAGAATGGAAATCAGAATTGGATGGAATAATTTTGAGAAATACTGAATCAAGTTGAAGCTGTGAAAATATTCAAGAAGGTTTAAGAAGAAATGAGAAAAGTTAAGAAGTGCTAAACAAGTCAAATATGAAGCCGATATTTAAGAAAAACTTGAAGTTTTAAGAAATTTATTTAAGTGAGAAAGTTTTCAGAATCTATCCTAAACCATATTTGGCACTCCTAAAAATAGAGGAAGTACTTTTTACTTTTTGACACTTGTACTATTCATGAGGTGTAGAGAGAAGGTGGATCATTGAAAGTTTCTAGTGATAAGGAGTTGTAGATTGATAATTCTTGTGGAAGTTTTCCAGAATGAAGAAGAATAATAAAGGATATTTTATTACGAGTTTATCATATCAGACTGGGCATCAAACATGGAAATATTATTGGGATTTTCATACTAAGAACAAAGTAGTTCTGACTGGAAGACTTATTTTATCCTATTAAGCAACCGGATTAGCAAATTAGACTGGTGAATTAGACTGGGTATCAGAATGAGTGTCATTATGAAAATCTAGAGAATTTATTACCTACTGCTGGGTAAGTAAGTGAAGAATTGTTTTGATGTTTATATTTTTGAAAGTATGCAAGGAAACAACAATTATATTACATCATTTCATGCTACTTTAAGCACATAAACTATTATATTTATTATAGCACTAAACTTTAAGGTTATATCCTACTTATTGTATCCACATGAAATGATTATTTTCTAGTGTATTGTGTGGTATTGGATTTTTTCCAAACCATAACAAGGACATAACTACTATTATTGAGTAGTGAACCTTGTAAATAATTGTGTTCATGTGGATGTGGGATTGTTTTGTTTCTAGAAAGGTGATAAATCTTTAACAAGAGGTGAGGGTTATTTCAAAAGAAAGTAAACTTGAAAGAAAAAGATATCACTGATTCACCCCTACCCCTATTATTGATACTTAGATCCTAGATAGGTAATATCACTACCAAAATCTCATCAATAATGATTCATACTTGTTTCATCACCATATATTCTCAATTTATCTTCATTTGAATTTCCAAAATGAACTCATTTATATACTACTATGGAAATAGATTTCTTTATAGAGTTCTTTTTCAGTCAAAGAGCTAGAGATATCTTCTTCCATTAATATTAAAGGGATAAATAATTTATTTACCATTCAATCAATTATACATAACTTATGATGAATCCGACATATAATACCTTTTTGTGATCATATTTCATCATGATTTTCATCCACACATCAAAGTATACGATTCATGAAACACATTAATAATGTCCTCATCATTAAGGACCAATACACACACTTGTAGATAAAAATATCCAATAACATCTATAATATGTGTTATTACTATTAGCATGTATTTCCTTATGAATTACCTTTTTAGGGATCACCAAGTGAGATATTAATTAGAAGAAGTTATTAGACCATATAAATAGGACATGGAAGGTAAACCAAATAAGAGTGTGTTTGTGTGTGTGTGTGGGGGGATTATCATCGAACATGTGATTATCAATTTTTATCTCACTAAAAGTATAGTTTGATTGATTGATATGATTTTTGATTAAATTAGAGTATAAAAATATAAATGCAGTGGAAATTAAATTTTTCATAAGCTAAAATACTGTATGATAAACACAAAAAATAAAAATAAAAATTAAAGCTATTGGAAGTTAGACCATTTTCTGATATATGAAATAGCATAATATAAATTAAAATGAAAACAAAAATATAACAATAATATTTGGATGTATGTATAATAATCCTAAAACCCATAAAGAATATTATTTACCAATTTTATTCCAATTCATAGGAATCCTTTTCTTTTATCCAAAGTGGTAAGAGAATCTATAAACCTAATCCAAGTATCCCTATTCCAAGTTCAAAATGTACTCAACTATAAAATCATCAGATGATATTAGTGTCTTACCCCTAGAAACTCGGTATTCCTATCCCCATAATCCATCTATCACACTGATCAGACTCAACAAACTCAAGCAACCTAAGCTTTTTTGACTGTAACCCTATCAAAAGGTATCTCTCTTCCTATCCTCAAAATAACTCGATCACATGGATTTGAAAAAACAAATTCAATATCCCAGAAGCTATTTGATCATGAATTACCAGATAAAGAACTATTACAAGAAAAAAAATCTTAGAGAATTTACAATTAAATCTTTACACTCAGATTTTGTAAGAAAATCCCTCCAAATACAATACAATTGAAAGTGCTCAATGACAACAAGATGATTGAAAAAATCAAAACAATTGAAAACACATCATCTTGATTTCATGTTCCTTTCATTCTCATCAACCTCAAAGCATTTATTTTAATTTATATACATCCAGATAAAAAACTAAAATGGTTAGATTTTGAGTTCTTTGGGGTTAGTTGTAATAGAATCAGACACTGTAATCCTATATTTGATGGATTTATCTTTGTTTATATCATTATATGAGTTCATTATCTACATTAAATTAAAATGAAAGACTCAAAATTAAATTTTTATTATAAAAAAATTTCATGTAAAAAAGTAAGAAACCATTAGTTCATGCACAAAAGGAAATAATTGAACCATTAAAGTGCAATTTCAGCCTACCGATTTTAATATCCCTAAATAGTTTCCATGAGATAGTGTTTACATGGGTGTCAGATTCCTATATAAGAAGATCTTCAAACCTTAATGCTATCTTTTACAAGGATTTGATATAATCCTCAATGTTGATCTTCCCCCTGTTTAATCCACTTATTAAAATCAGATACTGCTGATCAATCCAGGTACCCTGGCCCTCATTAAGAGTCACTCTTAGAGCCCTTTCCATCATTCTTTCAGCCTCTTCATCATGAGAATTAATTGTCAGAACAATTTCAGCAATTAGCTCTTTCATACTCATGAGAAATTATAAAGACTATTAGGGCATAGAATCAGACTCCCACAGATGGAAAACCGAAATGGAGGAATGGTGATCACTAACCATTGGTTTCCTCTGTTGGAAAGCAGCCTTGGAGAGAGATTGGGTATCATTTTCATTTTCTTAGATTTTATCTTTTTTGATGATTGAGTCTCCATTGGTAGAGGTTGGTAAGAGTAGTCCTTCCTATATTTATGTTTACCCCTATTAGTCTTGATCCTCCTCATGATTAGGAAATGATCACCCGACACCTCCTCCTCTGAATCTCTTGTAGAGTAGTTAGAGTATCCAACACTGAATTTGTTTCCAGAAACCTTCAATCCATCCATGGATGATCTTGATGAACCATTCTCTAACTCCAGGACCTTGTTCGACAGTTGTAAAAAATTATTTCCCATCACAATAGTAGAAACCTCCTTCATGGGACTTACCCTTGTCATGACCTCACACTCTGAACCAATACTCAAAGTAGTACATCCTATATGATTCTCCCTGGGTACCTTATCTTCTTATACATTGTCTTTGGTACCACTCCCTAGACACACCATTTCAGCATATGAGGCATCCAGTTTATGACCTCCCTCATCAAGCCCACTGCCACCCTAGGTGCCCACAAGTAATAATGGTTCTAAATCTCATGCATTTGTCTCTATCTTCGGACCCTTTTGCTCCAAGGGGACCTCCATATATTGTTTGGGTTCTAAATACTTTTTCATTATATGGAATACATATTCCACCAAGGGATTCCATCACGATACACTATGTTTTTCCTTTGTCTTATACTCCACACCCACTTATCCCATACTAATAGGCCCATCCACAGTACTGGGCATAGAATACTTTCTTCCACCAATGCCTACACCCTTTAGATTATCGAGTTAGTGAGACCCAAATCTACAGTTCACCAAAAAATGTCCCAACCTCTTGAAATCAAAACATAAATCAACCCATGAATCATAAACCACATACTACCTACAATGATATCCATCTCCTATTATAATCTAAACGAAGTCAGATGATGTTCTTGAAGCATCTAATTCCGTACACACTCGGGGATTTACAAGATGACATACCACTTTGGTTTGGTTATCAAAACAAAAATTCCTAGAAACAAGGTTCCCAAGAATCCTAATAATTGATGGGTTTTGAAATGGGAGTGGTATATTAGGAAAACTCACCCAAATCACCACTAAAGGGGAGTCCTGCTTCATATGAAAGTCGTAGGTCCATCTATAGAGATAAAAATGAGATCCGTTACAGTTGCGGGGTTCAGTAGACCAATATTTGATCACGTTATCCTACAATGTGAAATGAATCATAATATTCCTGTTATCGAGCAAACCAACAGTATCCATATCTTGTAAATCCCAGGATCCAAAAACAAACCTATCAAAGGTGTCCACCGAAGGCCTCCTATGTGAAAAGAGAGTGATCAAGGTTTGATTGAGTAGTGGGAATGCTTCTTTAAACTCTACAATCGATAGTGTAAGGTTGGGGAATCCTTTATATATCTCAAGAACCTTTGGATACAAATAATAATGAGAAAATGGAGGAAGAAGATCAGTATTGGAGAAGGGGGAAAAGGGAGGTGCCTCTCCTTTGAAGGACGATGAAGGTCCCTCCCCCGCTGGTAGGGGAGGGACCGACACAGATGCCACCGCCATTACGGTGTGGGAGAAGAAATCATCTACCCCCTAGGGGGTTTTAATGAGAAACCTATAGACCAATCCTTACAATGAAAGACAATGTCTAGTATATGTACAAATAAATTTATTTCAGTGCCTCATAAATTAATTCTACACTCAACTAAAACTTAAACAACCAAAATAAAGTAAGATATAAAACTCAATGAAGTTAATTATGAATTTTAAAAATCAAGGATAGTAAGGTTTTTTGACTCAATAATATCCCAATTTTTGACAATAACAAGACACAAATTAAATATCATGTAAGTTTTGATAATAATTTTAAAAATAAAACTCCATGTATTGAGTATTATCTAATTATACACCCCTATATATAATGTCTAATAAAACTAAAATTTATCCTTTAAATAATCACGCAAGGTTAGTGAAAATATAAAAAAATTATTTCTTAAACATTTATCCCCCTTTTACAAAACTCTCTACCTTTTTTATAAAACTAAATTCTACCCCACAATAGAATAAAAAATTAACAAAACAAACAAAACTTAAAAACCTCTCCCCATTCTTAAACTCTCTATTCTTAAATTCTCAAATTCTCTCCCTTTCTTTAATTATTCCCCCTTTTTATGGTCAAAAATAAAAAAATAAGGAAGAATATGAATCAATTAAAATTATAAGAAAAATAAAACACTTCCCTATAAATTTTGTGAGATGTATAATGAATAGAAAAGTGTAAAAATTATTTCCATCTAAATTTATGTTTCGTCTAGAGTGTATTTATCTCCTTTACCAAATCAATTTAAAGAAATAAAACTTTCTAGTTCTTTTGGGATTAATAAACAGAAAGAGGGTTAATAATTAAAATCAATAGAATATAATATTAAATAGATTAAACCTTCTAGAAGTTATCTTATGATAATTATGAATGATATTCTTTTAATGAATATGGTTTTGAAGAATGTTCAAGATCAATATTATTATCTTTTATAGAATTAAAGATACGATCCTATGTAAAACTAAAGAGAACATATCTCCCTTTCTCAAGGGTAATTCAGGTTATTTAAAAGTAATGCATAAGGATATTAGACAAAAAAAAAGAATTCTAAAACATTAGAGTATGATAGATACATTAGATAAATGGTATGAAAGAAATTAAAACCTTTGTAAAAGTATCAGAGCATAGGATATTTAGAATCTAGTAAAACATTAATTTGTAGTATATTTTAAATATTTTCATAAAATCATCAAATAAAAAAACTTTAGAGCACTATAGTACATGAGATGATTATATAGTATATTTTCATAAAGATAAACCATGAAGTAAATTTTATACGATAGAAGTTATTTTACATTAAAACAAACTAAAAAAGTAACTTATATTAGGTGTAGTTCCCTTAAATTTTCAGAGTTATTCCTATATGTTTAATAAAGTGAAATTCTATTTATTAAACTTATGAAAGATATAAAGTACCTATATAAAAATTTAGTACAATTATATAATTAAGAATGTTCTCCCCCTTTCTCATGGAGTTTTTCAGTGTCATGAGATAATTGAAATGATAATAGGAAATTATGATCACTTTGAATTGATAACACCCAAATTATATTTAATGTATTAAAATGTATCAAAATTTAAGTGTTTAGTGAAAATATAAACAAACTAATTTTCATTTACGATAAAATCAAGAATAATATCTTTTTTTTTGTGTGGTCCCAAATGAAGTGGTGTATTATATATATGTGATTTACACATAAGTGATTTTATGGGTTCCTAGATAAATAAATAACACTTATACTATCACAAAGAATTATACTTTGAGTAAATATCAAGACTAAATCTATGAGTGTGTGTTTCATCTACAATAATTTAGCTCAAAAACTTCTAGCTACCACATATTCAACTTCAATAGTGGAAAATTAAATTGAGTGTTGTTTCTTGCTATACCACGAGACTAAAGACTCACCTAATAAATGAAAATTTCTAGAAGTTTTCTTCTGATCCATTTTACTTCCACCAAATTCAACATTAGAATAACTCTCAAGTTTAAATTTAGTTCTGGATGAATGGAATAAAACAAATTATATAGTTTGTTTAATGTAGATAAAGATATTATTAATCACCTTAAGATGAGATTCCTTTGTATTCACTTGGAATATCATACATAATAATACCAAGTACATAATTTTTAATCTACTTGAAATTAATAATATCAAGCTTGCAATCTTACCTTTGATTAAAATTTTGATCAAATGGTTTTCTAAACTCATCAAGACCATTTTTATAAGAGGTAACTATTAGAGTACTTATACTAGAGGAATTTTCAAAAACCAAATAATTTAATAAAATTTCTTATATAATTATATCAAGTTGAATTTATTCCTTCCTATCTTTGAATTATTTGGAATCTAAGAAATAAATTGATTTCACCCATCACCCTCATCTCAAACTCAGTCTATATAAGTCCCAAGAAACTATTTGTGAGATATTTTTGAGTTGATCCAAATATAATGGAATCAATATAAATTTTATAAAAAAATAGTTCCCTTAAAAAATTTATTGATAAGAAGAGTGGGGTCATCCATTCCTTTAACAATTTTTTAAATTAGAAAATTGGATAATCAATTATACTGGGATAATAGAGCTTTTTTAAGTCTGTAAATAGATTTAGTAAGGTTAAAAACATGTTCCTTAGAATTTACATTTTCAAAAATAGAAATTCTTTTCATATAAACTTCCTCCTAAACATATCCACTAAGGAATATTCTCTTTAAATACTTTTAATATAGAGTAAAATTAATATAAGATTCAAAGTCTAGGAGTATATGGATGGAATCTATCTAAGATATCATAGAAAAAGTTTCACCAAAATCTATTCACTCTTTTTAAATATAACCCTTGACAACTAGTATAGATTTATTATAGAAAATAAAATCATTTAATCACATTTATCCTGAGATAAAAAATTTACACATATGTCTAGAAGATCTTCCGGACACTAAACTATGGTCTAAACCATGGTCCATTCAAACTATTTAATCTATTATTTCATAGATATTATCCAAATTTCATCTCTCGAGACTCCATCAACCATTTTAGGTTCAAGTTGAGGCAATAATGAAAGATTATCACATTCATTTTTAAAATAATTTATGGTTTTAACTGGTTGGACTACATCACCAATGATATTCTCAATGGGATTATTATTTAATATTGTATGGTTCATAGGTAAAAAAGGAATGTTGATCTTCAACTGCTGATAAATTAACATATATTAAACTAGATTCTGATAGACTTCTATTATTTTAATTTTAGGTATGTTGTTAAACTTTGGTTGATGAGATTAAATATTTTTTAATAAAATAGAGGGGGTTTAAAAATCACAATCAAGATGTGTAATTTTTTAATGTTTTAAATTTGAATAAGGATTGTTTTTTTCAAACTTTACACGTATGGTTTTTATACAATATGTGTCTGTTTTTAAAAAACACAGCATACCTCACTAGTGGTGGAATAACTGAGGAATATACCTTCATCATTTTTCGGATCAAATTTATGAAAATTATATTTAGTATTTAAAATTAATAATTTTCATTCATAAACTTTTAAGTAAGTCACTTTAGGTTTTATTTTGGTCTAAAATTCACAAAGGGTTTTGTTAAATAATGGATGAAATAAAATATGATTTACAGTGTAGCAGTTTATACTTTTAGCTTCCACAAAAAAAATTTATCTACAAAATATTCAAACAATTTTTTCTAGGTAATTTATTGAAGGGTTATATTCCTTCATTCAATTACTCAATTTTTATGGAGTTATTAGTGTTGAGAAATTACGAGTTATGTCATTTTCACTATAAAAAGTTTTAAAACTAGAATTTATAAACTCACCACCTCAATTACTATAGAAAATGATTATAGTTATATTTTTCAAGTTTTGAACATGAGAAACACAAATTTTTAAAATAGAGAGTGCTTTTGATTTAAGTGTTAGAAAATAAGTATGAGTATATCTAGTGTAATCATAAAAAAGGGCATACATGAGGTGTTTGCATTTGATAATAAAATTTTTTATAAAACAAAAAATATCCCTATGCACTTGCTATAAATATATTAATATTGAGACTTAACAAAAAAAATTAAAACTTGACTTGTGTTTCATACCAAATTGGAAAGGATCACAAACATTAGAAAAATTAAATTTATGCTTTTGTAGATCCCTGACTAGTCCTTTCCTCGATCACTTAGCTAATGGATAAAAATTATAGTGTCCTAATTGTCTATCCAAAATCCACAAATAGTCTTCTAATGAACTAATAAAATATAAATTATAATGACTAATATATTCCAAGTCTATCATGTAAACATTATCATGCCTGTGGACAAAAAACATGTGAGCTACATTCAAACTTTTAATACTACATTTATCATTCCCAAATTTCATAGAGTAAACTTCATCATATATTTGGATTCTAATAATGAGGTTTTTATTAAGTAATAAAATATAAAAAAACATTATAAATTAAATACTTTCCAAGAAAAACAATATCACCCATACCATAAATATTACATTACACATTTCCTCCAAATGCGACTCATCCATCCTTCAATTTTTGAATGTTATATAAGTTGGATTTGTCTATAGTAATATTATGAGAACAACTGTTGTACATGGACCATTTATTTTGGATGTCCGTACTTAGTTTATATTTAAAAAAAATACAGGTCTATGATTTTTGTACCCAAACTTACTTAGGTCCATTAATTCTAGAAAATAGATATTTAGGAACCCGAATCTATATAACTATTTTCTATTGAATAGGTATGAGATATTTAGAAATATAATCCTTATGATGTCTAAGAAATTAAAATTCATTCAAATAACAATGATTTTTTTCTAATGTCCTCCTCTCATTAATTGATTACAAAATGGTGCATAACTTGTTACAAAGTAACTATTTGGATAAAGATATCTTCTGATGGGTTTATGATGATGAATTTTTTTTTTTAATTTTACAATTTAATTATTTTTATAATTTTTCAAAAAAATTCCTTCTAGTAGTAAAATTTGTTAATAATATCTTCAAACTTTCAATTTATGATTTCAACTAAACATTTTCATTCCTATCTTCTAATGATGTTACTAAAATTGTTTTAGTTTTCAACTTAGTAGTTATCTTATAAATTTATCTTCTAGATTAATTAAACTTATTCAAGGGTTTAATTTTATATTCATTTTCATCATAAATTTTAACATCTATATTGTTTAAATTAGTGGAAATACTATAAAATTTAGAAGTAATTTTAGTTTTTTATCTTTCATTATAACAATATCTGCCTTTGAAAGATTAATATTGTTCATTAATTTTTTATTCTTCTTTTTAAGGAAACCCATACATCCAGTAATTTATTAAAATAATGAAATATAATTATAATATTATAATATAGTATAATTATTTTCATTATAAAATGAATAAGAAACATTAACATTCAAAGATAACCATGTGAGTGTATCAAGAGTTACCTTTCCCACTAATCATAGATCATTTCAAGGGGTATTTGAATAAAAACCAATAATATTCTTAATATTATAATCTAAATCACTAATAATAAAAGTTAAAGGATCCTATATTACACTCCATGTATCATTTGTATCATGGAAGTCATTTATTTATTTACTCTTTAATGATTTTACATCTTTATCCTTTTCCTAAACCTTAGAAAATATGGTATGATGTGTCTAGGTTTCTTATACTCATACAAAATAGTATTTGAATAATTTTTATTATCATAATTATCTTTTTTTATTCCACTAATAATATCCTAAGTTATTCATATGATAATATTATTTATCCTCCTTACATTTTGAGAAAGTCAACTTTCATTATTCTCCAAATTACTATTATTTGATTGATGCTCAGACTTCTAGCTATAACAGATTTAGATTTCTCGGCATCAGAAGTTAAAAACCTAGACATAGAAGTGAATGTGACTATATTATTTATCTTCTCCTTATCAGCATATATCTTTAACCTATTCTCATATTACATTAAATTTATAATGATATCATCAATACTAAGCCTTTTCAGATTCTTAGTATTATCTATATCCATTCTCTTGGATTCCCATTCCTTCAAAAAAATATTAATAAAGTTTTCCATAAGTTGTTTCTTAGTAATTTACTTCTCTCCAAAATATTTAAGTCCATTAATGATGTTCATAAATCATTGGTGAATATATTGCACATATTCTCCAAGTAGAAAATAAAAGTCCCAGTAATCAGCTCTCAATATAATTCTTTGAGTTTTAAAAAATTTAGAAGTTATAAAGTGAGTAATTTCCAACTTATTCCACATTCCATTTATTTTATCACATGATGAAATTTGATTTTAGATATTCCACATCACTGAGAAAAGAAAAGTATTATAGAATTTATAGTTTGCATGGTACTTCAATTTTTCATCACTTCTAAAATCAGATAAATCTTTCTTTGAGATTCTATAATTTATAGCCATCATAATAAAATGATTAACTCCCATGTTGATAATGAAAGTTTTTATTCAGTCATGAAAATATTCATAGTCCACACCATTAACGATCAATGGTTGACTATTATTTAGATTCTATAAGTTATAATAGGAAGTCCTTCCACATCAAAACAAAAATACCTTTCCTCTATAATACTATTAGTGTAAAAAAACTAAGAAATTTCCTGATAAAAAAATAGAAAATAATATCAAGCTCAATATCAGTAGATATTTGATCAGATACCATATGATATACCATAAAGATAGGATATGGTAGGTAAACACTATAATAGGTGTGTGTGTGGGAGGGGGGGGGGTGTGAATTATATTCCAAAGCATGACTATTAATTTTTTACCCCACTCAAAGTGTAGGTTGATCAATTGATATTAATTCTGATTAAATCAGATTATTCAAAGTATAAATATAGTGTAAAATAAATACTTTGAAAGTTAAACTACTATTATAATAACACAAAAAGGAATAGTGGAAATTAAAACTATCAACAATTATACCACTGTATGATAAATGGAATAATCATGTCATAAATTAAAATGAAAATAGTAATTTAAAAATAATGGGTATTACTAAGGAAACTATTAATCAATCCTCAAAATGATATTATTTAGCAATATGAATCCAATTTATTGGAATCCTTCACTTTTATCCAAAGAAGTAGGAGGATCTATAAACCCAATCTAGATATCCTAATTCCAATCTTAGAACATCCTCAACTGTAATACCGTCAGATGATATCAGAGTGCTTTCCTTAGTAACTTTGTCACCCTATCCCTAAAATCCCTGAATTACATTGATTAAACTCAGTAGGGTCAAACACCTAGTGATTCATCATCTATAAACTTGTCAGAAGGTCCCTATCTCCTTATCCTCATAAGAACTCAATCACATAGACTAGTAAAACCATCTTCCACAACCTAGAAGATATTAAACCACAAAGGATCATACAAAGAAAAATAATAAGAAAGAAAATATTATATAATTTATAATGAAAACCTCACACATGAATTCTATAAGAAAATTTATCTGAAGACAAACCATAAGCATCCAATGATAACAAGATGATGCAAAATTTAAAAATTATTGAAAAATCATTAGACATATTTCTTACACCCTTAAATATTATTTCATGATTCTCAACCTTGAAGCCTCAGGTTCAATTTATAGACACATGTGTAACAAACTCCATTGGATGGATTTCAATTTATTACAATTAAATTGAATTAACATCAGACATTATACTCTATTGTTTGATGGATAAAGTTCATATTCTATCATCCAATGTGTTCATTATTTGTGCACCATTAAAATTAATTATAAAGTTTGATTGAAATAAAATTAAATTCAATCTAGTGTATTGAAAATTATATCTTCACTCAACCAAAACCTAAATAAAAACAACAAAGTAAGATAAAAACCTCAAAGGAGTGTATTTTAAATTATAAAAACCAAGGATAGTAAGATTCATTGGCTCAAAAGAAGTCTCAATACTTATGAACCCCAACACTTGATATTCAAACATCATCCATGTCATGTAAAATTGATGCATATATAACGTAGGAAATATTAATTTAAGAATATTATCATAGAAACTCTAGGTTATCATTATATTGGGGAACTATATATAACTTTTGAAGAAAAAAAATATTAAATAGTAATTATTACATTAATTTAATATTGAATAAAAATAATTATGTGAAAAAAAATATATATATATATATATTCTAGTAATTGAAAGTACAAAGTTAGTTGGCTCTAGGGAACCAACTCCAACAAAGAAGACTCAATTGACTTTACTCATTAATGATAAAGATATGGTTGATAAATTCTATTTACCTTTTAGATATATGGAATATAGAGATGTTTTGAGATTAATACATCAAACAAACATAGCATAAAAAATTAATCAAAACCTACAAAGTTATAGGAGCTTTACATACATATTATATTGAATAAATAAATGAACAATGAATTACCTTTTGTCTGATGATTTGATCTTATTAAATATATTCCATATTAGCTTCATAGTGATCACTGAGAAGCATCCAAGATTCCCTTTCATTTTATGGTATCCATGGGATAGATGAATCTTACAATGATTGGTAAGTATCCACTCTTCTTCATGGTTTGAAAAAACCTTTTTAAACTAAAAAATAGAGATATATAAAGATAAATATTTAGTTGATATTTTTTAGAACATTCAGATTCTTAGTGTCACACATAAAAAACCATGACTCTACTTATATAGTCCAACTAAGGAAACTCCAAGGAAACTAAAAATTTAACTATTTAAGGAGAAACATTTCATAAATTTTTCATGAGTCAGAAATCTTTATAACCATAAACTCTAAATTTTTTAAGCTTTAATTTTTTTGGGATATTCAAACTTCTTTATTCATCATCATATGATAACCAAACCAAACATAATAGCTTATAGTGGGAGAATAAGATCGAATATCATGATATTTCATATCAAATAAAACTGCCACACAGAATAACACAACATAGTGACATTCACCATGTCATGGTGTATCCCATCATAAACCACAATGTTCTTTAAACCACCACATCATGGTCTTTATTTTATCACATATTTCCACAAATCACCCATTTTCACTAAAATAATTATAAAATTGGTGCACTTTCACCTTTTGTAATATCAAATATTACAAATTATAAGATAATATCCAAAAATCCTTTTGGATATCTTCCAAAAATACTTATAAAATCTATCATTCATTTTCTATACAAGTTACATAATTTTTAATAAATTGTGAAAATCTTTGAAAAATTGTTTTTGGATATACTCCAAAATACTTTTGTAGAATATTTTATTTTTTTAGTAACACTTTATAAAAAAATTAACCCTAATTCACATGACCATAATGTGTGATCCAATGGGCCTTTAGAGAATTGAAAAAAAATTATGAACTTCCTAATCCGTAATTGTAAGCAAAGATAAAAGTCTAGAAAATCATCAATGATACTCAATATACAATGGGATATGATGCGATATCTATCAAAAAATTGCATCTATATACCTATGTACACTAGTTGTATCATATAAAAGTATTCATAATCACATAATCACTATACCTAAGACATGGAGTGACCACAAGGATCAAAGTATGTCAATATTACAGACTAAAATCATACATTCTTTTATTTGAGTATAGATTGACTGTATGGATGGACACATATTATGCCATATATCTAAGTAGCTGATCTCATCACATTCTCCTCATCTAAATAAATAAGAACATCATATGAATATTATCTAGGTATGGACATAAAATTCCTTAGTATATACCAATTTAGGGTCTATATTTCATACTCATTACATGAGAGGGAAAATCCCTTATTGGTTAAGTTTTAATGGAAAATACGAACAACAATATGCCGAACAAACCCTAATTTGATCATCCTTAAGGATGGTATTATAAAGGTATAAAATTATGAAAGTTATCATGATAGGTATCTTGATAACATCAGGTATAAGGATTAAATATGAAACATTCACCACTAACATATTAAAATATAGTGTATGAAAATTCATATGGTATACTTGGTGGGTTATCAAGTACGCAAAAATCATTTTGCATCACATGAGAATATTCTATATATCTATGTGTAATCCTAAAAATTTTAACCTTAACATTTAATAAAAACTTATAATTATCCATGATGAACATCAGTTAGGGATAACTCAAAGCTATACTTTGAGAGGTAAATTATCATTTCAATTCACATAATATATATAAAAAATATGAAATAATGATAAAGTAGAGGTTGTATTTTGTATAAAATGATACATTTTATGTTCTTATAAATATTTTAATAATACTAACAAAACTATACATGAGTACCTTTTTAGTCATATTTGATATAATAAAATAGTAGAGAGGCCTTATGTTTGATGTACCTTTTGGATTTTTTTATTCTCATTATATATTTATGTAATTTCTATCATATCTCCATGTGACTATCTAATAATTCATCCCACTAAACTTATTTAGTGAGTAAATCTATAAATAAAGTTTTTTTGAATACCAACAAGACATAGAAATCATATTCCTAATGTTCAAATCTTTTAATATAGTATTTAAACTCCTCTAATTCATAACATCAAATGCTACAATTTTAATAAATTTTGTTGTATACTTATACAAAGAAATATTTTTATGTTCATCACCATAATATTATAACTTTTACATTCAAAATTTTCCATTAAGTCCATTTGGTAACAAAATATAACTCTTAAATTTCTATTTACAAATATACTCTAAAATCATTTATATATCAAGTAATATTAACTTTGATTGACTAGTATAATCATTTATTTTTTATACCTTTGAAATTTTCTAAGAATAAACATAATTCAACTATAATTTTAGAAATTATATTCACTCCATAATATCATGCTAAGAAACACAAACTCTTTTGTATTAAAAAATTACACTTATTACCTTTACTGGGAATATTTAACAAACAAATTATTAATAACTATATTTTACACGGAATTCTATGTGTTAATTAAAATATTCTATAAAAAAAATTTATTCTTTAAATTATACCACTATTGGGTGGTGGGAACTCTTTTTTTCATATTTTAACAAAAAATTTGGATAAATAATTTTATCCTGGATAATGTTTTTATCCTTTACTTATTTTCAAACATGGTATACAATTTAATGAATCATAAACCATGTGTATTAAAACCATAATATATTTTTGTTCATAATAAATCATTATTAATAAATAAATTTTCTTAACATATAAGAAAAATATGATGAAAATACACATCCTTTATTTTGATTTATCTAAGAATTAAATTAACCTTTTGTATTTAATTCCTCAAAGTAACAACAATTTTCTTTATTATTTGAATACAAACTATAAAATTCATAAATACTTACCTTGATTTTTAACTAATGTATATTTACAACAATTGAAAAATATATATTCGATTTCATATACCATTTAAAGTTGAAGAATTTATTCTATAACACTAATATATAGCATATAATTTCCACAAAGTTTCTTAAAATTCTTTAGGTATTCTAGGTAATTCCATCCAAGGGAAATAACACCCCTCTTTCTTGAAACCTTTTTTAGGTTTAAATGACCATGGATGATAACTAATCCATCCAATATATTTCATGTGGTTTAAAAGTTTACCCTTATGTATTTCCAATACAACACCCGAGTCTAGACCTCTCATCACTACTACAAAACTGGGTTTATCCAACCCTAGTTCTTTAACATTACTATCTAAAAGTGCTATTAATACCCCCTTTATAAGCTCTAGAAAAATCATTGTTAAATGGGGTCTTTAATTATACTAAAAAAAGTAATAATGGGGGGGGGGGGGGGTCTTTATCAGTGCTTTTTTAGAAGTTCTAATAAAGACCCCATTTATCAGCACTTTTTTATTATCACTAATAAAGAGTACATTTCAAAAAAAATATTTCATTAAAAGTAATATATTTATATTGATATAAATATAATATATTTGTTAAATATGTTTTAGATAATGTATATAAGAATTTACATTTAATATATAAGATATTAATTAAAAATGGATTATAAAAAAATTAAAAAATATTTTTAATTAATAATTTGATAATTATTATTGATTAATAGTCATTTAATATCAATTGTAAGATAAAAAAATAAAATAAAAATAATAAAATATCTAAAATAAGTTGAGAATGTAACTCTAACTTTAAATGACCATAAATTTTGATCTGAGTATCCATTTAGGCTCTACCACATATCAAATCGAAGCCTGTGATGAACTCTATGTCCTGATGATAAAGGGGAACTATCAGTCAAGGTTTACAAGGAGACAAATTCCCATAATACCACTAAAAATGAATTTTTAGTTGGGGTTCCTCAATTTTTTAACATTCAATTGAATTTCAGCCTCATTTAAGGGGGTATTTTTGCCCTTTTTCAGTGGGGACTGAATTTATTTTTAGGTCTTATATTCACATTGATATTATGGTTTTAAAATTTTATCATTTTTGAAAATGTAGTTTTATTTATAATTAATTATATTTATATTTTCTTATATTTACTTATAATAAATCACTTGTATACATTCATATATCAACATATTTACATATAAATGTATTTTTAAATACATAAAATAAATATTGATTATTAATTTTATTTAAATTAAAAAATTATCCATTTTATTTACCTTATTAAAATGTATTCATATATATATGTATATAACATTCATATATGCATATTTGTGTGTATTAATAAACACACAAACACTTATATATATATATATTTATATTTTAATATATACAAATTAATATTAGTATATAATATATTTAAATAAATATAATTGTTTATATATATATATCAAACATTTCAAAATATATACAAATAAATAGAAAATTCCTTAAATATACAATAAAAACATGCATGACATAGTGGTAAAGAGCGTTCATTCGCACAAGGGAGGTCTTAGGATCAAATACATGCACACAAAATTATTCGGTGTAGTCTTCTAGCATTGAGAAAGGGGATCTTAGTTCATGATGGTAGATGGGTAGTGGAAAGAACTAAGGGGGGGGGGGTCGGGTGGTCCATGAAAAATTTATTTATTTGTCCATATTTTTTAACATTGATTTTTTAGCATAATCATAAGACAACCTTTAACAGCAAAAAAAATGTTAAAGGAACCCTTTAATAGTTCTAAAAAAACCATTGTTAAAGGTACCCTTTAATAGTGCTAAAAAGTTGCTGATAAAGTGTGCCTTTAACAACACTTTTTTAGCATTGTTAAAGGGAACCTTTAACATCACTTTTTTTAGCGATATTAAAGACTCCCATTTCAACATTTCTCATAATATCATCACATTTTAATCATTGATAAAACCCATTACTATCACTATTAAAGCCCCGATTTGTAGTAGTGAATGTCCCTCTTAGCTATCCTCAATACCTTGAGAAAATAGGTTAAATATTTATTGAACACGCACACTCATTATTAGAATAATTCCAATAATGATTATTGAATGAAGTTCATAAATAAATCAATCCTTAAAGAAAACCTCCAGTCTCTCCAATCCATTGACATACCCAATCACATTGAGTATATGAGCAAATATTAAAGTTAGTTTTATCATAATATATTTAATGCCTTTTAAACTTCAAGTGAATAATTCTATGCTTCTCATAATCATTTAGATACTCTTGTTGAAAAAAATAAATATTATGTTACTCAATAAGGAGTTTCCCCAACACATTAATCTTACTTCTTACGTAAGAATGATTCTTATGTTTTTGTTCTAGTCTAGAAATTTATTCCTTTAAGTTTTTATTTCTCTATTATTATCCTCAAAGTCAAGTTGGATGATGATGATATCATTATATTTGTCATGTTTTACATTCATTTAATAAATAATTTTATTAAATTTACTTTAATTAAAATGATGACTTTTTTTAAATTACATTATATCCACTTGTGGGAAAAGATCCACAATTTAACTAAGATTTGGGTCTCTTTTCCATATATATCTCATATCTTATCTATCTAGAATGGATTTCATGAAAATAATATCATATATGAGTCTTATATAGAAGGAAACATAACTATTTTATTAATTCATAATATGGATAAAATCACTTATATTATTACAGTATCCTAACCTTTAAGGTTCCTAGTTAGGTGTAACCTAATTCATGCACCCAATACAAAGAGATAATCCTCTTAGGGTCATATATAAATTTTTTCCTCACACAATATAATGAATGGGCCCTTATTTCGGTAAAAACTACATGTTTGGACAATCAAGGTATTAAAAGGTGTTGATTTGAATGGAATCTAACACTTAGTATTTTAAGGGGTTTTAAATCTTTCCATAATATCTCATGTATTCCCTTTTATGTTTTCATGCTTCTAGTGATTTATTTTTTAATCCCTAATACTTACAAAAAATCAATATGTTCAAATCATATTGATGTTTAACACTTTACACAACCCATACCTTGTGTTATTAACCCAAATTTAAAGATAACTATATTTATACATATCTAAATACATCCCATACATAAGGTACATGAAATAATTTCATGTAAAGACTTAGAATCATATGAAGTCAATAATCCCTATAATATAATCATAGAATGATAAGTATACAATCCCACTTTTCTTGATCGAACCTAAGTTCCCAAACTAGAGGCAACCCAACCCAAAGTCCCTATACTCATAGTTCTTTAATCAATAGAGAATTATTTTTATTCACAATTTTAACACCTAATATATAAAAACTACAATTGACTTCTTAATTCAAGTTCATAACATAATATAATCCAAATTCAAGGTAGAAGAAAAAAAATCAATTATGATACCTAGCATGTAGCTCCCTAAATTCATAAATTATAATTTAAAGAAGCAGTTTAAACAATTTAACCTAAAACACACATCAGTTCATAATATAAAAAATTTATATCTATGAATAAATCATGGAATGATACTAAATAAATAAATATTTCATAAATTTTGACATGCAATAAACATTTATGAATAATTCATAAAATAAACCAATTATAAATATTTTATAATATAATAATTCTTTATGGATATTCCATAACATAAATAAATATGAACATTTCAAATTTATTCTAATAATAAGTCTTTCATATTATCAATTTACATGGAATTTAATATAAACCCTTTCTATGATATTTTAAAAAAACTTTTACAAATATCATATAAAATTTTGATATATTATGTTAATTATTTATATAAAATAATTATCATATAATTTTAAATAAATCCTTTCAATATAAAAAACTTATATTCACATTTACATAGAATTCATAAATCAATATAAACACTTTTATATTTCATGTAAATTCATAATTTATAAACTATTTATTAATTATTATTTAAGTACATCCACTTTAAAACTAGATCAAATATACCAAAACATTTTTAATATGTTTTAAAGATACCCTTGGATTCAACAGGGTCATCTAATCCCACGCTAATAATGATTTTTGAGAATTTTAACAAAAATTTAATTTTCTATAAAATTCAAACCACCATAGTTTATCACCATGTCATGGTTGAAATGTACAATCCATTTTGGATAGTGCATTACTCAAAGGATCCAAATGATAGTTTAGATATAGAATATGACGTGGTGTTGGTTCTAGTGAGTCTAGACAATTAATCTTACATTGGTTGTTGGTTATTCTTATGTGGACTTTATATTTTACTATTTAATATTTTTCTACTAGACCAAACCTTCATTTACCATAGACTTTTTGATTAGACTATGAAATAGTGAAATATTCTATGTCATAGTAGTCTTATGGAACCATATTCTATACAAACTATGAACATTTTCTACCATTAACTATCAATCCTTACCATGTCATGGTTCAAACTCATAGCGCTAAATATCACGATGTAGAGTTTAGATAACCAAAAAATGGTAGTACAAAAAAAGATACTATATTTTTCATTTAAAACATTATGAAAATTTTACCAAAATCATGATGTTTTATTATAACTTTTATAAAACCATGACCATTTTTCATATCATTAATGTTATTTCTTAACAAAATTTCAAGAAACATGACCATTTTATACTTGGTTATGCCATGGTTCTAGGAAAACTATTTTTTTTTCAATTTCTATATTCAATTGAATAATCAATAGAAATGATATGGGATAATATATAGTACCAATGATGGGTTTTATATGAGATAACACTCATCCAAATATAATGTAAAATATCAATCAAAACTTATAAATCCACAAGGTCTCTCCATAAGCATTTTATTGAATAAATAAATGAAGAAAAAACTCATTTTTTTATTAATATAAATATATCCAAGCTATTTTACATGATCTTTATAGTAATAATTAAGAATAATATAATAAGATTCTTTATCTTAGGGTATCCATGGGTTGAATGAATCTCTCAATGCATGGTAAGGATCCACTCTTCCTCATGATTTTATAGAACCTTATTTTATAAGGAATTGAGTGAAAAAGAAAGAGAGACTTTCAGTTGAGGAGTTTCAAAATATTTGAATTCTTAGTGTCATACATAAAAAATTACAAGCCTAATTATATTATCCATCAAAGGAAACTATAAGGAAATCAAATGTTTATCAATTTAAGTAGAAAAATTTCATAAGAATTTCATGAGTTACAACTTTTTATAACAATTATAACTTAAATGTTTAATGTTTAAAAATTTGTTTGGAATGTTCAAAATCCTAAATTATCATCATATTATAATAAAAAAAATATTGATAGCTTGGGGTAGAAGAATAAGGATTAACAACATGATATCTCATATTGTATAAAAATTCCATGCACAACACCATGACATAGTGTATCCAGCACAAACCAAAACATGTTCTAAACCTCAACACCATAGTCTATATTTTAGTGAATATTTCCATTAACATGAACATGATTTATTATTGAAATGTGACATACACAAGGTTTGAATCACTATGTATGAGTAAATATACCTTTATACTTCTATTTTATCTCATCTTGAAGGTATATTGATTAATAATTCTTATGATAATTTTACCTACTTGATTTATAGTATCAAAAGTTATAAAATAAAAAATAAATTTGATGTATTTTGGTTCTAATAAGTGCAGGTACACACACAAAAATATACATACCTATGCATACATAAATAAATACATGCATGAATCCGTACATTCATTCATTCATATATATAAACACACAAACACACACACACACACACACATATATATATATACTTAGATATAAATAAATAAATATACAAACCTTCAAACTCCTTTTTTATTTTATTTTTATAGATGATGAATATTTTTAACTGGGTTGAGAGGGAACCCTTACATGGACTGAAATCCCTATAATACACACATGAAGGGACAAGATTACATGGACCAAAGGATCAGAGGAAACAAGACCCAATATTCAGTAGACCCTCCCAATATCATATCATCTGCAAACCCTGATACCCCAACGTCGTGTCTGTAGCCTATTATCTCTTCCCCCATGTCAAGGCTTTGAGTGGGATTTGAAATACATTCACTACTTCCAGTGACCAGTCACATAGATGATTGTTCTACCTCCCTATTTTCTATTGACCACTATCATACTATCACATCCACTAGTAGAAGATACTCTAGATAGCCCTGAGGTCCTCGAATAATGGAATATAATCCAGATGACCCAAAGGACATTGATGGAATGAAATACCATCTCATAAGATTATTACTGCTACTGCAGTACCCCTACTATATTTCTCACACCACTACAATGCGAAATTACTACTATAGTACCATGGTAATTCACCCTACCCAGTTTTGAACCCAAGTTTCATGCAAGATTACAGGGTTAATTTACCACTCATGTAATCCCCAAAATAAAATAAATTCACACAAACACACTTAATTATTAATTAATAAATTTAAATAAATAAATAAATAGATAGATAAATAAATACATTTAATCATGTACATATAACTAATGAAATGACTGAATTAGTGGTTTGATCAGTCCATTATATCTTGAGGGAACAGGGTTAAAATCCTATCCCTTCAATATATATCAATGCATATATAAGTAAATATAAAAATATATTAATTCACACACACAAGTAATAATTAACTAATATATTTAAATATATAAATATTTAAAAATTTGTAGTTGGGGGTTTAACTAAGTGGTAAATTCTCCCTATATTCCTACATCAAACCTGGGTTAAAACCTCAGTAGGGATAGATTTATGTGGAATTGTAATAGTATTTTACCACCATGATAGTGAGGTTACTATAGTGGGATACTGTAAAATTGGTACTATTAATAAAAAATATTCTTCCAAGCCATGTAATTTGGCATCAGGCCTCAAGGACTATGGTCCACACATTCTAAAAAATAATAGGGTTTTGAAAGTAGCAGAATCATGACACAATTTGATGGTGTATGGTTTAGGAAGGTTGATGTGTAGTATCATGATGTGTGGTTGTCAGTGATGGAAGGTATTGATGGGATGATGTATTATGATTTGGTGGGTGAGCTTGAGTAATTCAATCCACCGCACCCACTTAGATTCCCAATGTGATATGGTGAGTTTCTTGGTTAGATGTAGTGCCAAGTGTATGTGTCACGACCCGCCCTCGGGGTCCGTGCCGTGACTACCCCAAGCCCGCCTTCCTTAGGCCAGGGGCTGGCGACTAGAACCAAGGCGTAAATCCCGGTAAAAAGGGAAGGCATTGCCTTTGTAAAGTAAACAAACACCTCAGAGTAAGCAAGCGGAAAGTAAACACTAAGCAAAAAGCAGAGTACAACTGAAAGTGCGGAAAAGTAAATGGGCCAGTATACAAACCCAAACTGAAAGTAAAGTACAACTCGAAAGGGAAAACAACAACTGAAAAGTAAAAGCCGCTACACCGAGCTGTCCACTGGAAATCCCACCAGAAGGGTGGGTACAGATAGCTCCACTGCTCCACGGGTCCCGCCGTCTGCTCCGAGCACGTCCCGCCCAGTGGTCCACCTCCAGGTACCGTCCTGCTCTGCAAGCCTCAGCTAAGATCAACGCTGTCCGTCGTCTGCAACCAACACAACGTAGTGCGGGCAAAGCCCGTGCAGGGGTGAGTATAAGCTACTCAGTAGGGACCCCGAGACCCCTGAAGGTCTCTCAAAATCCACAAAGGATAAACCACGAAGAAAGGTACAATCATGAAGTAACAACCGACACTGCTTAGGTATATGCCCATACATATACCTAAGTCATCAATTTCAAATACGCTCCAACCTCCGAGCCCAAGTACAACTCAGTACACACAGGAAAGTAAACGTATTCCACACAGGAAAGCAAAACGTAATCCACACAGGATAGCACAACACAATCCACACAGGAAAGCAACAGGATTCAGCTCACACAGGTATACTTCTTCAAAGGATGATAAAGATGATCTCTGATCCATCTAAGTCGTCGGACCCACGAAGGATCGATAGGTAACTAACCCCCGCAAAAGACCCACACAGAATCGGGCCCACATAGGACCTGTAGGCGCTGGTTCACACAGGACCACTGAGCGCAAGACCCACACAGGATCGGACCCACACAGGATCGGGCCCACACAGGACCTGTAGCACTGATCCACGTAGGATCGCTGAGTGCTGTAGTCGTCATCGTCGAATCCACACAGGATCTCTGTACTGTCGTCGTCGCAGTCACAGTAGCAGTAGTAGCAGTAGTAGTCACAGTCGCAGCCAGCACTAGGGTTCCCGCACACAGCAAGCTCGTACAGGAGGATCCGCTCCACGAGCCGAGAGGCTGATACATCAACTGTCACAAAGTCCAGAGTTGATGTATCCAAAAGTTTCGTATCGTCAACAGGAACTCAACGCAACAGACGGCGCGTCGATCGGACGCCCGGTCTGAGAGTTATTGGCATTTTCGTCCCCGGGGCCCGGTTGGTTTTTAAGGCAAAACCAACCCGACCGTACTCCACCTGCGTCCAAACCTCGGGCGGAGTATTCCAAAAGATCCGTCTCACTAAGAGGAACACAACAAAGCTGACGGCACGTCAATCGGACGTCCGTAGCTCAAGATATGAGCGTTTCTGCTCCGAAGGCCCGGTTGGTTTCGTGAACGAACCAACCCGGCCGAACTCAAAGTGTTCCGAAACATTGAGTGCGATATACCGAAACGCCCGTCTCGATCCAAGGATCACGTTGCCGCAGACGGTTCGTCAATCGGAGGTCCGTGGCTCAAGTTATGGCCAAAAGACCGAATCCGTCTCGAAAACGGGGGGTCCGGGTCCGGGCCGACCCGGCGGCGCGGCGGCGCGGCGGCCTGGCGCCGCACGGAGGCAGCGCGCGAGGGGCAGGGCCCCCGCTTGATTGAAAGGTGGCACGGCTTTTAGCCGCGCCTTTGGAAACCGCCCCCCCTTCGTGGGGGGCCTGCTTTGAAGAGGACCGGGGGGCCGCCTGCCCCCCTCAAGGAAACCGCCCCCCATTTAAATGGGGGGGCTTTTGACCGCTGGCCGGGGGAATTAATTTCCCCCGGATTTTAACCATCCGTCCGGCCATCTGGCCGGCCGGTTTTTCTTCAACGGGACCGGAAAACCGGTCCCCTTTCCGGCTTCCGACGCCGGCGGCCCGGCCGCCGGTCTTCTCGTCCCGCCGCGGCCCAGAACCGGCCGCGGTGTTCGTCGTCCAGCGCGGTGCGACGACATCGTGCCCCTCCGCCGCGCCTTTGATTCCCTTAAACGTGGCGCGACGTCGTCGCGTTCTTGATGATTCTTCCATGGCGCGGCGTGACGGCGCCGCGCAATAAAATCGGGCGAATAACCGCGTGGTGCGACGGCACCACGCCACCTTGTTTCATCCGCAATATAAAAACATCAAGAACGAAGGAGGGGGTTCGACCGTGTTCATGCGGTCCGGCCCCCTCACGTTAAACAATAACACATATTTAAAAATCCTCACGTTAGTCATACTAGAACCACGAACAAGGATAAATAAATAAACAAATAATAACAACCCCTACCTTGGGTATAGGTCCGAAGATTGACAACGACCCGCAGAAGACAACGTTGCGGAGGTCTGGCATCGCGGTAGTCGTTCGTCAAATCCGATGACGAAGAGGTACGTCCGAAGAGGTACGTCGTTGGCGAATCTTCGTATGTCGATGAAGGAAGTCCAAGGAAGAAGCGGCGTTCCCTTTCGTTGACACGGAAGACGAAGAAGAGAGGAGCGGCGTTCTTCGTCGGAGCTTGAGCGTTCTTCGTCAAGGCTTGAGCGTTCTTCGTCAAAGCTTGAGCGTTCTTCGTCAAAGTTTGAAGAAGAAGGAAAATCTATCAAAAGCTCTCAAGATGGCTAAACAATACTAACCAAATAAAATAAGATAGAGACTTATTTTATTCAAAAACTTAACAAAATTAATTTCAAAGGTTTGAAATTCAAAAAGGATAACTCCAAAATTAAATAACAATTTGTCATGTCATTTAAAGAGGGGTTAAGGGAGTTTGAGAGAAGATGAAAAGTTTAGGGTTCGTGTGGGCCCCACCACACTTAATCCTCTCAAGGGAGGTTAAGTGGGTGTGGGTCCCACCCCTAACTTCCCTTGAGAGAAGTTAACCAACAAGTTTAAATAAAAATTTGTAATCCACAATTTTTATTTAACTTATTCTAAACTCCCAAAAACTAACTCTCAACCCGAAATAAAGGCAACCTCGGAAAAGGTCTCCTTAAGCGAATATCAGCGTTGCGAGTTCATCGGTGCCCTCAGATTTCAATTCCGAGCACCGGATCAAAAGTTAGGAATTCCCGCTCGTTCGTTCACTGAACGTACCCGAGCCAAACTTCGGAAATTGATTCCGGGCACACCGGGCCTCAGAATCAGGTGCCGTCTGAAACCGTGCTCTTGTAAAAGTCCAAAGAAAATTAAGAAAAAATTTCATTGAATTTTACGGGTCTTTACATTACTCCCGCCTCAGGGCTTTACGTCCCCCTAAAGATACATCAAAAACTAGGGAAACAAATGAGGGTACTGAGCACGCATCTGAGCCTCCCACTCCTATGTGATCTCCTGGAGGTTCCCGTGCTGCCATCTGATGCGCACAAGAGGAATCTATCGCCCACGTAGGACCCGCTCCTGTCGATCCTCTATCTCCACCGGGACCTCCGTAAAAGTCACCCCATCGTCAACGTCAAGCTCCCCATGGTCAATGATGTGCGTCGGGTCGTGCACGTATCTCCTCAGCTGAGATACATGGAAGACGTCGTGCACCTGGTGCAACTGAGGTGGTAGAGCCAGGCGATAAGCCACCTCGCCAACCCTGCTGAGGACCTGGAAGGGTCCGATGAAGCGCGGAGATAACTTGCCGCCTCGGCCAAATCTCCGAATACCACGTCGAGGTGAGACCCGCAAGAAGACGTGGTCGCCATCCTCGAACTCCAGTGGCCTCCGCCTCCTGTCAGCATATGACTTCTGCCGGCTCTGAGCTGTCCTCATCCGCTCCTGGATGACCTGGACCTTCTCTGTCGTGGCCTGGACCATCTCCGGTCCCACTAGTGCTGACTCCCCAGGGTCTGTCCAGCACAAAGGAGATCTACAAGGTCGACCGTACAACGCCTCGTAAGGTTCCATCCCTATGGTGGAGTGGTAGCTGTTGTTGTACGCAAACTCCACCAAGGGTAGGTGGTCCTCCCAGCTATGACCAAAGTCGAGGACACATGCGCGGAGCATGTCCTCGAGAGTCTTAATGGTCCTCTCCGTCTGACCATCCGTCTGAGGGTGAAAGGCTGTGCTCATACGTAGCTGCGTCCCGAACGCCTCCTGTAACCCCTTCCAAAGCCGGGAAGTAAAGCGAGCATCTCGATCGGAGACGATAGATGATGGCACACCGTGGAGCCGCACAATCTCCTGAACGTAGAGACGTCCCAAGCTCTCCACTGAGCCCTGCTCTCTAATGGGTAAGAAGTGTGCCGACTTGGTGAGTCGGTCAACAATCACCCAGATGGAGTCGTGACCTCTGGAAGTGCGTGGAAGTCCAGTCACGAAGTCCATAGATATGCCGTCCCACTTCCACTCCGGAACCTCCAAGGGCTGTACCAAGCCCGCTGGTACCTGATGCTCTGCCTTCACCTGCTGGCAGGTGAGGCATCGAGAAACGAACTCTGCTACTGCCTTCTTTATGCCCGGCCACCAGTGCTGTCGTCTGAGGTCCTGGTACATCTTCGCCACTCCAGGATGTACCGCCAAAGGAGAAGTGTGAAACTCTCTCAGCACTTCCTCTTGCAAAGCGACTGGTACCATGGTACGTCCTCTGAAAAGGATGTCGTGCTCTACTCCAAGGGAGAAACCATCAGGTGCCTGTCCCGAGGATATCTGTGCACGCCGTGTCTCACAGTCAGCGTCCTCACGCTGTGCCTCTCTGACCCGCTGCAGTAGTGGAGGGGTGACTGTGAGAGACTGGAGGAAGGCTGCTCCATCTCTATCCACGAAGGATATCTGTAAAGAGGCTAGCTGCTCCGTCGCCTCCTCAAGTAGCTGAATTCCCATCCTCCTGCTGAGGGCATCAGCTACTACGTTCCCCTTCCCAGAAGTATAGACTATCTCAAAGTCATAGTCCTGGAGGAACTCGAGCCATCGCCGCTGTCTCAGGTTCAGGTCCTTCTGTGAGAAGATATACCTGAGACTCTGATGATCGGAAAAGACTATAAAGTGCTCGCCCATCAGATAGTGTCGCCATGTCTTCAGAGCGAAGACCACTGCTGCTAACTCCAGGTCATGGGTAGCGTAGTTTTGCTCATGCGGCCTCAACTGACGTGATCCATAGGCGATCACTGCCCGCTCCTACATCAGAACACATCCGAGTCCGGTCCCTGATGCATCACAGTAGACTACGTACCCTACTCCCTCCCCAGGCAACCTCAAGATAGGTGCGCTAGTCAATCTTTGTCTCAGCTCCTGGAAGCTCTGTTGACATCTGTCTGACCACACGAAGGGTTTCCACTTCTTCGTCAAAGCTGTGAGTGGTGCCACAACTCTAGAGAAGTCTGTCACGAATCTCCGATAGTATCCAGCTAGACCCAAGAAACTCCGAACCTCAGTCACGCTCCTGGGTGGCTCCCATGCTAACACAGCCTCAATCTTCGCAGGATCCACTGCAACTCCCACCTCAGAGATGACGTGACCCAAGAAGTGGACCTCACGTATCCAGAACTGGAACTTCGAGAGATTACCATAAAGCTGGTGCTCTCGGAGTGTGTCTAGTAAAACTCGCAAGTGATAGGCGTGCTCCTCCTCTGTCGTAGAGTAAATCAGAATGTCGTCGATGAAGACCACGACAAAACGATCGAGGTATGGCTGAAAGATCCTGTTCATGAGATCCATGAACACTGCTGGAGCATTGGTTACACCGAAAGGCATAACCAATAACTCATAGTGACCATACCGACATCTGAAATCCGTCTTCTGCACATCCTCGTCTCTGACTCTGAGCTGATGATAGCCTGACCTGAGGTCTATCTTCGAGAACCACCGTGCTCCCTTGAGCTGATCAAAGAGGTCATCAATCCTCGGTAGCGGATACTTGTTCCTCACTGTCACCTGGTTCAGGTGACGATAGTCAACACAAAGTCGCAAGCTCCCGTCCGCCTTCTTGGCGAACAAAATCGGGGAAGCCCAGGGTGAAACACTGGGTCGGATGAACCCCTTGCCCTGCAAGTCCTCCAACTGTACCCGTAGCTCTCGAAGCTCAGAGGGGGACATCCGATATGCTGGAGTGGATATCGGGGCTGTCCCGGGGTACAAGTCAATATAAAAGTCTACCTCTCTGCGAGGAGGTAGCCTTGGAACGTCGTCGGGGAAAACGTCCGCAAACTGATCCACCACTGCAGGAAAACCAGGACTCCGCACGTCAACTGCTCCAAGGATGAGGCTAGCTAACTGATGAGTAATGGGCTGTCATCTCCTCCGCGTAAGTCCATCCTGTGCTGCAAATGCTCCCTTCTCGCCGGTGAGGTAGTGAACCTACTCCCGTCGGTGCGTACACATCGCATCTTGCGCCTAAAACAGTCAATCTGCGCATGGACCGTAGATAGCCAATCCATGCCCAAGATGACGTCGTAAGGCCTCGACGCTGCTACAAGAAGATCCCAGCCGAAGATCTCACCTCCTAGAGTAAGCTCACACTGCCGGCACCAGTGCCTAATCGTCGAGTCTGCTCCCGTAGGAGTCTCTAGCCGTAAGGATCGAGCCAACGGCTCTGTCGGAATCTCCGAGCTCCGAACAAGGGCAGCGGCTATGAAAGAGTGACTCGCTCCTGTGTCTATAAGAACTGCAGCAAGGGTGGAGTAGACCCATATAGTACCTCGAATCATCTCGGGTGCGCCGTGGTCGTAGGCCTCTGCTGCCTGGAGCTGTGCCTGTCTCTGCCCGCCAGCTCCCTGTGGTCGGGGTGGACCTCCTGGTGGTGGTGGTGGCAGAGCCTCAAAGCGTCGCCCACCACCGGCTGCTCGTCCAGCTCCTCTGCCTCGTCCGCCTCCTCCCTGCGGACCTCCACGGTCGACCCTCTGCCTCTGCCTCGGTGGTCCCTCAACCGACTGCTGCTCCTCGGCACGGCGGGTCGGGCAGTCACGAGCCATGTGGCCCTGACCGCCGCACGAGTAGCACTGTCTGCCTCTCGAAAGACTGGCTCCTCGCTGTGTGCCCTGTACTGCTGAGCCAGTGCCCTGAGGTCGTCTGCTCGAAGGTCTGGTCTGTCTGGACCCCTGAGTCATCCGTCGACTGCCTGCTGCAGATGACTCTGCCACATGCCACCCTGCGCTGGGTCGCTGCGCTGGTGTAGACTCAGCAAGGAAGCTCTCGATCAAAAGGGCCCGCTCCAGTACTCCTGTCTGAGTCGGTATGCTGAGGGAGATCAGCGATGCCCTGATCTCGTGTCTCAAACCCTACTCGAAGGTCCGGGCCCGGAAGAATGGGTCCCGTACCATGTCGGTCGAGTAGCGCGAGAGATCGGTAAATCTCGCCGAGTACTGAGCGACCGTCATGCTGCCCTGCCGCAGCTGAAGAAGCTCCTGGATACGCACCGCACGAAGGGTGGCTGGGACGAACTCCGAGCGGAAGAGGCTCTCAAAGTCCGTCCAAAGTAGAGATACCTCATCGTGCACCTGGAGCATCAAGCTCCACCATCGTCCTGCTGCTGCGTGAAGTAGGCTCGCAGCGAGGATCACCATGAGGTCTGCTGGTGTCCTCGCTAGCCTAAACACACGTACTACTACCTCCAGCCAGTCCTCTGCTGCCTGGGGATCCGTCTCCCCGCGAAACCTGGGCGGTCGCTGGTGCTGAAACTCATGCAGTGCACTGAGGCGACGTGCATCGTCAGCGGCTGGTGCTGGAAGCATCGGGGGCTCGGCGGGTAGAGCTATCGCCGGTGCCACTGCTGACAAAGGGCCCTGCACTGAGGCCTCGTCGCTCGGTGGGCTGTCGTCATGCTCGACTCTCGGAACCCTAGCTGGCTGTCGTCGTGGGGCCATCCTGAAAAGGAAACAGGTGCGCCACGGTCAGAACAGTATACCTGGTGAGCTGATATAAGTAATCACAAAGAAAACTTTGAAACACACACGCAATCAATGTTTTCGTGCATTAAGTCGGAAATCAGAAGTCAGGGTCCTGGTGTATGGATACGTCGGCCGCCGCACCAACACTGGACTCCCTGGACTGATAACCACACTCAATATGCTAAACATTATTGCTTCACATAGAAAAGATCAGAGTTCGCGGTAGAACCGAACCCCTCTGATACCAATTTGTCACGACCCGCCCTCGGGGTCCGTGCCGTGACTACCCCAAGCCCGCCTTCCATAGGCCAGGGGCTGGCGACTAGCACCAAGGCGTAAATCCCGGTAAAAAGGGAAGGCATTGCCTTTGTAAAGTAAACAAACACCTCAGAGTAAGCAAGCGGAAAGTAAACACTAAGCAAAAAGCAGAGTACAACTGAAAGTGCGGAAAAGTAAATGGGCTAGTATACAAACCCAAACTGAAAGTAAAGTACAACTCGAAAGGGAAAACATCAACTGAAAAGTAAAAGCCGCTACACCGAGCTGTCCACTGGAAATCCCACCAGAAGGGTGGGTACAGATAGCTCCACTGCTCCACAGGTCCCGCCGTCTGCTCCGAGCACGTCCCGCCTAGTGGTCGACCTCTAGGTACCGTCCTGCTCTGCAAGCCTCAGCTAAGATCAATGCTGTTTGTCGTCTGCAACCAACACAACGTAGTGCGGGAAAAGCCCGTGTAGGGGTGAGTATAAGCTACTCAGTAGGGACCCCGAGACCCCTGAAGGTCTCTCAAAATCCACAAAGGATAAACCACGAAGAAAGGTACAATCACGAAGTAACAACCGACACTGCTTAGGTATATGCCCATACATATACCTAAGTCATCAATTTCAAATACGCTCCAACCTCCGAGCCCAAGTACAACTCAGTCCACACAGGAAAGTAAACGTATTCCACACAGGAAAGAAAAACGTAATCCACACAGGATAGCACAACACAATCCACACAGGAAAGCAACAGGATTCAACTCACACAGGTAAACTTCTTCAAAGGACGATAAAGATGATCTCTGATCCATCTAAGTCGTTGGACCCACGAATGATCGATAGGTAACTAACCCCCGCAAAAGACCCACACAGGATTGGGCCCACATAGGACCTGTAGGCGCTGGTTCACACAGGACCGCTGAGCGCAAGACCCACACAGGATCGGGCCCACACAGGACCTGTAGCACTGATCCACGTAGGATCGCTGAGTGCTGTAGTCGTCGTCGTCGAATCCACACAGGATCTCTGTACTGTCGTCGTCACAGTCACAGTAGCAGTAGTAGCAGTAGTAGTCACAGTCGCAGCCAGCACTAGGGTTCCCGCACACAGCAAGATCGTACAGGAGGATCCGCTACACGAGCCGAGAGGCTTATACATCAACTGTCACAAAGTCCAGAGTTGATGTATCCAAAAGTTCCGTATCGTCAACAGGAACTCAACGCAACAGACGGCGCGTCCATCGGACGCCCGGTCTGAGAGTTATTGGCATTTTCGTCCCCGGGGCCCGGTTGGTTTTTAAGGCAAAACCAACCCGACCGTACTCCACCTGCGTCCAAATCTCGGGCGGAGTATGCCAAAAGATCCGTCTCACTAAGAGGAACACAACAAAACTGACGGCACGTCAATCGGACGTCCGTAGCTCAAGATATGAGCGTTTCCGCTCCGAAGGCCCAGTTGGTTTCGTGAACGAACCAACCCGGCCAAACTCAAAGTGTTCCGAAACTTTGAGTGCAATGTACCGAAACGACCGTCTCGATCCAAGGATCACGTTGCCGCAGACGGTTCGTCAATCGGAGGTCCGTGGCTCAAGTTATGGCCAAAAGACCGAATCCGTCTCGAAAACGGGGGGTCCGGGTCCGGGCCGACCCGGCCCGACCCCCCCTGGGTCGGCCCGAACCGGGTCGACCCGACCCGGGTCCGACCTGGCCGGCCTGGCGGCGCGGCGGCCTGGCGCCGCACGGAGGCAGCGCGCGGGGGGCAGGGCCCCCGCTTGATTGAAAGGCGGCGCAGCTTTTAGCCGCGCCTTTGGAAACCGCCCCCCCCTTCGTGGGGGGCCTGCTTTGAAGAGGACTGGGGGGCCGCCTGCCCCCCTCAAGGAAACCGCCCCCCAATTAAATGGGGGGGCTTTTGACCGCTGGCCGGGGGAATTAATTTCCCCCGGATTTTGACCATCCGGCCGGCCATCTGGCCGCCCGGTTTTTCTTCAATGGGACCGGAAAACCGGTCCCCTTTCCGGCTTCCGACGCCGGCGGCCCGGCCGCCAGTCTTCTCGTCCCGCCGCGGCCTGGAACCGGCCGCGGTGTTCGTCGTCCAACGCGGTGCGACGACACCACGCCCCTCCGCCGCACCTTTGATTCCCTTCGACGCGGCGCGACGGCGTCGCGTTCTTGATGATTCTTCCATGGCGCGGCGCGACGGCGCCGCGCAATAAAATCGGGTGAATAACCGCGTGGTGCGACGGCACCACGCCACCTTGTTTCATCCGCAATATAAAAACATCAAGAACGAAGGAGGGGGTTCGGCCGTGTTCATGCGGTCCGACCCCCTCACGTTAAACAATAACACATATTTAAAAATCCTCACGTTAGTCATACTAGAACCACGAACAAGGATAAATAAATAAACAAATAATAACAACCCCTACCTTGGGTATAGGTCCGAAGATTGGCAACGACCCGCGGAAGACAACGTTGCGGTGGTCTGGCGTCGCGGTAGTCGTTCGTCAAATCCGATGACGAAGAGGTACGTCGTTGGAGAATCTTCGTATGCCGACGAAGGAAGTCCGAGGAAGAAGCGGCGTTCCCTTTCGTTGACACGGAAGACGAAGAAGAGAGGAGAGACGTTCTTCGTCGGAGCTTGAGCGTTCTTCGTCAAGGCTTGAGCGTTCTTCGTCAAAGCTTGAGCGTTCTTCGTCAAAGTTTGAAGAAGAAGGAAAAGCTATCAAAAGCTCTCAAGATGGCTAAACAATACTAACCAAATAAAATAAGATAGAGACTTATTTTATTCACAAACTTAACAAAATGAATTTCAAAGGTTTGAAATTCAAAAAGGATATCTCCAAAATTAAATAACAATTTGTCATGTCATTTAAAGAGGGGTTAAGGGAGTTTGAGAGAAGATGAAAAGTTTAAGGTTCGTGTGGGCCCCACCACACTTAATCCTCTCAAGGGAGGTTAAGTGGGTGTGGGTCCCACCCCTAACTTCCCTTGAGAGAAGTTAACCAACAAGTTTAAATAAAAATTTGTAATCCACAATTTTTATTTAACTTATTTTAAACTCCCAAAAACTAACTCTCTACCCGAAATAAACGCAACCTCGGAAAAGGTCTCCTTAAGCGAATATCGGCGCTGCGAGTTCATCGGTCCCCTCAAATTTCAATTCCGAGCACCGGATCAAAAGTTAGGAATTCCCGCTCGTTCGTTCACTGAACGTACCCGAGCCAAACTTCGGAAATTGATTCCGGGCACACCGAGCCTCAGAATCAGGTTCCGTCTGAAACCGCGCTCTTGTAAAATTCCAAAGAAAATTAAGAAAAAATTTCCCTTGAATTTTACGGGTCTTTATAGTATGTACTAAGAATTTTGTGGAAATATATAAGGATATCTATGGAGTTGACAAGGTGTACCATGAGGCACTCCACGAGGAGCCTCTGTTGTAGGTGTGGGTCTTGGTTCATTATTGGGGGATCCAAGATGAGCCCTGCATGTATCTGTAGGTCAAGAACTGAGGCACCAAAATATTACAATGGGCATGGTGTATAGTGGCTCAAAATTTTCATACATAAATATTACATCTTTTTAGATGAATAGTCTATACATTTCACAAATACACCCCTGAGGACTATTAAGGTTTAGTGTATTTAGTGATTAGATACACAATCTTCTTATTTCATAAAGGCTCTTCAACATATACCATAAAAATATTCCCACATTTTAATCTTCATATACATACCATAATTAAAACTTTCTTCATAACCTTGAAAGAGGAATCATAATAAAGGGTGATCTCAGATGCTCAGTAAGGGTAAAAAAAAGGAGATATCAATGATCACATAAGCCTAATATGATAATAAGGGTACACGAACATGATATTAACATTTGAAAACTATACCATGTATATCATATATCATAATCTTAAGTCATGAAATAAATCTTGGAAGTTTATAATTCATGAATCACAAATTAATCAAAGAACATGATCAGTGAGAGCATAACGGTGGCATAAAACATAATTTTTTTGACATACACATAATCATAGAAAATCATTTCCTTAGTAGTCAAGGATCACTTCCAAGAATATCATAGTGGATTGGTTTCACTCCCCATTTTTTAGTCAAGGTTCACTTCGAATACTATTATAGTGTATTAGGTTCACTTAATATTCCATCATATCCTCAGTCAAGTATCACTCCCAATACTATCGTTTTGGATAGAGTCCCTAACTAAACTGGGTTCACTCCCCATTCTAGTCCTTATTATCTCACACGATATCCATATTTACCCAATGAATTTGAGGGATATATAATTATAGGTACACTCCTCACATAATAAAAATCATATATATGTGTGACATGGGATCATAAAATATTCATCATAGCATATCCCTTGGAAAAGAAATGGGTTCCATAAACATTTCATCATAGCATAACTCGTGGAAAAGAAATGAGTTTATAAAAGGTTTCATTATAACTTAATTAACCCATGGGAAAGAAATAAGTTTCATAGAATCATCCTTAAATAATTATTTTATGATTAATACCATATATTTATAGGAGGTATAAAAATAATGAAATTAAAAGAGGTTGGGTAATACAATTACCTATCCTTTGGTTCGATTCCCTTAGATCCTTTATTAAGGACCCTTGAAATTGTATTTTAAAAATACTATCACCTCTAATTTGTGTCTAGGGAAGTTGATAAGAGAACTGTGTAGGGTTTTGTTAATCTATAAGGCTCAAAGTGGTTCAAATAAGAGAAAAGAGGGGTGTCTTTTATAATTGGGGGAGATTACACACTTTAAATTTCTTTAAATATTAAAATATAATAAATTTATTCTCAAGTAAAATGTTTCTAAATGGCCAGATATTTAAAGGTGGGTTAGTATTAGGTAAAAATATGTCCAGTAAATAGGATCTATACAAGTTTAATTGGTAATATTACCCTTATCTCCTCATTTAACCCCTCGGTAAAATATTTTAATCTTAACCACAATGACAAATTTTTGCTATTTTTACTATTAATTATGACAAAAAATGGAAGTGGGATCATTAATTTTTTTTAAATATTGATTAAAAATATGTATTTATCAATTTAAATCCACATCAACAACAAGATTTAATTTAAAATCAATCCCACAAAACGTGACAAAACACAGTTTAAAAAAATGATTTCTTAAGTATAATATGTTTTTATAAAAAAATACAACATAAAATTAATTTTAATGACCCTAATTGGATTATTAATAATATAAATTAACTAATTTTAATTTTAAAACAATTTTTTTAAAAAATTTAATTTTTTTAAATTCTTTAAATGAAAAAAAGTTTTCAATAAAAATTATTATTATTCACTATTCATGGAAAAACCAGTTTTTTAGTAAATTCAAAAAAATTACTTTAAGATATTTTTGACATAATGATTTCGAAAAATTAATTTCATTTTATCAAATAAATTTTCTAAAATTGGAAAAAATTAATTATATTATTTTCTTACAAAAGTCAATAAAAACCATTTTGAGGAAAATATATTTTTGAAGCATATAAAGACTTTAATAAAAATTTAATACTTATTTATCAATATATTTTATTTATATAAATACTTTATAAATATTTTTTAAATGTGTTTATTCCTATTTATACTGCTAATTTAACAACTAAGTTATATTAGTATACTATATTACGATTCATTTAAACTCGGGGTTGCATGCATTGAAATATTTCAAAGAAATTAAATTTATTTTAAAATAAATATATCATAAAATATTAGGGTGTTACTTAGTGGAAACTATTTAAGAGTTTCAAAAGGTGATCCTTAGTGAAGGACATTTAGAATCACAATGCACTACAATATGGTGCTAAGCATGATTATTCTAAGTGTAACAACCCTAACCCCAGTAGCCTAGAGTAAGTTGTTATTTTATTATAATGGTATAGATACAAGAGATCACATCACCAAGGATCGATCCGTTTAGTATTATTTAAGAAATATATATATACATGGTTTCCTTATTACATTGGTAATTAAAAATATAAGAGAACAAAATAAAATAAATTTCTTCTTATCACTTATTCAAAGATTTCATCTTCATAACTTGGGGATGGAAAACAAATAAAAGGGTGAGCTAAAATGCATAGTAAGGGATATATAAAACAATAATAAGTTATTTAAAGTAAAAAATGAATAGAAATTATGGAAAGGTAAATAATCTGAAAAACACATGCCATTAATACACTGAGGATGAAAATGCATACATAGATTTTGTCATAGTGAAAACCTCATGGAAAGTAATAACTGAATACTGAATGAATATAATGATTATTCATTGGATGTCATGTATCTGTAACATGAAACATTATACTATCAAGATGGATTAATTATGTGGATAAAAACTCATATGATTCTGTTTTGAAACAAACGCAAAGGGTTTGTCACCAACTATTTTGTATCCTGAGACCCATCGATGCATTAAGGGGCTATCTATAGCCATGACCCACCCGTAACTGAAAGTCCAAAGCATTATTCATACATATATTAAATTAAATAACAATAGCATATGTAAAAATGGTATATGGATAATACAATAATCATATCCATGATACAAGAAATATGGATATTTAATGAATGATGATCATAAATAAAAGGGAAATACACACACACCACACACAAGGAGTAAGCGGTCAAAGGGAATATCATAATGGTTTCCATGTAAGAATAGATTTAAATAATAATTGGACATTAATAATGTAAAATAGTCATATATGATGATAAATTATGTCCAAATGAAGTAAAAACATGTAAAAAGAGTTTTTAAGAAACTTTAGAAAAGAGTCTCTTTAGTGTGATTAAAGGAAAAATATAAGAGTCTTTAAAAAAAGAAAAGGAATAATTGTTAGCCTAAAAAAATAAATGAAAAAAGATATTTTTTTTCATAATAAGACTTATTTTATAAAAACATTGGTGTATTAAAATAGATTATGGAGAGTACTTGAAAATGGGTAAAAAATTGGAAAGTTCCCTTAAATCGGGTTTGCTTATGAGGAGGAATTGAAAAAGGAACCTTATAAAACATGAATTTACCAATAAAAAAAATAATTGAGCTAGGGAAAATATGTTTGGAACATAAAAACATAATTTATGATGATTAAATAAGAATAATTAATAATTATATTGTGTTAAAGAGAGAGAAATCATAACCTAAATTTAAAATGAAGGTTCGGGGAGAATCCCTTACCTTATGTCTGAAAATGTTCTACACTTGCACTTAATTACCTAGATAATGAAATTAGATTCATTTATAATTTAATTAAGAACCTATTAAACATGTATTTTATTTATTATAATTTTATTAATTTCATTTATGACCTTTTTTATGATTTATAAGATACAATTTTATCCTATGGGAGCGTTCGTTTCCTTGGTTTTCATGATCAGTTTACTTGTATATATGTATGGAAAATCATGTAAAATGAGAATAGTTGTCCATAATTGAAATTATATGTTATTAATTAACCAACATAATATTAAATTTTTACATATTTTATTTATTTATATGGTATGAGTATGAATTATTAGATTAGACGTTAGTGATAATCGTTTAGATTATTTTGGCATTTTTTCAATCATCACGAACTAGTTTTGTTTTATTAATTAATATTATATATATATATACTAGTTTCAGAACTTTAAATAAATTTTAATACATATATTATAATATTTTTTAACCATAAAAATAGTTTTATTACCATCCTTGAAGGAAAAATTGAAAAACGGAAACACGTCGTCCACGAAGACGGTAAATCGGCACCTCACGAATGATGTTTTCATTTTTAGAATAAAAGAAAGAGAAGAAGAGACTTGATGGTGGATTTTCCATTGAAATAATAAAATTACATTATATATAAGATAATATATTTTTCATGGATGTTTGGATAGAGGAGGTTATTATATCATTAGAAAATAAAATAAATTGAAAAGAAATTAAAAGAAAAGGAAAGAGGTTTTCACCTCTTGAATATTTCTCCTTGAGAACCTCCTTAACAAAATCAATTTTGGTATTTTATTGAGAAAAGAACCTCCTAGATATGGGTAAGAGGCTTGGGAATATAATTGGGCATAAATTGGACAATATTCAAGGCTTAATAGGTGTGAGGAGAAGAGGTGGTGATGGATGGTATTTATAGTGGAGGAGAGGGGTGTTTTTTGATTATTTTATTAATTAGTTTATTATTTTGGATCAAGATAAGAAATAATAATGATTCAATGAATAAATAAATTAAATAGAAAAGAATAATTATAGAATATTTTTATTACATCAATGATGAATCAAGGAATAATGTATTTAACTTATAATGTATATATACCGTAAATTACTGTAGTTCACTATTCATAAAAAATTAAACTATTTCAGAAAAATATCAAAAAAACACCCTACATATTTTTTGATATTTATAATTCAAAATGAACTCAATTTTACGAAATTTATTTTTTAAATATGAGAAATTTAATTTTTAATTAAAATCATCATTTACTTGTAAAATACCAATTTTAAAATTATAACTGATTTTATAACACTTTGAAAAATTAATTAAGGTTTTATAAAATTATATTATAATCATAAGAAAACAAAATATTAATTTATGAATAAATTTTATGAAAATAAATTTTCTTTTTAATCATTCTATTAATTATAATATTGAAAATAAACATTTATGTTTTTAAAAAATATCAACACTTAATTAATAATTTCTAAAACATTTATTTACTTGTACTATGATATAATTATATCATAATACCATTTGTTAGATTCATAAATTTTATTTATAATTTTATAAGTGAGGTCAGTGTTCTATTGGCTGAATTACTATTTCTAAGGACCACGTTACTATTCCAAAGGTCAAGTTACTATTTCATTGATATATGTTTCTTAATTTCTAGAAAAAGCCTCCTATTTCATTAATTCTTAATTTATAAAGTTTGTTTTATGTTCCCCATGTTATTTATATGATTTATACTATATGAAATAATTTTGTTTGCAATGTAAGCTATCAAATGAATTTAATTTATTTAAGAGCATACATTCCATAAAATCTTGGGATGTTATACTAAAAGGGACACCATATCATGGAGCCTAAAGTTAAAGGAAACACAACATGATGCAATCAGGTTTTCCATGGAACTTGTGGGAGTTATAATAGAAATGTGATTCAACACATCATACCATAGGTCCATTAGGTATTAATCTTCCTAGAATTATAAGGGATATTTATATTTAATAAAATAGGTTATATGGGTTCCTACTAATCCTTGTGGAGAGGGATGAGGCTTGACCCATTGAGGTTCTTGGGTGTGTGAATTTTTGGTTATTATAATACCATATATTTAATATATATGTATATATATATATATATATTCAAAAATACACACACACACATATATAAATATTCAAGTGTTTTGATATAATTGATGAAGTGTCTAGACTAGTGGTTTAGTGAATCCATTATATTTAGAGGGATGGGTTTGAATCTAACCCACCTTCTACATATGACATATTTTTCATAGGGGATGTGTAATAACAAAAAAATTTAAGTTTCATTAATTTTCAAGGGGAGTTTTAATTTTAGTTTTGGGGTAGGGGTCAATTTATGAATTGGGATTCAGATTGAAAATATAATAATTAAAACATCTCAAGGAGATGTTTTTGGATGGGGAATGAGGCCCAAATAGGTTTTTAGGTGCCCAAGTGAACATCATAGAAGGGTTAGGGTGATCGTAAATCTAATTGTGGATACATTCTATAAACCATTCCATATCCCTAAGAATTGTAGAGTGGCATGGGCTATGGACTTTGTGAATTTTTTCACAATGGAAGAAGGATATGACATAGCTTTTAGGGGATGAACTGTGGTGGTTTTATGATGAATATCCTCATGTCATAGCCTAAGGGTTACACCATAGAGGTATCCCATGGGGTGTATTCCCTATGGAATCATACTTAGGGGCCACAATATAGAGGGGAGTCCTTCAAGGTTGGTCACCCTACCCTTTAGCTAGTGGCTGCATCTCAACCCAGGGGCCATGTTGGATTTGGTTCTCTAGAACCATATTATAAGCAATTTATGGTTAAATGTAGTCATTATTTTGAATATTAATAAACTTTATTATCACAACATTCAATTTTCTCTACATGACATAGTATGTGATAATTTAATAAGGCTACATGCCATGTAGAAAGTACATAGAAGTTCCCCCACTATGTTGAGATACATTAGTTGATATGACAGTATTCCTTAAATCAATTTTCAATGGCCAGATGATATTTTATTATGGGAAATAGATGATATAAGATATTAGGGGCAATATTATCATAATAAATCAAGAAACCTTCTCATATTTTTTCCCTTAGTTATCTCTAAGAAGAGAGGTTATAAAAATATACCCACAAAAAATCCAAATTTTAGGTGTCATTGGAGGTTCCTATCTACAGACATGTGTATAGATCCTTATACTTTAATATTATCATTAATTAATACCATAAGTCATGTACTTTGATGTATTGATCAAAATTATGATGAAATATGTTCATGGTGAAACAAGATACATTGGATGCATCACAAGTGAGATTCCATTAATGGATAATGTGAGAAAAGATTTATCCCTTCAATCTATTAAAGAAAATTTAAATCTCAAGACCTTTGATGGAAATAAAACTATTTGGATAAATGTATGACCATAGTGTTTTGTAGGAATGTTAATTTTTAGAAATTCAAAAAAATAGATATCAATCATATAAGTTGATGACACCAGTGTGCAACCTGCTTTATTAGAGATATCACAATAAAAATATTATATTACATAGTAATCATTCTTAGGAGGTTGGATGTCATTTTGGATTTAACTTCTTTATTTATGGGTGCCTTAGTTTGTTTCTAGACACTAACCTTGTAATTTAGGCTTCTCCATCTAATTCCAATGAGAAAGAGGCCTAAATGGTAACACACTAAGTGTATCTATAATCTCAGTTAAATTTAACAATTTACAAGAATCATTATTCAAGATTTGTGGTCTAATAATTATTTAGGTTTGGCTGATCTCTAAGATTTAATCACAATTTATTCAAAATAATAAGAGATTTAAATAATAATAATAATAAATATTTATTTTCAAGGTTTTTAAAATATAATATTTATTATATTTATAAAAAAATAATGCAGTGATATTTATTTATTAAGTAAATAGTCATTATTCAAGGTTCAATAAATGCTGAGGTGGATATGGGGACATAGTTTAATGGTCTAATTGGAAATAATATAAATGATATTTATTATTAAGTGATGAACATGTCATGTGAATAATAATTATATTATTTTTAGGACATGGGTTTAACTAAGAATTAATTAATTAGAAAGGGGATTATGTGCAAGTTTCCAACCCTAAACCTACCATAAAAAATATCTAACTATATCACTTTACAAAACATACTTGTTTTTAACAATGGATAGAGAGAATATATCTCAATCCCATAGAGAGTTATAAAGATATAAAGTGTTATATATCCTCCACTTCTCTCAAACCATTGAGTAAACATCTAGAATTATCTAAGAGAGTTCTATAGCAATCAACCATGAATGATGCAAGTGATCAGGATCACCTGTTCTATAACTAAGAGATTCTATGGAAATGTTCATAGATTTTGGTGTATGTGTGGATCAATATTAGAGGTATTCTGGACTTTGATCCTACAACACAATGAAAATATGATGACATTAATTCAATTGGATCATCAATGGAGAAAGAATTACAAGTTCAGGTAATTATATATCTTCTTATAAATTAATTATAAATTACATGTGCAAATCCTCCTCTTTTGGTTTTGGAATTCAAGTCAAGTAATATGAAATTAAAATCCATTGGTCATGATCTCATTATTCATGTATAATAATAATTATTCATAAATTAAGACTAAAAATCCAAGATGGTCATGCCAAACAGGTGCTTTTTCTATTCCCAAAACCTACAAGTGGAATTAGAGTGGTCTCATGGTTAATTTATAAATATATATTAATCGTTGATTGAATGGTATGGATTTTCAATTTCTTTTAATTCAGATATATTCATTCTTAGAATTAAAACATCATTTTCTCTTCCCTTTCTTTATTAGCACTCAAATAACTAATAAGCATGTTAAGGTAAAATGAAGATACATTATAAAATTCCATATGAAGATACCAAAGGTTCTTTTCAGGTAACACAAGTGTACACAGAGTGTACCCCAATATTCAAACCTCGTACCCATGTATCTTGAATGTATCTCATAGTAATATCAAATTAGACCCATGAAATTAGATCAGTGATCCGACCAAAGTGGATTAGTGAATAGATTCAAACAGGATATCACATAATTTTAAGAAACACACACCGTGTAACCTACATACATGATGTGTAGTAATTTTTTCTTCACGATATAAAACATGAGGGTCTAAATGTGTCGAGTATTATCTACACAACACGGGGACTGGCAGACTATATAAATCTGAGTCCATATATCATGCAAGAAGTATGAATGCTATGTACCTCATATACGTGTGTGGTAGGAAACACAACTAGTCTCTGAGTGTGTACCATGGACACAAGTAGAAGATATTACACAACATGTAAATTAGTACACACCATGTATTCTTCTGAAAATAGTGTACTTAGTTTAACACGAATATAATAACTTTAGATATAACTAAACATATTCACATGTGTTTCGTGTGTCATTTATTTGATAATATATATCATTTCATATGATTTTTAATTATATATAGAATTAATTTCTATATTAAATTATAAAACTATAAGTTGTGTATGATCTTTTCTTATAGATCACATTGCGTGCATCAAGAGAATCACATGCAGTGTAATTCACATGTGCTCTATGTGTCATTTTTTTAAATGAAAACACCATATAATTACCTACCACACATGTACATTAGATTCCAATGGAATAAATAAGCACAAGGATCATGATAGGTAGTTTGGAAGGGTACATATTGTTTCCTCCAAGTACACTTGTGCACTTTAATAATTTTTAATAAAATTTATTTTGTTTAAAATTACAGATGATTGAATTCTAGGATACTTAGATGAAATTAAAATAAATTGAATAAATTAGATTAATTTGTAATGGATTATCTTAAATAAAGAATTAATTTATGTAATTTATGAATAAATTAAAATTTTATGTTCGTTTCATTCTATGTGGATTACCCTTATATTATACTAGACCTATGTATGTGATTGGTTTTATTTTAATTTTTTATTAAATTAAAATTATATCCCACATGTCATCCCCTCCTCTTTATTATTTAATGCCTTATGTCCCTTTAGTTTTTTTATGTAAACCACCTTATCCAATCCATTGGATCCCGTCACCAATGTGTGAGTACATATTATGCAATGATGGAGCTCTCAAGTGAGAGGAGGTGGTCCAAGTCTCGGAGCTAAGGCAAAACAAATCAAAGAGATACATAGAATCTGAGGTGGAATTCTGTAACACAAACCAAGCTATGGTTCAATGTGTTTACCCTTATAGTTGAGGGTTAGTTTATCCTTCACTAGATATACTAGCCATTCGATAATATCAGGATCATTCCACTTATATTTTATTTTTTCTAATTTCATGGTTGATTATTTATGTTTGTGGATGCTACACGATAACTTAATAAATTAATTAAAAAGCATAAAATATTGAATAAAATAAAACCATATTATGTCTAAATTTTATCAAACATGGTTAATCACTTAAGTAAAATTCACTCAATATTAACAAGGCATGTGATGAGATAAAAAATGGTGTTTTACACATAATGATATAAACCCATCAACTAAAATATTAAGTCACTATGACCTTCCATAACTTAAGTTGGATTTGAACACATAGTTCAAGGTGCTTGACCATCCCAATTCAGGTTGCTTTCAATTATAAAGAAACATTAACTTGAAGTTTTGGGTTGAATTAACTTGGTTCAAATAAAGAGTTGACTTCCTAATTAGGACTTGGAAAAACTAAGAGTCAAGGGTTGAGGACATATTTATATGAGATATCAAGATTGGGGAGTCAACTCAACATATAAAGGAACTACGATTTAATATAGTCAGTGAGTTACGCTTACCCAAAACCCTTAAATTAAATTATTAGGCCCAAGTTTGGGTTATGATAAGGTAATATGGGTCCTTTACACTAGAATATACATGAAACTAGATATGTCAAAACTAATAGTGAGGGATATTAGGTTTCAACAAAATAGTGGGAGATTAGTAAAATTTAATAAAATTTAAATTTATTAATCTAATTTAGCAATCAAGGAAGTAATAATAACCATATCTTAATTTTTATAGAAATATAAAACCACATGTATTAAAAAAATGTCAGTATGATCTATACTAGATAATGATAACCTTCTCACTTATGTGAATTTTCATGAATGGTATAGGCACTTACACATTATATTATTCCATGAATGGAAATTATGCGCGTTAGAAACCCCACTTTCCAAGTAGCTTCTAAAAGTTGATAGTGTATAAGAAGTATATGTATATCTAAAACATGGGTACTTTGAAATGGATTTCCAATATTTTATGATATCCTCCATGTATAGGGATATTCTAAAGCAATATGAGGAAATGGATGCATATATCATAATTTATCACCTTCATGATCTCTATTAGGATAAGGTAAGACAAGTGAGGTATGAGACCTCCAATGAACTATTCACATGCAATATTGGAGATTCGTCACCAACCGGGACTCATGTAATTATGATGATTGGATACATATAATTCTTAGACATCTTGGGGTTTAAAATCCCCAATGAATGGCACACATATCTCATTATATCATCACTACTTAAAACCTTCCCCAGTTTCATTGGGAATTATAATATGAGAAATAAAGATAATAAACTTTTAGAAATTATTACTCTAATTTTAAAAGTTGATAAATAAATGAGGTGTGAAAAACCCCTGGTCCTTATAGTGAATAAGAAAAATAAGAACAAGGAAAATGGTCAGATGATTCATTCCAAGTCTAAGTATCTAGAGGACCGTCTTTCCAAGAAGAAAAATATCTAGCGGAAAGCAAAGGAATATAATGTAGTTTTTTTTCATGTGGAAATCAATTCCACTAGAAGAGGAACTACACCCATACAAAGAAGAAAGGGAAAGATTCAGGTGCATTTTTATTGAGTGTAATCTTTCTATATCTACAATTAGGGTATTAGATAATTCATGTAGTGATCACATTTGTATCAAAATACAGGAACCATGTTGTTTTTGGAATATTTCTATAGGTGAGGTAGATATAAAAGATACTAATGGGGAAATCTATCTTCTCTATCAATTTGAGACTATCAAATCACTTTACCAAAATATTTGATTTTGGTTTTAAAGAACTATTATTATGTGACAAGTATTACCAATAACATCATTTTTGTTTATTATTTAGACATGGTTGTATTTATTTTATGATTTATAAATAAGAGTTTATACTTTAAATATAATATATGTTATGGTATGGAATGAAGGAATAATGGAATTTATATATTAAATTATGAAAACCAAATATTGTTAATTGATAAAAAATCAATTCACGCGACTCATTTCACACCTAGTTGTGGCATCACCACCATGGTATCATAAATGAGAAGTGTTTGACAATGATCCATCAAGATAGTTACTTAGAATTTTTTGAGATTAAGAAGCTTGAAATATATCATGATTATTTGCAAGGAAATATGACAAAACCACCATTTGGTGTTCAAGGTGAAAGGACCACATTGATTCTATAATTGGTAACACTTATTTGTCCAGACCTTTTCAATTAGAATTTGGAGTTGCATTATATTAATTTATGACATTTACCAATGACTTGAGTTAGTACGGTTATATTTACATGATGAGGTATAAGTATGAATCCTTTTAGAAGTTTAATAATTCCAAAAATAAAGTTTAGAATTAGCTTAGAAATAAAATAAGAAAACTTTGATCCGATTGAGGTTGTGAATATATTATATATGATTTTATTGAATTTCTATAAGATTATGGGATTTATATCAACTCACGCTACATTATACATAGTATTGTAATAATATTAGTTATATGAGGAACCATACCTTGCTAGACATGGTAATATTTATGATGGGTCACACAAGTATTCTATTATCTTTTTGGGGATATGCATTACACATGACAATGTACATACTAAATAAAGTACCAAATAAAGTAGAAAATAACATTACCTTTTATTTATGGAGTGGAAAGAAACATATTTTTTCATATACTAATGCATGTGAGAGGTTTTAGTTAATACTAGATCAAGTAATAAACTATCATCCTGAGGCATGAAATGTATCTTTATAGGTTACCCCAAGGATTTGAGGTGATACTACCTTTATGATCCCATAGAAAAAAGGGTTATAGTTAATAGTAATTCTATATTAATTTATAGGGAACACATCCTCAATGATGAAAGTGGGATAAAAAATGAATTAAATGAAGTTTATGCTCAAGATACATAAGGATTGGTATAGGAATAGATTCCACAGGTCCTTATAGAAGAAGTTGTTCCTAAAAAACAATTACTATGTTGGTTCACTACATAGGTTAGAGAACTATAAATATATTTTTTCTAGTAATAAATGATATCGACTCATTATTGGTTGAAAATAATCACCCTATATGCTACAAGGATGTAGTATTGAGTTTAGAATCTAGAAGATGGAAATAAGCCATAAATTATGAGATGAATTCCATGTATCAGAACCAAGTTTGGGTTTTAATTGATTTGATAGTTTACATAAATATCATTCGTTTTAAATGGGTATTTAATAGAAAACTAGACATGGATGGTCAAGTTAGTACCTATAAATCACATCTAGTGGCTAAAGGGTTTATACAACATCAAGGAATTAACTATAGGTAAACCTTTTCTCTAGTTTCCATGTTTAATCGCTTAGAATTATACTTATTATAGCAACTTTACATGACTGTAAGGTTTAAAATATGGATTTATAAACTTATTTACTTAATGGGAACATTTAGGAAGATTTTTACATGACACAAATGGTAGATTTTATGACTACAGGAAATGATAAAAAGTATGCAAGTTTCATAGATCAATTTTTATATTAAATAAAGAATCTGGGTCGTGGAATATCTAGTTCGATGATGATATAAAATAATTTGGTTTCATTAATAATGAATGTGATAAATGTGTTTATAAGTGGTATAGTGGGGTTATATCCATTTTAATATAAGTATATTTTAATTACATAGTACTAATTGGAAATGAGATACCAAACTTACAAGATTTTAAGGCATGGTTGAGAAAGTGATTCTTGATAAAGGACTCAAGTGAATCATCCTATATTCCAAGGATCAAGATCATGTGTGATAGATCAATGAGGATACTTGGAATAATTAAAAGTATATAAATTTACTAGATATTAATGAGTTTTAGTGTGGAACAATACAAGAGGGGATTGGTTTTAATGTCACATGGTATACATCTTTCCAAGAAGATATATCCTTAGTCATAAAAAGAAAGAGAGAGAAAGAGTAAGATACCATATTATTTTGTGATAGGATCTATCATATATTACATGTTATATATGAGTCTTGATGTTGCCTATGATTTGAGATATGTAGGTAGATATCAAGATAATCCAGATGAACAACATTAGACTGCTGCTAAGGCTATCCTTAAGTATCTGAGGAAAACTAAGGATATGTTCCTGGTGTATGTAGGAGATGAAGAGCTAGTTATTAAGGTTTATATCGATTCTAGATTCTAGATAGATAATAATTATCTAAAGTCACAGTCAATATTTGTTTTTTGTCTCAACAAAGTAGATGTGAGCTGGAAGAGTTCAATGCATCTAGTTATCACTGATTTTACAACTGAGTCTGAGTATATTTAAGATTCTGATACATCCAAATAATTATTTTGGATTTATAACTTTTTCCCATATATTGATGTGGTGCCTATTAGTCAATAACTTATCACATTTTACTATGATAACACTACAACAGTGGTTCTTTCCAAAGAGACAAGGTCAGATCAAAGGACAAAGAATATACTTAGCATACTTCATCTCTTGAGATATTTTTATCAATGAGGTGAATTTGTAGTGAACTAAGTATCCATGGAATAAAATTTAATAGTACCATTACTAAAGGATCTATCTCAGTAATGGAATGAGTATCATGTGAGAGCTATTATACTAAAGTTTGTTAATAGTTAGCTCTAGTGAAAATGAGAGTCTGCTGGAGTTGGTCCCCTAGAACTAACTTCTAAGTACGTGATGATTACATTTATTCATTATTTTTAATATTAATAAACTTTATTATCACATCATGATTTATCCTCTTTATGATATATGTGTGATAATTTTCTAAGGATACATGTTGTGTTGAAAGTACATAACATCTCCCCACTATGATGAGATACTTTAGATTCTATGATAGTATTCCCTAAACCCATGTTCTATGGATGGATGATATTGTCTTATGGGGCGTAGATGATATAGGATAAAAGGGGTAGGAAACTCAGAATACATTTAGTCACCTTTTAATGTTGTTATCCCTTAGTAATATCTTAGAAGAGAGGTTATGAGAATGGACCTTTCAGTAGGAAATCCACATTTTATGTATCATTAGATATTCCTGTATGTGGATGTGTGTATTGATCCTTAGACTTTAATAATATAATTAAAGAATTCAATAAGTCATATAATTTTATGTATTAATTAAAACCATGATTACATATGTTCATTGTGAATTATGATACATTGGGTGCTTCTTGAGTTCTACTGCATTAAAAGATAATACGATAAAGGATTTATTCCATCCATCTATTAATGAGATTTGATATCTCAATCCCTTTGATGAAAATAGATATTATTGGATAAATACATGATCATGATGTTCTATGGGAATATTAATTTTTAGAAATTAAAATTAAGAGAAACCAATCACATAGGTTGATAACACCAGTGTACAACCTTCTTGATTAGAGATATCTCACTAAAGTAATTATATTACATAATAAGAATTCGTAGAAGGTTTAATGTCATTATGACATTAACTTATTTCTCCATGGGTTATATGGAATGTTTCTAGATTAAAACCTTGTACTTGAGACATTTTTTCCCAATTCCACTAAGAAATAGTCCCATAGGGTCACACACTAAGCATATACGAAATCTCAGTCAAATTTAATATTGAATTTAACAAGTTAGAATAAATATTTTTCATGATTTGTGGTTTAATAATTATTCAAGTTTGGTTGATCACTAAGATCTAACCACAAGTTATTCAAAACAATAAATGAGTTTAAATAATAATAAAAAATATTTATTTGAAAGGTTTGGATGATATAATATTTATTATATTTATCGATGATTAATATAGTTATATTTATTTATTAAATCAATAGTCATTATTCAAGTTTCGGTAAATGTTGAGGAGGATATGTGGACCGAGTTTAATGGTTTGATTAGAAATAATATAACTTATATTCATTATTAACTGATTAAAATTTAAATTTAATAATAATTTTATTATTATTAATATATGGGTTTCACTAAGAAATATGTAATTAGAAAGGGTAATCTGTGAAATTTTCCATCCCTAAACATTCTATAATAAATATATAATTATATAAATTTCCAAAAAAAACTTGTTGTGAACAAAGGATAAAGTGAATCTCTATAAATCTTAGAGATAGTTCAATAGATCTAAAGTGTTCACTATCATCCTATTCTCTCAATACATTGATAGAAGATAAATAATTCTCTAAGGGAGTTTTGCACTGATCAACCATGAATGATGTAAGTGATCGAGATCTTGCATGCTACCACTTGATGACTCTATGGTGACATTTAGAGATTTTGGTTCATGTTTGGATCACCTCAAGATGAATTCTAAATCTTTATTTTATGAATAAATGATTCTATGATGATATCAAGTCAAACAAATCATTAATGAAGAAATAATTACAAGTTTAGGTAATTCTAGATCTACTTATAAATTAATTATAAATTAGATATGAAGATGCTTCTCTTCTGCTTTTGGATTTAAATCTAAGTAGTATTTGATTTAAATCCATTTTCATGATGTCATTAATCATGTAAATCAATTATTATTCATAAATTAATTCTAAATAGTTGAGTTGGACATGCTAAACAGGCGCTTCCACTATGCCTAGAACCTACAGGTCATGACACAATGTGACCCTGGTTGAGTGAGACCATAACATAATCCTAAGGGGACACACCATGAAGGATTATTAGGAGGGAAGTAAGTATACCCCTTGATGTGGGATTCATCATGTAGCCTTACTCTATGCTACATCAAAAGGTTGGAAAGGGGCCTTACAACATGTCCCCGATAGACACATCATAAGAGGGACCCCACCCATTTGTTTTAACGAGCGTAAGCCACTTATTTTTTCCACCTTTATTTTTTTGGGAATAAGGGATTATGGGTGGAGTATATTAGACTAAATATCCCCTTACTCACTTCTATATTTGACTCTATAATTAGGGGTATGATTTTTGGGTGTTTTTGTGGTAATTTGAGGCAAAATATTTTGCTATTCCTCTGTTTTGGTCCCCCCTTCAAAACCCTTTTATTTTTCTTTGATTTGTTCTATTATTTTAGTTTTGATTCCACAATATCATGGTGGAATATGGAGAGGATGATAATTATTTTTCTTGGAATGTATATAAGAGGCCCCATAAGTTTGATCACATTCTATTAGAAGTGGTTTCAGTATGGTTACATTGCACTATGAGTTTTTAAGTGAAAATTCCTATTTAAATTAATTTTAAGAATTAATTATTAATTTTTATAATTAATTATTAGTTTCATGTGGTGTGGGATAAGTTATTGGGAGTGGTGAACAATCTTGGGAGAGGTTAAATAGAGTTTGGTGAGGGTTAACTCTATGTTTTATGTAGGTGAACCTTTTAATACAATTTTATATGTTCATTTATGAATAATCATTCATGACTTCATAATTTCATGTGATTGAGTATGAGGATTAAGCACCAAGGGTGTCCTAGGTAGAATAAGTAGGATCTAATTGGACCTTCTATGCTCATAGTAAGTGTTATTTAACACTTAGGTGACTTGGTATTTTCCAATGACTATGACACAAAGGGGTAAAGGTACTAGTTAGGTTGAATCAAGGCCTTAGGTAGGTATCAAGGTATGAGAAGTGATATGGAATAGATTAGGTTGGGTTTTTAGGGCTAGTGGGATACTATGAGAGTCTTGGGGATGAGTAAAAATGGATGAAATGATTTAATGTCTTGTGAGTGATTAGAAAATCCATCACGTGGTTAGAGGAGAGTATTAAAGCATATGTTGAGTGGGACGAGTCCTACAAGAATTGAAATGTGTGATTGAGGGGTTACCTTTGAGTGGTGGGTTGAGAGATCTCCCTTATGAGATCTGATATGAGACCCCGACATGGTCTATGGGAATTGATTAGGGACTTGACATTAGGATGTAAAGGGGGATTTATATGGGGAATTTCACCCCTATTATTGAGGATGAGGTTGAGTAGAGCCGATGGGCTATGGATTCACTAAGGGTGATGGGTGTGAGTTGGTGATGGAGATTTAGGATGAACATATATGTCCCTAGTGATTAGTATCCTAGGTATAAGCTGGTGAATTGTGTGATAGGTCATGTACCCTATTTATTATTGTATGTGTGTGATTAGTGATATTCTTATGATGGGGGATGGATTCTAGTGTGGGTGATGTGTATCTTGAGGAAACTTAGCCCTTCAAATCCAATAGGAATTTTGGGTTGGGATGTTATAAGTGGTATCAAATAATATTTTTATTAATTATATAATTAGAGTATGGTATAAAGAGAATATGTCTGTGTCAAAGCTTGTGATGAACCTAAGACTAGTGCATTCCAAACACCTTTCTAGTTGGAAGTCTCGATTACCGGGGGAAAAAGATTGATGTTCTTGGTTTTCATGGGTATGATTAAGATTTTTATTCAAATATGATAAATTTATATAGATTTTGATTGATTTTTTTTACTTGGATTTTTAGAAATAGGCATGTGTATATGCATCATATTTGGTACATAAGATTCACATGATATATATGTCTTTATTTTGTGATCACCTTACTGATGATAGGTTAACTTTTTAAAGTGTAAATAAAAACTTATGTAATATTTTCCCATATAAGTTATTGGTGGAATAACACTTAGCTAGACCATTATTTCCACTCATGAGTTATTTTCTAATGGTGGGTCATGTGGATCGTATGACGTGGTGTTCTCTGATGGCAGCTAGATAGTCCTCTCATGGGAGGAATGTATAGAGGGACCCTTATTAGATTAGTAATGGAATTTAATGTATGATGAATGATCCATGTATGGTAATAAGTCACCTTAAGGATACCAGTTAAATTACTTAAAGTTTCAATAATAACCTATATGATGTTTTACCAAATAGATTATTGGTGGAACTCTACTTAAGAAAACCGGGTAGTTGAGGAAAGACATGTTATCGAAGTTAGGTGAGAAGGAAAGATCAGTTAGATGCCTAGACCTATTGGATTCAAATAGTGGATAGTGTTATTGGATGGTCAAATCTAGGATGGTTGGAGCATGGTTAGGTTCTTATGGTTTGGAATAACACCCATATGGTGGGTGATCATTCAATATGATTGGGAATGGGTGAGATGCCTAGATACTGTTGAAAAGGAAATACTATAGTGATTCTAGTTGTATAAACCCTACATGCATCAGGATCATGATTAGTGGGTCAAGTGTGTGAGCATTGGTTTAGTGAGAAATGTCTCATGGGAGCGTGATCAAAGTGATTCAATCTGGTGGTATTAGAGAATACAAGAATTATTTTTAGATAAGATTGGTCTCGATAGTGGGTAAGATTCATGAGGAGGTTCTCATCGAATCACTCTTCCCTTGGAGGAGGAGAGTGAGTATTGGCATGTATTTTTAGGGAAAAACTCAGTGTACAAGGGTAAGAGTGAATTTTCCCAGTCTGGATTCAAGTATCATTGAGAGGGGGATGGGATGAATCAGTGATATCTTTTTATTTTATGTTTACTTACTTTTGAAACAAACTTCACCTACTGTTAAAGATTTATTTCCCTACTGAACACAATTAAAACACACATCCATAGGAACAAAATAATTTTCAAGGTTCACACTCAAAAATTGTAGCTACATTATTGATATGGTTTGGAAACAATCCAATACCACACAATCCACTAGAAAATAATCCTTTTGTGTGGAATACAATGACTTGGATATTACCTTACAATCATGTATCATTTTGAAAAAAATCCAATAGTGTTTGTGCTTCTTATATCACTAAATGATTAAATATAATGCTATGATTCTTCTTAGTCAGCCTTCATGAGTTAGATCTTTCAAAACAATTAATCTATTTCCTACCCAGAAGCTAGTAGGAACTTCCTTCAGTCCTCCACAAACTATCCTGCTTCCTCCATGGACTACCTATATCCTTTGAGAACCGAGTTGCACCACATGATTCAAGTCCTTCACAGACCACCTCTTCTTTCAAAGACTATCTCTACTCCACAGATGGAAAATGCCTCATATATTGCTGATGCTTTGCACACCGCCCCTTCTCCATAGATGACCTCTCCTTCACGAGCTACCAATACCTCACATAACCTTTTCCTTTACAGGCTATCAAGCCCCCAAAACCACTTCCTCAAACTCTCAATATGAAAAATATCCTTCATGGAAATTATCCCCCATGAACTACTTCCTCTACTGTAGAAACTCTTTCCTATGAACTCTTTCCTTTATGGAATCCTCCTTCATGAACTCTTAGGACTTCACTGAATTATTCATTAGATTTTTTTTTCTAATGAAAATATCTCCCACTTAATGATGGGATTGGGTTCCCTTATATTTTCAAATAAATTTTCAAATTTTTCTAATCCAATTTACCCAAATTTTTGATGTGGTATAACCTTTACCACGTACTACGCTCCTACTACGAATAGTTTTTCCCTCTATGGTCTATGTAGTGCCTTTCTTCCCTTCTGATGGATGATTCTTACAAAAAAAATCACCACCTCTCATCCGAAAATGATGATCCTTTCCAAAAAAAAATTATCCTATGAACTGTGATCCTCCCACGAACCATTTTCCTTACACGGTCTGCATAACACCACTATGCAGAATCCTTCCTTTGTCGATTTTCCATCGCCATTCCATGAACCTCCTATTTCATCCACAAACTATCCTTCATAGTCCACAAACTATAAGATCCTTTCCGTAAATTATTTCTTTTCCAAAAACAAACTCTCGATTTTGAGGCCCAAAAATGTGAAAAATACTGGGAAATGACACCACTTCAAAAAACTTCTTTAGAAAAACTCCAACCATACTGATTCGTGGTCATTGATAAACTATTAAAGATTCAGCCATATTCTACCAAACTTTACTTCATTCTAAAACCAATAGATTGATTTCACCACAAAACCCAACTTTCATGATATTTAATCTTTTATCGATCACCTTTAATATTTCTAGATTTTCTGAGAAAATTATTTCAACTTCCCTCTTTCCAGCAACATCTTTCTTTCCAATCAAACCTAAAAATGATTGGCTGCATCTTTTCTCCCCCTTTACTTCATAAGGATTTAATCACAAGTTCTCCAAACAACTTATGATATTTGTGAACTAAAAATCATAAAATAATCATTATATTTTCCAAGATCTTTTACAAAGTGAATTGATTTATCCTTTTTGACACCAAAATACAACACTCTTAAAAACAAACTTTTATTACTTCTAAAAGCTTGCCCATTCAACCTGGTCCCAACAATATACCAAGTTTGATTTTGTTTTCAACCAAGATTAAAAAATCACTGAACTTTTTAACCTCAATATATGGATTACTTATCAATAATTCTAAGCCTACATGAGCTAAATCATTATGGGAAACAAGAATTATTGATAGAAAAAACATGTTGTCCAAAAGCAGTGACTAAGAAACCTCTTTAGATTTCCTCCTCAACCTTCTCAAAAACATCCTCATCTTTCTTCCAAGCCTTCTTCCTCAACATTCTTCCATAGATTTCTCCACTTCTTCAACATTCATGGAATAAAAAAAATTATTTCCTACAACCACTTCAAAAAATTGTTAGAATAGTTCACACACTTACATGATAGATTTACAACTTACCCACAAATTTCTCTTTATGCATACATCCATAAGGATAGATTTATTAAACAATAATCCCCCTTAACAACACTTTCCAATGGTAAGATGATATAGAGGATAGAAACACATACCTTAACCTTGATGAGAAAGAGGTTAGACACCCATGTTCAACCTCAATTTAGAAAACGATTCTTTTGGTAAAGGTTTTTTGAATATATCAACAACATGTTCCGATGTAGGAACATACTCCAACTTCAATTCATTATTCTCCACATGATATTTTATGAAGTTTTAATTTATATAAATATGTTTTGAATAAGAATGTGGTACCAGATTACTTGTAAAATTTACTTTACTTTTATTATCACATCCTAGGAGAAAGGGTAACTTTACTTCAACAAGTAAGTATTCCAACTGAGTTTTCATCCACGTAAGCTGGGTAGCAGCTTGAGTGGTATCAAAATACTCAGCTTCATCCATTCTAGGAGTTACTGAATTCTATTTCTTTGTATAAAAAATAGCACAACTTTTCCCAAAAAAAACTCTATTAGATGTAGATCTTCTATCATCAACATTTCCTACCCAATTAGCATATTAATATCCAAACAAGTCCATAAATTCTGATCTATCATACCAGATTCAAAAATTTGTTGTTACTTTGATATATTTGAGAATTATTTTTCCAGAAATTTGATGTGATTATTCAGGATCACTATAAAATCTTGCACATAAGGTAACAACATAAAAAATGTCAGGTCTTGAGGAAGTCAAATATAAAAAATATCCAATCATCTTTCAAAAATCTTTATGATAAACTTCTTTTCCTTCACAATCTTTAGACAACTGTGTTCCCACTAGAATTGGTGTGGAAACTGGTTTTAAATTTTCCATGAAAAACTTCTTAAGAAGTTACATAACATAATTTTCTTGAGAAAGAAAACTGATTCTATTATTTTGTGAAAATTATAACCCAAGAAAGTATTTAATTTCTCCTATAATGGACATCTCAAACAACTTTTTTATCTCTTTAACAAATATTTCACAAGATCTTTCATCATTTCCAGAAAATACAATTTTATCAACATAAACAATTATGATGAGATAAAAATCCTATCCTTCTTTGATGTAAATATTTCTATCATCTATTCCTTTCTTAAAACTCATATTCCTTAAGAAAGTATCCAGTTTAGAGTACCATGCCCTTGGAGATTTTTTATCTCATACAAGGCTTTATTCAACCTGGACACATGACTTTCATCTTTTTCAACAACAATTCCACATGGTTGTTCATTGTAAACTTCCTCATCAAGATCCCCATTCAAAAATGCAGACTTCACATCCATTTGAATAATTTTGTAACCTTGTTGTGAAGAAATAAATAAAAAGATTCTGATTGTTTCTAAACTTACCACTAGATAAAAAGTATTATCAAAATCAACTCCATCAATTTGAGAGTAACCTTTGAACACTAATATTTCCTTTTTCCTTATCAATTTGGTTTCTTCATTAAACTTGTTTCAGAAAACCCATTTTGTACCAATAACATTTCTATTATCCGACTTGGGTACGAGTTCCCAAGTATCATTATTTTCTATCTAATCAAGTTCTTCATTCATAGTCTGAACCCATTCCGGATGCTCAAAATATTTATTCACATCATTCGGCTTAACTTTTGAATACAAATAAGTGTGTGTGACAACTTTTGAAATTATTCTTGTTTGAACCTTATGATGTTGATCACCAATAATGTTCCAAGCCTCCAATTGTTTCCTCAGCCTAGGATGAGTTATTTGAGTTTCATCCTCATCACTTGAAATATCTCAGTCCAATTATTCTTCTTGAGTAGGATTACCACTATCAACAACATTATTATAATTTTTATTATAAAATTCTTTATATTTATTAAATTTCATATCAGAACAAGTCTGCTTTTATTTCCCAACATTTTCAACAAATTTCACATCAGTATAATAAAAAATTATTCCTATTTATTTTTTGAAATATCTATATCCTCTTCCTTTTGGATAATATCTAAGAAAAATTCCATCTTCACCTCTCTGCTAAAATTTTAAAAGGTTTCTACCTTTATTATTTATAACACATAGAATCCCAAAAACTCTTAAGTGTTTAAAACTTGGATATTTTCCATAAAACATTTAATATGGAGTCATATTTGAACTTGGACCATAGAAGCATCAGTTTTGAATATACACAGTAGTACTTATGGATTTCATCTAATAGTAATGAAAAAGACCATGTTCAAGTAACACAATTCTCCCCATTTCCACTAGATTTATATTATTTATTTTATCAACCTTATTTTGTTGATGTGCATATAGTGAATTAAACTCATGCAGAATTATATAATTCTTAATATAATTTTCAAACTTTTCATTCTTGTACTCACCACCATTATAAGTTCTCAACTTCTTCACTGAATATTCACATTCCTTCTCTACTTTCCTCATAAAACTTTTAAACATTTTTAGATCATATAACTTATGTCTCATATACATAACACAAGTAATGTTAGTAAAGTCATCAATGAAAGTAATGAAGTACTTCTCTATATTTTTTAATTATTTTCTCATTGGACCACAAATATCAGAATGAATAATTTCCATTGGTCATTTTGAACAAATGTCAACTTTCTTATAAACAGAATTTATAATATTTCCTTTTTGAAATATAATGCAACACCAGTATCTTCTTCTTGACATACCAGGAATACCTCGAACACTTTATTTATTTGATAACTTTCTCATGTTTCTCTAACATATGTGTCCTACCCTTTTATTCCATAATTGTTTTTCTTCCACTATACCCAAGTAACGAGAGTTTTATATTTCAACAACTTGGAACAAGTTTCCCTTTATACATTGGCCTCTTGTAACTATATTTCCATCATCATCACTTCTTAAAACAAACCCATATTTTCTAAAGAAATTTTTTTTACCCTCATCACAAAGTTGAGAAACACTTATTAGGTTATGTTCTAGCCTATAAACATATGGAGTTTTCTTGGACTTTATCTTTTCTTTCCCAATGATGGATGACCCAACACCTTTGATTCTCAGAGATTAATCATTTCTAAATGACACCATTCCTTATTTGATGTCTTTAAAATTATTAAACAACTTTAATTCTCCTATAATATGAGAAGAACACCCACTATTAAGAATCCATGATCATTCTCATTTTATAGCTTTAAAAATGGTTTAAAAAATAAGAGATTTTTCTTATTCCTTTTAGTTCTTCACTTTTGGATTTTGAGATCTATTAAGAAACTTATTTTATGCTGGTAAAAAAACAAGAAAACCCTTATCAAGATGTCCAGGTTGTTCATATCTTTCACAAATATTTTCTATTTGTTGGAACTAATTCTCAACTTTCAAACCAACATTCTCAAATTTCTTCTGTTGAGATAATTGACTCCCCCTCAAATCTTTCCTTCCATAGCCTATTGAATAGTAGTAATATTATTGGTTGAAATAACACATATTTTCCATATGTCCAAATTCACCACAATACCAGCAATATCCATTGAAAGAGTATCTTCCTTTAAAATTTTCATATTGACCAGTGTTGTGAGTATGTTTCTTAGAAACCTTCTTAACAAAACATTATTGACCATCAACCTCTCTGTTTTCAAATGAAACTTTCTTCTTAGGCTCTAATTTATTTCCAAACTTATTAGAACCAGAAGTAATAGAAATTTTTAGAGACTAAATATTTTTAGAAACTTCTAATTTTTCAACATTTTTAACTTTGACCACGTGTATAACTTTACCTGCTATCTTCTTCTCAGAACCAATTACAAATTTCTTCTCAACCTTAGAAGGTGAATTTTGTTGATTATTCTTAGGTTCATCCTTACTAGAACTTTCACCAACTTTTGAGATAGATTTTTTTAAACTTGTACCTCTCTGTTCAAATTTAATTTTTTTGGACAAGTTATATCTCTTATTCTATTTCCTTTAACTTAACTTCAATATATTCAATATGACTCTTTTCTTTCTCAAGATAATTATTAAAATCATAAATTTATTTTACCATCTTGAATTTCTCATCAGGAAAACATTATTGATTTTTTGATAAGAAATTTTCATTTATTGACTTCTTATTTTCATTCTCAAGCCTTCTAATCTTTCTCATACATTCTTTGAACTCTTCTTTCAGATGAAATTCATGTTGAGTTTCTTTTTCTTCAAAACTGCTACTCCCAAAATCATCACTATTCACTACCTAAATAAAGGTATTATCTCTATATTTCTTAGAAAAATATTTTTTAGATTCAACTTCACTATATTATTCTTCATAATATTTAGATAAAAATATTCTTCTTTTATATTTAATGAAATTTTTATCATTTCCTCTGGAAAAATATTTATCTTTATCACCCATGTTTCTTCCATGACCTTCTTGTCCTTTTATCATCTTCACCACTATCTTATTCTTTATTTCTTTGAGGTAAATTAGCCATAAATTTCCCAATGGATCCAAATTAAAAACACTTCATGGGAAGTTTCCCTTTGTAATTACCTATACCTCTTCTCACATTTTTAGAAAATAAGGATAAAATTTCATCAAGATTTTTACATACCTCATTTTCAAAGTTAGAGTTAGCAACATCATCTTCCTGAAGATCCTTTTTAGAATTTTATTTCTTGGAATCTTTGAAATAAATTCCTCTATGTGATTTTGTTTTTATGTTCATAGTCTTCTCCCATATCATTTCATAAGTAATGAGAGTGCTATGAAAATCATCCATAGATAATGTTTCAGGGTCTATGTTTTCCAATGAAGAAAATTTAGCATCAAACTTATCAGGAATAATTCTTAAGATCTTTTTAAAAACTATAAAATTATCTATTTGTTCACCAAGATATATGATAGTGTTTAAATTGTCATTAACCCTGGTAAATAAGTCCCCAACATATTCAAACTCACCCATTTTACATTCTTTATACTTCAGCCTCTAGATTTGTAGTTTTTCCTTATTCATTTTTTTATTTCCTTCAGAGATGTTTTTCAGATTATCCCAGATACCTTTAGATATGGAAACAACTTTCACTATTAAGAATTCACTTTAAGAAAGTGATGCGAGTAAATAATTTTTATCTCTTCCATCATTCTCAAGATTCTTCTTATCAATAGGTTTAAGAGGAAGAATATCATTAATATGAGTAATTCGTTTTGTTTTAGATTCAAGAAATTCATACCCAAGATACATAAGATAATGTATCATTATAACTTTCTATATTTGATAATTCTTTCCATAAAATATCAGAATCTCTTTACTATTTATGAAATTTATATTCTCCATCAAAACTTCTCTTCAAAACTTTATCAAAGAGTAAATGAAGGGAACCTTTCACTCTGATACCAATTAAAGTTTCCCAGTCTGGATTCAAGTATCACTGATAGGGGGAGGGGGTGAATCAATTAAATATTTTTCTTTTATATTTCCTTAATTCTGAAACAAACTTTACTTCCTATTAAATATTTATTTCCCTGTTATACACAATTCAAACACACATCCATAAGAACATAATAATTTACAAGGTTCACTAATCAACAAGAGTAACTACATCCTTAGTATGGTTCGGAAACAATCCAATGCCACACAATCCACTATAAAATAATCCTTTTGTGTGGAATACAATGAGTAGGATATTCCTTTACACTTTTGTAGTGCTTTGAAAATAATCCAATAGTGTGTGTGCCTATTCTAGAACAAAATGATGTAATAAAATGTTATGGTGCTTCTTGGTCAGCATTTACGAGTTTGATCTTTCAAAACAATTCTTCTCTTTCTTACCTAGAAGATGGTAGAAACTTCCTTAAGTCCTCTATGAACTATTCTACTTCCTTTATAAAATACTTTTATCCTCCACGAACTGAGTTACACTATATGGAATGAGTGCTTCATAGACCACCTCTTCTTCTGTAGTATATCTCTACTATATGGATAGAAAATGCCCCACGTACTGCTAATGCTTTGCAGACCACCCCTACTCCATGGAATACCTATCCTTTGTGAGCATCCAATACCTCATGAACCATTTTCCTTTGTGGGATATTAATCCCCACAAACCACTTCTTAAAGATCTCTTTATGGATAATCTCCTTCATGGAAATGATCCCCTATGAACTACTTCCTCCACTATGGAAACTCTTCCCCATAAACTATTTCCTTTGCAAAATCCTCCTTGGAGAACTCTTTGGAACTCGCTAAATTCTTCCTCAAAACGAATATGTTTCTAATGAAAATCATTCTCACTTAATGATGGAATTAGGGTCCTTTATATAGGAAAATAAATACAAAATTTTTCTAATCTTATTTCCCCAAAGTTTTGATGCGGTACAACCTTCACCGTGTACTATGCTCCTCCAGTGAACCATTTTTTCCTCCATGGTCCGCATAACACATTTCTTCCCTTATAGTGGATGATTCTTCCACAAAAAATCAAAAACTCTCAACCACGAATGATTCTCTTTCCCGTGAACAAAAAATTATACTGTGAACTATGATCCTCCTGTGAACCATTTTCCTTATACGGTTCATGTACCATGCTTCACGATCCGTATAGCACTGCTATATAGAATCCCTATTTTACCGATTTCCCATCACCATTATATGAACCTCCTACGTGATCATCAAAATTTACTTCACGTTCCAAGAACTATAAGATCCTTTATGGGAAGTATTCCTTTTCCAAAAAAATCTTGATTTTGAGGCCCAAAAATTTAGAAAACTCTGGGAAACAACACCACCTTAAAAACATTCTTTGGAAAAACACCAACCATGCTGATTCATAGTCATTAATATATTATGAAATATTAAAAAATATTATAACAAAATTCACTTCATTCCAAAACCAATTGATTTCTTTCACAATGAACCCCATCTTTCATGATATTTAATCTTTGATCGATCACCTTTATCATCATCAAAATTTTGGAGGAAAGTATTGTAACTTCTTTATCTTCCAGAAACATATTTATTTACAATAAAACCTAAAAATGATTGGTAGCATCATTTATCCCCATTTCCATCATAATTATTTCATCATAAGTTCTGCAAAAAACTTTTGATATTTTTGAAATATAAAATAGAAAAGCATTATCATATTTTCCAAGATATTTTACAAAGTGAATTGATTTATCCCTTTTGAAAAAAATACAACAATCTTGAAAAAAAACTTTTATTACTTCCAAAATATTCTCCACTCAACTTGGTCCCAAAAAATAGTGTGGTGTTTATTAATGATGTCTGCTTGGTTCATGGATTGGTGAAAAACCATGTGTGGGTTGAGGAATATTTGGTTTGGTGAAATGCTTTTGGTTATAGTGGCCTTGGATCTTGGTGAGAATCATAGGTGTCAATTGGTTCTAGGATATGTGAGAATGGATTAGGATGAGATACAAACATGTGGTTTTGGGTCCCATTTAGGCCGGTTCTCAAGGAATGGTGTACAATAATCCACATAGAAGAAATAAAACCATTGTCTATGGGAGGATGTGATCCTCATTTTAAGTGGATTGTTGAATGTTGAAGGTGATGTTCTTGGTTAGTGGGAGTAATTGGTGGTTTGTGTTTCACATTGGTGATCGATTATGAGCTAGAAAATAACATTTGGTCATTGTATTTGATAATAGATAGAGTCTAGGAAACAAATATTAGCATTTTGGTTTAGTGAGTGATGATAATTATATTCCTATGGTGGGGATAATCAAATCAATCCTGGGTGAATGAACCTTAAGTAGGATGGGAGATAGATGTGGTGAGATCATTTGGTGGATGTTTTAGGTAGAACCATAGTGATGGTTTTTGGTACGATCCATTGATATCAACTTCTTTAGAGAATATCATATTTAAAATGCAGTTGCAGTGTTGGATGGAGTTGGTGCATTAGCATAAAGCTTGGGATGGAGTTCATATGATCCAGATACAAGTCAGATCAGATGCGAGAGAGTGCTTGGGGGCGAGAGCATGATAGATGGTGTAGGTGGTTGGTGATCCAATATTTTAATTACACTTGGAGTTAGTTTTAGAATTTAGTGTGGGTACTTAGAAAATTCTGTGATGCTTACTGGAGTAAGGGAATTATAATGGGGTGATGATATAGCATGTTGATGGGTACAATTGAGAATTTTTGGGAGAGGTCAGACTTAGGAGGACCAATGGGTATTGGAGTGTATAATTGGATGTGATGAGGTGGAAACCACATCGAGTGTGATGTTGGACCACTGAAAATTGGAATCACCTACTAAGAATGGATTCCTATAGTGGGGAGGACCATGGTTCAAAATTTTCCATTGTGAGTAGAGTCTTATGTTGGGGATAAATATAAGCCTTAGGGTTAATTGGTTGAATAAATCTTAGTGTATTAATATAAAAAGGTGTGGTTGAGTTCATATAAATGTTGGAAATGATAGAAAGTAGGTGTCTTGATTTATGGTGAATAACACGTCTTGGTGTTTAGAGTTACACATCATAATATTATTTGATGCTTGAGGATAGAAAGTGGTGAGTTGATAGAGAGTTGGTGATGATGTTAGGTTAGGTTAGATGGTTACATGATTATAATGGATTATGAAGGACAATAATTTTTATGGTGGAGAGTTTGTAAAAACCCATGAATTTTAGGGTTGTTACTTTGGGGGGGGGGTTGATTTTTTGTTCTGGAGAAAGGTTTATTTTTTTAATTAGGAATTGGATAAGAAATTAAAGCATTGGAACGTCTAAAGGTGGTATTTTTATATGGGGAAAAGTTCTGAATGGGTGTTTTGGTGCTCGGGTGAGCATCAGACAAGGGTTGGGGTAACCTAGGATTCAGTTGTGTTTGTAGGTTTTAGACCATACTACAGCCATGGGAGGGTTAGTGCGGCATTGGAAGAGGTATTTGTGAATTTATTAAAAAATGATATTGGGTATGGAACAATTGTGGGGGGATACATCATGGTGGTAATATAGGATAAATCCCCATTCTGCATCCCATGGGATGTAACATGGAGGTATCTAATGGGATTCACAAAAGAGTATTCCTTAGGGGCCATGCCATATAGGGAATAATATTATGGTTGGGTGCCCTTCCACTTTACGAGTGGCAGCGCCACAAACTAGGGGCCATACTATAGCTTGACCCTATTCAAGGGAGACCATGATGTATCCCTAAGGGTCCACACCATGAATTCTACTAAGGATGTAGGTTTGGACTGCCCCATGATGTAGGATTTATCTTGGATCCTTTCTTTACACCATAGCCAGAGGCCGATAGGGGCCTTGAATCATAGTCCCTATGGTCACACCACAAGAGGTACCCTGCCTAGTTTTTTAGCAGGGAAACCCATTAATTTACTAGTCCCCCCATTAATTTTAGGTCATGGGTGGTGATGATGGGAGTCCATTCAACTGACTCACCCCCTCCTCTGTTCTCCCTTCAATCCCCAACCTAAGAGATGCTTTAGGTGGATTTCTTTAGCTATTCATGGTAAGATATTTCATTATTACTATTTTTTAGTTCCCCCTTCATATCCCTTTGGTCTTGATTTGATTTGGGATAGTATTTTGGTGTCGATTCCACCAGATCATAGTGGAATCAGAAGAGGACTATAATGTGCCAACCCGAACCACTAGGTATTATCCATAGAGCCACAAGACCTCATGAATTCCTCCCCATATGCAAGAGGCCATTGAATAGCATTGAGGGTTCAAACATAGTCAATGGGAAGACTATACCTTTAGTATCATATCCATACAATAAAATATAAATAAAATATTAAACAACTTAGTGTATTCAAGGTGGAAGATGAATCATCATAATGTAACAACTAATGAAATATATATCATAGAAGTAAAAAACCAAGATCCCAATGTGGAAAACAAAAATAGAGTATATAAGGTGAAAGTAAAAAAAAATAAACAATGTAGAATCCTATGGGTTTAATCTTGGTACTACTACATACTCCATGCTCCACTACTCACCTATCTTCCATGGGACACTTTCCCATACCCAAATCCCTATACATGAAATCTGCACATGCATCAAGATTCCCATGCCTAGTTTGAGTGATAAAACTCAATAAGACACCACCAATTAATCCTTAACATGTGTCCAAAAGTGTAATATATGTATTCCATGATAAAAATAAATGTGTAAGAAATCAAAAACAATCTCACAATGAGTGTCCATGTGCTAAAAAAGACACTACAATCCCTATTTTTACTTGATTGGCTCCATTACAGAAGGATAATCAGAAGATTTTAGAATTGATTAAGAACTATCCATAAGTACGATGAACATGTTACTCATTATCCACAAGTAATTGAGTAAATATGATGTTTTACATCCACAAATCATTAAGTCAAATATGTTTTTTGGCATCCAAAAGGCATCAAGACTACCTGTCACTCAACATCCACAAGGCATTGAGTGAACATGTCACTTGGTATCCACTAATCCAATGTCTCCATCATTTCATATTGTGTGAACTTAACATATAAGGGATAATTATATCACAATAGTCCACCAATTATGAGTACAAAAATAATGCCTTTAAAGGAATAGTAATATATATAATAGGGCAGAGCATATAAGGAAACACAATGAATGTCATCAAGAGAAATCAGTAGCAACATATATAAATATGTGATCAACATATAACATGATATCAAAATATATAAACATACCCATGGATTCAAGAATCATAAATGGGTCTCACATTCTACACACACCCACATACAATCACTATCAATCATGATCAAACAAGCAATGTCATCACAAGAATCACATAAAAGAAAAAAGTGTATACAAAGGGCCAAAAATGGTAAGGAACTTTATAACTCAAGATCATTAATGAAGTACTACAATATTCATTGAAGGATTAAAGCCTGAATCACATTTTACCCCTACAAAAAACTAACTCTCACATTAAGGATGCCTATATCAGGTTATGGTTCATTATGAATGAGATTTAGAAAAGATAACCCAGGATATTCCATGTTAAGAAGGGTGGTTCTAGAATCAAATACCTCATAGAGTCTATCAAAAGAACTAATTCCGATATGTTTCAAATAAGAGGATGTTAATTCACTGGATTCACTATCAATTCAAGAACATATAATTAATTCCAAGTCGATTTTAGAAGATAACCTCGAGTCTATTCAAAAAATATCGATCCACCATGAAACCATTATTAGAATAGAGATCCAAGATGATATTTAAGAAGAAAAATGTCTCATGAGGATTGATCTATGATAAATTAAATAGAAATATCCACCATTAATAAGAGATCTAGATCTGTTCAAAAGGATGTTGTTTTCACATAGAAAAAACCCCCTATCTATAAATTATTGATGAATTAATCTTTAAATGACATAAAAATCCATATATTTTTCAATGAAATGCTATATTGATGATTTTTTAAGGGAAAAGAGGTAGATCTAGAAGAAAACTTAAAATAGAGGTTTTTCATCTCATACCTCAATCCTCAATCAATAAATCTCTTAGACCCATTGAAATATAGATTTGGAGGAGGTGAATTTATTAAGTAAAGACAAAGCAGTCCCATGGTTTGAGAGGGATTCCTATTTTAAGAATAATGGATAAAAATAGATCATAAACGACCGTTAAAGGGGATTTTTGAATCATTAAATTCATGCACACACAGTTTGGATGCATGGTTTGGAAAACCATGTTCCAATTGTACAAGGCATTTTGCTTCACCTATGCACCCACAAGGTTTGGGAACATGGTTTTTCATACTATTATCAAACCATGTTGTTGGCCATTAGAGGGTGTCATGTGCTTTTTAGGGGGGCACATAGTTTTTAAAATCATGTTCCTTGACTATATTCCACCCCAGGTGCTACTAATACATGGTGTAGAGTTTCCTAGAGAATCATCAAAGTTTGTAAAAACTTATCTCTAACAATAAACCTTTAGATTGTCTTATACAATACTCTGAAACCCACCAAAAACTCATATAACTCAGTAAAATCAATTAATTTCTCAAAAAATAAGATTAAAGGATGAGATTAAATCATAAAAAACCTGAAGAATATGATTCTTCCATAATACCCCCCTCTAAATACTTTTTATCCTCGAGTAGCATCTATAGACATCTTGCTCGAACAACTGAAGACATTGAGCTTGAGCATATGCCTCTCACTCTCAATTCTCCTTATGAATTCTTCCATGTCACCATAAAATCTAGACAAGTGGTACTATCTTCCATCATAGGAATTTATTACTATATTATACAATCTTCAATAGTCATTCCTCATATGATGCATCAATATCTATATCAACATACTCATAGTCGATGACATGTTTAGGATTGGGCATATACCTCCAGAGTTGAGACACTTGAAATATATCATGTATACCTCAGTATAGAGAATGAAGATCCAGATTGCATGACACTATTCCAATCCACACAATGATCTTAAAGGGTACAACATATCTTGGAGCTATATTCCCTTTCTTTCTCAAATATTGATGGCCTAACTGAGGAGTCACTCTTAGAAAACCCACTAACATATATAAAACTAAAAAGGTCTCCTCCTATGGTTTGACTAAGACTTATTCCTACTATAATTTGTAATAAACCTCTTCTAAATCAACTACAATCTCTTAGAGGTCTAATGTACTATACCAGGCCCTATAACTACTGCCTCACCAGCCTTTTTCCAAAAAAGTAGTTAACAACATGGCCTATCACAAAGTGACGCATAATTTACCATATGAATCAAAGTCTAAAAACTATTATTGTATGAGAACTCAACCAAGGCTAGGTGATCATACCATATTTCGCAAAAGTCTAGGATGAAATCCTGAAGCATATCCTCTAATATACAAATAATCTACTCCGACTGTCCATATATTTGGGGGTGGTATTATATGATCCAAATTCATTTTTTTATTTTCAAAAATCCACTTTATGGTTAAGTGGGAACCTCTCATTCAACTGGATTCAAACCAAACCACTACCATATTTCAAAATTCAAATACAAAAAACCACAACACAAAGGACTTATGGGGATGATATTCTTTTCTCAATCTCAAATGAGTCCCTAAGGACTACTATAAGCCTTGATAAAACCAAAATCTAAAACATAAATCTATTTTAGATATAATTATCAAAGTAACTTTACGTAAGTATACAATATCATATAAATACAGCTTTCCCAACTCCTCGACTGAGTAAGTCTTATGAATTAGTAAGAAATGAGAAAATTTCATCAGCTAATCAATAATCACCTATATAATGTATTAGCTCCTTAGGGTCTTGGGTAACCATATAACAAAGACACGGTGATGTCCTCCCAATTGCATATGGGCACATGAAGTTGTTTTATAAAACCATTCAGATGTTGGTGCTCGACCTTTATCCTTTAGCACATAAGGCATTGGGAAAAAATCTAACAATTCACCTCTTCATAATTAGCCACCAAAGCTACTGTCTAAAGTCACGGTACATCTTTGTTGCTCTAGGATTCACCACCCACTTAGATGTATGTAAGTCTCTCATCATCTCTTCCCTAATGGAAGTAGTCACTACAAATCTCTTATATACTATGATCACATCATCACTATCCAATGACACCTAGGTATTAGGTCAACACCTTTTAGATATTACCATATCACAACACACTCTTGGTTAGATTACTAACCATCCTTTACTGAGTCCAACAATGAAGATGTGACTAATAAAGGGGATCATTTCATCGAATTATGGTCCTTAGAAACATCCCTCCTCCAATCATCCAAAAATATCATTAGGATCCACTATTCCTTTGATTCCCATTCACAAAACTCCTAAGATAGCTACACCATATGACTAAGAGAATATGCAATGGAGTTACCTTCACTTGGTGCATGAGGAATCTCAAAGTCAAACGTATTCAAGTAATCTACCCAATGCCACTAACTCAAATTTAGATCCCACTATGAGAATATATAGTAGAGTATCATGTGGTATATGTAGATAATAAATCTAACACTAATAAGATAGTTTCACTAAAACTTCAAATAATGAATGAAAACTTTTATCTCTAAGTCAGGCATAGGATAGTTCTGCTCAGGGGGTAACAACTGATGTCACCCATAAGATACTACCCACTCCATATACATCAAAACTACCCCCAAACCAAATCCCAATGCATCACAATATATGGAAAATAAAATCCTAGGATTAGGAAGAATCAACACTGGAGTTATAGTTAACCTCATCTTCAACTCAAGAAAATTCTCCTTACATTGGTCTGACCACTAAAAATTCACCCCTTTCTTTATCTGCATAGTCATGGGTGATGATAAATGGGATATTTCATGGATAAAAATTCAATATTATCTTGATAAGACAAGAAATATCCTAATCTCAAACATGTTATAGGGACATGTCTAAGACATCACCTTTCCCACTTTCTCTAGGTCCACTGATATATCGGTCTTAGAACCACATGAACCCAATAATTTTACTTTCTAAATATAAAATTACACATTGATAGCTTAGAATGAATCTAATGTGCTCGAAGTGTACTTAGGACTACCTTGATATGTATGTAATTCTGCTCTAAGATTGGTGAGTAAATGAGGATATCATCAACTAACACCATAAATAAAATTCACAGTTTTGGTGGAATTTGTTCTTCATGAGATCTATAAACACCACAAAAAAATTATTCAATCCAAAAAATATCACCAGGCACTTGTATAACCCAAACCTACTACTAAATTCCATATTTGGGATTTCCAACTCTCTAACACACAACTGATGATAGTATAATCAGAGATCAATCTTGGAGAACCACTGGGATCTCTATAATTGATCAAAGAGATTTTCGATCTTGGGTAGAGGATACTAATTCTTCATGGTCACCTGATTTAGATTTCAATAATCTATATAGAGTGAAAGACTATCATCCACATTCTTGGTGAATAGAATAGGTTCACCCCATTGTGATGTGTTTAGATTAATAAAACCATTATTTTTAATGTCCTTGAGAATTACTTTGAGATCTTCAACTCGACTGATACTGTATGATAAGTGGGTATCAAAATGGGTTGTGCACCTGGAAAAAAAGATGAGGGGGATACCACTAATCCAACTGAAAGATCCAGGACCACAATATATTCCATAATTTTCCAAAACTGGATCATGTATGGACCCAATCTAACTACTCCCAACTCCCACTCACTAGTCACCATAAACTTCTATCCCTTAGGTGATGTAAATGATACCCATATCTGATAGAAATTAATTTGGAATTAAAAGATCTCTATCTAGTCTATTCTAATAATCACATCAAATCTCACCATTTTCAAAATCACGAATTCTCCCAGATGTCCGTAACTAACAATGACTATTGGATATTCTAGGCATCACTAAAGATGATCTAATTTTATGCCCAATTATTTATCAAGGGAAATAAAATCAGAATATAACTTTATCGGTAAGTCAAGTACAACAATAACTTATGAATATATAAAGGAATGTGAAACATTAGAATAAAAAACATTATATAATATAGAAATAATCATGAACATAACTCAAATAGTAGAAGGTCCCTCACCACCATCTGTTGGAGTCAGATTTACTACATATACTCGGCCTACCTCAGCTTCACGAACCAATCCCTAAGGTACATGACTCATCAGTGTAAAGAACCGAAGATTAACGTACAAGGAAATTACATTACTTTTTCAGAATACTTATTACATAAAAAAAACACACACACAAGGACCGTAATAGTTTAGTGTCTTTGGAAACTTGGAACGTAATCTTCTAATCATGGTGAAAGATCTTCAACATCTCCCATAAAGATCTTCCCTTTTTTTTCTTACCTAAAAACTTTTTTATATCCTGGGGAAAAGAAAACATAAAAGGGTGAGCTCAAATTCTCAGTAAGGGTAAACAAAAGAAAAATCAATCACATCATATTCATAAGAAAATAACATTTTGGAAATCTTAACCTACAAAAGAGATCATAATATCATAACATGAGATAAATCATAGTAGTGAAATGAAATCCCAATAATCATAACTTAAAACATAAAACTTTGTGGAATACACACATAATCATAGAGAATCATATATTATTAGTCAAGACTCATTTCCAAGACTATCTTAGTGGACAAAGTCCATTTTTGAACCAATTCACCCTCATTTTAGTCCTGTTTCACTGAACCGGTATAACCTACCATTCCAGCCATGTCTATCTCATGAGATATAAAATCTTTACCCAATGCATTGGAGGGAGATATAGGTCCCACCCATCTCATAATGATACCATTCTTATGTGTGCCACAAAATCATAAATCATACATCATTGCATAACCCATGTAGTAAAAATTGGATTCTTAAACAACATGACATCATAAAACAATTCATATAAGATAAAGGAATTCATAAAAATATTTCCATCACAACATAATCAAATCCATGTAATAATAGGGATATAAATAGAACCCTATATTATCTTAGATGGAAAATAATTTTGATAAAACACTTGAACTCCATTCTTGAGGAAAATATCCTTTCTACTTCAAAAACATTTTTTCCTTTCTTAACATGTCATACAATTTTAAACTAAAAGAAGTTGATTAAAAATAAACTTGAAAACTTGTAAAGTAAGCTTCTTGGAAATAATGTTTTAAAAATCCATTCATGCCATCTAAGTTAAAAAAAACATTCTTCTTGTACCTTTGTTGGAAAAGTCAAAAAGTAACTCGTACAAAAAACGACAAAAGATTCCTTTCATATCCTTTACTAAAAACTCACTGAAGGGTAAAATTGGATTTAAACAATTGTAGGTGGATGGAAATAATATTACATATTGAGGAAACATGGATGTGGATGATAAAATAAACCCCAGTAAATACCAAAGTATAAACAATCTCGGATAAAAATGAGATTGTGATATTTCCCTTACCTTATGTCCGATATGCTTTGTACGTATCCGAACCTCCTCTTTTTGACGCGCCTTCACTTAACCTCCACTTAAAGAACTAAGGATGGTCTTTGAAGAAGACCAGGACCTCTAGGATGATACTAGGGAAGTGGAGAAGAGATTTTGTCAGGGGTTGTCCAAGATTGAATGATCAAATTGGTGTGAGGAGGAGAGGGAGGAGGTGCCCTTTTATAAGGGAGGACAGGGGCACCTTAGGAAAATCTCAAAATATTATTTTATATTAAGGTCAAATTCGGTTTATAATGGTTCCAAAGGGTCTTATTTCGAAGCTAAAGTGGGTATGGGTAGAAATCCTCTCATCCAATAGGATTTAGAAAAGTTTAGGTTATTATTTTAACCTTATCAATTAAATTTAACTCTAAGTTAAATAATTTAACTTTTACCGTGTCTTTTTGTTTTCTTACACTATATGGTTAATAAACTTACTATATCAAGACAAACGAACACCAAGTTGTTTATTATTAATATATATAACCTTATCTAAGTCATTTGGCCTAACCTTATATTTTTAGGAATAAAATAACAATTAATAATATAATATTTGTTTTAAAAACTAATTTATGTCAATTTTGACACTATTTGGTACATGATTTTTATGAAATTCATAATAGAATGATAAGTTCAAAACAAGTTACTTAAATCAACAATAACATGTCATATTAACCTAGAAAATTAGTGTAAGTCATAAAAAGTCTCAAATTACATTTATTTGGGCATTTATAACATCAATTATGTCAATATTTCATTAATAAGACAATTACTGCATCATCTTTGTGTCATAATAAATGATAATTATTTAATCCCTAAAAATTCTAAATAAATTCCTATGATGTAGATAATTGTATTATATTTCTGGAGACTATTCATGTTCTAAGTTTCATGAAGTTTATCACTAAATTAAAATTATTATACTTATAATATTTAAGAAAGTGACATGTTGTCACATTCTTTGGTTTTAATAATAATTAAATTATTTTCATGGACAGAAGTCCATAAAATGAATCTAATCCGACCCTTAGGTTATATGGGTCTACTTTTAGCCATCCAATAGGATTTTTCCAAGTGTTAGGGTAATTTTATAATCTTATATTTACCCTTAATTACCCGATTTACCTTTAACTATAGTAAATAAAATTTACCGTAGTTACTATTCACAATGCCCAAAAATAAAAAGTTGCTTATTAACATAATTTGGACCCACTGATTCCAAATATGGAATTTATTTTTCCAAATTCAATACACAAAAGATGCAGAAATTAAATTAAAATTGATCCCGTTGTCGAAAGAAAACGGGTTTTTCTTTAAAACATTGCAAAAGATTGAATTGATTTAACCTACGAATTCAAGGTAAAATCAATGCTAATGACATACATTATATTAAATGGTAAAAATATATTCTATTTATACTTTAAAACCATTCAATATTATAATTTAACCACATAAGATATTACGATGAAAAAAGTTGTTTTTAATTAAAATATAGCGTGTTTTTACTATTCATTAAAATATGAAAGTTATCGGAAAAATATCAAAACTTTATCTAATGTAAATTTTTATATCCTTATTCGAAAGAAGAATTTTATTTTGTCAAATTTAACATATAAACATGTCAAAAACTATATTTAAAGTGGGTGTTCCATCAAAAGGCGGCAAAACTGCATTTTTTGAAAAATACTTATTTTACCCGAAAAATTTATTTTGTTCTTATACCATGTTATAGAAATGTGTAAGATGAATAATAATGTTATAAAATTCAAAATTTAGTTAACAATATTCATAACGGCTAGTTCATAACAATATTATAATAATATATCGTTGTTTAGTAAAACCTGGTATTGCGTACAAGACACGCTATCGAGGAAGGTCGTGATTGCGTGTAATGCAAGCCAAGTCAGGGTTGCGTGTAGTGCACAACTCCTTTGTTGTTGCGTATAACAGAATCCAACCATATTTTATTTATACATTGAATATATATATATATATATACACTCAATGTTGCGTAGAATAACTTCTATCAAACGAACTTGAAATTGTGTGTTACAAGAGCCAAGAAAAGTGTTGCATATACTGCAAGCTAATACAATGTTGCGTATAGCACAAGATAATCTTGGTGTGTCGTAAAATAGAAGATATGAATGAAATTAAAAAGAATGTATCTTATAAAATCTCGGGTTGTAACATTCTACCCCCCTTAAAATGAATTTCTCCCTCGAAATTCATCGGGGTTATAAATAGTTTATTATTCATAAAAACCCACATCGTAAAAAGAAATACCAAAACTGAACTTTAAAAACAAAAGTATGAAATATAACGGTTGCCCAAATGAACTCATCACTAGGTTTCCATATAGGAGAAAATATGGACATGGAAGAGAAATCTAATCGTCATGTTCTGATGGAGAGTGGTAGAGAACATGGCTATGAAAAAGCCAACAATCACAAAGCTATTGATTTGTGGTGATCTAAGGTACCATCTGATTCATTGGATATAAGGGCAGTACGACAACATTTTTGGTTTTTTTCAAGATCATTTCCCTAAAGTTGATGAAATTGGAATTAAAAGAAATTCTTTCGTGATTTTGGTATAGTCTCACAGTTTGTCATTCTTTGGACAATTTCCACTTCATCTCTTAAAGAAATGAAGTTGAATTTGTCATTTGTGATGTGTTAGAAGATCATGTGATAGAATGATGGGTCATTCCATCTGTCTCAAACAAAAGGTTAGAAAAGTTATAAAAAAAATACATAAATCCATCTATAGTGAGATTAATCTTATATAGTTCCTAAAATGGACATATACTGATTAATATAATAAAACTAGTTTATACTAAACAGGGACTTCCTATAGGCCAGTGGTAGGTGAAAAAGGCCAGTCGCACTTCGATTGTGGGTTCGATTCCCACAACCTTGTCCGACGCGATGGGCTGTCGCCCGTCCTCCAGGTTGTCCTTTTTCTAAAACTACATTACTATAAAATCCCATCAGTAATATCGAAAAAAGTTCTATCCTTAAACAATACTTAGCATATGTCCAACATAATCCATTCCAATATTTAGTCTTATCTAAAATACTTCGGTCCAAGCTCATAGTATAAAGAAAACGATTACTTGAAATGTCATCAACCAAGCATGTGAATACCATCATTTATCCCCCACATATATATATTGTTGGTCACATTCCAATCATGTGAATACCTTAATCATGTATTCTCTTGAAAAAATGAATACCCATTGAACCATAGTGAAAACTTGAATGCAGTTAAAAGTTAACACTTTCCACATACCAAAATCCTCAAAATTCTATATACTCAAACCATGATATCACCTAGTCCTTATATCAATCATAAGCTCATGAATACTGTTAAACATTTCATTTTCTCGTTTTCCCTTCATTATGTGCATATCATCTTATTTCCAAAAATATCTCAATCACTTTGAATACCACATTAGACCAATACATAAATATTCCAATACTCCATGATACAATATTATTTTAGAATCCCATTACATAAACACTTAATCATTCCACCACATCGTTGTCATATTCAAAATCGCCAATAGTGATCGCATGTGACTTCCCTTTGTCCTTTGCCTTAAGCGGTTGCTCATGTCGATCATCACTAACCCTTGGATTAGGGAATTTATTAGCATAATGCCCCATTTCCTTGCACTTGAAGCATTGAAGTGTTGGTGGTGCGTTCTCTGCAGTGTTTGCTTTATTCACATCATTAGAAACCCTTTTTCCATTACTTCAACACTCAGCTACTCGATGACCTTCTTTTCCACACTTAAAACATTTTCTAGTCCCTTTAAGAAAATCTCCACCATGCTTCTTTCCACACTTTGTGCATAAGGAAACATTCATCTTCTTTTCACCATTATTCTGAGATTTCTCCTTGAACTCCATCTTTCGTTTCTTGTCAAAACCATGAGATGAATATGTAACACCAACTTCCATTTCTACCTTGACAGAACAACGCACAATTTCTTCATAGATACTAAAGTCTCTTATAGCTAATGCCCTTCGAAGACTTGGTTTTAAGCCACTAAAAAATCAATCAACTTTACTTTCAGGTTGGATGATAATGCCAGATGCATACCTTGCAAGTCTTGTAAAATTCGCTTCGTATATACCAACAGATTCATCATCCTTCTACTTCAGCTCAAGAAACTCCTTTTCCATCTTTGTTCGAAGAATACGAGGGAAGTACTTACTGAAAAACAAGTTCTGGAACTTGTCCCATTCCATGGACTCAATTTCATCTCTTGGCCTCGTATTCTTGATAAGATTCCACCATTGATCAACTTCACCTTCCAAACGATATACTGCTAAGATGACTTTATCATGTTCAGAACATTGAAGAACTGAAAATATCTTTTCAGTGGTACTGATCCATTGTTCAGCAACAAGTGGATCAGAAGACCCACTGAAAGAAGGTGGATGTTGCCTCATGAAGGACTCAATAGAATATTGTTCCCTTCTCTGCTCATTTGGAAGTCCAGAATGATTCATAGCTTGTGTAAGTATAACAATAATATTTTGCACTCCATCTCCCATAACACTTGTTTTTTCAGGAGGACAATCATTTCATTGTCCATTACAGTGATCAACACGGTTCCTTAGGGTTCCATCCATCATCTAAAACCCAAAAAGAACAGTGTGAGAGGCAAAAATAATGCTAGGGAAAACAACATAGTAAAGGGGGAGTACCCTTAATATCTAACATCTTAGGTTAAATTCTAAGATCATTACCGTAGTTCTAGGACTATATCCTATACGTATACTTATCCTTAGGGACATCCCTGGACATACCTTAGTAATATCTCTAGGGATCTCACTAACGTTTTCGCATCCTAGTTTCCAAAGGTTGACTAAACCTTTCCTCTGATACCAACTGTAAAGAACCAAAGCTTAACGTACAAGGACATTACATTACTTTTGCGGAATACTTATTACATAACAAAAACACACACACAAGGGCCGTAATAGTTTAGTGTCTTTGGAAACTCGGAACGTAATCTTCTAATCATGGTGAAAGATCTTCAACATCTCCCATAAAGATCTTCCCTTTTTTTTTTCTTACCTAAAACCTTTCTTTATATCCTGGGGAAAAGAAAACATAAAAGGGTGAGATCAAATGCTCAGTAAGGGTAAACAAAAGAAAAATCAATCACATCATATTCATAAGAACATAACATTTTGGAAATCTTAACCTATAAAAGAGATCATAATATCATAACATGGGATAAATCATAGTAGTGAAATGAAATCCCAATAATCATAACTTAAAACATAAAACTTTGTGGCATACACAAATAATCATAGAGAATCATATCTTATTAGTCAAGACTCATTTCCAAGACTATCTTAGTGGACAAAGTCCATTTCTGAACCGAGTCACCCTCGTTTCAGTCTTTTTTCACTGAACCGGTATAACCTACCGTTCCAGCCATGTCTATCTCATGAGATATAAAATCTTTACCCAATGAATTGGAGGGAGATATAGGTTCCACCCATCTCACAATGATACCATTCTTATGTGTGCCACAAAATCATAAATCATACATCATTGCATAACCCATGTAGTAAAAATGGTATTCTTAAACAACATGACATCATAAAACAATTCATATAAGATAAAGGAATTCATAAAAATATTTCCATCACAACATAATCAAATACATGTAATAATAGGGATAGAAATAGAACCCTATATTATCTTAGATGGAAAATAATTTTGATAAAACACTTGAACTCCATTCTTGAGGAAAATATCCTTTCTACTTCAAAAACATTTTTTCCTTTCTTAACATGTCATACAATTTTAAACTAAAAGAAGTTAATTAAAAATAAACTTGAAAACTTGTAAAGTAATATTCTTGGAAATAATTTTTTAAAAATTCATTCATGCCGTATAAGTTAAAAAAAACATTCTTCTCGTACCTTTGTCGGAAAAGTCAAAAAGTACCTCGTACGAAAAACGACAAAAGATTCCTTTCATATCCTTTACTAAAAACTCACCAAAGGGTAAAATTGGATTTAAACAATTGTAGGTGGATGGAAATAATATTACATATTGAGGAAACATGGATGTGGATGATAAAATACACCCCAGTAAATACCAAAGTATAAACAATCTCGGATAAAAATGAGATTGTGATATTTCCCTTACCTTATGTCCAATATTCTTTGTACGTATTCGAACCTCCTCTTTTTGACGCGCCTTCACTTAACCTCCACTTAAAGAACTAAGGATGGTCTTTGAAGAAGACCCGGACCTCTAGGATGATACTAGGGAAGTGGAGAAGAGATTTTGTCAGGGGTTGGCCGTGCTTGAATTCTCAAATTGGTGTGAGGAGGAGAGGGGGGAGGTTCCCTTTTATAAGGGAGGAGAGGGTCACCTTAGGAAAATCTCAAAATATTATTTTATATTAAGGTCAAATTAGGTTTATAATGGTTCCAAAGGGTCTTATTTAAAATCTAAAGTGGGGATGGGTCGAAATCCTCTCATCCAATAGGATTTAGACAAGTTTAGGTCATTATTTTGACCTTATCAATTAAATTTAACTCTAAGTTAAATAATTTAACTTTTATCGTGTCTTTTTGTTTTCTTACACTATATGGTTAATAAACTTACTATATCAAGCCAAACGAACCCCAAGTTGTTTATTATTAATATATATAACCTTATATAAGTCATTTGGCCGAACCTTATATTTTTAGGAATAAAATAACAATTAATAATATAATATTTGTTTTAAAAACTAATTTATGTCAATTTTGACACTATTTGGTACAAGATTTTTATGAAATTCATAACAGAATGATAAGTTCTAACCAAGTTCCTTAAATCAATAATAACATGTCATATTAACCTATAAAATTAGTTTAAGTCATAAAAAGTCTCAAATTACATTTATTTGGGCATTTATAACATCAATTATGTTAATATTTCATTAATAAGACAATTACTGCATCATCTTTGTGTCATAATAAATGATAATTATTTAATCCCTAAAAATTATAAATAAATTCCTATGATGTATATAATTGTATTATATTTCTGGAGACTATTCATGTTCGAAGTTTCATGAAGTTTATCACTAAATTAAAATTATTATACTTATAAGATTTAAGAAAGTGACATGTTGTCACATTCTTTGGTTTTAATAATAATTAAATTATTTTCATGGAAAAAAGTCCATAAAATGAATCTAATCCAACCCTTAGGTTATATGGGTCTACTTTTAGCCATCCAATAGGATTTTTCCAAGTGTTAGGGTAATTTTATAATCTTATATTTACCCTTAATTACCTGATTTACCTTTAACTATAGTAAATAAAATTTACCGTAGTTACTATTCACAATGCCCAAAAATAAAAAGTTGCTTATTAACATAATTTGGACCCACTGATTCCAAATATGGAATGTATTTTTCCAAATTCAATACACAAAAGATGCAGAAATTAAATTAAAATTAATCCCGTTGTCGAAAGAAAACGGGTTTTTCTTTAAAACATTGCAAAAGATTGAATTGATTTAACCTACGAATTCAAGGTAAAATCAATGCTAATGACATAAATTATATTAAATGATAAAAATATATTCTATTTATACTTTAAAACCATTCAGTATTATAATTTAACCACATAATATATTATGATGAAAAAAGTTGTTTTTAATTAAAATATAGCGTGTTTTTACTATTCATTAAAATATGAAAGTTATCGAAAAAATATCAAAACTTTATCTAATGTGAATTTTTATATCCTGATTCAAAAGAAGAATTTTATTTTGTCAAATTTAACATATAAACATGTCAAAAAATAGATTTAAAGTGGGTGTGCCATCAAAAGGCGGCAAAACTGCATTTTTTGAAAAATACTTATTTTACCCGAAAAATTTATTTTGTTCTTATACCATGTTCTAGAAATGTTTAAGATGAATAATAATGTTATAAAATTCAAAATTTAGTTAACACTATTCATAACGGCTAGTTCATAACAATATTATAATAATATATCGTTGTTTAGTAAAACCCGGTATTGCATACAAGACACGCTATCGAGGAAGGTCACGATTGCCTATAATGCAAGCCAAGTCAGGGTTGCGTGTAGTGCACAACTCCTTTGTTGTTGAGTATAACAGAATCCAACCATATTTTATTTATATATTGAATATATATATATATATATACACTCAATGTTGCATAGAATAACTTCTATCAAACGAACTTGAAATTGTGTGTTACAAGAGCCAAGAAAAGTGTTGTGTATACTGCAAGCTAATAAAATGTTGTGTATAGCGCAAGATAATCTTGGTGTGTCGTACAATAGAAGATATGAATGAAATTAAAAAGAATGTATCTTATAAAAGCTCGTGTTGTTACAATATGAGTCATCATCGTCTAAGACTACTATTAAAAAACTTATAAAGATCCTTGGGTTATATATCATGCCTCTCCATCACCTCTATAGAACCTTGGCCTCAAAGGCTAGAGCTAAATTGTTGGAGATTCCTTATCTTTCCACATTGATCACACTTTATCTTAGGTTCTATAAAAAAACTGTGATAATGTCCAAACTTCCTATAATTTAAGCACTTTATAACTCCTACTGTGGTAGATAAAGAAGCTATACATTACTTAATCTACTTATTACTACTCTGTTGTATACCATTAGTATTAATCTTCATACTATCAGAAGTGACACTCATCATAGTAGTAGGAGGTCCATCTTCCCGAGTAATAAAGGGTGGAAGAATAATATATGATAAATCCTCCTCTATACCCTTATAAAGAGTCAAGGACTTGTAAAAAACCTATATGTATTTATTCAGGTCAAAGATCTTAAACTTTCATTTGATATTGATATGAGAAAAAATATTGAAATTTCTAGCCTTCTTTGCCATGTTTCTGACCAAGAGAGAATAAAAAAAATTAGTTTGGTGAATCAAGTGGAGTATGCTGAAATCATCATGGTTCCTTGATTAAACTCTATAACTTATGTGCTTCTTATATATTCAACTTTTCAAGAAATAATTCAATGAAAATATTTCCTTAAAGGCCTCCTAGGAGAGACCCTCACATTTTCCAACCTATCCCATCATAACCCACTATCTCCTAGAAGATCCTTGTAATATGAATGTCTCTAGCTTAAACTTTCTATCCTTAGGTATCTTAATAAGGTCAAAGAAACCATCTTTGATATTTATCCAATACTCTACATACTGTGGTCCCCCATTTCCCTGAAAATATGGTGGATTCTGAAGATGTACATCTATGGAATAATTAACCATGGAACTCGGTACCCCTCCACCCTGGGAAGGAACAGGTGGAAGGACTCCTAGCTGAGGTGGTACCCTTACTAGTGACAATAGAGAAGGTGTGAGGGTGTTCTCTACTACAACCTATTTTATTTTGGGTAGTGGAATGGGTAATCCTCTCTGATGGGAGATCTTCCCTAATGGGAGTATCCCTACCCATGTCAACTGGTGGTACCATCAGTATTCTTCAAGGTGACATCTTCTAAAATGGGTTGGGAATATTTAAAACATCTAATCCCTTAATATAGATCATAATTAGTATATGGTACCATAAAAATTCTCTCATATGAGTCTACCCACAACCCAAGGTATATACCTCCAAGAAATAACCAAGGTTCTCCAGCTCTTCATGTTAGTCACAATCATATATATACAAAACACAACAACATACTTAGTTTCAACAAACTAATTCTAGCATAAATATATAACAATAATAAGGAATATATATATATATATATATCACTCAATAGATAATAAAATTCTTTCCTAAATAGATTACACAATTCAAGGCATTAAATTAATGAACTTTTATGTATCACACAATAGGAATATATATGGAATGTGATCCTACATGCCTAATCATGATGCATGAACGCACCCAAATCTAATAAAAATGTAACTAAAATACCTTCAATGGTAACTCAAAGGTTCATTACACATGAGATACCTAGGCACATGGAAATCCCCTACCTAAGTTCCACATAACCTATCTCATTTATAGAATTTCCTAGAATAAACAATAATAAAATAAAGGAAATTTAGGCTCTGATACCATTTTTTAACACCCTAACCCAAACCAATGGGTTTGATCCAAGGATTCATAAGACCTTATGCATCCCTCCCAATATGTAAGAGGAAAAAGACTGGTGGATAGGGTTCGAACACCATCAATGGAGAGACAATACCATCAATATCATAACCATACACCAAAAATATAAATAAAATATAAAAAAACTTAGATTAATCAAGTTGGAAGATAAAGAATAATAATGTAATAATAGAAGTAACACATGTTATATAAGTAAATAAACTAGGCTCCCAGTGTGACAAGACAAACTAGAGTATATAAGGTAAAATTAAATAAAAAGAAACACTATGGAATCCTCTAGATTCTATCCCTGTACCACTACAAGCTCTATGATCCACTGCTATGCTATCTACCATGGGACCCTTACCCTTACCTGGATCCCTATACATGAATTATTCACAAGTATCAATATTTCTATACAAGTTGTTAGTGATAAAAACTAGTAGGAAACCACCAATGCATCCTTAACATTTGTTCAAAAGTATAACATGTGTATTCCTTGATAATAATAAATGTGAAAGTAATAAAAAAAGTCACATGCCGAGCATCTGTATGCTAACTAATACACCATGATCCCTCACTGTACCTAATTCATCTCCATATTGAAATTATAATTAGAAGATGTTATAAGCGATCAATAACTTTCCACAAGGCTAGTGAACATGTTACTTAGCATCCACAAGGTATTGACTCATCACGTCATTCGACATCAATAAGGAATCAAGTCAATATTTCATTTGACATCTATAGGGAATCAAAACAACACAAAAATTGGAATCTAGAAGTAATTGAGGGAGCATGTCACTCAACATACACCGGTCCAACATCTCCCTTGTTTAATATTATGTGAACTCTCCCTCTAAGGGATAATCATATCACGATGGTCCACCTATTCTGAGCACCAAAACAATTCCTCAAAAGGCATGGTAACACATATAAAAGGGTAGACTATATAAGGCAACATAAGGAATGTCATCATGAGAAATCAATAGAAGCATACATAAGAATACAATCAAAATTTAACATGAAATAAAGATATTGAAGCATACTCATGGAATCAAGCACCATAAATAGGTCTCACAGTCTATACACCCAACTACATGTGATCACTATCAAGCATGATCAAACAATCAATTCCATAACAATAATCACATCAAGGAAATAAGTGTATATGAGGGCCCAAAATGGTAAGTAACTTCCCACCACAAGCTTGTTGAAAAATTACTCCAATAATCATCAAATTATCAAAGCCTGAATCATATTTCCCACCCAAATAGAACTATTTTTCACATCAAGGATGCCTATATTAGGTTCTAGTTCATCAAGAAGGAGGTTTATAAAAGATACCCAAGGAGATTCCAAACCAATAAAGGTGGTTATATAATCACATACCACATGTAGTCTGTCAATAGAAATAATTATGATATATACCAAAGAATATGAATCCAATTCACTTGATCCATTTTCAATTCAAGAACAAACCATGAATTACTTTTCAATTATAAAAGAGAACCTTAGGTTTAGTTAATCAACATCTATCCACCATGAACCTATCATTAGAATAGATATCCAATATGAGGTTCAAGAAGAAAAAGGTATCAAGATAATATATCTATGATAAATTTCCTTGAAACATCCATTGTTTATGAGAAATCTAGCTTCAGTCAAAAGTTTGTTGACATCACGTTGAAAACCACCTCCGTTCTATAAATAATAAATGAATTCATCATTAGATAGTATCAAAATCCAAAGACAAGGAAAAAACATGCCAGATATATTATTTTTTTAATGTAAAATAGGAATATCTATAATAAATTTAAATAAAATAGGTTTTACATCACACACCTCAATTATTGATAAAACAATCTCTTGGGTACACTATAATCTAGCTTTGATGGAGAGGAACTCATAAAGGAAATATATAAAAGCCTCAAGGTTCAATAGGTATTCCTATAGAAAGAAGAATATGTCAAAACAGACCATAAATGGCTATTAAAGAGGATTTTTGGATCCTTAAATTCACATGGCCAAGTTTTGGGTGCCCGTTTTTCCAAACCTTGCACCAAACTTGTGAGGCATTCTGCCTCACCTAGGTACCTATATAGTTTGGGAACATGTTTTTTCAAACCGTGTGCCAACTATACTATTGGATACTAGAGGGTACTTCATGGTTTTTCATAGGGGGTCCACATGGTTTTTCAATATGTGAGCCTTAAACATGTTCCACCATAGGTGCTACTTCCACATGGTGCATCGTATACTGTTGAATCATCATGGTTTGGACAAACCATGCTCAAGCTGCACACCTTCAAAAAGGATTCTAAAACCCACTAAAACCCACCAAAATCCCCTGGAACTCAACCCAATCAATTAACAGATAAAAATATAATATTAAAGGCTCAAATTAAATCATAACTCATCTGAAAAATATGAGGTTGTTATAAGGATGATGGGGATTTTTCTTGACATGGCTAGAGGAGGTCTTGGAAGGTTGATTGCATGCTGTAAAATGTAGTTTCAATGCGGAGATGATGTAGAGTGAGTTTTTAGGTGAAAATTCCTATTTAAATTAATTTGAATAATTAATTTTAAATATTTATAATTAATTATTAATTTCTCATGGCGTTATAGGTGCTTCAGATCATAAACAAGATTTGAAAAGGATTAATGGATCTTTGTGAGGGGTTAATTTTGTGTTCATGGTAGGAGGCCCATTTAATATAATTACGTTTATATTTTTATACATGATCATGCATTCCTGCATAAATTCATGGGTTTGAGTATGAGGATTTGGGATTGATAGTACCCTAGGCATAAGAATTAGGATTTCATTAGGCCTCTTATACTGAAAATAAGGGTCCTTTAACACTTAGGTAAATGTATATCATCTGAAAACTATGTCACTAAGGGAAAAAAGTGTCAGTTAGGTTAACATGAGTCCTTAGATAGGTCTCAGGGTATGAGTGGTGATGTGGAATAGCCTAGTATGGGTTTCTTGGGATAGTGGGTAGGAATGAGGGGATTGTGGATGAGTGTAAATGGGAGTGATGACCAAATGTCAAACACATGATTAAAAACTCTTTCCTATGGTCAAATGAGAGTCTTGGTGCATGAGATGAGTAGGATGAGTCTTCTGGGACTTTACATGTGTGGAAGAGGGGGTTCTCACTAGGTGGAGGGATAAGAGATCTCCCTTAGGAGATATGAGATGATGCGTAGGTATAGGTTATGAAAATTTATTAAGGAAATTTAATTGGGATTACAAGGGGGATTTAGATGAGGAATTTGACCCTGCTTATTATGTCCAAGATTGGGTAGAGCCTATGATATGTAGATTTATATATGAATTATGGGCATGAGTTTATGTTCTAAATTTATGATGAGTGACTAGGTATCGTGTGACTAGCACCTCAGGAATGATCTGGTGAGTTGAATGATGAGTTGCATGAATAATTTATTATTTCATGTTTGTGATATTCTTGTGATAGATGATGAATTTTGGTGTGGGTGATGTGAATCCCGAGGTATAGCTCTTCCATGAGTGATATGTAATAGAATGGACATTTATGAGTGATATGGAGTCTTTATAAAACATGAATTCTGGGATAACCTTGAGTTAGAATGTGTGTCTTGGGACTGATTTGGCTTCGCCTAGAGTGAGAATGTGTTTCCATATACCTTTCCTTGAGTGAGAAGGAAGTGGTTAGGATTGAGGCTATGTTGAGACATAGGATTGGATGATGGAACCACCTTGAGTGATAAATATGGTTATGGATATAATGTGATATTAGATTGGTGACATCACCTTGAGTGAGAAGGTGAAGGCAAAGGACCACCTTAAGTGAGAAGGATAGTCCATGACTTGGATATAGGACCCTTCTTGATCCTTTCAGGAAATGGTTGAAGAATTAGGGGATGCCTCATCTGGAGTATTCGAGTATGATATGGATATGAATTCATTAGAAGAAGACACATGCATTTTATCATTATAATGAAGCTGGTATATTCAGGTGTCATGGTGGCTTGGTTAGTACACAAAGACCCAACAAGCATTTGTAACTCATTCAGAGCCATGGTGGTCTGGTTAGTACACAATCTCCCATTGAGAATGTTTATTTATGTAATTATTTTTCTCATGAATTCATGAACATATGATGATGTATATTTTTGGTTCTTAGTGATACCTTACTGAGTAATATTATCACACCCTATATGAGCACTATGGTTCATGTGTAGACCATATATATGTTTCTTTAAATATTAACATAATATGTGTAGTAGATTAGGCTGAAACAACTTGATATTTGTTTTTAGATAGGGTTATTGAGGTGTAGTAATGGAAGTGGGTTCTTTATTTTTTTATTTTATTTTTATTTTCCATGTATATGTGATCATCCTAGTGGGATATCAGTGATGTATGATTGTATGACTTCCACATGAAATTTATTATAGCATTGTGTTTATTTTTTATGTAATCTATGATTATTTTTATGGATTTTTTGTTTATTTAATAATATTTTTTCACTCTGATTTTAGGGAATAATATCCCCATTATATGGGTTAGTACTTTTCCACTAGTTTTCAGCCTCTCACACATAGAAAGACATGCTTGAGGTCACATTGCTCTCTAACTCAGATAGGTTTTCTAGAATGGGGTGTTATAGGATGATCTGGGTTAGGATCCTAGTGGGTGGGATATAGGTTTTAGGATGGAGGCTAGAAGATATAGGGAGGACTAGGTTTTGGGTTTGTTGGGTTTGGGGGTAGGGAGAATTTTGGCTAGGTTTGTGGTGAGAGGCGAGTCAGGTTGGGTCTTGGGGAAGAGGTGAGTTGGGAAATTGAATTAATTTTTTAATATATATATATATATAATTGTATAAAATAAATATATATATAAATAATAATAATTTTTTAAATTTATAAAATTAAATTTAAAGGAATTAAATTATGAACCACCACTAATAATTTAGTAATGATTTAAAGTATTGATAAATTTATTTCATAAGTGTTTTCAGAAACCACCACTAAATATAAAAAACCACTATGAAATGATTTCTAATACTTATATCCATGATGATTTTTAGAAACTATTAGAAATATTTTATCGATAGTTTAAACCATTACTAAATTCCAAAAAAGCCATTACCAAATGTTTATCTTTTTTATAGCATGGTTGAAAATTTATTTCAATGTCTGGCTGAACTAGGTAGGGTTACCCTTATTTCCAAGAAAACTCAAGTGTGAGTTGTTTTCATGTGATAAATTTTTTCTATTAGGAAATTTATGATAAAATAATTTGTTTTTAAATCATGTTTAAATGTTTTCAATGGTATTAATTACATAGTTAATAATATATAATACATTAGAATTCATGGATGTGATATGGTGAAATCCTAATAAGTATTCACAAACTCACCCCTACACACACATCCTAGTGTTAATGTAGATGTCCTTTATCATGATACATTAAAGAGATAAACTCTATTATTCATTAGTTATGGATATTAGGATATAGTTCATGATGTAATCAACTATTTTTATCCATATATTATTTGAGTATTTGAAAAATAATTAATGGATAAGTGTCATTAGTTTTAGTTAAATTATTTTGTGTCAAATACATAGTCAATTTATTGTCTACTACACTTTATTTGGTTACTCTGTTAAATTTAAAATTCTATGTTTAAATTTTGGTTATAGTTTTTAATTAAAAACTTCATTTTAATTATTTTTTTATTATTATATTTTAAGGATAAATTAATCCCAATTTAATATTTTATAACCCTAAACACTAGTTTTTATCCTCTGGTGATCAGAAAACATGCTTGAGGACTTGCATAGGCTCAAATCGGGTTCTAGGGTCAGGTGTTCATGAAAAATCATTAAAAAATGGTAAATTTGAAGTATATTCTTGGAAATTCCAATAAGTGTGGTGATTGGTATAGTTAGAACTCAATATTTATCCACGAAAAGTTATAACTAACCACTTTATGGGAAAATTTAAATTTATAGAGAGTTCAGATAATACAAGTGATTAAGGGATTTATGGTAGGATATTGATTTTTTGTGTTTTGTAGGTTTTTGTAACCATGGTGGGTTGATATGGGAAACATGTTCATACATTATAATAATAAATTATATAGGTTATATAAATGTGCATCTAATTTTCAAAAATAATTTCCATATATGGGATTAGGTTTGAAATGGTTTTGAATTTTTTTTTGGTTTTGAAAAGTTCTTAATTCAAAAGATTTATGATTTATTTATGTGAAACCTTATTTTTGAAAGTAATGAATCATAAGAAGGTAAAAGGATAAAATTAAAAATAAAATCAAAATATTTTGTTTGAATTTTAGAAATCATGTCATTTAAGATGATATAAATTTTTTGTACGCCTTATTTGATTTTTGGTTTCATGATGTTATAGAAACACCTCTACGTAGAGAGTTTGTTTGTGAGGAAGGATATGGGAAGATGAATAGTGTTACTAAACTCTTGGTTCATTGGTCCAAGTGATCCAAGCACTTGTAAAGGGAATGGATCAAGATTTTCCTAATGAATTAGATCTACCCTTAGCATTCCATTGGAAGAAACCTATTGTCTTTAGTGGTGATGGTGTAGTGTTGAAAGATGAATATTGATCAGATAATATCAACCAAATCTTCCAATTTCTTCATACTACTGAGATATCATAGACATAGTTCTATACTTAAATGAATGAGGGAGAAGCACATAAGTGGATGGATACAACTGTGTAAGTGAGAATACACGAGGACATGATGTGGATTGAATTCAAAAATATGTTAAATCAAGAATTATACCTAGATATATTGAAGCTATAAAAAATAAAAAGTTCTCAGTGTAATGAACCATCTCTAGTAAACCTTACATGCCACTCAACCCGACCCTCCACAAGGCCTGCATCACTTTCCCTATTATCATGGGCTAGCGATAAGCAATAATGTGTCAAAACGTACACTTGTGGGAAAGATTACACCATTGAATAATAATAAACATACAAAAAACGATACCATGATTCTATAATGTTAATCCATACATTGGACCTCCATGCATAATAAATAGAAAATTTTAAATAAGGAAAATCCAAACATGGCATAAAAAAATACACATTTAAATGAGTCATAATCAATGAAAAATATATATTATAATTTCCAAAACATAACCAATAATATAAATGAACACCACCATAAAATACACTATAGAGACAATACATCACATAAAAAATAATTAAGAATAAACTTTAACTGGTTTAAATGGATAATACATTCACACATAGAAAATGGACCTATTTCTATGGTCCAAAACCGTGGAAATAGGTCCAAAAACTATGGTCGTTGATTAAGGCCATGGTTTACATAGACCATGGACCCTATCACCATTGAATTAGGGTCTAGGATAAAACAATGGTATCAGAACATGTCCATAAGTTACAAACAATATTCCATTGATATATTTCCAAAGTTTACTAAATCATTCTTGTAGGCTATTAAAAATTAAATAAAACCATCATGTTTTGATCTCAAGACATCTTCTGAATCCATCTAAAACTTTACCACTACACTTAACTCTATTATATGTAATTATATATATATATATGTATATATAATTATATATAATTATAATTTTTAATCTTTTTAAAAATTAAAAATTATATTATATGGAATCCTATTGCCACAGTTTTTAAAATCTGTGGCTGTAGCAGTTTTGAGAGAGGTCTATTGCCAAGTTTTTTGAATAACCATGAAAATAGGTGTTTATAGAGAGTCTTATTTCCATGGTTTTTTAAAAAACATGGCCATAGGTGAGTCATATTTCCATGATTATTGAAAAACAATGGTTTTAGGTTTTTCTAGGGAGGAAAATTACCATGGTTTTCAAAAACCATGGAAATAGGCCTTTCCTACCAAATTCCTGTGTAGTTATGCTGGTTTTCATATAATCTTAGCGGTTCCTACATCCTAATACTAACACAATTTCACATAACCATGGTTTTAGGCTATCATATAGCCACATTGTACACAAATCAGGGCTATAAGATAACCTAGGGACACTTACAACTATAGTTTAACACTAACCATGGTAGTAGGATTCCCTATAGACATAGTTTTGAATATTGTGGCTATAAAATCATGGTTAAAGACCCAATTTATAGTTGTGATCAATTTACAAAAAAAAGTGAACCATAATTAATAAAACAACATACTTGTATCCCACAATCACTCACCATAACCCAACACATCCATTGAAAATCAAATGAAAACATCAACCATAAGTGATCAAATCTAGGAACCTAAAAGAAGAAATAAGAACCACACACACACAAACATCAGTGTGTGTGATCCAAACATTACCACTAGTATTCCACCATATAATTTATACAATTCATTTCATAAAACATTTCATAAATGATAGTTTAAACATAATGTAAGTATTAGTATAACAGAGACTTGGATTTGATACCAATTTTTGGATCGAAATGAATATGTATATGGATAAATACAAGGGATGGGGATGAATTTTAAGTTTAAAAACTTTAGTTTTTAACCTTAAATGAACCTTAGTTTAACAAGTTTAAACAAATAAAATTCACAAAACCTCTTAAGTATTTAAATGATAATCAGACTTGTCCCTTGAGTCTGATTATAAGAAGTATCATAATCAAGTATATTATAATTTTTATTCCACAAGTTTTAATGATAAAATTATTCTATCTAAAAAGTATATAAAATTTCAAGTGGTAACATAATCAATGTTTAATTGTATTCACAGTAGAAATTATTTAAATAGAGTAATCATAAAATGAATCGTAATCACAATAGTTACGATAAATCAGAGTATTACAAAAGTAGTGATTCTATATTAAATCATATAGAATATTAATCAGATTAAATTTTATTTACAAAGAATAACTACTAGAAAATGGTCCTATACCCACAGTTTTGGAAAAAACCATGGGTATAGGTATAGTATGGGAGCCTATACCCACAGTTTAGGCCAAACCGTGGGTATAGACACCCCGATACCCATGGTTTTACATAAACCATGGGTATATATTATTTATTAAGACCTATACTCACAGTTTTTACAAAACCATGGGTATAAGTTGATTTTTGATACCTATACCCATGGTTTTCATAAAACTGTGGGCATAGGGTTGGTTTTTGGGGACCTATACCCATGGTTTTTCAAAACCGTGGGTATAGATTTCCCGCGTTTTGGCGGAGATTTTTTTCCTATGGGATACACAATATTTTTTTGCGGGAATTCCCAATCCTATGGCTTTCTACATATACCCAAAGTTTATATAAATATTTATAATTAAATATATATTTATATATGAATAATCAAAATAGGGTAGTGGTTAAGTGCCAGATATGTGCACAGGTGGTCCATGGATCGAATCCTGTGGGCACGTTTTTTTGTCAAAGTTATAACCACAGTTTTAAAAACATGGATATAGGTTAATGAAATGGTGGAATAGACCTCTACCCATGATTTCCAAAACTGTGGGTATAGTTTGAGGCTAAACCGATGCCCCAGTTTCCCACGGTTCATTGAAACTGTGGGTATAGGCTATATCTATGGTTTCAAGGGCTATACCCACAGTTTCAAACCGTGGGTATAAGGAAATTTTATAGTTGTGAAATATAGATTAAAACAATTTTATCATAATCTAAACTATTATGATAAAAAAAATAAAAATAGAAAGATGAATATAAAAATATTTACTTTTTATTATATGAAACGGAAATAAAATACTTGTAATAAAACAAGTAATACAAATGAATACAATTATTTTAACCCAAGGAGAAGGTTATCCAATAACCTAGGATAAAGGTCCCATGTTTTATACTTACAAGAAATTCTATCTTTCCCTTACTTGAGAAATACCTCGATACAAATATCGGTCTGTCTCATTATCCCCATGAGACCTCGATACAATGATAAACTTCTCTATCTTGATATCCCCATGAGTCCTCAATATGATGAATGGATTCTCTATCTCACTATCCCCTCGAGCCCTCAATACGATGATCGATTATTTATTTCTATCCCTGAAAGACCTTGATCAATTCTATGATTGGTATCTTCGTTTTCCTAGCCTTGGAAGCCCTCAATCGTATTCACACAATAAGTCACACAAAGAAATTAAAAAAAAATAACTTAAGAAGGTTACAAGTGCAAAGAAAAATCTATTCAATCTTGAAATCTTCAGAGCTATCACATAGTAGAAAAATCAGTAGAGTGTTCTCTATCCTTGTTGTGTGTTCTTACGAACTCTTCAAATGACTAGGTATTTATAGGCAAGTCTCCAACAATCATCTTGATCCTATAATGTTCATATTTTCTCCAAGATTTTTTCAAGGACTTGGACACTTGGCAATCCAACGATCATATTATAACATAATTCATGACACCTTTTTGGTATACACCATTTTTAGTGTAAAAATTATTTGATTATGATAGAATATGTTTTTATGTATTTATAATTTAAACAAGTATAAATCTGATGGATTTACTTACATAATGTTATTATGAGTTTATCTATGATTATGACTTCGATGCTATTGTTTCTAATGTAATGTATGATTATAAAACTTTTGTCACTATGAAGACAAGACATAATGTCTGTAAATCAAATTTGATAAAGGTGAATTCTATCATTATCAGATCCATACTTATTATGATAATTGTAATGAATAAGGTAGGTTTATATTAATGAATTCTTTAAAAAAATTTCTAAGTATGGTAAATCATATATTTTTTCTTCAAAAACAATTAAAACACTTTGGACACAAAATAATTAGTTAATTAATTATTTAATAAAGAGTTTGTGATTTCCAAAACAAAAGGAATGGAAAAGTAAAAAAAGATACTTTGGACTCAATACATAATATATAAAAAATATTTTTCATGTGTGAGTTTGAATAAAACAATTAACATTCCAAAGTTACTTTTATTATACAATCACCTTTCTTACATAAAGTAGTGGTGAAATGGAAACTTAAAAAAAACCAAAACAAGAGCAAGGGGATGAAAACTAGGCACAAAATGGGATCCTAAAAATAATAATTAATAGAAACTAGGGATCATGGGAAACCCACTTAGCTCAAACATGAAAAATACTAGAATTGGATCATTAGAACACTAGCCAACTTATGTGATCCTAAGAATTATAAGATCTCTCACAGTATCACCGGGTCACAAATCCATCCTATTAGCTCACTTAGTCTAACTGGGACACAATCACTATCCATCATACAAATTATACTAGGATCTATATCATTCATACCTTTTATTAATCTATATAGGTTTCTCATGATATAACTCAAGAAGAGGTGAGAAAATAAGTGATATAAGTGACCATCACATGAATCAATAATAGAAAAGTTAAAAAAACATCATCTTACCTACATCACCTTATCAATAAATATCCCCTTACACAATTTTAAAAGTTTCAAATATTAAAAATCATTTCAAGTTCCCTAAGAGAAAAATAATAAGCAAGAATTCACACAAAGGGACTCATAAATAGGGCGCATAATCACCAAGAAACATAATTTTATAATGTTCTAACTGGGCCTTTCAAAAAAATCTTGGGATACAAATCCTTTTAACCATATTTTTAAAAATAATTCATAAAAAAATAATTTTAAAAATCCACTTGAAAATCATCACACTACTTTAAAATTACAGTAAATACCTCACAAATTTTAATAATTTTTAAGGCCACTTAACTTGGGCTAAACACACCCCTATTTAGAAACAAAACTTTTGAAAAAATAAACACCCAATTTTGTAAAAAATACTTTAAAAAAAATTAAACACCTATTTAAAATTTCAAAAACATTTTTAGAGATCCTATCAAGAATTTATATAGCCACCTGAATTTTTAATACAATATTTTATAACATAATCCCTTAAAAAATTTACATTCATAACTTCCAAGAATCTTTTGTGGTTTGATGTATTAAAAACTAGGTACATAATATATGAAGTATATAATGAAAACATAAATATAATATTTATTTAATCCACTTGATAATAACCTTTATTACTCCATCCTAGTCTACCTTAGTACAAGTGATTTCCAGGGGACATACATTAATAGTAATGGGTGAGCATAAATCCCAATAAGGAATAAACGAAGGAAATAAAACATATGAGATCATCATGGATAAAAAATGAATTATAAAATGAGATAATTATCATAATTATATGATATATAACATGAAAATATGGATTTAATATAGAAATGAGATATTACTAAGTATATACCCAAGGTTTAACACCGTGGTTTTATAAAACATATTACTAAGGTTATTCACCAAGGTATTATAAAACATGTCATATCTAGAGACTAATTCTTTACCCAATACATTTAAGAAATATCAAGTAAAACCTTTTATATATCTAAATTCATGTTTTAAAAATATATAATATATCACAATAAAGCATCAATAACCCATGGAGAATAAATAAGGAGTTTCATATAAAATCAATGAGTACATAAGTGTTTAAAGACTTGAAATATTCATCATTTTTAACCCATGAGAAGGGAATATGGGTTTCAGACATGAAAATAACCAATAAATTAATTATAATTACATTTATATGAATACACTTGAATAAAAATAGGTCTAGTTATTCATAACATATAAGGGTAGGCATGGAAAATTAAAGGGTGATTTTAGTAACATAACATCTATACAAAGTGGTTTATGAAATGAGATTAATGGGAGAGAATAGAATTAACTCATTGATCGAACCACATTAAGATAGTAATGGAATGATTATAAGTTAATAATAATAAAATAAATTTTAAATTAGAATAATATATGTAAAGTAAGTACTTAGATGAAAATGTAGAGGAATAAAATCCGTTACCTTAAGTATCACTTCCAAAACATAGAGGAGTGATTACTTAAGAGCCTAGGATCTTCACCAAAGGACCTAATGAGAGAAAAAGAGAGGGAGGGACGATATAATGAGCTTGGGAGTGAATTAAATTGGGTGTATATGTGGGTATTTATAGAAAATATAGGAGAATTGTATTTTTCAAATTTATCCATTAGAATTATATGTTTTGGAAAATAAATTTTACACAACCCACCTATGGTTTTAGCTCATGGTTTATGAAATAAAGAAGGGTTTTTTTGAAATATTTGAGTTTCAGAACTAAATATCCTTTTTATATTACTTTTGGCATGGTAAAATATTTTTTTCTATAAAATAATGTTATTAAAAACTTAATATATACTTTAGACTTTGAAAAGTTGTTTATAATTTAGGAATGTGATTATAATTTATTTAAATAAATTATGATAATAAAATTTATTATGGTTGGTTGTATATTAAATTATTATAATTATTACATCATTATTAAATATTTATTAAGTCATAAAACATATAGAAAATACCAAACATCATTTTTAATATTCACTAAAAAACAAAGTATATTAGAAAATTCTAAAAAATTCACCCTAACCTAATTTTGACATGCAGATTTAAAATATAATTTTTATTTATAAAAATAAATTCCTTATAATTATAAATAACTATTCAAAATAAAAATTAAATATTCTTAAAATAACTATTTTAAAGGAAAAAACATTATTTATTCACTTTAAATAATTATTTTTTATAATATCATACTTATTGATTTATAAATAACACATTTAAAATTTAATTAATTTATATAATACTTTTGAATTTACTTTTACACTAGTATTTTACTATTATATTGGGTATTATTACTATTCTAATGGTCATATAATAGTCACATTTCAATGCTCAAATCCTAATGGTCAGAGTTCCCTTTACACCCTATATATACTCCACCATTCTCATACCTCATCATTTACTACTTACCATAAAAATGTTCTAAAATTTAATTGATAATGTCTATCATATTTATGATGCTCATTTTTATTTTTAAAGTATTTATGGTATGGGTGATATTCATTTGGAAATTTGGTCCTATGGATTTTACCTCAGTGTTTTCACTATTATTTGGTGTTTATCTACATATACTGTTCTTAGTTGTTATCATCAATATTATTACATGATTTAAAATGATATTTAATCATATTTATAGGTACTTATATTCTAAAAAATGATTAAATAGTCACTTTGGAACATGATTTCTTTAACTAATAAGAGAAATAAATTTTGGGCTGTTATAATTGTCACAAACACTTGGTATACATAACTTTAACTTTAGAAATTAAAACTAGAAAAAAATGAAAATAACTTTCATGCTAAGTATGAAAATCCTTGAAAATATTTTACAAACCATTAATGGGTATTATATAGAGGTATATTTTTTAGGAAAACAGTTTTGAAACATTTAAGCATTTCATTACTTGTGAAACAAAGGAATTTCACATAACACCCACCTCAATTAAAGTGGAAACAAGTCGTAACAAGACACCTTCAACATCAAAATCCAAAAAAAAAACTGGGTAACACCCTCTACAAACCCTAAATAACCAAAACCTCAAGACTCAACCCATAAAAAATCATAAATAATAATTTTACAATGATTAGAGTTTATGATAGAAATAAAACCAAGGAGAATCTAGGAATGGAGAAGAGAAAAAGAATAAAAATGGGTTTACCTTTAAAAATCCACTTGAAAAAGGTGTAGAGGAGACTCAAAATCAATAGAAAAGAGAGGAGATATCCTATAGCTCCTCTCATGGCCTTATCACATGAATGAGAGGTTAAAATAACCCAAATGTGTTTCAACTCAATAAGGGAAAAGTTTGAATTTACTAAAATTAAAATTCTACCCAAGGAAGGTCGCATCCATGACACATTCATCACGACTATGAATTGAACCTCTTTAATGCCAGATAGAATTGAGGGGTCGCTATCCAGGTGCATGTTGGGGCATGAAACCTCATGTCATGGATGTAACCCATCCCCATAAAAACTAATCATGATTTAGAATCACTATCCATGGGAATGTTATGGTGTAACACCCCGTGTAGTGGTTGTGATAGCCAACATACCCATAAGCCTCATATACACATCATGGTGTGAAAACTCTTGTTGTGGTTGTGACCTACTATAGTTCTAAATTTCAGATTACTAAATAATATAAAACTCCCAAAATCTCTAGAAAAATATAAAAATAAGGGGATTAGGTAAAAATAGAAATACAATTTAATGAAAAATAAATTTATACACCAAATTAATATCATATGTGTTCTAATTATCTCTACTATAAAAATTTATTACCCTAGAAAGTATTTGGTAAATGTAAAAAAAATGGATAGGAAGTCATAATGACATCCCATGATAAGTGGTGGGTATGTGAGAGATTATCTATAGAATATCCTGAGAAAAGGAACCACCAAACATAAAAAAACCTCTTAAAATCAATGGGATAAATTCAAAAAAATTATCACTAGGAATAAATCATCCACAACCGCCAAATAAAAGGCCTAAGTATAATGGAGACCTATCATAGGTCTCCCCACAATTTATAATTCATACAAAAGTATAGATAAAGTGTATAAAGTATCATGAAAAAAACATAATTGAAGCAACCAAGTTACCAAAACATCCTCATATAAACAATAACCTCTATCAACCAAAAAAATCATCCAAAAAATTGATTAGAATATCCCAATATGAATCATCACTCCTAAATAACATCCAAAAGGACATCATTAAGGTCAAATAATCCATCAACTCAAAATGAAATGAAAAAAGGATACATCTACCTAAATCATGATTCAACAAGGAAGAAAATGTTTTTAACCTTGGGTCAAAAGAGTATAGGAAGGGTAACCTTGGACTTCAATCATAGAACGAAAAATTATGGTGAAACCTTCAAAATCAAATCCAATCACTAACCATTGATCAAACTAAACTAGTGTAAAACCCATCCTAGTTGACCAAGAACACCCCCTAAGGATTCCCAATGCTCAATTCACTATGAACCAAATTTAATCACAAAAAATGTCATATAAAACCCCAAGAGACATTAAAACTCAATGAGTAATGAGAATTACCAATAAAAATCAAAACATCATGTCAGATAATAGATTAAAACCAAAAAAATAAACAAAGCAAGGTTTACTCCAAAATTAAAAACTACTCGAACTCATCGATCACACATCTGGAATAATTCAACATTCCCATTCAGATTATATCCAAAATCTCTTTTCTCATGGAGGAATAAGGCCCAAAGAATGAAAACTGTACTTGACCTAAATTTTCACTCGAGATCAACTCACCTATGATTTAATCTTTTTTATCTGAGGTCTAACTAATACCTATTATAAGGTATTGAGCTTTCAAACAGTTATGTGTGACTATCTTGGGAATGAAAAACACCCATACAAGTAATGATCAACACAAACCACACATCTTAAAATGTTTCCATCAAATAAAAATAACCCTAGATAAAATCCATGATTAAAAAAGGTACCAACAATACCACACTATTTAGAGTTTATAAAGAGTCAATAACTGGATGGATCATTCCTAAGTTATAAGAGTAATTTCCCTAAGGTTCATTTATAGAAATAAACTTTCCAATTTCCTTTAATACCTTTCTAGGATGCATACTATAAATAACATGGAACATAAACCAAATAAATTTATGACTTAAAATCAAATCAAACAAGTTCAATATCAACCAAGGTAACAAATATAAAATCACAAATAAAAAAAGAACTTTCAAAATGTTTTATTTAAAATATAAGAATTTGATGAAAATTTAGAACTATTACCATAAAAATATTCCCATTTGTAAAAAATCCATCCTTTTTAGAAATTACATTAATCAGAAAACTTAAGAACATTCATTTTACAATTCCACTTCATGTTAAAATCCTATTTCCTCATCAGGTAATTTCAAAATATTTAAAACAATTTTTAAAACCACCAATGTCTTTTGAAAATAATAAAATAACTAAAAATTCACAAATTTACCCTTTATTTTAAAACACCATATGAGTTTGATTATAAAAACAATCAATTTTGAAAAAGACTCATGAAAATGAGAATATATTCACCAACACACCATAAATTTAGGTTTTAAAACCAAAAAAATTCATAAAACACCATTTTCAATCAAAATGATCCCTTAAAACATCCACATAATCAAGAACATATCATGAAACATCAAGAATAATATAAAACCATGCCATCAAAACATCATAATAAATCCTTTGAGTTCACCTAAAATGAATGGAAAACATTATTTAAACTAATTTGAAGGTGAAAATATACTAGAAAACAAGTCCAAGGTATGCATAGTTTGGCCACACAGTTTGATGGATTGTGTTCCAATCATGTAATGACCTAAGAAATGATCCTGAAAAGAAAACCATGTGTCTCGAATTAAACCACCATTTTCATCCCTAAAATTCAAGACCCCCACTAATTCATTTTATACAACTCAATGAGGATAAAAATTCTTAAATCTCAATCCAAAATTCATTACAGGATTCAAATTCAATACTTAAATCCTAATTAACTCTAGAAACTCAATTTTCATCATGAGAGGTGGTGGTAAAATACCTAATCATAACCTACCTTTTGAGACTTGAAATTCATATATTTATACCACCAAGATGAACCCAAATAAGAAGATCGAACTCTAATACCATTTTTAAAAACACTTGCTTCGGTAAACCTGATAGGTCACCTGACTTGACTTTCCACAAGGCCTAAAGCACATTCCTGATCACCATGGGTTGGTGATACGAACCAGGGTATCAAAACATACACTTTTGGGAATTATTTCACCCTTGAATAACAATAATAATAATAATAATCATATATTAGAAACTAATCGATATTATTGAAATAGGATTCATACATTAGACCTATATGAATAAGAAATAAATAGGTTTAAATAAAGAAAATACAGACATGGAATAAAAAAACCTATACCCAAATGCAACATAATCAATGAAAAAGGAATATTATCATTTCCAAAAAATATAATCAGTCATATAAATAAAAACCAATTTAAAATACACAGTGGAATCAATACATCACATAAATAAAACAAAAATAAGTAAGAGTAAAGTAAAACTAGACAAAATGGACAATACATCAATGTAAAAAACAAAACGAGACCAAAATGAATTTTAACTCCTCTTTGTGACCCACAGTCACTCACCACGACCCAACACATCCATCTATAGAAGAATATAAACATAAACTATAATATATTGAATATGGGTACCTGAAATAAGAAATAATAACTACATACACACACATCAGTGTGTATGTAGACTGTGAGCTAAAATTTCCCATTAGGATTCTACCACATAGTTTATTCAATTCCTTTCATAAAACATTTCATAAATTCTAGTTTAAACATTGTAGGGTCCGGAAAATTCCACCAAGGGAAGAAACTACCCCCACAATCGCTTTGTAGAAGGAAGCAAGTACTCCTACAAGTCTAGAAAGGTGAATGGACTCAAATCAAGTTGAAATTTTCAGAAGAAACTTAAAGGAATTCAAGTTTTCAAAGCATTTCAAGTGGCCCACGTACCATCACCGAGAAAGGTACGTGGACCAGCTAGATCACGAACTACCAGGTACGCGGAATGATCTGCAAGACACTGGCCCGCAGAGTGATGGCCAACGAACAAGGCGTACCGCGAACCGTATCGCCAAAGGATTCTTGCCTGTGGAGCCCATCCACATACCATCGTATGAACTTATCAGTTCGCGGACGAAGCGAACCAGTAGGGTTCCATGAACCATTACCACGAACCGAAGCCTATGAAAACCCCAGATTGATCGAGTCATCCATGGGTTAGGATATCTCCCCATGGGCCTCCTCAAATAGTCACTACGGGAAAAGACTTTTTGTGACGGGAATAAATCCCGTCGTAAAAAGTCCGTCCAAGAGGATATTTTCGACGGGGGTAACAACCCGTCGCAAATAACCGATTCTTTGCGACGAGATTTCGTGTCCCGTCGCAAAAGGTTTGGCGCGGATAACGCGCCAAACCGCCCGAAGGTTATTTGCGACGGGGGGATCCCCCCGTTGGAAATACCCAGTGGCGGTTAATTGCTTTTTGCGACGGGATGTCCTCCCGTCGCAAAAGGTGTGTCCGTAGGGACTATTTGTGATGGGACCCGTCGCAAATAACTTTTTAACCACTGACAGTAATTAATGCAGGCGTAGGTAGTTGCGACGGGTCCCGTCACAAATAGTCACATGGCAAATAATCTAACATATATATACCCTCATCCGTTTTTCTTCTCATTCCTCCCAATTTCTAGATCTTGTTTCTCTCTGAACTCCGATTTCAGAGGGAAATTTTTCTAAGTTAATTTTTTTGGTCATAAAGAAGTTGTGAAACCGTCTACATCAATATGAAATCAAGTTTAAAGGTATTTATGTTTTATTTAATTTATTATTTATTTCAGTTTTTATGTTAATTTTTATTATTGTTGATTAGTTGTAATTAAATTCAATTTAAATTGTTTTGTCATGACTATTTATTTGTACTACTAAATTGAAATTTTTAGTATTAATTTTTAATAATTAGTAGTAATTAGTAATTATTAACGATAATTAGTAATGTATATAATTAATTTGTAGTAATTAATAATAATTGGTAATAAATTATAATAAATACTAATAATTAGTAATAAATATTAATAATTATTAACAAAAAGTAATAAATAGTAATAACATGTAATAAATAGTAATAAATTCTAATAATTAGTAATAAATTGTAATAATTAGTAATAAATTGTAATAATTAGTAATAAATTGTAATAAATTGTATTAATTAGTGATAAATTGTAATAATTAGTAATAAATTGTAATAATTATTAATAAATTGTATTAATTAGTAATAAAGTGTAATAATTAGTAATAAATTGTAATAACTAGTAATAAATTGTAATAAATTGTAATAATTAGTAACAAATTGTAATGAATACAAATAAATTGTAATAATTAGTAATAAATTGTAATAATTAGTAATAAATTGTAATAAATTGTAATAAATTGTAATAAATTAGTAATAAATTGTAATAATTAGTAATAAATTGTAATAAATTGTATTAATTAGTAATAAATTGTAATAATTAGTAATAAATTGTAATAAATTGTATTAATTAGTAATAAACTGTATTAATAAGTAATAAATTGTATTAATTAGTAATAAATTGTTCTAATTAGTAATAAATTGGAATAATTAGTAATAAATTATAATAATTAGTAATAAATTGTAATAATTAGTAATAAATTGTAATAATTAGTAATAAATTGTAATAAATTGTAATAATTAGTAATAAATTGTAATAAATTGTATTAATTAGTAATAAATTGTAATAATTAGTAATAAATTGTAATATTTAGTAATAAATTGTAATAAATTGTATTAATTAGTAATAAATTGTAATAAATAGTAATAAATTGTAATAATTTGTAATAAATTGTAATAAATTATAATAATTAGTAATAAATTGTAATAATTACTAATAAATTTTAACAATTAGTAATAAATTGTAATATTTAGTAATAAATTGAAATATTTAGTAATAAATTGTAATAATTAGTAATAAATTGTAATAATTAGTAATAAATTGTAATAATTAGTACTAAATTGTAATAAATAGTAATAAATTGTAATAATTTGTAATAATTAGTAATAAATTGTATTAATTGGTAATAAATTGTAATAAATTGTATAAATTAGTAATAAATTGTATTAATTAGTAATAAATTGTAATAAATTGTAATAAATTGTAATAATCAGTAATAAATTGTAATAATTAGTAATAAATTGTAATAATTAGTAATAAATTGTAATAATTAGTAATACATTGTAATAATTAGTAATAAATTGTAATAAATTGTATTAATTTTTAATAAATTGTAATAATTAGTAATAAATTGTAATAATTAGTAATAAATTGAAATAAATTGTATTAATTAGTACTAAATTGTAATAATTAGTAATAAATTGTAATAATTAGTAACAAATTGTAATAATTAGTAATACATTGTAATAATTACTAATAAATTTTAATAATTAATAATAATTTGTAATATTTAGTAATAAATTGTAATGATTAGTAACCAATTGTAATAATTAGTAATAAATTGTAATAATTAGTAATAAATTGTAATAATTAATAATAAATTGTATTAATTAATAATAATTTGTAATATTTAGTAATAAATTGTAATAATTAGTAACCAATTGTAATAATTAGTAATAAATTGTAATAATTAGTAATAAATTGTAATAATTAATAATAAATTGTAATAATTAGGAATAAATTGTAATAAATTGTATTAATTAGTAATAAATTGTGATAATTAGCAATAAATTGTAATAATTAGCAATAAATTGTAATAAATTGTATTAATTAGTAATAAATTGTATTAATTAGTAATAAATTGTAGTAATTAGTAATAAATTGTAATAAATTGTAATAAATTGTAATAATTAGTAATAAATTGTAATAATTAGTAGTAAATTGTAATAATTAGTAATAAATTGTAATAATTAGTGATAAATTGTAATAATTAGTAATAAATTGTAATAATTATTAATAAATTGTATTAATTAGAAATAAACATTAATAATTACTAATAAATTGTAATAATTACTAATTAATTATAATAATTAGTAATAATTAGTAATATTTATTAATAATTAGTAATAATTTGTAATAATTTGTAATAATTATTAATAATTATTAATAAATTGTAATAATTATTAATAAATTGTAATAATTATTAAAAAATTGGAATAATTAGCAATAATTAGCAATAATTAGGAATAAATAGGAATAATTAGCAATAAATAGGAATAATTAGCAATAAATAGAAATAATTATGAATAAATAGGAATAATTAAGAATAAATAGGAATAATTAGCAATAGGAAAAATTAGTAATAAATAGGAATAATTAGAAATAAATAGGAATAATTAGGAATAAATAGGAACAATTAAGAATAAATAGGAAGAATTAGCAATAATTAGGAATAAGTAGTAATAAGTAGCAATAAGTAGGAACAATTAGCAATAATTAGGAATAAATAGCAATAAATAGTAATAATTAGGAATAAATACTAATAATTAGCAATAATTAATAATAATTAGAAATAATTAGTAATAATTAGAAATAATTAACAATAAATATCAATAAATAGTAATAAATTGTAATAATTAGCAATAATTAGTAATAATTTGTAATAATGAAAAATAATTAGTAATAAACAGGAATAATTAGTAATAATTAGTAATAATTAGGAATATTTAGGAATAATTAGTAACAAATATTAATAATTGATAATAATTAGGAATAATTGATAATAATTAGTAATAAATTGTAATAATTAGTAATAAATTGTAATAATTCGTAATAAATACTAATAATTACTAATAATTACGAATAAATACAAATAATTAGGAATACTTAGCAATAATTAGAAATAATTAGCAATAATTAGAAATAAATAGGAATAATTAGCAATAAATAGGAATAATTAGTAATAATTAGGAATACTTAGTATTAATTAGTAATAATTAGTCATAATTAGTAATAATTAGTAATAATTAGGAATAAATATGAATAAATAGGAATAAATATGAATAAATAGGAATAAATAGGAATAATTAGTAATAAATAGGAATAATTAGTAATAATTAGGAATAATTGATAATAATTAAGAATAATTGATAATAATTAGTAATAAATTGTAATAATTAGTAATAAATTGTAATAATTAGTAATAAATACTAATAATTACTAATAATTACGAATAAATACTAATAATTAGGAATACTTAGCAATAATTAGAAATAATTAGCAATAATTAGAAATAAATAGGAATAATTAGTAATAAATAGGAATTATTAGTAATAATTAGGAATAATTAGTAATAATTAGGAATAATTAGTAATAATTAGAAATAATTATTAATAATTTGGAATAATTAGGAATAATTTGGAATAATTAGGTATAAATAGGATAAATTAGGAATAATTAGTAATAATTAGTAATAATTAGTAATAAATAGGAATAAATAAGAATAAATAGGAATAAATAGGAATAAATACGAATAAATAGTAATAAATAGTAATAGCCAGTAATAAATAGTAATAGTTAGTTGTAGTTAGTAATAAATAGTTATAGTTAGTAATAAATAGTAATAAATAGTAATAAATAGTAATAATTAGTAATTAATAGTAATAATTAGGAATAATTAGGAATAAATAAGAATAATTAGTAATAATTAGTAATAATTAGTAATAATTAGTAATAATTAGTAATAATTAGTAATAATTAGTAATAAATAAGAATAAATAGGAATAAATAGGAATAAATAGTAATAAATTGTAATAGTTAGTAATAAATAGTAATAGTTAGTAATAAATAGTAATAGTTAGTAATAAATAGTAATAGTTAGTAATAAATAGTAACATTTAGTAATAAATAGGAATAGTTAGTAATAAATAGGAATAGTTAGTAATAAATAGGAATAGTTACTGATAAATTGGAATAGTAAGTAATAAATAGGAATAATTAGTAATAGTTAGTAATAAATAGGAATAATTAGTATTAAATAGGAATATTAGTAATAAATAGGAATAGTTAGTAATAAATAGGAATAGTTAGTAATAAATAATAATAATTATTTAGGAATAGTTAGGAACAGTTAGAAAGAAATTTTAATAAATTTTAAGAACTTGGCACAATTTCCAGTGGATTGATGGCACTCCTTCTGCTCGATGACTTTTCTCCTTTCAACTCTCACTAACTAAAAACATTATGAAAAATGTGCTTCTACATAGGCATATTCAATCTCGTATGAAAAAGATTGGATATGCATTCGTATGATCACATTTTTTATAATGTTTTCTGGTGGTGACAGTTGGAAGAAGATGATTAATCGAAAAAATGGGGCTCTTTTGTCCGATGACTCATTTACTTGCATCTTTCTCAAACTGAAATCACAATAAAGAATCTGGTCAGAGTTACGCATATTCATTCTCATGCATACGAGAATGAATATGCGTACCTCTAACCAGATTCTTCATTGTGATTTTAGTGTGAGAAAGATGTAAGTAAATGATCTGTCAGACAAAATAGTAGCCGTCAATCCAATAGAAATTGTGTCGCCCTTAATTAATGGTAATTATTAAGAAGTAGTAGTAATTAGTTATATTTTTTTTCATATAGTGTTTTTATAATTTCAAATTATTCAAAAACAGTGATGATTTTAGATATTGTAGAAAAATATGGAACAAGGAAGTCGACATCAGTAATTATTAGATGATCGCGCTTGGATAAATATGTGCAGAAATCCAAATGGTTCTGGTTTAAATCCTGTATATATTGAGGGTGTTGAAGCTTTCTTAGAATCTGCATTATAAAAACTAGAATATGTTTCAGAAGGCACAATTAAGTGTCCTTGTAAAAAATGTGTTATGAGAACGTTTGACACATTTGACATGGTTGGGGGACATCTCTTGCAGTTTGGTTTTCAACCAGATTATGTTTTTTGTTATCAACACGGTGAACAAAGTTCCAGAGAAGATACTAATAACTTGATTCCAGATCCATCACAGTTCCAACATTTAGTACATGATGTTGTAGGTCCATCTCTTCAACAAACTGAAACTCATGATGATATCAATTTAACTCCTGAGTTGGAACCATCTAAATTTTATGAGTTGTTGAGGTCTGTTGATGATGCATTATATCCTGGTTGTAAGACAAACAAATTAGAAGCGGTTGAAAAATTTATGGCTATTAAATTAGATAATGCAATGTCAAAAAACTGTTTTGATCATATATTTTCTTTGGTTAAAACGTTGTTACCTAAAGGAAATGTGTTTCCTGCAAATTACTATGTGAGCAAGATGCTGGTTTGTAATCTGGGCCTTAGTTATCGGAAGATTCATGCATGTGAAAATGATTGCATCTTGTATTCTCTTGAAAATGAGTCGTTGGATAGTTTTACCACATGTGGAAAATCGAGGTATAAAGAAGCTCAACCAGAGAAGTCTGGATCGATTCTTGTAAAATAGTTGAGATATTTCCCCCTTACACCCAGGCTGCAATGTTTATTTATGTCTCATAACACATCATCAGTGCTGTCATGTCACAAAACCAATATTTCAACTGGTAAAAGCTTAAATCATCCATCTGATGGTGATTCATGGAAACATTTTTATCGTCTGAATCCATCTTTTGCTTTAGAAGCCCAAAACGTGTGATTGGGTCTTTCTACTGATGGTTTATGTCCATTTAGTTCTTATGGTAGTCAGTATTCATGTTGGACTGTCTTTATAACTCCGTAAAATCTACCTCCATGGATGTTGATGAAGAAGCCCTATATCTTTTTGACCTTATTAATCCCAGGACATCTGAAAAAGAATATTGATGTTTATTTGAAGCCATTGATTGATTAGTTAAATGCGTTGTGGATTAATGGTGTTATTACATATGATGTTGCTGTGAAACAAAATTTCACATTAAAAGCTGCATTGATGTGGACGATTAGTGACTTTCCGGTATATGACATGTTATCTGGCTGGAGTACACATGGTCAGAAATCATGTCCATACTGTATGAAAGACAAAAAAGATTTTATGATTATCAATGGAAAAAACCTTGCTACTTTGACTGTCATCACAGATTTCTTTCAACCGATCATCCTTTTTGAAGGAACAAATCTCATTTCAGAAAAGGCACAATTGAAAGGGATGGAACTTCAAAAATGATCTCAGGTACAGAGTTAAAAAATGTTGTATTTTCATTACCTATCATCACATTTGGGCCAATAGTAAACCAACAGAAAATTCATGGCTTTGGGAAAAAACATAATTGGATAAAACGAATCATTTTTTGGGATCTCCCATATTGGTCTGATTTGTTGGTCAACCACATTTTGGATTTCATTCATATTGAGAAGAACTGTGTTGATAATTTATTTCATACAATTTTGGATACACCAGTTAAGACCAAAGATACTATAAAAGCACGATTAGATCTTGCACAAATTTGCAGGTGACCAGAACATGAACTATTTTAAAATGTTAGATCAAAGAGGTTATTAAATCCAAAAGCAGCTTATACACTGTCCAAAGAGAGTCTCTTATTATTTTGTCAGTGGATTGCAGATTTGAGACTTCCAGATGGATATGCTTCCAATTTGGGAAGATATGTTAAGAATGGTCATATTACCAGATTAAAAAGTCATGATTGTCATGTTATAATGGAAATACTTATGCCGATTGGATTCAAATATTTGTTGAATTATATGATTTGGTATTCGATAACAGACATATCATATTCTTTCGAGACATTTGTGTAGTGACAACAGACTACGATGCGCTAAGAAAACTGGAAGAAGATGTTGCTGTAATTATATGTAAAATGGAAAAATCTTTCTGCCTCCTTTCTTTGACTCAATAAAACATCTGATATTACATTTTCCACATGAAGCTAAATGTGGATGTTCAGTACAGTTTCGATGGATGTACCCATTAGAGAGATGCATGCAGAAATTGAAGAAAAAAGTACGTAACAAAGCATTAATTGAAGGCTCAATTTCTGAAGCTTATTTGCAAGAGGAAATTGCTTTTTTCTACTCTCACTATTTTGAATTTGAATATCCCTCAAAACAAAGCCGCATGGGACAGAACGAGGGAAATGTTAATGATGAAATGGATAATCAATTATCAGTTTTTAATCAGTAAAATATTGGCTTCGATGGAGTTCAAGAATGATGGATTTCAGACGATGAACATCACAGAGCTCATACATATGTTCTTCTGAACTGTGAAGAAATGAAAACATTTGTACTTTGAGTGCTTCTATCAGTTATTTTATAATTTCTGTTACAATATGTAAACTTATTTTATTTGTAGGTTATATGATAATAATATCAAGAAACAACTTCCACAAATTACAGCAGCTGCTCTTGAAGAACGCAGACAAAAAAAAATTTCTCAATGGTTTCAAAAACTGGTAATATAAATTATTGATGGTTTAATATCAATTCAGTTTACTATTTATTATAATGATAAATGTTTTAAAAAATTTCAGGTGTCTCAACATGCTGATAAAATTGATAAGCGACTGTATATATTGAGTAACCCACCATCAAAAATGGTTAAATCTTATAATGCATATGTGATGAATAGTTTTCGATTTCATACACGTGCATATGGGTAATCAAAAAAAAAACAATGAACAATGGAGTTTTTTTGAGAGGATCATATCATAGAGAAACTGAAGTTGAATTTTATGGAATTCTGGATGAAATTATTGAGCTATGCTATCTTGGACAGAATTACATAACAATGTTTATATGTCGGTGGTTGGATACTAATAGAGGCTTGCGTGTTCATCTGACTCATGGAATCGTCGATATTAAATATAAAAGTCTTCTTGTAGTAAATAAACCATTTTTATTGGATCAACAGGCACATCAAATTTATTACGCAAAGTAGTGTGCTACTTCAAGAGACCTGAGTGATTGGTGGAGCATAATAAAAATGAAATCTCAAGAAAATCAATTTACTCAAACTGAATGTGGTTCTTCTGAAGTGGAAGGAATTGAAATTTTTCTAGAGACTACTAAAAATCCATCTTTTTCACAAAGAAATGTGAATATCGATGATGACACCCCACAATTAAGGGTCGATGGTGATGAAGATGTTAATGATGTTACAAATGAATTTGAAATGGCAAGGGATGGTGAAAGTGAAAGTCATATGGATATTGATGATGCTGAGGAGGAATATGAAGACACTAACATCGTCAGATATGAAGATGATGATGAAGGTGGACATTGACATAGTTAAATGCTAGTTATGATCATAACTAATATATATCTATATATGATAGTTATTTTCAACTATCTGCTAACAACAATCATTTTGTGTTTCAGATGGATCTTGATCTATTTTGCGAGTTGCATGAGGCTGATCTACCTTTGGATGAGGGGTATGTGGGATCATCTGACCCTCAGCCTACTGGTGGTTCAGGAGGTACAAGGAGGGGGAACGGTCTTGCGTGACTGATGATTCCCGACCCTATCCTCGAGCGACATCCATGTCTTGGCTTTGATCCGCGCACACGGAGGTATGATAACCTGTATATTTTAGTTAGCTTTTTCATTAATTTATTTATATATATACTAATTGTTTGATTATTTATTCTTTTTTCACAGTTTTGCGCATGTAGCTGTTGGATAGGGGAGCGCTATCTTGCACAATTGTTTTTCTCAGCTATGGATCACATGGGAACAGATTCCTATTGATGTGCAGCTCGCCATGTACAATCATTGGCTAGTATGTAAATAAATAATATTTAATTTGAAATTTATTTTATTAATAACTTGATATTATAAATTATTTGTAGGGTTTATGGTATCCCATTAATGATAGAATGCGTGACGCTATCCATGCAACATAGGAGGTGGCTATGCGTGAGCGCTTGCATCAGTGTTTGCACAATTTGAGAAAGACGACCATTAAGAAAGCAGGAGCGACAGTATTTGATGAGTCATGTAGAGCCCACCGACTAGAGTACATTTCATCTCAGGTTTGGGATAGATTATGTTCACACTGGTTGGGTGGTGGATTTCAGAGGAGGTCTTCATTGGGTCGGCAGAACCGGGGGAGATAGGAGGTGACAAATCGAGCTAGTAGCTGTACATTCAGTACACATAGAGAGCATCTGGTAAGTATATTTTTTAAAAAATTTATATAACTTTAAATATAAACATTTTATTTTATATTTCTGCAGGCAGTCGGACATCCTGATATTACAGAGTTCGGCGTTTATCAAAGATGTATAGTGATCCAGCCACTAAAGAGATTAAAGGTGATCGCCAGCGTCAGATTGTGGTTAGTATTATTTTTTCAGTTTGACAATTAACTAGATATAATATTTTCACAATTTTAATTTAAAATTGGAATTGAAGGAGTCATATGAGGCTGCGACCTCTCAGACACAGGCTGATGGTCAGGACGAGGTGACTGATCAGACCAGTGCACACCATTTCAGTGAGGCGGCATGGATGCAGGTGACTCAGTATAGCTTTGAGAAGGGTTGAGTAGTTAGTATTGTCTCTCATGTGACTCCTGGTACTTATTATGGTATTGCTACGATGTCGACGTCCAGTTCAAGAGGATATCATGGAGAGGCATCATCTTCTACCTCACAGTATCAGGAGTAGTTACGAGCTCTGAATGACCTTATAGACAGTTTGTAGAAGCAGCAAGAAGAGATGCGTCAGCAGCAACAGCAACAGAAGCAGCAACACGAGGAGGAGATGCGTCGATGGCAGAAGCAGCATCAGAAGCAGATGGCGTACATGCACTGTCTGACTCGTAGTTTGGGGATGTAGTTTCCTCCACCATCTCCTTCAGCTCCTCCACCTCCTCCAGAAGATGACCCCCAGTGATTTTTTTTATGTTAAAAACATTCGAATTTAACATTTTTTTGTAATATGAACTATTTAAAGTTTCTATCTTTTATATTGGTGAAAATATTAGATAATTTAATTTTTAATATTTTATGATTTTTTGTGAATACTGAGAATTTTAATAATTTTAATAATTTTTATTATTTTAATAATATTAATATTATTGTTTCATTAATCATAATTTTTTTAAATATATTTTTTCAGTATTATATTTTTTAATGTTTTTTTATTTAAATAATAATAATAATAATAATATTTTATGATTTTTTTATATTTTCTTGTGAATATTGAGAATTTTAATATATTTTTATTTTAATTATTTTAATAATATTAAAATTAATTTTTCAATAATCATAATTTTATTAATTTTTTTTAAATTTATTTATTATTTACGATGGGATCTATTGCGACGGGATCTATTGCGAAGGGTTCCCATCGAAAATAGTCTAAATAATTTTTTTAAAAGTATTTGCGATTGGATTAGGGACCCGTCACAAAAAGTATTTGCGACGGGTCTGTTGCAAATAGTCTAAATAATTTTTTCTGAAAAGTATTTGCGACGGGATTACGAGCCCATCGCAAATACTTTTTGTGATGGGCCCATCAAAAAAAAGTTTATATATATAAAGTATATAATCAGAGACTTATTTGCGACGCCGTTTTCTGCAACGGACTATTTGTGACGGGACCCCATCACTAAAACTTATTTGCGACGGGATCCAGTCACAAATAACCCATCGCAAATACCTAGAATTATAGTAATGGGTGTTGCATTCTCATAGATATGATTTCCCCAATGATCTATAAAAGGAGAACAGTAGGAACAATGAGGGGATGGATGATGAAAGCCTGAAGGGGGTTCAGAGGTTAGAAGAAAGAGTTTAGAGAGGATTATGGCTTCAGTCTTGATTCATCGATGAAATACGAATTGCGAACCACTCTCTCCGTAGGTACAACCGGCCACAAACCATAAAATGGAGGAATTGAATAATAATATTAATAGAACTACGAACCTAATTGATGAACCATGAACTACATTCTTATCGCGGATGAATTCCCCAAAAATGATAATCCCCTGGACCCTCCACCAACATGGTGCTCTGCGTAGTGTACTGCTACGCGGACTGAACCCAGCACCGTGTATTGCATCAGTACGCAGATGGAACCCAAAGCGACGTGATGGGATGCGTACCACTATGGTATGCAGTGATATATACTCATGCCCACATACCACATAGATACATGGAAAAACCCTCTTCCCGCATACCAATATGGTATACAGAGCCCACCCCATCCCACATAAGAAACTAGTATGCAAAATGGGGTGTTTTCGGGTATTATTTCCTCCCGTTCCAACCTCAACCCTCCATTACCATCCAGTCCTCCATAATCCCTCTACTAACCAGTCCTTCGACATCAGGCCAAAGACTCCTCCAAATCCACTAGAACCATATGATCAGACCATTGGGTGCATCAGCGTATCCCTTTGAGTCTACATACCCATGGTAAGGAGAGTTACAGAGGCTCTCCCCACAATGATTTGGGTTTCAGGAATGCATGTGGGTCAACATTCCCATGGTAACCCAGAGTCCAACCTTGGGATTCTGACGTGAACCTCCCCATTCTAGGGATTAAGGGTGATCACTTTCTTTTCCATTCAATGAGGAATAATGATCAATCGAAGGGGTTATGTCTGCTCCCCCATTTGTAGAGGACGACATCCTCCCCTTCCCAGAACGTGTTTCAGGGCCCTCCCACTAGGGTAAGGACCCAATCTTCTAAGGCTGGGCCACACGACCTTTATTTCCATTTCACATAGAAAGGTTCATCACACCGGGCCCTCCCCCATAGTCATCCCAACCTCTTCCACCACAGGATCTCCCTCTCCCACAAATTGGAGAAGAAGAATGTGATTTGTTGAATCTTTCACATCATTTTGTTTCTCACACTAATCATGAATCACGTGGGCTTATAGGTTCATGACGATTACAACATAAAAAAAAATCTAAACTATGAGAACTATGATTCCTAATCAAACCAATATACGTAGGATGCCTTCCTAAAGGTCCGATCTCAAAAGGGTGACTATCCAAAAGGGTCCACCCAACCATGCCCCCTCAAATGGGAAGCTTCCATGCGTAAGCCCCAGCCATTCCGAACTACGTGGGCTCTGATTCCTATCTTGAGGATACTTAGGAAACCCATATTATGGGTCTGATCCCAACATCATATCACCTTTCACCCCCAGATGATGATAAACTCTAGAGCATCTTATTATATGGATCAAGTCAGCATCACCTCAGTAGCATCAAATGTGTATGCATGCCTATGACAATCCTACAAACCAAGGGTATCCTGTGGACACACTATTTGGGAATGAACCAAGGATTCATGAACATATGAACAAGACTTAAATATGTAAGAGAGTCTCGGAATAGAAAATAATCCTCCACTGAAAGGGTTCAGTGAGCTTGACTACCCATTCTCTCGACCAATGGAGTCCTCAAGTGTCGTTGGAGAATCATCAATCAACGAGCATCTGCCTTTGGAAAGTAGGTCCATGAATCATGGATACCAGGGCCATTGGGAATTCCTAGCTCCATTGAATAAAACCATTGGAGACCATGTAAAGAAGTTATATTCGAGGATGACCGATTGCACAAGTTCTTGACTCTACGCAATCGCCTGCTGGGATCATCTGATTATGGAACCTACTTCACAATGTGAAAGGGGTGAATAACCCAATCTCTATATGGATAATACAACCTTATTTAAAATGATAATGACATAGATTGGGTCAAAACAATATAAATTGTGAATTGAATAGGAACCCGTCTCGGAAAATGGGATGGGTGATGATCCTTGTCAGACCATTTCACCATCAACCCGAAATGCACCACCTTAGAGGCAAAACAAAAATGGTGAACCCGATGTGAATCCTTAACCAAGGTGGTGGTTCTACCCCAATGATAAAAGGCAAAAGAACATTGCATGTCGGCCCATTTTGTTCTCCCTGATACGCGTGAAATGCACCAACTAGGAGGTGGAACAGAAATAGTGAACCCAATGTGAATCCCTAACCAAGGTGGTGGTTCTACCCCACTCAAGACCCTTCGCCCCACGATAGAAGAAAAGGGGAAGTGGGCTAATATGAATCGCTAGATATTAATATGTTTAAAAGAATAATACTTTGACGAGATTGTTTGGTCTGTATGTCATATATGTATGTCGCAGGTTCCTGCAGAGAAACCTTCAATCCAAATGACATCCCAAAGAACAATGCAGACACATGAATCAGTGATACCGCATGTGGTTGGGGTCCCAACAAAGAGAAGGACCCCCTCTCCTACCCATCACCTTCAACGCTGGGTATCCAACATGCTGATCAATGAGTACTACAGAAATGGTACTCTTCCCACACTGGAGGCCACAAGACAAGACCTCCAGTCTGTGAAGAATCACTAGCTGCCTCCTTGGTCGCAACTAGCACCTCGACACAAGGCGACCCTGGTGGTCGTCTCAAACCATTTTGGGAGCCTGTCCCCAGAACGTGACTACAAGTACCTTTCTTATCTTAGGGAGGTAGATGAAGTCGATGCTGAAAACTTTATCTCAACTACACATGGGTCCTACTCATGGTCCCCAGCCAGAGAGTGTCACCACCAATGCCGGACAACCAGACCTCCTCCTGCTGAAGTGGACCTTATGCCGAGGTTGCCTTATAAAGTCTAAGATACTTGGGTCCCTCAGGATGCCCGCCAAGAGAGGAGAATATATAATAAAAAAATACACTATCACCCTCATTCATGAGGAGAAAATCTACCATAATAACGTAGAGGCATTAAACAGAAAGACATAAAACTCTTCCCCCTTCACTCAATCCCACCACATAAATAGGGTGGCACAATACGAGCACATGAATGTTTCTGCTAGTGCTCACTGGTCCCGCCGTGCAGAAAGAGCGAAAAACTACTGGTAGATGCAGATATCTGTCGATGCACAACAATCCCGTCAACCAAATAAGGCAGAAAATATCTATACTCAGGCACAAATACCTATTGTCACATTTCAATCCCGCCATCCAAATAGGGAGGCACTCAACTACACACATGCACAAATAACTACTGATGTATATCAATCCTGCCGTCCAAATAGGGAGAAAACCAAATATGAGAAGATTCAAATTCCTATAGATGAAAACAAATCCCATGATACAAATACAACATAAAGCAATAATATAAAAATCTCCACTCATAAATATGAAGACCACCAGTCAAATATGGTGGCAACCAGATAAGAAAACCGGTGGCAGACTCATTCCTCTTTCCTGGTACAGGAGAACTGCCAGTATCTACTAGCAACTCATGGAGGACCGGAGTAGGCATAAAATCCTACTATGACATCAGAATGGTCCTTCATACCCATTGTATCCAAATATGTATCTCAGCACATCAGGAAATGATTTAAGATCACATGTCGATTCAAGACTATATCCTCCAAACATGCCAAGATATCATTGCATCGGTGGAAAAGGCGAGAAAACAGGCCCATGACTCGGTTTCCTAGAATGGAATGACTCACTCAAAAAACGAGTTAGTCACTTTGGATCATTTATGCATCCCTGCTCTAGTCCAGGCGGGTCAACGGAAATATACCGTGATATAAGGACAACCAGATCAGGAAAAAATACCTGTTCCAACTAGGGGATGCTGGTACAATGTAGTGGCCACTCCAGGGTAGGAATATATCCCTGCCAAAAAATCAAGATGCCCATCGGCATATCCCGATGACATCACAAGACCCAACAAGACAGGGACCCGTACACGAAGTCCATTACCAACAATAGATGACCCCAGTTACCCAAAAGAGAGTGCCCAGAAATGAAATGCGCTAAAGGCCACTGAAAAATGAAGGGCACATACATGATCCTGATCTACTGGAAGCTGGGATTCTTGACACCCTAAAAAATATATCAATAAAGGAAAAAGACCCTATCATTCCATTAAAAAATTATATAATTGGTAGTAGTAGTTGCTAAGGCCCTCCCCGCAATGTTGCTACCAAAAGCTCTAAAATTCCTCCATAGAGCACCCACGGGGGCTCACTCTGTGGTACATGAATGATCGATCACAAGAGCCTATCTCCTGATGCACGTCAGGGTATCCCTCCTCTCGACCTAAAGATCAGATAGTAAGAAGGTCCTCCCCTTGATTTCGTTTTCCCTGATGGTCCTCCCCATGGTATATGATGTAGATATGATTCTCCCTGTAGTCGGACACCAAGTCATGATGGTAGTCCTCACCATGATGACGGTTATTGTGAAGGCCCTCCCCATAATGATAGTTGTTGTGAAGGGCCTCCCCATAGTAATTCCAAGCAACGAGAAGGTCCTCCCCTCATTACAGTATATCCTAAAGGCCCTCCCCATGATGTGCATTGCAGAAATTCTTCCTATAGCCAGGTATCAAGTCATGATGGTAGTCCTCTCCATGATGACAGTCATTGCGAAGGCCCTCCCCACAATGGCGGTTGTTGTGATGGTCCTCCCCTCAGTAACATCAAGTAGCAATAAGGTTATCCCCTCACTGTATCCCACTCTGAAGGTCCTCCCCAGGGTATACACCATAAGTACATTTCTCATGGTCGAGCATCAAGTTGCAAAAACAACCCTCTCCATTGCAGCACAAATTGCGAAGGTCCTCCCCGCAACCAAAATTCTTACTGGATGGAAGGTACTACCCTTTCTGGAAAAAATATGAGAAATAAATTCTATGGTAAGGTGCTCAAAAAGGATTCAAATACATCAGGAACTCCATCAATAATGAGTAATATTCTTTCTTAATCATAGGATGGACTAGGGCTACACTTATCTTCTGAGCCACCCCTACAACATCTGCAAATTAATAAGGCTCCCACCTGCCCAGTTTCTTAGAACAAAATAATTAAGAAGTATTAGATATGGGAATATCAAGTAGAGGAGCCTCCAGAAGAACAACATCAATATATGTTGCTTGTGAGAAGATAACTAGATAAGGATAATATACCGGTGATGTATTGGCCTACAACCACTTCTCACTTCAACATACCAGGAGAGTTTATTAGAAAATGTATGCATGAAATTCACCTCAATATATGGATGAATCTATGTCAGCTGAAATAAAAATTCCTGCCCTATGAAGGGTACGTGAATGATGTCAACATGATAGGGGAGATTTACCGTCTAATCAACCTGGAATACCTCCCATATTTATGACATCCAGAATTAGAAAGGAGAAAAAACCTTGAATTGGATTAGCTCCATGCACTGCATAAGTTGTGTCGCCTCATTAGTGACGCCCCGGCTGAAGTTCATATTCAGGGATGGGGAGAACATGGGGCTCTACACTTCACCCCTCATCCTGTCTAGTAGGACCCATTGGAAATGACATCCTACAATGTCATCTACCAAGTGGAGCAATCAAATTAAAACCATGCTTAGAGAATATGGGATACTCAATAAAAAATGGCCCTGAGTAAGTCTCAAAAGTGTCAGGATTGGAGAGATAAATCCATCGAAAAGATTTTGACTCAGGCAACCAAGAACATCCAGAAGGATTTCCGCCTAGGGTAATCCAACTATAAAGCAGTGTTCATGTCTTCAAAAGACCATATACTCCACACAGGCCCAATTCCATACTCATCTTACACCCACGTGGAAGTACGTGAAATTGAAAAGGTGGAAATAGCAGCGGCTACCACCACAATATGGGAACAACCCTAGCCCACAGGGTTGGGGGAATTTTTAAATCAAAAGTCCCCTGTAATACCAACAAATCCAGGCCATGACACATCAACAGGAGAACGATAACAACCCCAACCTGTAGGGCTGGGGGCATTTTTATCTCAAATCCTTGCACAACGAATGTCTGTCTTCCACTTCTAGGAAGAACGATGGACAAATGAGTCACCCGTTCCACTCCTTCTCGTGGTCCTCACCCTCTGAGACAAAGGCGTGTTATGAGGTCAGACCAGGGATACCTTAGGGTCAATATTTTCTAAGAAACCCAAATAATATCGAAGAATGGAAGGATAAAATCCAATAAAGGATGCAAAAATCCTTCCTTTCATTTGGAACCGAGTACACCACCCCCAATGCGGTATCCCTCAGTGAACGTGTTAAACGTAAACTCCACATATCTCATAGGAAATGACGTGAAGGGAGAGGATGAAAAAGAATATGGTTCCATCCCAGAGGCATCCCGCACCGATCTGGATGGTGTGCATACCTGGAACTAGAGAACGATCTTAAATCTAGGCGCCCCCTCAGTCAATCTGACATTACCTACCGCACGAAACCCCAACAAGGAGAAGAATAAATCCAAGTTTGTCTATGATCCGCCTTATCCTACCCATAGAAATACATCCCTCAATCTTGAGGAAATGTTCACCAAGAAGGAAGAAGAAATTAAATAGCTCAGGTGAATTAATGCCGCGCTACGTTGAGGGAGCTACCTCACCGGATGTGTTCCCCTCACGGAATGTTAGCAGGTGCTACTAGAATAGGTGCCCATACCACATGAACTTATTCCGGTGAATGAATCCAAGCTGGGAGGACCATTCAATCCAGCCCCGGAAGTATATCAAGACTTCCCCCCATTGGGAAGGCATCCAGAATATATTCAGGTAAACCCATAAATGTTACCCTCAACTGGGTATCCACCCCAAATTCCAGCAACGCCGGCATGCCCAGTCTTGGCCGCTGCCGCACCATCCCAAGCTCAAGACCAACATGATATGAATCAAGGTATATTGAACACCATAGAGAAATTAATATCTCTACTAGAATCCATTGAGGGGCGGCATGCTCCAATACAACAAGAGTGCAAACCCTACCTTGATTGGGTGAGAAATGTTCCGCCACCACCAAACTTCAGAAACCATGTATTCCCAGTATTCAATGGATTAGAGGACCACGGAAATTATTTAATGCACTATGCCTCTTATTGTGACCCCATTATGGACACTCCAGAGCAGCAAGAAGCAGTAAAATTCAAGTTCTTTGTATGAACCCTGCATGGATCGACTTTTGTATGGTATACTAGCCTGCTAGCCAATTTAATCATAGGCTTGGAGGACCTCTGACGACAGTTTATCTTCCAGTTTAGTTCAATGATCCCTAAGACGACGATCAATGATCTCATGAATTGAAAACAATGAGAGAACAAAAGAGTACCAGACTTCATTCCCAGATGGAAAGGCCTAAAATATTCCCTGAACCGGCCGATCCCCCAGGATGAGATTCTCTCCATGTGCATCGATAACCCTCAGGATGAATTGTGTACACCACTCATCCTAGTGAATTACACAAGTGGGTTTAGAGATTTCTCTTCCATTTCCCAAATAATAGAATAATTCTTGTAAAGGAACAATCTCAAGTCCCTAGTGGCCCCATCAGCCCATGGGAAAAGAGCGGGAAAAGATGAAGCAACTTCTGTCACACTTAAGCCACCCCCAGCACCAGCTTCAGTTGAGAGGCCCCCACTGAACCGTGTGGGACACCTTGGAATCCAAAAACCACCCCACCTTGGTAATATTAGCAACGGGGTGCTAAAATAAATCAATTTGAAGAACGAAGAAATAAAGTTTACTCGTTCCGAGACAACCAGGTCCGCAGCTATTTCATAGCCGCTATGAATTAAAATTTGATCCGGTTACTAGAGCCAAAAGTGAGCCGATGAAGTGGTTCTCAACGACCGTCCAAATTATTGTCCCTATCACTGGATACTGGGACACACCATCTAGTAATGATTCATTTTCAAGGATCTCCTACAAAATATGGTGGATTCCGGGCAACTTAAGTTGGGCCTGTTTCTAGAATAAGTGGCGTATGTTTCCCCCTCAGACTCAAAAGAGGAAGAGGAATGATAAATAGTAGCTAGTAAAGAGAAAACGTCTGAAAAATGGATGACCCAAAAGACCATCAACAAATTCCATGGAATCTTTTAGGCATAGTTGAAACATCCAACTATGCCCCCAAAAGCTCGTAATAAAACACAACTGTCTTCCTCGACCCCACAGTCCTCTGAAGGCCGGAAGGGTAGAAAAAAAGAGAAAAAATATGAGATGACACAAAAGATGAAGCTAATGTTGATGCTTTTGGACTTCATGCCAGAAGATGTGGTACAATGGGAACCACCCCGCCAAACAGTACAATAGGCACCGCCCCACCAAACGACACCATCAGAAAGAGACAATCAGACATAAACAACATTAGATCAAGAACTGATCTTCAGCTCCCTTAATGTCATTCACTTGATAGAACCCTTATTGGATGGAGACTATGACTATAGACCTGAATTACCTATACCCAACCGGAGAGCCAGAGGAAGAGGCCACTGAGGCTAGAGCTTTCCTAGAAGGCCCAATCATGGAAGGAGTCAAATTCTTGGCCACACCATAAATAAAACTGTTAACATCACAAAATCTCACAGAAGGACCCTACGACAGATACAAAAAGACAGAAAATGCTACTCCTACCCCATTAGAAGAAATCCAAGCCCAATTATCTTGGAATATCCATTAGGGGAAGAAAAAATATCAAACATCCCAAAGCACACAGGTGGAACAGTTCTTACAAACCCAAAAAGGACCATAGCACAACTGGCTTTGGTCACAGAGGATAAACCATCTAAGTCCAAATCTTGAACACCTAAAGTGTCTATGAAAGAGAAACCCCAATCTGGTAAGTTCCGACCTTTAGATAAGAAGTATGATATTCTAAAGCTACTGGCTTCAGTACCAGAAAATTTGTCAATCCTGGATGTGTTAAGTCTATCCACAGATCTTAAGGAGGCACTCATAGAAGCCTTACTAAGTCCCCATGAGTTCGAGGCTAAAGTAGTAGCAGCTGAAGTCTATCAGATAGAGACAAGTCCTGAAGAATGTCACACCTTCATCTCCTTCCCAGATAGGTATGAAGATGCCATCATGAAAGGGAACATCAAACCCTTATATGTGTCTGGAAAGATAAATGGAATTTATGTTAGAAGGATCTTCATCAACAATGGATCTGGAGTTAACCTACTCCCATTGCGAACACTTCGTCGGCTTGGTGATGATGAATACAACCTACCACCATGCACCAAAACTCTGCTGGGATATGAAAAAATCAAGAAGAATCCATTGGGATCAATCACGCTTAAAAATCGGCTCAGAGACCTAATATTGGATTCTAAGATCTTGGCAGTATGGAAATGTACGTCCTTCAACGTCCTATTAGGGAGGCCCTGGATGCATCAGTATGCTGAAATTCCATCATCATATCATCAGTGCATCAAATATTTCACTAATGAAAAAAAAACATACATTTCACGCCGATAAATCCCCGTTTGAGTCCTGTGAGTCGCATTATATTGACGCAGGGTTCTATGAATCAGAAGGAAAACATCCTTCACCAATGACATTGATTGGATTAATGCACCAAATGGATTGGAAACAGCTCCCTCCAACCCCCTACAGTATCTTGGGGAAGATTATTTATTACCCATCAACCAAGTTAAATGCACAAGTTCAAGTATGGATGCAAACTCAATTGTCTGCATGATCTCGTCCACGACCAGTAAGTCCAAAGACATGGAAGAGCGGGATGACTCCCATGATTTCAGGAAAATCCCTATCAAATATTCTCTCAGCCCATCCATGGGACCTCAAACTACCCCCACCTCATTAACTAAGGAAAAAGATGATTTATCTCCCAATATTGGAGATCTCATCTCAAAAATCCTCTCTCCATTATTAGAGTAAGAAGATGAAGATAATGAAGATGAAGAAGAGGAGGAACAAGACCTCAAAGATCCCCTCCTTCATTCTAAGAAGGTGTATCCACCATAATAAATGAACTTGAGGAGATAAATCTGGGCACTAAAGATGACCCGCGGCCCACTCTAATCAGTGTGGCTATGCTTGTCGAGGAGAAGGAGGCATACACCTCCTTCCTAAATAAGAATTGAGATGTGTTTTCCTAGAATTAAACCAAAATTTTAGGCCTCAATCCTGAGGTCACCACTCATCATCTAGGCCTACCAAAAAATCACTGGGGATATAAGAAGACAACCAGAAGGACCCACCTGATGCATGATTCTAAAATAAAAGATGAGGTTGACAAGATGATCAAAAAAAATTCATACGGGAGTTCTAATATCCGATCTGGATAGAAAAAACAGTACCTATCAAAAAGAAGAATAGACCGATTATAATCTTCATTGACTTCAGGGACCTCAATCGGTATTTCCCAAATGATGATTTTCCGATCACAAAATTTTTGATCGATGTAACAGTTGGATATGAAGCCCTCTCTTTCATGAAAGGCTATGCCAGATACAAACAGATCCAGATGGCCCACAGATATTTATAAGCTACTGATTTTAAGGCCCCTTAGGGAGTAATCTATTATAAAGTGATGCCCTTTGGTCTAAAGAATGCTGACATCACATATCAGCATGCTATGCATCTCATATTCAAGCCCCTCTTGGGAAAGTTTATCGAGTGTTATGTCGATGATATAGTTGTTAAGTCGTGAAATCACTGAAACCACCTGTTCGATCTTGAAACTATCTTCAAAAAATCGCGGCAACATAGTTTTAAGATGAATCCCCTAAAGTGCGCCTTTGGCGTTACCTCGGGAAATTTTTTCGGCTTTGTCGTATGCTATAGCGATATCGAAGTCGACCCCAAGAAGACAAAATCCATCCTTGGCATGTCCCCACCTCGCAACCTCACTAAGTTGAGAGGTCTCTAGGGGAACCTCTTCTACATTATACGCTTTATATCCAACCTAGAAGGTAAATGTTTACCTTTCACTAGGATTATGATGAAAGGAGTTACGTATGAGTGGGATAATGATTTCCAAGAAGAGTTTGACAATATCAAAAGATATCTACTAATCACACTAGTGATGATGACACCAGTTGAGGGGAGACCGCTCATTTTTATGTAACCGCCATGGAATGGTCATTAGGTGCCTTCCTCTTGCAGAAGAATGATGCCAATAGAGAGAACAACCTCTATTTCCCCAGTCAAACAATGATTGATGCTGAAACTCGGTATTCAAAATTTGAAAAGAAATACCTAGCCCTAATCTTCACAGTTTAGAAACTCAGGCATTACCTATAAAACCATGAGGTCCAACTGGTTTCCCACTGTAACTTGCTCAAATATATCCTTAACCATCCCATGCTAAATAGGTGTCAATCACGATGGGTAGTCATACTACAATAGTTTGAAATATGGTACATACCCCAGAAGGCCATCAAAATCCAGACATTACCAGACTTCCTGATCGAGCACCCCTCAGAAGAAACAACGCCATTGGATGCCGAACTTCTATATGAAGAAGTGTTTTCCATCTGGGAGGACCCCTAGAAATTGGAAATGCACTTCGATGGTTCTTCCTGAATCCCGAAAGGGAAAAGGATGGAGGATACCAAGCTCAACATAGTGGGTCTAGGAATTATACTCGTATCCCAAAAAAATTCCATCCTACTTTACTCTTTCTTACTTTCAGAAGGGTGTAAAAATAATGAAGTGGAATTTCATGCCCTCATTGAAGGCCTAGAACTGGAACTTCACGTGCAAACCAAACACATAAAAATAAAGGGTGATTCTGATCTAGTCATCAAACATGTTAGTGGTGACTACGTCATTAAGAAAGAAGTATTGGTTACCTTGATGAAACATGTTCGAGAACTAATGAAATAAGTCCCATCAGAACCGACGTTGACTTATGTCCCCCAGTCACAAAATTCCCAAGCCGAAACTTTGGAAAATGAAACCACAACCTTGGCCGATCCAGATCGGGATGAAACAGTCATTAGAATTTCCCACTATTGGATGGTCTTTCCATTCATCTAGAGCAGTATAGAGGAGATTGATTAAATTAGCCCTGTTTCTGAGCCTTATGGTCACACCACCAGTTGGATGATGCCCATCTCAAATTACCTTTAGAATGGGGAACTCCCACCAGATAGGGCTTGAAGGGATCAAGTCCGAAGATGGGAAGTCAACTTTGTCCTATACAATGGGGTAAACCAAGAAAAGGTTATCTATAAATGAGGACCTGACAAAGTCCTTCTTAGGTGAATTGGTGGATAAGAGACTATCGCCGTCATGAAATAAGTGCATGCTGGAGCTTGTGGAGAGCATCAATTAGCAACCAAGATTTCTCACCAAATCCAAAGGCTCGAGTATTACTGGACCACTATGATATAGGATTGTGCCATATTCACCAAGATGTGTCATTCCTACCAAGTTCATGCTAATTTCATACAACGACCCCCATAGTTACTTCATACAACTAAGTACTCCTGGCCATTTTCTACTTAGGGGATGGATGTTTTGGGACCATTTCCTCTCGCCACAGCCAGACAATTCAAGTTCATACTCACAGTGACCGAATTATTTTCCAAATGGGTCGAGGCCATAACCCTTAAAGAAGTTGGGGAGAAAACCATCATTAACTTTGTGAAGGCCAACATCATTACCAGATTTTGTGTCCCTCATACAATATTGATGGACAAAGGCACCAACTTCTATTCTGCTGAGTTGGAGAAGTTATACCAGGAGTATGGAATCAAATACAACCGTTCATCCCGCTACCATACGAAGATCAATGGGAAAATAGAGGCTTTCAATAAAACCTTGTCCAACATACTCCAAAATATGGTTGATAAGGATAATAAATCATGGCCAGAAAAGCTTCTTCATGCTTTTTGGGCTTACCAGACCATGACCTGTACCATCACCTAGGCAAACTCGTACTCACTAGTATATGGGGAAGATGCATTTTTTCCTATCTAAATCCAAGTGCCATCACTTCATGTGGCCATTTGTGATCAACTATCCACGGAAGAGAAATACCAAAGATAGTTTTATGAGTTGGAGTAGCTAAACAAAAAAAGGCTACACACTTTACACCATTTGGAAATCTACCAAAACTGGATTGCATGGGCCTTCAACATAAAGGTTTTCCGTTGATATTCCCTCAAAGGAGAAATTGTGTTAGTTTTTAGAACCCCGATGATACTCGATATGAAGCCCCCAAATCATGAACCAAAGTGGGAAGGACCATATGTCATATATAAGGTCTATTCCAATAGATCATACACCCTGATATCGATGGAAAGACAGCTCACCATGGATCCCACAAATGAAAAGTTCCTGAAGAAGTACTTTGAGTGATGGCAACACCCATTCCATGGTCCAAACTCTATGACCCTAAACCATGAATTATAATACCCCCATGCCATGGTCCAAAATTTATGACCTTAAACTATGAGTCATTTTCCTTTCCACATGACGTTAAACTGTAAGGAACTCATCCCTGAAACATGACATTAAATTGTGACTCATGTCCTCACTGTAAGACATTAAACTACATGGAAAAAAGTTAATCATCCTAATTGCATGACAATAAGCTGCATGATCTCTCATAGAACTATGTATGAATTGATTCCTGCCCTTATGGGATATGTAGCGACGTCTCGATCCTCGATCTTGGACCATCCCCCCAAAAAATGCCCCCATCATATCCTATACCTCCCAACACTTGTGAAGGATACCCTATGTCCACTACTTGGTTCTCAGATCGAGTATAAATCACGTGAGATTAGGATCAGTGGTAAGGATTCTCTTATGAAAACAAATTATAGGGAAATATGGTAGACCTGACACCTGTATCAAAGGAAACAAAAATTCCCTCACATGTCCTCACACATGGACCAAGCGAAATCAGTACAGGGAATGTTCAGAACTATGTGAATTTTGATACCTGCCCTCGCAGGATACATAGTGACGCCAAGATTTGGCATTCCAGCCTAGCCATAATCACAAAAAATGCCCTCAAATGCCCCTACAAATCGAGCAAACATTTTTAGGGAACATTAAGAACTAAGTGTGGCTTGATTCCTGCCTTTGTAGGATACGTAGTGAAGCCCAAATTTGGCATCCCATCCTAGACACCATAAAAAATCCCCCTTTTCCCCCATACATAGGTCATACTTGTATGGGGATTCCATGAAAGGTCCTAATCTCATGATAAAAAACTGAAAAATTCTTTAAGAGTTATGTGTGTCCTAGTTCTCAGTTTCACGAGATCCTTCACATGCCCCTCACTCATGAGAAGTCAAAAGATCCTGCTTCCCCCTATACATATGAGTCAAACCTGTGTGGAAGCTCTAGTATTTCACAGTTAATCATGGTCTGGGTATTCTTTATATTCCTAGATACATCTTTCCCATTTAAGAAACTTCATACCCCAGGAAAACTTGGATCCCTATAATCATTCAAGGCCATTTAAGACGGAATGACAATGTCCTATGAACACCTTTTTTGGATATGCACATCATGCCTCAGAGGATCTAAATTTGTTTCCCAGAAAAATGGATATCAATAAAAGGAAAATTCATCCCCATGAGAGTACTCTCCTATATCAGTACGCCCAATGGATTCCAAGCCCCATGTCTTCCCTCACGATTCAAGTTTCCCCTAGGACTATGGTTTACACCTTCTATCATCACTCTCATATAGGGAACTCTAGAGCATCCTGATTACAATTAACTCAAAAAATACTAAAGATATTTATGACAACATAATTGTCCTCACTTCATGACTCTAAACTTCACAACATCATGTCCTCACCGCATGACATTAAACTACAAGGCCAAAATCGTCCTTGTTGTGAAATGTTAAACTGCGTAGCTATGGTTTAAGCCTAACGTGCCCTCTGATATTGATTTTTCTATTCCTAGGTAATTTCCTAGAATCATTGTAATCCTTTGTTTCTCACACCAAGCATAGCCCACGTGAGCTTAGGGATCTTAGTGAGAGATCCACTGTGACATTATTAAAAAACAGTCCAGGAATTTGGTCTTAGAAACACAACCCTAAAAGGCATGTCACGGTTCCCTTCCCTGAGAGGAACCCCACGTCCGGGCCATATGATGTTAAATGACCAGGTACCCCAAAGATAGAACGAATGCATCATCCTGCGTATGATTCAGATCTATGTAAGGGATACATAATTCCATGAGTAAATCGTAGCCCAAATGTCCCCAATATGTCCCGATACACTCCCTCCATATCCCAAACTCCATGATCTGAGTGATCTTAAATTCCCATAACCCTCCAAGGCCATATGATATAGAAGTCCAGTGTCCTACAGAAACCTTTTATTGACTATGAACATCATGCCCCAGTGGCTCTGTATATGCTTCCCACAAAAATTCCCGTTAATCAAAGGAAAATTCGTCCCCAAAATAGTCCTCTACTATCTCAGTATGGCCAATGGATTTCAAGACTCGTTCCATACCTCTTGGTTCAATGAATCTCAAAGTCATGGTTTACATTCTCTCCCTACATACATCCTAGATATATCAGAACACGTGGACCCGATTTATCTCTGGTCCCTTTTTGAGGTTTCTAAAGGTACCCCACCCATATGCATGAAGTTAATCTGCATACAAAATAAGAGTTCCACAATCATTTCTAGGAAAAGTTAAGTTAAAATACCCCTTTTTGTACTCAGGTGAACCCCCTATCGAAGGTCACATATCGTATTCAGAATGTTCCCAATATCCATAATATTCCATAACCATCGGAGACGGAAGGACAGTGTCCTATGGAAACCTTTATTTTACTATGCACATCATGCTCTAGAGGCTCTACATATGTCATATACAAAATGCCCATCAGTCAAATGCAATTTTTCCCCAGGAGAGTGCTTTCCAACTTCCGTACACTCAAATGTAATTCATGTCTTGTCACACCCCATATTTGGAAAACCCCCGGATAACAACTTACATACCTTCTTATTATCAAATGCACCTGACATGAAAAAGACTTCTAACTGAACCAACCATTCAAAATCTCTCCATCACACAAGTAAGACCCACACAAGAAAAGTTCCCCCCCTCAAAGATGATATAAATGTACCTAATATTTTTAGACACCACTACTCAGGACAGCCACCCATTGTGGCTCCCAGCATAAAAATAAATTCAAAATGTTTCATAACCCCATCAGGCCATCAAAGATGGAAGGACAGTGTCCTAAATACACCTGTGATTGACTATGCACGTCATGCCCCAGAGGCTCTGCATATGTTTCCCACAAAAATGGCCGTCAATAAAAGGAAAATTCATCCCCAGGAGATTCCTCTATTACTTCTGTATGCCTAAAACAAATTTTGAGCCTCATGAATGTCAAAAATCACAAATTAATGGTTAAGAAAAATCCCTAGCCCATGTATGATGGATATTAGAACATTCCCGGCTGACGGTCCCAAATTTAGGTCCTCACCCCATTAAGTTTGGTCAAATATGTTCAACCTAAAACATTAGTACTTAGTTCAATTGGCAAGACTGTGAATTACCAGAGAAGTAAAAAGACACCCTAATTTCCAGAGGGAAAATATGTAGAAGGCACCTCTGGATAAAAGTCAAGTATCAATTCGTTAAAAAACATTGATCCATCAAAAAATGCGTAAAGCTTGTTAAGTTGAAAAACTGTAAAGGGCGGCCTAAGAAAAAGTCAATTTATGCTTGCTAAGCCCGTTCCAAGCAGTATTAGGAAAAAATTAGGGTAAAAATGAAGAAAAACACATATTTTTTTTGATGTGTTCTATGAAACCTCAGAAATAGTTGAACTACGGTCACTGAGTCCCGCAGCTCAGGAAAAAATGAGAGCCCGATTCGATTATTCCAGTTTACTGATCATGGTTTAAAATTAATACATGATTTAAATGATGTTTAGATGATGTATTATGATCAATTGAAATTATAGGAAAAGGAAAAGAAAGAGTATTTAAATAAAAATCTATTTCATTGTGTTCAACCAAAATAGAGGAGCATCCCCAGTTTAGAGTCTCTCCAAACTATCAAAAAAGGGGGAATAGTACATATAATTATTTGGGATAGAACTAAAATAAGGATTGATTCACCCTTTCTAGAAAGATAGGAAGTGATTTTCACAGGCTGTAAATAGTTTTCTCCAAAGAAGGTATCTCCTCCGTTTCGACCTGGACCCTCAGATGCACCTTCTCTAGAACAACTTAATGATCCCATGATTTCTTCTAGGCAACTTCATAATTGGCATGTGAAGAGGCCAATTGATCCTTTAACCTTGATATATGGGCTTCAAACTCCCACATATCTTCCTCTTGGGTGTACACCAAATCACGATCCTTCACCTCCTCGGCTGTTAGATGATCAAATTCTTCCGAAACATCTCATAAGGTCACCACCTGGTGATGGGAAGAATTGAACATGGAAAGATTGTCCTCACTGGAGGCAAGGTCTTCTCATGTAATGAAGATTTGGTAGAAAATGAGGTGTAAGTGCCGATAATCAAAGCCGCAAGAACCCAGATTGGTGAATAATCGCTGAAAATTATCACCCTCATCAGTAAAATTAGACATGGGTGTCTCCACGGCAAGAGCACGTAATTGGATCCTTGCCTATTTTTACACTTCTTGGTGCCTCTATGAATAACCATTACATTGATCCTCCCCCTCCTTAACATGTATATAAGTAGGAAGCATCATCACAGGAGTGGGGAGGAACCTAAGATTGGTCAGCCAAGATGGGAGACTCTATTTTCCCTCAGATGGTTCAACCGTTGGAGTCGGATACAGAGGACTATCCATGGCTTCCGGGGTGATCGATGATACTTTGTTGGTTCCAGACTCATTAAGGTCATGGGGAGTATCCATAATAAGGGATTATTCTGAATCACTCCCCACTAAAATAGGTTTTATTGATGAAGCCCATCCAGGACGTTTCTAACGACGAACAGAGCGTCTTCTTACCACAAGGGCATGAGCGAGTGGTGTATCCATTGTGGCTGCTGCAAGGATAGGAGTAGAAGGAATAGATGTCTCAATATTCATAGTATAATGAATTTTTGGCCTTATTATTGGGGAAAGGATGGGGTAGGAAATAGTTAAAGGGATCTGCACCCGCCGAACTGGTTCTTTCATCATCCCATTGGGGTAACACTCCGCCCATAGTCAGGCATACTCTAGCGAGAGAAAAGTGTATTCTGTCATGTTAGGGAAAATAAATTCCATAAAAGCACCTTCATGAATCATCATGAGCCATAATTGGTGAATAAATATTGGGTGAGACTCTCCCATTAATTGAATAGCTGGAAGTAGTGTAGTCTGTTAAAGGTATCTGAATTGCCTGGAAAACCATTAGGGGAGGTATGGATCAAAAATGACTAATCGACCTATACGAGTAGTGAGAATCCTATCCCAAAGTGCAATGAGATATGAACATTCCTCTAAAGAACCATCCATTTCACCTCTCAACGACCCATGAGGGGTAGGATTCTGTGAAAACGAGAAGCGATAAGCATCGATCAATAGCCCAACCACATCAATAATGCTTAGAGTCTTAGGAATAACGATGAAAATGTTGAGAAGGGTGGGTTAGAAGTCAGAATGAGGAACCTTTGTAGTATTCTAGTATTCATAATTGGTAAAGTGCTCTTCCATCCACTCATACGAAAATTGAAATGGCCCGCTGAGATGGTGTGGGGGCCTACTTATCCCAACAATTCATAAATCTGGGTGAGGGTAAGAAGGGACAAATTAATGGGACGACCCTCTGCCAGTGTGTCCACCATCATAAAAGTACAAGCCCAAACCCTGGTATATACATAGCGGGATGGGAAAATCCATTTGCTCAAAAACATGGCAAAGAAACCTGCTAGTCTAAGTGTTGGCGATACATCTGATTGAAGCTCATATCCCTATGTGGTATATTGTCCTGCTTCAAGGGTAGCACAATATGACCCTACTGTCTGGTGGAACTAACGGGATGGATGATTATAGCTACGACGAGCCATCAGATTGGGTCTGTTTGCCTGCTATAATGACCTTATCTACGCCTCAAATGGGATGAGCGAGCGAGCCTCGAGGGGGTGATCAAGTAATCCATCTGCCATGACCAATAAACTCCTTGTCGAATGGGACACATGGTCATTATCATTCCAGGTAGCAGCTGCTGGGAGAAACTCATCGAACATTTCTCCAAGGATAGGGATCCCTCCAAGATGGTGGATATCCCATAAGCTGATCCCCACCTCCCCATGAAATAAGTAGAAGGTGTTGGTGCTTGAAGACTAGCGGCTCAGCAGCTCAGGAAGAATATCTCCAAGGGAGAAGACTACGAACTGAGAAACCCAGGCTGCCTGATACAAGATCACTGCCTCCAACTGGTCAGAAGACTTCAAATAGGTCTGATATACCCAGAATGCCCTGGTCCACTCATCGAAGAAACATCCTCCCGCCCGTAGATCCCACTTGCTGCTCCACCCACCATTGGGATTTTCTTGGGAGATGTTGATAATGGATGGGTACTCTCGAGCGCTTATTCTTGGGATACCATTGAGACTACCACAATTTCCCTGAATCCATGCTGAGCCTCCTAGTATAAAGACATTCTCTTGAATCAGATTGGCTATGAATTCTCCTACCGGGGAAATGTTGGAGAGATCACGTCGTTGTGGTGCCTCCAGGAGGATAAAAGTGGTATTGGGGTCATCCAATGGCAGAGGAATGTCGTCAAGGAGACCAAATCCATAAAGTGGAAGCTGTACAGATAGTGGATAGGCTAGGAGCTCTGAAATTAAGAAACACTTTAAGAAGCTATCACAAGGAATAATGTAGGCTCGAAGATGATACTCACTATTCCCCTCTATGGTCACCCTTGTCTTCATCAATTTTATCACATCAAGTGAAGCAACCATTGTAGCCTACACCGGAAGATCCAGAAGCTGAAAAAAAGTCATTCCAATAAAAATTATTGGATAAAGGCAATAGAATAATGGCTAAAGGACTCAAAATATATCCACATAAGGCTACACATACTGTTTCCAGAAATGGTACATGGAAGGAACATCCCACATACTACATAGTATACAGAGGCGTCATACCGCATACGACCACAATGCGTGAAAACAACCCCACCTATAGCTACAGTACCTGGATTCATTTCACCATGTACAGTAATGGTACATGAACCATCCATGATGCGCTCTCCCACAGATCATTTTCGGTGAATAGAAAGGTCCGCATATCGGTGTCCCGTGAACCTAGGCCTGGATTATGATTATGTTCAGAAGTTGTGGATTAAAGTTTATATTCAGATTATTAGTTCTTAAAGTTCAGTTCTCCAATCCAAGTTCGGTATAAGGACACGCCAGCTGCGTAATTCCATCCTATGCAGAATTCGGATTTTAGTTCTACAATACTATTCACGAAACCTAAAATATGGTATGTGGGTAGAGAAATGGAGAGAAGATAGGTTCTCAGTAGGTATGAAGCAATTCACGAATGAGATTTTTTCAAGGAGAACGGTACGTAAGAGCAGAGGAAGTTGGGGAAGTTTAGAGCGCTTTTCACCATGTGAAATGGTAAAATAAAAATGGCATGGGCCCCTATATATAGGTGTGGTACCCTACCACCAGTCCCATATCTTCTACCACAAATCATATCAGTTCAATACCACTTCTACATTGGAATAGTTCCCTTTTCATTATAAACGAACCCCATTCTGATGGGGGGCATTTACAGGGTCCTAAAAATTCTGAAAATGGAAGAAAATACCCCCAAAATCACTTTGTAGAAGGAAGAAAGTGCTCTTACAAGTTTAGAAAGGTGAATGAAATCAAATCAAGATATAAATTTCAGAAGAAACTTGAAGGAATTAAAGTTTTCAAATAATTTCAAGTGGCCCATGTACCATCACTCATAAAGGTATAAAAACCGGCTAGATCGCAAACCACCAGGTATGAAGAATGATCCGCAAGACACTGGCCCACGAAGCGATGGCCAGCGAACAAGGCGTACTGCGAACTGCGTCACCAAAGGACTCATGCGTGTGAAGCCCATCCGCGTACCATCCTAAAAACTTATCAGTTCGTAGATGAATCTATACAACAGGGTTCTACGAACCATTGTCACAAACCGAAGCCTCTGCAAACCCCAGATTGACCGAGTCTTCTGTGGGTTAGGATATCTCCTCATGGGCCTCTGTAAATGGTTCCACATGCCCATAGGTATGATTTTCTCTATTCTCTATAAAAGGATCATAGTAGGAATGACGAGGGGATGGATGATGAAAGACTGAACGAGACTCATAGGTTGGAAGAAAGAGTTCAGAGAAGATTCTGACTTCAGTCTTGATTCATCGGCGAAGCACGAATTACGAACCACTCTCTTCGTAGGTGCAGCCATATGCAAACCATAAAACGAGGGAATTGAATAATAATAATAGAAACACAAACCTAATTTGTGAACCGAGAACCACATACTTCTCGCTGATGAATTACTCACAAACGATAATCCATTGGACCCTCCTTCAATATTGTGCTCCGCGTTGTGTACTGCTACGCGGACTAAACCTGGCGCTGCATACTGCATGAGTACATGGATGGAACCCAAAGCAGTGTGATGGTTTATGTACCACTATGGTACACATTGATCTATACCCATGCCCACATACTGAATTGGTACACAGATGACCCCACTGCCCGCATACCACTATGGTATGTGGAGCCTCCCCTATTCTGCATAAGAAACCAGTACACACAATCTGGTGTTTTCAAGTATTATATACTCAAGTTCCAACCTTACCCCTCCATTACCATCCAGTCCTCCACAATCCCTCCACTAAACAATCCTTTGGAATCAGGCCAAAGCCTCCTACAAATCCACTGGACCCGTATGATTAGACCATCGAGCGCATCAGCATGCCCTTTTGAGTCTACATACCCATGGTTAGCAGAGTCACAAAGGCTCTCCCCACAACGGTTCAGGCTTCGGGAATGCGTGTGGGTCTATATTCCCATGGTAACCCAGAGTACAACCTTGGGATGCTGACGTGAACCTCCCCGTTCTAGGGATTAAGGGTAATCACTTGCTTTTCCATTCAATGAGGAATAGTGATCAGTTGAAGGGGTTATGTCTGCTCCCCCATTTGGCGAGGATGACACTCCTCCCCTTCCTAGAATGTGTTTCGGGGCCCTCACACTAAGGTAAGTCCCCAATATTCTGAGGCTAGGACACATGACCTTTAATTCCATTTCACATGGAAAATTTCATATCTCCACACCGTCACCCATGGTTTCCCCGGTCTCTTTCACCACGGGCCTCCCTCTCCCACCAACAGGAGAGGAAGCATGTGCTTTGTTGAATCTTTGACATCCTCTCATTTCTCACATCGAGCATGACTCATGTGGTCTTAGAGGTTCATGACGATTACAACATCCACACAATTTGAACTAAGAGAACTCTAATTACTGATCAAACTAGGATATGTAGGATGCTTGCCTAAAATCCTGAGCTCAAAAGGGTTCCCATCCCAAAGGGTCTAACCAACGATGCCCCCTCAAATGGGAACTTCCATGTGTAAGCCTTATCCATTCCGAACTACGTGACTTCTGACTCCTCTCCCAAGGATACGTAGGAAAACCATCTTATGGGTTTGATCCCAACATCAAATCACCTTCTGTCCCACCTGGATGACAATAAACTCCAGATCGCCTTATTATATAGCTCATGTCAGCATCATCTCCGTAGCATCAAATCTGTATGCATGCCTACGAAGATCCTACAAACCAAGGGTATCCCATGGACACAATCTTAGTAAATGAACCAAGGATTCAAGAACATATGAAAATGACTTAAATCTATAAGAGAGTCCCAGAACAGACAATAATCCTCCCCCGAAAGGTTGCAGTGAGCCTGAATTCCCATTTTCTCGACTAATGGAGTCCTCAAGTGTCGTTTTCTGAATCATCAATCAACGAGTGTCTACCTTTGGAAATAAGGTCCATGAATCATGGATACTAGGGATGTTGGGTGTTCTTATATCCATGAATAAACTCATTGGAGACCATCCGAGGAAGTTCTATCTAAGGAGGATCGATTTCACAAGTACTTGACTCCACACAATCACCCATTGGGATCATCTGACTATGGCACCTACGTTGCAATGCGAAAGGGGTGAATCACCCAGTCCCCATGGGGATAATCCAACCTTATTTAAAATGATAATGACACAGAGATGATCGAAACAAAAGAAATGGTGAATTTGAAAGTAACCCATCACATAAAAAGGGACAAGTGATGATCCTCATCGAACCATTTCACCATCAACTTGAAACGCACCACCTCAGTGGTGGAACAAAAATAATATATACAATAGGTTTTTAATGAATTATTATGAAGAAACTTATTAACATTACAAATCTACATTTATTATACAATCACCCTTCTTATATAAAATAGGGTTGAAACCAAAACTATTAAAAGTAACCCTTTAAAACCACAGAAAATGTACCTTTAAAGTTTATTTAAAAATAAAATATAAATTCAACTGGAACCAATATATCAATAGAACATAATAAAAATAAAGAAAAACCATATAAATGGTTCTAAATAACCAAAACAGGAGCCCTGATGTACAAAAAAGTCACAGAATGGGATCCCCTAAATAATCCTCAATAGAAAATATACATCAGGGTAAAATCACTAAGATCTAACATAAATGATATTGGAATTGGATAATTTAAAAAATAGATGAAATATGTGAACCAAAAAATTATAGGATCTATCATGATCTCACTAGGTCATAAATCAACCCCGTTAGCTCACTCGATCTAATCAGTCTACAATCCCTAGTCAACTCAAAATCTACACTAGGGTTACACTCATCCAAACCTTTTACTTATATTTTGAAACCATCTATTTAATTTACAACTCATTTAACATTGAACATATATTTTTTATACGTTTAACAATTTATGAGTCTGGTTAGTGGTTTATAGAGGTGAGAAAAGGAAAGGGGCTAGGCTAGTGAGCATGGTGTACCTTGAATAAGCTACAACAGCTCCGAAAACTAGTGAGTGGGATCCACTAGCTAGCCAGTGAAGTCTATAGGGTCTATTGAATGATTTCATATCCCATTATCTTTCCAGTTGGAGGTTTTTTACCAGTTGGTGGTAATCTACTAACTCACTGGTGGAGTCCATCAGTTGGCTGGTGGAATCGTTTGGATCCTAATGAGGATGTTGAGTTTTATGGTGTTTTTTAAAACCCTAACTTCTCTAAAATTATCTCATTATCTCCAGCCCTTTTTAACTCCCAATACCCTAGGATATCTCTTTGGTGATTTTTGGGCCCTCTCCTCCCTTATGTATCCTCTATTCGATGCCTGAAAAACAATTTAGTCCTATGATTCTAATTCGGTGAGTTCTATCTTCATCAAGATTTATTCATTTCTCTACAATATTTATACTATAATTCTAATCACGGTGAATCAAAAATGGTTCTAGTATTTGGTGGTGTAATTGGACTCAGAGGATGAAACTTACCATCAATCATTTTTTCACCTAAGGTAAGAATCCCTTGACCTTAACACATGTTTTATATAGATTATTGGCATAATTTTTTGGGTGAATATATAAACCCATGAGACCTATGTTTGGTTCTTCATCACATGAGGTGTGAATGTATAGACCTATGAGACCTATGCCTGTTTTTGATCACATATGGATTATGATGATCATGAATCTTTCTTGATTATACATGATGTTTGATCTATCGTTTTTATATTATATTTCATGCACTATTCCTTGGTCTTTTATAGTTAAATGTGAAAGTTTGAGCCTTATAGGATATCCCTCAAGGGGATGTGTCAGATTTTTGGTCAACGATATGTTAAGAAATACCTTCAAGGGGGATGTGTCAGGTGGTTGGTTTATGTTCCTTCTAGAATGGAGGCAAAGCATGCATAGATAGTCTTTGAGGACAAGAAAAATATATATTTTTCTTGTATAATTCACTTGTTATTTATTTGTATTCTATTTAGTTTAATAGAATGAATTAGTATATATTATGAACTTTTATTAAGGGACATTGGTGATGTACTACTAATTATTGTACTTACACCATACTTAGGTATTTTGGTGTGCATGTAGATTTCATGGATAGGGATCTGGTGATGGTCAAGGGCTTAAGGTGGATGGTTGAACAACTTTAGCTGGAGGATGTGAGCATTTTTGGATAGAATTTGGGTTTTATTTTTGCTATTGTTCCTTTTTTATTTTACCTCATAATTTATCCACTGCCTATGGGTATCTTTTTTTATTAGTTTTGGTTTATGTGTGTGACATTCCATATTGAAACCACACAGGTTGATACTTATTGAGTATGATGATTATCTAATTATTATTTATTCATTAATTATATTTTGTTTTATTTATTATTAATTCATTTATTATACTATAATATTCAACTAGTACCAAGGGAATAGTCTCCCCACAATGACTCTTTGGCCCTCAGTGCTAGTCAGAAACCTCTTGCATACAGGGAGGTGCACATGTGGTCATTTGGAAATCTAGATCAGACCTAGTGGTTCGAGTCAGGGTGTTTCAAAAATGTATTAGTGCACTAAGTTCATTGAACTATTTCTTATATTTTCAATGATTTAGGGAAAGGTAGATAAGATTTAGTATGGATATGAATTAGGTAGGGGAAATATGTCAGTGCCTGACCAACACTTTATAGTAGACCTCTGAGTTTCCATAAATTGGGAATTTATGTTCTTACTATTTGATGTTACCATTGGTTAAATTCACCTTGGATTATGCACATGATATTGGTATATTTATTTATAATATTTTTTGTGTGTGTTTTAGGAATATAAGATCACATGCAATATGCCTATTGATATCATTTGATAGAGCCTGAATAATTAAATTCCCATTGAAATTATAATATGTGTTTTTGGTGCATAATTTTTTCATTATTTTATTTTATCCTAGTTATTCTATGATTGAGTGTTTATATATGTATTTGACTAATGTTCATGTATACAAGTGTAGGATTGTGTTATGGGTAGTGATTAGGGGGTCATATGTTGTTCTTGTGGGAAACCTCTTAATTTGAACCTTGTTTTAAACCCTTATGTGTGCAAGAAATATTTTAATGGTCCTCTTATTTAATTGTTAGATTCATCTAAGTAGTAATATGGTATTTTAGGAAATGATATCTCATAGACATATTTCACAACTAGTTTCACCATAAATTGTGTAGGAGGATATAACCGAGCATGATACATTAGTTTCTCTAGTATGTTAAGCTATAGAACCAATCTATCCAAGTATCTTTTTTGGTGTCCCTGTTCAGGTTGGATAAGCACACAGGGTTAGGCCACTAATGGTTGATTATACTTGTAACTTACATCTACAACATCCCCCATACTTCCAGGCCACTAAAGGCCCCAAGTATGAAAATGATTTGACATGATTCATTGAGAGTATTTTAAACCTTGTAGAGATCCTAGAGGACTAGAAGGTTATTATTACGACCTTCATGTATCAAGACATAGATATAAGATATATAGTGGAATGTTATTATCTAGGATGGTAGGCATGAAGGGATTACATGGGTTACCTTCAAGAAACTTTTATTTGAGGAATTATTCCCTGATTCACTAAAACTAGAAAATTCTCAAGAGTTTATGGAGATCCAGTAGGAGATGATGATTGTTCCCACAAATTTAGCATGATTTACTGAGTTGATTCTCTTTCCTCCTCTTCTAGTGGGGAACTAGGTGTAGAAACATAGAATTTTAAATATCGATCTTCATCCATAGTTGCGATGATAGGTTAGGATTTCTAATCTGATGACCTATGACACGATGCTTCATAAAACAATGAAAATAGGGAAAGTCATTAAAAAGATTGAGATGTATGTATTATTATAGCTGTAAATGGATTGATCAGTCATTTCTCTAGCTTAATCCCAGTTGATCATTCTAGGAGCAAGAAAAAAGTTAGGGGATAGAATACTGGGCAAGAATCAATAGAAAGAGTAGATAAAATGTTCCTCAACTACTTATATGTCAAATAACTCTTCTAGATTCTATAACTATGGGTGTAAAAGGTATTAACTCCATGACTATCATATTTCTCCCAATAATTGTCACTAGTGTGGAAAGACCGATCATTTAAAGCTGTTTTGTTCTAAGTATTCAAAGATTCACACAATAAAGTTAGGTTATGGTGCAGGTGTAGGACCTCAGTATCCAATGAAAACCCCACAAGGGTCAGTGAATTAGGTGACACATGAGCCTCAAGGTTATTGTGGAGTAGTGTTTTCAAGGATTATGAAGTTGATCTGGATTTTTCTATTGGTGGTGAGGCACCCTCAAAAGTTTGAGGGATGATCATGTTTTCTTCTCCTATGTTTTTCTATTTTTTTGTTAAAAGTGAATTACATTCATTTATATATTCTCAAGTGGTTTCTAGGTTTTATTTATCAATTAAATACTCTTCTATGTTACTATCCATCGATATACCACTGGGAAGGAAAGTATATCATCTTTATTTTTTTCCAAAACATATAATGATGATTTATAGCTTCAAGCATGTGTAGATATTCAAAATTATAGAGATGAAAAGATTTTATGTGATTCTTGGCATGGAATGGTTGACGAGTTACCATATAAACAATTATTATCACAAATGAGTGGATTTTATATCACATAAAGGGGAGAAGTTTGTGTTGACTGGTGAATGGGACGTCATGGAAGGTAGAGTGGTACAAGATCCTTATCAGAGAGAAGTATTTTTAATATAGGTGGATAACATGATCCTTGTAGTCGACTAGGATATGTCTCCCTCTTATTTTCCTCATATGGTATACCTGTACCAATATTTATTTCTATAGGATTTCTCAAGGTTACCTCTATATAGAGGATTTGATTTTGGGATCAATCTCATTCCTAGTGTGAGATCCATATCATTTCCACCATATCATATGGAATAAGTCAATTTAAAAGAACTCAAAGTGTTTCTTGATGGTCTTAAGGATAAATTCTTCATCAAACTGAGAAATCCACCTTGGGATTATTTGATGATATTATCTAAGAAGGTGGATGGTATCCTTTGGATTTATGTGGAATACTAGAAGATAAATCACATCACTATGAAGAATAGGTACCAATTTCCAATAATTTAAGACTTATTTGATCAATTAAGGGGATCCTAATGGTTCTAAAATATTAACATGAGTTCTAGTTACTGTCATTTTGGGTTAAAGATGAATAAAAACCAAATAAAATGTTTAATATTCGGTATGGTTTATATGAGTATCTCATTACACCTTTTGGATTGAATAATGATCTGATAGTTCTCATGGCCCTCATGAATAAGATCTTTCACTCATACCTGGACTCTTTCATCATTGTGTTCATTAATGAAATCTTGATTTATTCTAGGAAATTGTAATCACATGATAGAAACTTGGAGATCATTTATTGGGAACTAAGGAATTTCAAATCTAAAAACAGTGCCTAGTTTTCATTTGTTTTCAATCCATACTAGGTTGATCAAGGAGTTTTCAAGGAAAGTGATCTTATAGTACAAGATGGATACAATGTTGAAGGTGGTGTCATTTCCTTGTGTTTTCCAAAATTTTGGGCTAAAAATTAGGAGGAAGGAAAAATCTTCACGAGAGATGGTTTTTTAGGATTTAATATTCTCAAATATGGTAAAGGAATAAGTTTCATGAATTCTAGGTTTTGCAAAGGTTATCTTTGTGAATATTTCAATCATAAAAAACAACCATCATGAATGTGAGATGAAATTAAAGTGTTCTCATGACTATGATAATCTTCATGAATAAAGGATAGACTGACAGTAAATCTACGTAACTATGAGATGCTTCAAAAATGAGTTTAATTTCACTGGAGCTTCACAAATATAGGAGCTTCATGAGCACATCTGAAGAGGTTTGTGAAAATACCTATGGGAGCGTGGGATCCTAATGAAGGGATAAGTCTATAAATAGGCAGCCACACCCACTTCATTTTATATGAATAAAATTGGAGAAAATTTATAATCGCTATGATTTCATGAAGGCTAGGAGATTAGTTAATCTGTAATTATACAAGAGCTTGAAAATCCTGAAAATACTGGTCAAATGTTAATCAATGATAATTATTTTGAGTTATGGGAGTTGTGTGAAGTCTGAGAGTTTCGGAAAGACTTAGTGTTCTGTGAAGGCTATGAGCTTTGCAAAGGAAGTGTGCTCTGTGAAGGGTGAGAGCTTTAATAAGGTAGGGATATTTGTGAAGGAGTGTAGGTTCATGAGCACTAAAATTTATTTGAAACATAAAGGGGTTTTTTCAAAGGTTGGGAGCTTCATAAATAGTAGTGTTGAACATATAGTTTAAGTTAATAGTTTTTTCAAGTGTGTCAACTTAGGACATCGGTGAAAGTAGAGTCTTGTTCTATCCAGGGATATGAATTCAATTACAATATACTAAATCAAACTTCAATTCATTAAAGTGATTAATACTTCAACCAAGGAAGTGAGTTAGGGGGAGTAGTTTTAAGTGTTCCAAGGGAGGTAGCGTTCTATCACTAAAATTTTTGTAAAGGAAGTATACTTAGTAGAGAATGATTGTGTCTAGACTTATATATTCCAAAATAACTAGTTATTATTAGTGTAAAGACCCATAAAATTCAAGGAATTTTTTTTTCTTAATTTTCTTTGGAATTTTACAAGAACGCAGTTTCTGACGGAACCTGATTCCGAGGCCCGGTGTGCCCGAAATCTTTTTCCGAAGTTTAGCTCGGGTACGTTCAGTGAACGAACAAGCGAGGTTTTCTAACTTTTGAACCGGTGCTCGGAATCAAATTTCGAGGGCACCGATGGAATCGCAGCGCCGGTATTTTCTTAGAAACGCCTTTTTCGGAGTTGCGTTTGCTCGGGTGTGGTTTTTAATTTTTGGGGTTAAGTTAAGAAATAAAATAAAAGTGGGGAAACACTTTATTTTATCTCACTTAAAGCCACTTAAAGCCACTTAAGCTAAGTAAAGTGGATAGGGTGGAACCCAAAATATCCTACCCACTTGGTAGGATATTTGTGAGGTGGGGCCCGCAAGAGCCCCACCGTTTCTTCCCTCCTAAGTAACGCACTCGTAACCCCCTCTTTAATGAAAGTCAACTATTCATTTTTCTGGTTAAGAAACGCCCCATTAAATTGGGCAGTTAAATTGTTACAATTAATTCTTCAAAATAATTGTTCGTTTCTTATCTTTGAATTTCAAATTGTTGGCATGGGAATAAAATAAGACCAACACTTGTCTTATTGAGGGGTGACTTGTTGGGAGGATTGGGAGAAAACTCTAAGGCCTGAAGATCTTCATCCTCCTTTGCGAAGAACGTGAAGAACGCGAAGAACGCGAAGAACGCGAAGAACACCGGCCTTCGATGAAGGTTGACGAAGAACGCAGAACCCTCGGAGATCGACGACGCGACGCCGTGTACCGAGACGCCGATGATTCTCCTTCCACGACGTTTCTTCCGTGACGTTCCTTCCCCGCGACAATCATCGATCAACAACCGATTGAGGTAGGGGATTGCGGTTCTTTTAATTCTTTGTGAAATATATCCTCGACATGGTTTCTTTTGGTGCATCTTAAATCTGTGTGATTTTAATCCTCAGAGTTTGTCTACGCAACGCCGTGTACCGCGACGACAGCAACACCCCCCTTCCGCGATGCGACGATCCTCTTCTTCTGCGATGGTGAATTCCGCGATGAACTCACGTTCGACGACAACATTGAGGTATGGGTTTTTTCATTTTAATATATGTGATTATATCCGCGGTTTGTTTAAATGATTGTTGTGAGACTTTTAAAACCGCTAACGCGGTGGGTGCGGACCAACAAACAAGTCCGATCCCACCGCCCATTTCATTCTTGGTGTGCGGAACGGCGGACGATGTCAAAATAAGCTACACTGACGATGTGAGGTCCTCGCAGTGAAGGATGGGCCCTGGGAGGGCCATTGGAGAAGACGACACGCTTTTCCGACCACCGGAACTCGTCCGGTGGTCCGCGGAGCAGCCCGCCGGCGCGCCTCGTCGGCACCGGCGGCAGGTGGCGGCGGCGCCCGGCGCACAGCCAGGAGGAGCCGCCGCGGCTAAAGCCGTGGCAACAGCGTGCGGTCCTGCGACCACGTGGGACCAGAGGGGGACGGGACGCGACAGCCGGCCGCATCCGCTGGCAAGGGCAGCCCCAGGCGGGGTCGCGGCTCCTTCATGCAGGGGCATCACGCCCCCCGCCCGCGTTACTCGGCCGTAACGGCCAAGCCGACCCACTGGCCACCCGGCCAACGCCAGTCGGGATGCGCCCAGCCGGGTAGGACCCGGACCCGGGTCGGGTCGACCCGGTTCGGGCCGACCCAGGAGGGATTGGGCCGGGTCGGTCCAGGCCTAGACCCCCCGTTTTCAGCCCTCTTTCGGTCTTTTACCCATATCATGGGCTACGGACCTCCGATTGACACACCGTCAGCGCTGATGAGATCCTTGGATCGAGACGGTCGTTTTGGTATATTTCACTCAAGGTTTTGGAGTACCTTGGGTTCGGCCAGGTTGGTTCGTACACGAAACCAACCGGGCCCTCGGAGCAGAAACACTCATAACTTGAGCTCCGGACGTCTGATTGATGTACCGTCGACTTTGATGGATTCCTCTAAGTGAGATGGATCTTTTGGCTTAATCCTCCCAAGGTTTGGATGCAGGTGGAGTACGGTCGGGTTGGTTTTGACTTAAAAACCAACCGGGCCCCTAGGACAAAAAAACCAATAACTCTCAGACCGGGCGTCCGATTGACGAGCCGTCTGTGGCGTTGAGTTCCTGTTGACAATACAGAACTTTTGGATACATCAAATCTGGACTATGTGTCAGTTGATGTATCAGTCTCTCGGCTCATGGAGAGGACCCTCCCGAACGAGCTTGCTGTGTGCGGAAACCCTAGAGCTGGCTGCGACTACGATGACGACTGTACAGAGATCCTCAGTGGATTCGACGGTGACGACTACAACACTCAGCCATCCGACGTGGATCAGTGCTACCGATCATGTGTGGGTCCGATCCTGTGTGGATCAGTTCTCAGCGGTCCTGTGTGGGCCAACACCTATAGATCCTGTGTGGGTCCGATCCTGTGTGGGTCTTTGCGGGGGTTAGTTACCTATCGATCCTGTGTGGGTCAGATCCTTTGTGGGTCATTGTGGGGGTTAGTTAACTATCGATTATGTGTGGGTCAGATCCTTTGTGGGTCATTGCGGGGGTTATTTACCTATCGATCCTGTGTGGGTCAGATCCTTTGTGGGTCATTGCGGGGGTTAGTTACCTATCGATCCTTTGTGGGTCAGATCTTTTGTGGGTCATTGCGGGGGTTAGTACCTATCGATCCTTTGTGGGTTCGACGGCTTATATGAATCAGTGGCTATATATGATCATCTCTATCTTCATACGAAGAAGTATACCTGTGTGAGCTGAAGCCTGTTTTTCTTTCCTTTGTGGTTTGTGTTGTGCTATCCTGTGTGGATTAAGTTTTGCTTTCCTGTGTGGACTGGGTTGTACTTGGGCTCGGATGTTGGAGCCGAACTTGGAATTGATGACTTAGGTATATGTATGGGAATATACCTAAGTAGTGTCAGACATTACTTCGTGATTGTATCTTTCCTTGTGGATTATCCTTTGTGGATTCTGGGAGAGCTTTGGGGGTCTCGGGGTCCCTACTGAGTAGCTTATACTCACCCCTGCACGGGCTATGCCCGCACTACGTTGTGTTGGTTGCAGACGACGGACAACGCTGATCGTGCTTGAGGCTTGTGGAGTAGGACGGTACCCGGAGGTGGACCACTAGGTGGGACATACTCGGAGCGGACGGCTGGACCCGAGGAGCTGTGGAGGCTATCTGTACTCACCCTTCAGGTGGGGCTTCCAATGGACGGCTCGATGTTGTGACTTTACTTTTAGTTGTTGTTTTCCCCTTTCCAGTTGTACTTTACTTTCAGTTTGGGTTTGTATTCTGGCCCACTTACTTTTCTGCACATACTGTTGTACCCAGTTTTTACTTAGTGTTTACTTCTGCTTGCTTGCTCTGTGGTGTTTGTTTACTTTTCAAAGGCAATGCCTTCCCTCTTTACCAGGATTTACGCCTTGGTGCTAGTCGCCATCCCCTGGCCTATGGAAGGCGGGCTTGGGGTAGTCACGACACGAGCCCCGAGGATGGGTCGTGACAAATTGGTATCAGAGGAGTTCGGTTCTACCACAGAACTTAGGACTCTGATCTTTTCTATGTGAAGCAATAGTTTTAAGAGTATTGAGTGTGGTTATTAGTCCAGGGAGCCCAGTGTTGGTGCGGCGGCCGACGCATCCGTACACCAGGACCTTGACTTCTGATTTCCGACTTAATGCACGAAAACATTGATTGCATGTGTGTTTCAAGTTTTCTTTGTGATTACTTTATGTCATCTCACCAGGTATACTGTTTGACCATGGCACACCTGTTTTTTTTTCAGGATGGCCCCACGACGGCAGCCAGCTAGGGTTCCGAGAGTTGCGCGTGACGACAGCCCGCCGAGCAACGAGGCCTCGGTACAAGGCCCTTTGACAGCAGAGGCACCGACGGTACCCCTACCCGCCAAGCCACCGATGCTACCAGCCCCAGCCAATGACGATGCACATCGCCTTAGTGCACTTCACGAGTTCCAGCGTCAGCGACCGCCCAGGTTCCGTGAGGAGATGGACCCCCAGGTAGTCGAGGATTGGCTGGAGGCAGTGGTACGAGTTTTCAGGTTAGTGAGGACACCAGCAGACGTCATGGTGATCCTCGCAGCGAGTCTACTGCACGCGGTAGCGGGCCGATGGTGGAGCTTGATATTCCAGGTGCACGATGAGGAGTCTCTCCTCTGGACGGACTTTGAGAGCCTCTTCTGCTCGGAGTTCATCCCATCCACCCTCTGTGCGGTGCACATCCAGAAGATTCTACAGCTACGACATGGCAGCTTGACAGTCGCCCAGTACTCGGCGAGATTTACCGATCTCTTGCGCTACTCGACAGACATGGTACGGGACCCATTCTTCCAGGCCTGGACCTTTGAGCAGGGATTGAGGCATGAGATCAGGGCATCACTGATCTCCCTCACCATTCTGACCTAGGCAGGAGTGCTAGAGCGAGCCCTTTTGATTGAGAGCTTCCTTGCTGAGCCTTGTTCCACAGCGAGACCTACCGTGGGGCGGCACGTAGTAGAGTCTTCTGCAGTAGGCAGCCGACAGATGACTCATGGGTCCAGGTAGACCAGACCTTAAGGAAGAAGACCTCAGGACACTGGCTCAGCAGTATGGGGCACACAGCACAAAGCCAGTCTTTCGAGAGGCAGACAGTGCTATACATGCGGCAGGCAGGGCCACATGGCTCGTGACTGCCCGACCCGCCGTGCCGAGGAGCAGCAGACGGTTGAGGGGCCACCTAGGTAGAGGCAGAGGGTTGACTGTGGCGGTCCGTAGGGAGCCGGTGGATGAGGCAGAGGAGCTGGCCGAGCAGCAGGTGGTGGGAGACGCTTTGAGGCTCTACCACCACCACCACCAGGAGGTCCACCCCGGCCACAGGGAGCTGGCGGGTAGAGACAGACACAACTCTAGGCAGTGGAGGCCTACGACCACGGCGCACCCGAGATGATTCAAGGTACAATCTGTGTCTATTCCACCCTTTCTGCAGTTCTTATAGACACATGAGCGAGTCATTCTTTCATAGCCGCTGCCCTTGTTCGGAGCTCGGAGATTCCGACAGAGCCATTGGCTCGAGCCTTACAGCTAGAGACTCCTACGGGAGCAGACTCGACGATTACTCACTGGTGCCGGCAGTGTGAGCTTACTCTAGGAGGCGAGATCTTCGGTTGGGATCTTCTTGTAGTGGCGTCAAGGCCTTACAATGTCATCTTGGGCATGGATTGGTTATCCACAGTCCATGCTCAGATTGACTGTTTTAGGCGCAAGGTGCGATGTGTGCGCACCGACGGGAGCAGGTTCACCTTCATCGGCGAGAAGGGAGATTTCGCAGCACATGATGGACTTCCACAGAGGAGAGAACAACCCATCACTCATCAGTTGTCTAGCCTCATCCTAGGAGCCGTCGACATGTGGAGTCCTAGTTTTCCTGCAGTGGTGGATCAGTATGCGGACGTCTTTCCCGACGACGTTCTAGGACTACCTCCTCGCAGAGAGGTAGACTTTTATATTGATCTATACCCCGGGAAAACCCCGATATCCACTCCAGCATATCGGATGGCTCCCGCCGAGCTTCGAGAGCTACGGGTACAGTTGGAGGACTTGTAGGGAAAGGGATTCATCCGACCCAGTGTTTCAACCTGGGCTTCCCCGATATTGTTCGCCAAGAAGGCGGGCGGGAGCTTGCGACTTTGTGTCGACTATCGTTGCCTGAACCAGGTGACAGTGAGGAACAAGTATCCGATACAAAGGGTTGATTACCTCTTCGATCAGCTCAAGGGAGCACGGTGGTTCTCTATGATAGACCTCAGGTCAGGCTATCATCAGCTCAGAGTTCGGGACGAGGACGTGAAGAAGACGACCTTCAGATGTCGGTATGGCCACTATGAGTTCTTGGTTATGCCATTCGGCGTAACCAATGCTCCAGCGGTGTTCATGGGCCCCATGAACATGATATTTCAGCCATACCTCGATCGATTTGTCGTGGTCTTCATCAATGACATTTTGATTTACTCGACGACTGAGGAGGAGCACGCCTACCACTTACGGGTTGTACTAGACACACTCCGAGAGCACCAGATTTATGGAAAGCTCTCGAAGTGCCAGTTATGGTTACGTGAGGTCCACTTCTTGGGGCACATCATCTCTGAGGTGGGAGTTGCGGTGGATCCTGCGAAGATCGAGGCAGTTCTAGCTTGGGAGCCACCCAGGAGCGTGACAGAGGTGCAAAGTTTCTTGGGACTAGCTGGATAATATCAGAGATTTGTACCAGACTTCTCCAGAGTTGCGGAACCACTATCAAATTTGATGAAGAAGGGGAAACCCTTTTTGTGGTCAGACAGATGTCAGCAGAGCTTCCAGGAGCTGAGGCAGAGATTGACCAGCGCACCTATCTTGAGGTTTCCGGAGGAGGGAGTAGGGTACATAGTTTACTGCGATGCACCAGGGACCGGACTTGGATGTGTCCTGATGCAGGAGCGGGCAGTGATCGCCTATGGATCACTTCAGTTGAGGGCGCATGAGCATAACTATGCTATCCATGACCTGGAGTTAGCAGTAGTGGTCTTCACTTTGAAGACATGGCGACACTATCTGATGGGAGAGCACTTTACAGTCTTTTCTGACCATTAGAGTCTCAGGTACATCTTCTCTAAGAAGGACCTGAACCCGAGACAGTGACGATGGCTTAAGTTCCTCTAAGACTATGACTTTGAGATAGTCTATACTCCTGGGAAGGGGAACGTGGTAGCTGATGCTCTCAGCAGGAGGACGGGCATTCAACTACTTGAGGAGGCGACAGAGCAGCTAGCCGCTTTGCAGATATCCTTCATGGATAGAGATGGAGAAGCCTTCCTTCAGTCTCTCACAGTCACCCCTCCACTACTGCAGATGGTCAGAGAGGCACAACATGGGGACGCTGACTGTGAGACTCGGCGTGCGCAGATATCCTCAAGACAGGCACCTAATTGATTCTATATAGGAGGAGAGAACGAAGTCCTTTTTAGAGGACGTACCTTGGTACCAATTGCTTTGAGAGAGGAGGTGCTGAGAGAGTTTCATACTTACCCTTTGGCGGTACATCCTGGAGTAGCAAAGATGTACCAGGATCTCAGACGACAACACTGGTGGCCGGACATGAAGAAGGATGTGGCAGAGTTCTTTTCTCGATGCCTCACCTGCCAGCAGGTGAAGGAAGGGCATCAGGTACCAGAAGGCTTGGTACAACCCTTGGAGGTCCCGAAGTGGAAGTGGGATGACATATCTATGGACTTCGTGACTAGACTTCCATGAACTTCCAGAGGTCACGACTCCATCTGGGTGATTGTCGACCGACTCACCAAGTCGGCTCACTTCTTACCCATCAGAGAGAAAGGCTCAGTAGAGAGCTTGGGACATCTCTACGTTCAGGAGATTGTATGGATTCACGGTGTTCCATCCTCTATCGTCTCCAATCTAGATGCTCGCTTTACTTCCCAGCTTTGGAAGGGGTTGTAGGAGGCGTTCGGGACGCAGCTACGTCTGAGCACCGCCTTTCACCCTCAGACGGATGGTCAGACGGAGAGGACCATTCAGACTCTCGAGGACATGCTCCGTGCATGTGTCCTCGACTTTGGTCGCAGTTGGGAGGACCACCTAACCTTGGTGGAGTTCGCGTACAACAACAGCTACCACTCCACCATTGGGATGGCACCATACGAGGCGTTGTACGACCGACCTTGCAGATCTCTTTTGTGCTAGACAGAACCTAGGGAGTCAGCACTCGTGGGACCGGAGATGGTCCAGGCCACGACAGAGAAGGTCCCGGTCATCCAGGAGTGGATGAGGATAGCTCAGAGCCGGCAGAAGTCTTATGTTGATAGGAGGTGGAGGCCACTAGAGTTTGAGGATGGCGACCACGTCTTCTGGCGTGTCTCACCTCGACGTGGATTACGGAGATTTGGCCGAGGCGGAAAGTTGTCTCCACACTTCATCAAACCATTACAGGTCCTCAGCAGGATTGGAGAGGTGGCTTATTTCCTGGCTTTACCACCTCAGTTGCACCGGGTGCAAGAAGTCTTCCACGTATCTCAGCTGAGGAGATACGTGCACGAACCGATGCATATCATTGACCATGGGGAGCTAGACATTGATGATGGGGCGACGTTTGCAGAGGTCCTGGTGGAGATCGAGGATTGACAGGAGCGGGTCCTATGTGGATTATCGATTCCTCTAGTGTGAATCAGATGGAAGCACGGGAACCTCTAGGAGAGCACTTGGGAGCGGGAGGCTCAGATGCATGCTCAGTACCCACATTTGTTCCCCTAGTTTATTATGTATCTTTACGGGGACGTAAAGCCCTGAGGTGGGAGTGATGTAAAGACCCGTAAAATTCAAGGAAATGTTTTTTCTTAATTTTCTTTGGAATTTTACAAGAACGCGGTTTCTGACGGCACCTGATTCCGAGGCCCGGTGTGCCCGGAATCTTTTTCTGAAGTTTAGCTCGGGTACGTTCAGTGAACGAACGAGCGGGGTTTTCTAACATTTGAACCGGTGCTCGGAATCAAATTCCGAGGGCACCGATGGAATCGCAGCGCCGGTATTTGCTTAGAAACTCCTTTTCCAGAGTTGCATTTGCTTGGGTGTGGTTTTTAATTTTTGGGGCAAAGTTAAGAAATAAAATAAAAGTGGTGCAACATTTTATTTTATCTCACTTAAAGCCACTTAAAGCCACTTAAGCTAAGTTAAGCGGATAGGGTGGAACCCAAAATATCCTACCCACTTGGTAGGATATTTGTGAGGTGGGTCCCGCACGAGCCCCACCGTTTCTTCCCTCCTAAGTAACGCACCCGTACCCCCCTCTTTAATGAAGGTCAACCGTGCATTTTTCTGGTTAAGAAACACCCCATTAAATTGGGAAGTTAAATTGTTACAATTAATTATTCGAAATAATTGTTCGTTTCTTATCTATGAATTTCAAATTGTTGGCATGGGAATAAAATAAGACCAACACTTGTCTTATTGAGGGGTGACTTGTTGGGAGGATTGGGAGAAAACTCTAAGGCCTGAAGATGTTCATCCTCCTTCGCGAAGAACGCGAAGAACGTGAAGAACGCGAAGAACGCGAAGAACGCGAAGAACGTGAAGAACGCGAAGAACGCGAAGAACACGAAGAACGCGAAGAACGCGAAGAACGCGAAGAACGCGAAGAACGTGAAGAACGCGAAGAATGAGAAGAACACGAAGAACGTGAAGAACGTCGGACTTCGACGAAGGGTGATGAAGAATGCCGAACCCTCGGAGATCGACGACATGATGCCGTGTACCGTGACGCCAAAGATTCTCCTTCCGCGACGTTTCTTCCACGACGTTCCTTCCCCACGACAATCTTCGATCAACAACCGATTGAAGTAGGGGATTTCGTTTCTTTTAATTCTTTGTGAATTATATCCTCGACATGGTTTCTTTTGGTGCAGCTTAAATCTGTGTGATTTTAATCCTCAGAGTTTTTCTACGCAACACCGTGTACCGCGACGACAGCGACACCCCCCTTCCGCGACGCGACAATCCTCTTCTTCTGCGATGGTGAATTCCGTGATGAAATCACGTTCGATGACAACGTTGAGGTAGGGGTTTTGTTCTTTTTAATCTATGTGATTATATCCGTGGTTTGTTTAAATGATTGTTGTGAGACTTTTAAAACCGCTAACGCGGTGGGTGCGGACCAACGAACAAGTCCGATCCCACCGCCCTTTTCGTTCTTGGTGTGTGGAACGACGAACGACATCAAAACAAGCCGCACAGGCAATGTGAGGTCCTCGTACTGAAGGATAGGCCTCGGGAGGGCCATTGGCGAAGACGACACGCTTTTCCGACCACCGGAACTCGTCCGGTGGTTCGCGGAGCAGCCCGCTGGCGCCCGGCGCGCCGCCGGGAGGAGCCGCCGCGGTTGAAGCCACGATGGCAGGGCGCAGTCCCGCGACCGTGCGGGACCAGAGGGGGACAAGACGTGGTAGCTGGCCACGTCCGATGGCAAGGGAAGCCCCACGTGGGGCCGAGGCTCCTTCACGCGGGGGCAGCGCGCACCCCGTCCGCATCGCTCGGCCGTAACGGCCGAGCCGACCCGTTGGCCACCCGGCCAGCGCCGGCCGGGCCAGGTCGCGCCCAGCCGGGTCGGACCCGGACCTGGGTTGGGTCGACCCGGTTCGGGCCGACCCAGGAGGGATTGGGCCGGGTCGGTCCGGGCCCAGCCCCCCTGTTTTCGGCCCTCTTTCGGTCTTTTTCCAATATCTTGGGCTACGGACCTCTGATTGATGCACCGTCAGCGCTGATGCGATCCTTGGATCGAGACAGTCATTTTGGTATATCGTACTCAAGGTTTCGGAGTATCTTGTGTTCGGCTGGGTTGGTTCGTACACGAAACCAACCGGGCCCTCGGAGCAGAAACGCTTATAACTTGAGCTCCAGATGTCCGATTGACATACCGTCGACTTTGATGGATTCCTCTAAATGAGACGGATCTTTTGGCTTACTCCGCCCGAGGTTTGGACACAGGTAGAGTACGATCGAGTTGGTTTTGACTTAAAAACCAACCGGGCCCTTGGACGAAAAAGCCAATAAATCTCAGACCGGGCGTCCGATTGACACACCGTCTTTGGCCTTGAGTTCCTATTGACGATACGAAACTTTTGGATACATCAACTCTGGACTATGTGTCAGTTGATGTATAAGACTCTCGGCTCATGGAGCAGACCCTCCCGAACGAGCTTGCTATGTGCGGAAACCCTAGATCTGGCTGCGACTACGACGACGACTGTACAACGATCCTTAGTGGATTCGACGACGAAGACTACAACACTCAGCGATCTTATGTGGATCTGTGCTACCGATCCTATGTGGGTCCGATCCTGTGTGGGTCAGCGCTCAGCGGTCCTATGTGGGCCAGTGCCTACAGATCCTGTGTGGGTCCGATCCTGTGTGGGTCTTTGCGGGGGTTAGTTACCTATCGATATTGTGTGGGTCAGATCCTTTGTGGGTCATTGCGGGGGTTAGTTACCTATCGATCCTGTGTGGGTCAGATCCTTTTTGGGTCATTGCGGGGGTTAGTTACCTATCGATCATGTGTGGGTCAGATCCTTTGTGGGTCATTGCGGGGGCTAGTTACCTATTGATCCTTTGTGGGTCATTGCGGGGGTTAGTACCTATCGATCCTTTGTGGGTCCGACGGATTAGATGAATCAGTGGATATATCTGATCATCTCTATCGTCATATGAAGAAGTATACCTATGTGAGCTGAATCCTGTTTTGCTTTCCTTTGTGGTTTGTGTTGTGCTATCCTGTGTGGATTATGTTTTGCTTTCCTGTGTGGACTGGGTTGTACTTAGGCTCAGATGTTGGAGCCGAACTTGGAATTGATGACTTAGGTATATGTATGGGCATATACCTTAGTATTGTCAGACATTACTTCGTGATTGTATCTTTCCTTGTGGATTATCCTTTGTGGATTCTAGGAGACCTTCGGGGGTCTCGGGGTCCCTACTGAGTAGCTTATACTCACCCCTGCACGGGCTATGCCCGCACTACGTTGTGTTGGTTGCAGACGACAGACAACGCTGATCGTGGTTGAGGCTTGTGGCGCAGGACGGTACCCGGAGGTGGACCACTAGGCGGGACGTACTCGGAGCGGACGACTGGACCTGAGGAGCTGTGGAGGCTATCTGTACTCACCCTTCAGGTGGGGCTTCCAGTGGATGGCTCGACGTTGCAGCTTTACTTTTAGTTGTTGTTTTCCCCTTTCCAGTTGTACTTTACTTTCAGTTTGGGTTTGTATTCTGGCCCACTTACTTTTCTGCACATAGTGTTGTACCCAGTTTTTACTTAGTGTTTACTTCTGCTTGCTTGCTCTGTGGTGTTTGTTTACTTTTCAAAGGCAATGACTTCCCTCTTTACTGGGATTTATGCCTTGGTGCTAGTCGCCAACCCTTGGCCTATGGAAGGCGGGCTTGGGGTAGTCACGACACGGGCCCCGAGGACGGGTCGTGACAATTAGTTTATTTAGGTACAAATGACACACTTTCATCATATGATCATTGTACTATCCCTTAGTGGTGAACCAAGTAAAAAAATTGTCTTGTATCTCTACATGTGATTGTTTAATAACTACACGATTCCATCATACTTGTTTTACAAGTTCCTACCAACACGAGAACAAGATATGTTGTTTTAAAAGAAACATTTGAAACCCTGATTCACCCCTCCCCTATCAAGGTGTTCTAGGGTCCTACACATATTGAGTATGCTTTCAGAACACCAGATTTATGCTAAGTATTTGAAGTGTCACTTTTGGATATAAAAGGTGTGTTATCTTGGGTATGTTATTTCTCAATCATGAATATAGGTTGATCTAAATAAGTTAGATGTATTTATGTATTGGGACCAACCAAGGAATGTGTTTAATATTTTGAGTTTAATTGGTTCATGTAGGCACTATAATAGGTTCCTTCATGAATTTTCTCACTTGGAATCACCTGTGATCACACCCATGACCGCACCCATGATTTCACTTACTAAAAATGGGGTCAATTTTGAATGGAAAAAATAGTGTGAAGTGGATTTTTTAGAGATGAATAATAGGTTGATATAAGATTTGATCTTGATTCTTCCCGAGCTTGAAGTTCGGTATGAAGTGTATTAAAACATGTCTAGTGTTTTCTTGAGAGCTGTTTTGATATAGGGTGATAATGTAGTTGCTTATGGGTCTCATAAACTATGACCCCATGAGTGGAACTACCCTACTCAAAACTTAAAGTTGGTATTTATGGTTCCTGAATTGAAACTATGGCATCATTACCACCTTAATGAGAGATTTTTCATATATAAATACCACAAGAGTTTGTGGTATATTTTATCCTAACATGAATTAAATCTTTTTCAGTGGATTTGGGTGGAATACTTGAAGGAATTTGACTTTGATATGGAGTATGCTTCTTGGAAAGTAAATTTGGTTGCAGATTCACTTATAAGAAATATGCAGGAAGTTAGAGAGTGGACATCAGAATATATTGGAAGCTCATGGCTTTACTAGAAGTCTGGTAGGTGGGTGTAGTTGAGGATCAATGGGGAGATATTTGTGCACCCTTACTGATTCTGTCCTCATTAGTGGAACAAGTAAAGGCTAGTCAGAAGATTAATCTATAGTGTTTCATAATGTGTGAGAGGTTAATAGAAAATGGTTCCATTCTATGATGAGATTTAGATGTATATGGTGTGATTATAGTTCACAGTAGGGTCATGGTTATGTCTTATTTGAGAGATAATATTATTAGGGTCTATCATGATTTATATTTAGTAGAGAACCTAGGTTTGAAAAAAACTTAACATGCTTTTAGATGACAATTATGGTGGCTCGACATGAAAAAAGACATGATAGGATTTGTCTCCCATTTTCCGAATTGTTGCAAGATCAATATTGAGCATCATAGACCTAGGGGTTTATCCAGACACTTCTATTACTTATGTGGAAGTGGGATGTGGTAATGATTAACTTTGGGTCATGTTTTTCCAATACCCCAAGAGGTCGAGATACCATTTGGGTTGTAGTGGATTAGTTTTCCAATGCGGCTCACTTTTTTCTAATCCATGATACTAACTTAGTGGATGAGCTAGGCAATATCTATGTTCATGAGATCATATTGATACATAGAGTTCCTTTGATCATGGTTTTTAATAGAGATTCCTGATTTGAATCATGGTTTTATGAAGGATTGTAGAAGATGATGGGGACTCAGTTGAAGTTGAGTATGAACTTTCATCCTCAGACTGATAAGAAATTAGAGAGAATGATACAGGATTTAGAAGATATACTTTGAGCATGTGTTCTTTATTTTAGAGGATCTTGGGATGATCACTTGGATATAATCAAGTTATCATGAAATAATATCTATTAGTACTCAATTCAGATGGCTTCATTTGAGGCTCTATATGGGTGTCCATGTTGTTCACCGCTATATCAGAATGGGGTAAGGGGATATTATTTTGTTGGACTGAGTATGGTATATGAGACCTTAGAGTGATTGAATTTGATCTTAAAGTAACTGGTCCTAGCTCAGAATAGGCATATATTTTATGATAACTGAAGGAGATGACCCTTATAGTTCTCTATCTACAATAAGGTTTTCTTGTGGGTGACCCCTAGATTAGGGAATAGGCATTTGGGGAAGTAAGTTTAGATAATATCATGGTACATAGGGCTGTTCAATATCATCACACACACTATGGAGGTGGAATATCAGTTGGAAATTCTTCCATGGTACTAAGGTATGCATAATGTGTTCCATGTATATCAGATTCGAAGGTACAAGCCTGATCCTACACATGTGATTGGCTGTATGGATGTTGATATAGAGTTGAATTCATCTTTTATGGAGAATATAATTTAGATAGTTGATCAAAATGAGAAGGTAATATGAGGGAAAACATTCCCTCTTATTTGGGTTCAATGGTATCACATTCGTATTAAGGAAGAGACATGGGAGTGGGAGACTGATGTTCAGGTGCAGTGGCTTGATTTCTTTGATAAAACCTATGGGAATACATCATAAAGAAGATAAGTCATAAGAGGGGTGGGGGTATTATGACATACTATATTTAAGGAATTCATTATTTCATATTATAAATAAATTTTGTATATGTCTAACTATTTATGAGGATATGTAGAGGTGTTTAGAAGTATGAAAAGGAAAGGGGCTAGGTTAGTGATCATGATATAACTTGAAGAAGCTACAAAAATTCCATTGGAAAACTAATGAAGTTTAAAGGATATAAAAGATGACTGAGGATCCCACTATCTAGCCAATGGTGTTCCTGGGTAGAGTTTATTTTTCTTAGTGGCCATCATCCATTTAGTGGAATCATTCAAAGCCTAATGAGGATGCCGAGTTTTAAGGTGTTTTTTAAAACCTAATCTTCTATTAATTTATTTATTTATCTCAGTTCCTTTTTGAATCCCATCACCCTAATATAACTATTCAATAATTTTGGGTCCCACTCATCCCTTCTATATCCTTTGTTAAATTCCCACACAATAGTTTGATCTTGTGATTCCAATCCATTGGGTTCCATATTTATCTAAATAGATTCATTTCACTTTAATCTTTATTCTATAATTATAATTGTGATGGATTAGGAATGGTTCTCAGATTTAGTGGTGCAATTGGACTCAGATGAATACCCTTTCCATCGATTGTTGTTTTTCCTAAGGTGGGAATCCCTTACCCTTAGTTCATGTTTTATATTGGTTCTTGGTATGATTGTTAGTGTGGATGTGTATCCCTGTGATACCTATGTTTGTTGATTGATCACATGAGGTGTGTGTATCACTATAATACCTATTCTTGTTGTTTCTTGCATGTGTATTGTGATGATTATAAATCTTTCTTCATATAAGGTCATGTTTAATCTATTATTTGTATCTCGTATTACTTGTGCTATTCCGATGACTTCTAAAATTGAGCATACATGTTGATCCTTATGGAATATCACTCAAGGGGGATATGTTAGATGTTTGGTCAACATACAGTTGGGATATCCCTTCAAGGGGGATGTGTTAGGAATATTTTTGGACTATCCCATTGAGGGGAATGTGTCAGGTGGATAGTTAGTATTCCTTTCATCATGGAGATGAATCAAGTAGAACTGGTCTCTGAGGACCAAACATATATATTATTCATTTGTGATATACTTTCAAATTATCTATATTTTTTTACTTTCATGGAACGCACCATTATATCTTATCGACTTATGTTAAGGGCTATTTTTGATATCCTATCGAGTCTTGTACTCACACCCTATTCATTCATTTTGGCACACTTGAAGATTTCATGGACAAAGATCCAGTGAAGGGAAAGGTCTATATAGTGGATGGTTGAGTATATGTATCTAGAGGATGAATTAATGGATGAACTTTGGTCTGAATGGTTACTTCTATTCTTGTTTTTCTATTTTACATCATACTTGATCCACCACTTGTAGAGGTTCCTTTTTACTAGTTTTGGTTTATGTGTCTAACATGCCATATTAATATTTCATTGGTTGATACTTATTGACTATTCTACTTCTCAGATGATTATTTATTTATTCATTATTTATTTGATTATTTATTATTTATTCCTTTATTGTAATATGACGTTTACCTGGACCTGCACATGAGCCTCGACTTGGTTGGTGAGGACTCGACAAGTGCATCCAAGAGACCCAGGATCAAATCTAGGTGGAGACATATTTTTGGGTTACTATAGTAGTACTATAGAAGGTACTGTGATAGGAAATTTATTAGTTACTATAGAAGGTACTATTCGATATTGTAGTAGCTAGAACTATTTATCCATATGGTCCTTTGGGCCATCAGTTTTGTCCTTAGGTACTGCAAGGCTTTCGGGACACCCAAGGCCTTCATGCCATTTGTTTCTCATGGCCTTCAGGCCACCTCAAGGCCTTCAAGCCACCCAAAGGTCTTTGGGCCACATGAATTATTTAGATGTACCGGTCATATTATAAGGTACAAGGCTCTAAATGAGGATTCAGAGCAGGAACATTCACCATAGAAGAGATAACCAAAATTGGAAGATTGAGAGGGTATGACATTGCCATCAGTACCAAACCTATGTATATCTATAGAGGACGGCTAGCCGTACATCCTTAAAAAAAGTGGAGTGCTGATATCACATCATTTTTTGGGGATGATCAGTTCCAAGTTATCTTATCTGGGTGATTCCCTTAAGAGCTATGGGTGATGTAATTTTCTATTAAGCCTTTGGGCCTTGTAAGGGTTCCACCTCACCCCTTTAAAGGTAGATTATCAAAAATAATAAAAAATTAAGAACTTCAGACCATTAAGACAGGATGTTTACCTGGCACTGAGGGCATAACCTCCCCATCATGCCACTTTGGCCCACATAACTAATCAGTGACCTCTTGCATATAGAGAGGCACACATGTGTTTGTGTGGAATTCCAACTTGGTCTTGGTTTTTTGGGTCATGGTGTTACATATGTACCTAGGGTTCCCATGATAAAGCTCAGGTGGAGGTGAGAAAATAATTTATCCAAGTGATAATCAGATAAATCCATAATAAAAGACTATAAATAAATCTCATCTCACCTCCAACATCCTCTTAAGAATCATCACCTTCCACAATTGCATCATCATCAAATTATAAAAATAATTTCATGTTTCATAATAGAAAAATACAAATAAAGGCATCACTATAAGGGGATCATAAATAGGGATCATAATCACTAAGTAACACAATTTTATAAAGTGCTAACCTAGCATTTCAAAACAAGCTTGGGATGCCATGAAATTTCACCATCATTTGAAAATTCATTCAGGAAAACATGATTTTTGAAAATCTACTTGGAAACCATCACTCTACTTTAAAATTACTTTAAATCCATAAAAAGTTTGAAAATTAAAATAACTACTTAAAAAGTTCAAACCATGCCCCACTTTAGAAACAAAACATTAGAAACCCCAAACATACCCTTTTTTGTAAATAATTCATTTTAAAAAATCATACATTACCTTTGAAAACTAAATTCGTGTAAAATAAATATTTAAAATCCCAAAATATTTTTATAAATCCTCTTGATCATTGTAACAAACACTTTACATTGATAACATTAATTTTAAAAGTGAGACTAGACAACCATGAAAATACATTTCATGCTAAGTATAAAAATCCTTGAATACCATTTAAAAACCCTTCATGGGCATTACATAAAAGTATATTTGATAGGAAACCAATTTTTTGAAACATTAAATCATTTTATGACATGTGAAATAAAGAAATTACACAGCAAGGGGTCCCTGGCTAGGAGAACATCTTGACATGATGCCCCATTTTATGGATATGACCCATACCCTTAAAAACCAAAAAAATAATGTATCACTATCCTAGATCATGTCATGGTGTGATGACTCATGTCATGGTTATGATTGCCTATAGATCCAAAATCCTTTGATACACATCTTGGTGTTACCACCCTGGTCATGGCCGCGACCTGCTAAATTTTTAATTATAGATTACTAAACACTAGAAAATGCCAAAAACCTCTAGAAAAATAGAAATATAAGGGAATTGGTAAAAAATTTAAATTAAATTTAATAAAAATTAAAATCATACCCAAAATAAATATCATGGGTTTGACACTTCTAGTTAAATTATGGGAATAATATAGTTCATGACCATGTTTATCATTTCAAAAAGTTGGTTTATTTTTCACCATAGCTAGTAATATAAAACAATTCCTGTAGTGTGGGGGAAGGATCATCTCACATGGTCTTGAACCCACATGATTTTTATCAAAAAATACCATTTTTATTTTGAATAAAAAATTTCAATATCACCCTACCCCACAAAGGCCCTAGGGTAGCCTGTGGGCTTACCCACATTAAAAAAAAAGTATTAATTAAATAAATATAAATATTATATTCATGTTTTTTATTTTTTCCAACTAATATTATATAAAATATTTATGTTTTTCTTTAATTTTAAAACATATAAAAAATATTTTTTAAGTTAGAAAATATATTAATATATATATATATATTGTAATTTTTATTATTTTTTATGAAAAATCAGGCCTATGGGTAAGGCCTTCCTTGTATAGGCCTACCCACCTTAGCCCATATCCATATATGCTTAAATTATATAGGCTTTAACTCCTGAAAAACAAAATTTTTAAGCCCACCTCACATAGTATCCACCACATATACACTATGCCTATAGGATATACCCATTTTTCATTAATAACCAATGATAACCTATAATTAAAATCTCATAGCATGAAGGTTTATAATGATTATTTAGTCTATAATTTAGTCAAAGGTGATATTGTTTGATATACCCACATATATAGTGGTGATGAAAAATTATGATATAAAAGAAATGGATTTTTAAGGATTATAAGGGTGTGAATACTTTTCTTCCTTAGCCTAAGGGAGGTATGTATTTTTATGGAAAGAAAAACATAATTGGGATAACCCCTAAAAGGGAGTTGGTTAGAAAAAATTGGTAGGACTAAGTTCATGTCTGGGGAGGAGATAACTTGGGTGTTACCAATATGGTAGCATAATTTACATGAAGCAGGATTATCCTTATGAAATTAGAGCATGCCACCAGTGTGAAAATCATGCGCATGTAAATAATTTTTAATATTATCTCTCCCAATACTTATCTATTAGAGGTTATTACCAGATATTAAGATTGGGAATGATTACAAAGGAGTAAAATAAATCTACAGATAAATTTAAATTGATTATTGGTGGCAATCACTACTGGAAATATAGGTTTTCCCAACGGATATATACCAACGGTTTTCTTAAACCGTTGGTGTATATTAGTATACCATGCATATACCAACGATTTATCAAAAACCGTTGGTAAAGGTATGTGGTGGTGAAGATATACCAACGGTTTTTTCAAAACCATTGGTAAAGATTGTTTTTGATGAAGATATACCAATGGTTTTGTAAAACCGTTGGTAAAAGTGAGTTTTTGAAGGGCTTTACCAACGGTTTTTTAAAACCGTTGGTAAAAGTTTTCATTCCCAACGGTTTTTACAAACCGTTGGGAAAGATTTCCCAGAAATAGACAAAACCTCGGGCTCCCCCATTCCGCACGACTGGATCCCTAAACCAAAGCAGAGAAGTGGGATTCTCTTTACCCTACTGTCCAAATCATTCCATCTTCAAAATTTCTTAGATTCTCATTTGTAATCTGTAAGTTATACTTTCATTTTAATGTTATGTATCTTCTATTTTGATTTTATGTCTTCTATTTTGATTTTATGTCTTCTATTTTGATTTTCTGTTTTCAATTGGATGAAGAGGTGAATTGGGATTCTGTTTACCCGACTGCAAAAATCCTTCATTCCGACCCATCTTTAAAATTTCTTAGTTCTACATTTCCTGTAAGTGATACTTTTATTTTAATTATCTACATCTACTGTTTTGGTTTTTTCTTTATATTTGGTTGTTTATGAATTTTGTTTTCTGTTTGATTTGGGTGCGTGTGTTGAGCTTTGATAGTGGCACACATATAGTGATTATGGTATGAGTTTGGTCTATTGGGATAAGTAGTAAAGTGAATAAAATTTGATTCAAAATGAATTGTGTGTTAATATCATCCATAAATTTTCAGTTTTTATAAGGCTTGGTATTTCTGGGAATTTTGTGTTAATATCATTCATATTACACATGATTCACATCATGGTAAGAATGTGTGATGATGTTGTTGAGATTAGAGAGAAAACTCATACACTCTAGGTTGTTTATAGTGGCATGGCTACTTTATAGTGATTATTTAGATTTCAAAGTGTTTTATTTTTCATGTTAAATTTATTAAAAAGTTTTGGGGACTAATTAAAGTTATTAGATTCCAATTTCCATGCTTCTATGCTTGTTAAGAATTAAATGAAATATGATGGTTGTAATTAAATGAAATTCAATGTTCAATTTTTATCATGTATGGGTGATTAATAAATTGGAATGTGATGAACCATATAATTGAACCATTGTTGATGCACATTATATACCAAAAGTTTATTGGATAAAAGTTATTCTTGTGAATTTCGTTACATCATAGATAAAAATGGTTGTGGTTATATGACAGATACCTCCGATGGTTCTTTGATCATTGTTTTATGGATAATGAATGGTTTAGGTCCGGTATTAATAGTAGCTTCCAGTGAGACCATTTTAGTATAAGGGGAAACGAGATTATGATCTACAAGGGGGTGATTGAGTTGGTAGAGACCAAACATTGTTTGTTCCTTGTGTTCAAGAAACATAAATAGAGTGTTCCAATTAGGTGGTCATCAGTAAAGACGTAGGTAAGATTTCCAAGTCCCGTTTCATGAAGTTGAATATGTGGTGCTATAGTGGTTTTGGATTGTTTGAGGTACTCTTAGTGTATTATAAACCCTCTTTTGTTCCATATTCATTTAAATTGATTTAATATCATTTTTTTCACACACACCATTATATCCTCTCAAACTATATTTAGAGTGTATTTTCATTCGTATGGTGTTAAATATTTTAGTAAATGTCCATACTAGATTCTTTTATGTGTTCTAGGGGTTTAGACTAATGACAGGGCTGCGTGATTATTGTGGGGGTATTATTTTCATATAAATATACCTATACACCCCGACCCCCTTGGACAACCTGACCACCCCCATGGACAGCCCGCCCACCTGGACACCCCGACCTCCCTAGACAACCCCCCACCCCCTAGACACCTCCGACCCCCCAGACGGCCCCACCACCCCCTAGACACCCCGCACCCCCTGGACATGCCACACCCCCCTTGGACAGTCCCGCCACTCCCATGATCCTCATCCTACTCCTCATCCTGATCTACTTGAAGAAATTAAAGTATAAAACTCTTATACTCCCAAAAAGACCCTTAAGGATTATGTATTCCTTGATCCACTTCCAATATCTTACTGTTCAATCCTTGAATATAGGCATTAGAAATTTTGTATCTTATTTTCTTATATACACAGTATTTTGTTGTATTTCTTAATATGATTCTCATATAGAGTAATGTGTCAGTTATGCTTTTATATAGAGTAAACAATTTTCATTTACGTAAATATTTTTTTGATTAAACTTTAATATTATTGAATTGTTTTGAAATGACTTATTGCGATTTTTTTACAGAATGGATAGAAGTTGGATGTACAAAACTGATCGGATTTCAACCTATTTTCAAAATAATTTGAAAAGCTTTCTAGATTTTGCATTTGACAAGGGCTTCAGATAGTGGTCGCATACACTGCCCATGTTTTAATTTTGTTGGAAGACCTTGGTTGGGCCATGAAGCAGTTATCTATCATATAAACAAATATGGTTTCCAAACAAACTATTATGTGTGGTATCACAATGGAGAGAAAATGGAATCTCAAAATGTTGATGATCCAAATGATAGGACTGAATTGGAGAGTTTGATATAGGATCAATTTCCATTTATTCGACATCATGAGAAGGAAAGGATGTCCAGCCAACAAGATTTCGATACAAGCACACATGATGCGTCCAATGAAAATGATGATGTTGATATGGTGAAAAAATTGAATGATGCTGCGATGACTCCAGTATATCGGCAATGTGATAAAATGAAAAAGTTGGAATTTTTAATCCGATTGTTTCATGGGAAAACTATGTATGGGATTTCAAATACTGCAATTGATTACATTCTTACCTTCTTGAAGGACTTACTTCCAGATGATGCAGATATTCCCTCAAACCACTATATGGCATGGAAGTTGGTTCATGAACTTGGATTCTCAAAAAAAAAATCATGCTTGCTCGAATGATTGCAGCTTATTTTGGGAGGAAACTGCTGAAAGAAATGATTGTATAAAATGCGGAACCTCCCGATGGAAGCCAAAAGATTATGGAACACCATCTCGTGTGCCACAAAAAGTAATGTGGCACTTTCCATTTATCCCCAGATTACAGAACCTTTTCATGTCTGATGAAATATTCGTAAAAATGCGATGGAATGACACCGAGAGAAAAAAGAATAATGAAGAGTTGGTTCACCCTGCAGATGGATTTGCATGGTAGAGATTTGATGCTCGATATCCTGAATTTGCAGCCGACGTGCGTAATGTGAGACTGGGTCTTTCATGTGATGGTTTTAATCCATTTGGGCAGATGCTTACTTCGCACAGCACATGGCCAGTTTTCATACACATTTATAACATTCCCCCTTGGTTGTGTATGAAAAAACCTTACACTTTCTTGAGTATACTGATATCTGGCCCTTCTGATCCCAGAAATGATATAGATGTATACATGCAACCTTTAATAAAAGAGTTGAAACTTCTTTGGGATGTGGGTGTGCCCATATACGATGCATGTTCGAAAGACATATTTCAGATGCGTGTTGCACTTATGTAGACTATCAATGATTTTCCTGCTTATGCAATGATGTCTGGATGGAGCACAAAAGGAAAATTGTCATATCCTGTTTGTATGAAGAATACTCGATCAAGAAGACTGAAATATCGTCGTAGTTTTAGTTTTATGGGACATCGACGATTCTTTCCAATGAACCATCCATATAGAAACAATCGTCGAAGATTTGACAATACCATGGAGAATGACTATCCACCTTAGCGTATGTCTGGAACTGATGTGCTTAATGAATTGAAAGATTTCAGTTATTCATTTGGGAAGAGTGTAATGAAATCTAGAAAGAGTAAAAATGTTTCCAATGTTACCTGTTACAATTGGAAGAAGAAGAGTATATTCTTTGAGTTGTCATATTGTTCAACCAACTTGTTAAGTCATTTCTTAGACGTAATGCACATTGAAAAGTATATATGTGAAATGTTGATTTTGATTCTTCTAAATGTCAAGGGGAAGACAAAAGATGATTTACGATCTTGGCGCGACTTGGTAGATTGGGGGATCAGACCAGAATTGCATCCTGTCTGTATCAGTGAAAATAAATGGCAAGTTCCATGTGCTTCTTATGTGATGACTCCTGCAGAAAAAAATCAATTTCTGGAAGTGCTAGAGACTATTAAAGTTTCTGATGGATATTCAAGCAATATATCAAAATGGGTCAACAGAAAAGAGTTGAAGTTGAAATCTTTGAAGACTCATGATTATCACGACCTTTTGCATGAGTTGATTCCAATAACAATCCGTCATCTCTTGTCCAATAATGTTAGAGTCTTAGTTATTCGGTTGTGCTATTTGTTTAGAGATCTTTGTGCTAAGAGGTTGTCCAAATCCCTTGTGAAAAAACTGTTGGCAGAGACACCATTAATTTTGTGTGAGTTAGAGAAAATATTCCCTCCATCATTTTTTACATGCATGTTGCATCTGACTGTCCATCTTCCGACCGAAATACTTCTTGGAGGACCCGTTGCTTTCCGTTGGATGTATCCAACTGAAAGAAACATGTTCACATTGAAATCATATGTTCGGAACATGAATTATCCCGAAGGTTCTATAGTGAACGGTTACTTGGCTCAAGAATGTATGGATTTCTGCTCAATGTATTTGTCTGATCATACTACGAGAATAAACAGACCAATGAGAAATGAAGAAGAAAAGTATGGGCAAATTGAACCCAGTTTTCCATCACTTCCTCAGACAGGAGGAATTCCGGGATCATATACATTGACAACATTAAGCCTTGAAGAGCGAGAGATGGCACATCGCACAGTGTTTTTTAATTGTGATTTGTTTGATGAGTATATCAATTAAGTTAATTGTACATGTATCTATTATCTTATCTCTTTTAATTTTAAATATTTGTTAAACTATTATTATTTTTATCTACAGGGAACATAAATAATTGATATATAGAAAGCATCGTTCTTTATCTTTGAGAAAGAAGGAGACTTTGCATAGCAAAGGGTTTTCTGCTTGGTTGAAATTGAAGGTAAAAATATTTCTGTAATAACTAAATAAAAATAATATTTAATTAAGTTTACTATTTGTTTATATTTCAGGTATCGAGTTTGCCTACAGGCTCTGTTTCTGAGGAAATAAGAGCTTTGGCTTTTGGTCCTAATACCATGGTTCGTGCTTGTAAATCACTTGTGATCAATGGATACAAATTTATTATCACTGAACGAGCAAGAAACATGAGAACACAGCATAATGGTGTTATGATAACTGCCACAACAGACTGTTATGCCAGTTCATCGGACACTAGACCTCGTTCTGAAAATGTTGCTTATTATGGTGTCGTGGAGAAAATAATAATTTTGGATTATTACTCGCATGGTCGAGTCACGATGATGAAATGTCAATGGTTTGATTCAATGACAAGGCAAGACACCTTTATTGATGATTGTGGATTTTGAGTTATTGACATGACTCGCACTCTTTCCACCGATGAACCATATGTATTGACATCAATGGTGAAACAAGTTTTTTATGTCAAAGATCATCGTCATCCTAAATTCGGTGTAATTATTGAAGTAAATCCCAGACATGTTCTTGATGATGGTGATGATGAAGTTGACAAGCCGCATGGAGTTAGAGACATTACCTATCATGGATGACTACCCGATAGAGCAATATCGCCAAATGATTACCCATTGGGCGACTGCCAAATTTAAGGTATTAATCTCATTTGAGTTATTTAAATGAGAGTTTTCATATTTTTCATTAATATAATATTATTAATTATTAATCATTATTTAGGAATCTTCTGAAAAAAACAAAAAAAACATTGATTCAAAGCAATACCTCCACACTTTGGGGCGCACAACTATAGCAGATCATGAGAGGCAGCAGGTACGATATAGTTGTTTATAATTTTTCTTTAGGACTTTCCCTTTTTAGTGGATCCTACATAAATTATGTGATTTATTGAATAATGAATATATGATTATACTTTCACTTTATATTGTTTCAATGTCATTACAGAAGCACAAAATGAATATTGAAGGATGTATCCCTCGAGAAAAATTGTTTTGCTCGAGTAGAAGAAAAAAAGATGGAACTGTGGTAAATGAACCGACTCAAGAGAAGATTGTAAGTTTTAATTTGTTTATTTCAATGTTTAATATCTAATTTGAAATTTAATAATCTATTAATATTTTTTACAGGCAGCTTTATAGGCTGTTGATGCCCAGGAGCCTGACAATTTTGGGCCACATGATCATTTATATCAGGTTTTGGGAGATGAGCACTCTGGTCGAGTACGCTGCCGACCTGGTAAGAATATAGTCCCGACGAGGTATTGGTCGTCTCCAGGTATCCATTCTAGTACCACCGAGTTGGAACAGGTCAATGAGCATGCAAGAAAGTCTGATAAAAGGGTCACAGAGTTGGAAGTACAAGTTCAAACAAGAGATAGAGAATTTATGAAACTGATGAAAGCATTATCTTCATCACTTCCACCAGAGGCTAGTGCGGCTTGTCAGACATTTATGTCGTCAATGGGTGCATCATCCAATGCACCAGGCGGCAGCTCTAGTGGCGATCAAGATGATGACGTTCCTGGTGATGACGAGGATGATGAAGAGGAAGAGGGCGATGATGAGGATGTGGATGAGGGCGAGGATGAGGCCGAGGGAGAGGATGGGGACAAGGGAGAGGATGATGCCGAGGATGAGGATGAGGCCGACGATGAGCATGGGGATGATGATGAGGACGACGACGAGGACAGAGATGGCGGCGAGGATGAGGCTGATGATGATAGTGGTGATGGTGATGGTGATCAGAGGCAGATTGATCCATTACATTTTTGAATTCTGTATAACTCTTTATTTTTGAACATGGTTTTCCACTTTGGGGTTTTCCTCTGCTTCATAGGGACATTGCATTCAGATTCTGTTTTTTACACTTGATTCTTATTGTATGATTAGTCTACTACCTAGACCTTTAGTATTCCTTGGTACTGTGATACTCATTTTTCTATTTTTTTACTTAGCTTTCTTAGTTATCCATGTATTTCATGTTTATGCATGTGGAAAATGATATGGAAAATGTGCTTTGAAGTAGTGGACGGCACCACTCAAAGTGTCTAAATTTTATTTGAAATGGACAGGATTTTAAGTGAAAACAACAACTGGCATACGGAAAACAGACCAAACGCATTCAGATTCTGTTTAAACTATAGGAAAACGATCCATGGGTCATATGTGACGTGTAAGAGTGAACCCCGCCTCAATCCGAGGGCCGGTGTGGCCGGTACCACTCAAAGTGTCTTTCTTCTGTTTAAAATGGATGCGCTTTTAAGTAAAAAAACGACTTACGGAAAACCGACCAAACGCTTTCAGATTCTATTGAAACTTTAGTACAATGATCCATGGGTCATTTTTGACGTGTATGAGTCAACCCCGCCTCAATCCGAGGCGCGGTGTGGCCAACACCACTCAAAGTGTGTCACTTTTCTTTGAAATGTACAACAGTTTAAGTTAAAACAACAAATGACATACGGAAAATAGACCAAAGGCATTCGGATACTGTTGGTACTTTAGGACATCTATCCATGGGTCATTTGTGACGTGTATGAGTCAAATCCGCCTCAATCCGAGGCGCGGTGTGGCCGGTACCACTCAAAGTGTCTAACTTTTCTTTGAAATGGACAACAGTTTAAGTTAAAACAACAACTGACATACGGAAAACCAACCAAATGCATTCGGATTCTATTGAAACTGTAGGAAAACGATCCATGGGTCATATGTGACGTGTACGAGTCAACCCCGCCTCAATCCGAGAGCCGGTGTGGCCGGCACCACTCAAAGTGTCTTTCTTTTGTTTAAAATGGATGCGCTTTTAAGTAAAAAAAATGACATACGTAAAATTGACCAAACACATTCAGATTCTGTTGAAACTTTAGGAAAATGATTTATGGGTCATTTTTGATGTGTACAAGTCAACCCCAGCTCAATCCGAGGTGCAGTGTGGCCGACACCACTCAAAGTGTCTAACTTTTATTTGAAATGGACATGATTTTAAGTGAAAACAACAACTGACATACAGAAAACCGACCAAACGCATTCGGATTCTATTGAAACTTTAGGAAAACGATCCATGGGTCATATGTGACGTGTACGAGTCAAACCCGCCTCAATCCGAGGGCCGGTGTTTCCGAGCCCAATCAAAGTTTGTCACTTTTCTTTGAAATGGACAACGGTTTAAGTTAAAAAAACTGGCATACGGAAAATGGACCAAAGGTATTCGGATACTATTGATACCTTAGGACATGTATCCATGGGTCATATGTGACGTGTAAAAGTCAACCCCTCCTCAATATGAGGGCCGGTGTGTCCGGGACCACTCAAAGTGTCTTTCTTTTGTTTAAAATGGATGCGCTTTTAAGTAAAAACAACAACATACAGAAAACCGAACAAACACAGTCGGATACTGTTGATACTTTAGGACATGTATCCATTGGTCATTTGTGACGTGTACGAGTCAATCCCGCCTCAATCTGAGGCGCGGTGTGGCCGACACCACTCAAAGTTTCTAACTTTTATTTGAAATAAACATGATTTTAAGTGAAAACAACAACTGGCATACGGAAAACCGACCCAACGCATTCGGATTCTATTGAAACTTTAGGAAAACAATCCATGGGTCATATGTGACGTGTACGAGTCAACCTTGCCTCAATCCGAGGGCCGGTGTGTCCGGGACCACTCAAAGTGTCTTTCTTTTGTTTAAAATGGATGTGCTTTTAAGTAAAAAAAACGACATACGGAAAACTGACCAAATGCTTTCAGATTCTATCGAAACTTTAGGAAAATGATCCATGGGTCATTTGTGACGTGTAAGAGTCAACCCCGCCTCAATCCGAGGCACGATGTGGCCGGCACCACTCAAAGTGTGTCACTTTTCTTTGAAATGGACAACAGTTTAAGTTAAAACAACAACTGACATACGGAAAATAGACCAAAGGAATTCAGATACTATTGATACTTTAGGAAATGTATCCATGGGTAATTTGTGACGTGTATGAGTTAACTCCGCCTCAATCCGAGGCGTGGTGTGGCCGGTACCACTCAAAGTGTCTAACTTTTCTTTGAAATGGACAACAGTTTAAGTTAAAACAACAACTGACATACGGAAAACCAACCAAACGCATTAGGATTCTGTTGAAACTGTAGGAAAAAGATCCATGGTTCATATGTGACGTGTACGAGTCAACCCCGCCTCAATCCGAGGGCCGGTGTGGCCGGTACCACTCAAAGTGTCTTTCTTTTGTTTAAAATGGATGCGCTTTTAAGTAAAAAAACGACATACGGAAAATCAACCAAACACTTTCGGATTCTGTTGAAACTTTAGGAAAATGATTTATGGGTCATTTGTGATGTGTAAGATTCAACCCCACCTCAATCCGAGGTGCATTGTGGCCGACACCACTCAAAGTGTCTAACTTTTATTTGAAATGGACATGATTTTAAGTGAAAACAACAACTGGCATACGGAAAACCGACCAAACGCATTCGGATTCTGTTGAAACTTTAGGAAAACGATCCATGGGTCATATGTGATGTGTACGAGTCAATCCTGCCTCAATCCGAGGGCCGTTGTTGTCGGGACCACTCAAAGTTTGTCACTTTTCTTTGAAATGGACAACGGTTTAAGTTAAAACAACTAGCATACAGAAAATGGACCAAAGGTATTCAGATACTATTGATACTTTAGGACATGTATCCATGGGTCATATGTGACGTGTACGAGTCAACCTTTCCTCAATACGAGGGCCGGTGTGGCCAGGACCACTCAAAGTGTCTTTCTTTTGTTTAAAATGGATGCACTTTTAAGTAAAAAAAACCACATACGGAAAACTGACCAAACGCAGTCGGATACTATTGATACTTTAGGACATATATCCATTGGTCATTTGTGATGTGTACGAGTCAACCCCGCCTCAATCTGAGGCGCGGTGTGGCCGACACCACTCAAAGTGTCTAACTTTTATTTGAAATGAACATGATTTTAAGTGAAAACAACAACTGGCATACGAAAAACTGACCCAATGCATTCAGATTCTGTTGAAACTTTAGGAAAATGATCCATGGGTCATATGTGACGTGTACGAGTCAACCTTGCCTCAATATGAGGGCTGGTGTGGCCGGGACCACTCAAAGTGTCTTTCTTTTGTTTAAAATGGATGCGCTTTTAAGTAAAAAAAATGACATACGGAAAACTGACCAAACACTTTCGGATTCTATTGAAACTTTAGGAAAATGATACATGGGTAATTTGTGATGTGTACGAGTCAACCTCACCTCAATCCAAGGTGTGGTGTGACCAGCACCACTCAAAGTGTGTCACTTTTCTTTGAAATGGACAATAGTTTAAGTTAAAACAACAACTGACATACGGAAAATAGACCAAAGGCATTCGGATACTGTTGATACTTTAGGACATGTATCCATGGATCATTTGTGACGTGTATGAGTCAACTCTGCCTCAATCCGAGGCGCGGTGTGGACGACACCACTCAAAGTCTCTCTTTTATTTGAAAAGGAAATCATTTCAAGTGAATACAACTGAAATTTACACTCATCAACGATAGTCGCAAACTCTTTTTCATGAGTTGGGTAGTTTCACTCATGGGGTCATAAGTGATGAGACTCCTAAGAAAATATCTTTTCACCATATATTATAAACAATACAAGTTTAATGAAAAATTCATCACAAATCATTACATACCCAAACCTAGTATCACAAAAAATGGGATTTGAGTCAATTTGAATGTCTTATTCAACTCTAATAGATATTTATCAAACTTTTCTGCCTATTAGAATTTGATGGGTGAGGTGAATTACCACCGGATGATTGTTGTCATATGTGTTTTTTTGGGCTATTTTAGGTGTTTTTTATACTTTTTGAAGTCTGTATGTGGCTTTTGTGATATTTTTTATGCAGGTGTATAGTGGAGGGTATACTGGAGGGCTGTTGTGCACTGTTTTTTTATGCAGGTGTATGGTAGGGCTTCTGGAGGGTTTCTGGGGGCTGTAGTGCAGCAGCTCTGGGAAAATATTTACCAACGGTTCTAAACTGTTGGTAAAGCTTTTCCTGAATTCTGGAAAAAGCTTTCCCAATGGTTCTGAACCGTTGGTAAAGCTTTTTCCAGAATTCTGAAAAAATCTATACCAATGGTTCAGAAACGTTGGTAAATATTTTTCCAGAATTCTGAAAAAAATTATACCAACGGTTCTGAACTGTTGGTAAAGATTTTCCCAGAATTCTCAAACACCTATACCAACGGTTTAAATGAAACCGTTGGAATAGGGCTTTCCTCACGGCTAACTGGCCAACGGTTTGGAAAACCGTTGGTATACCCTATACCAACGGTTTTCCAGCCTATACCAACGGTTATAAACCATTGGTATAGCCTACTTTTCCATTATTGAATCCTTGATAGGGTTAAGCTTAAATGAATTATGGAAAATCTTATAGTGTAAAACATTCACTATAAGAATCTAAAGTAGTATCTATAAAAATGAGAGGTACCAAGATTATTGTATCTACTATGGTCTATTATATGACTGATATAAGTGAACTTAATTCATTAATATATTGTCAGTAATATACCTGTTGTATTTTCATATGGAGTTAATGCCTAATCTTATGAAGATTGAGATACTTCTTAGAGAAATGATAAAATGCAGGTTTAAGTGTCCTTATCATTACATTATAATTAGTAATGTGAAAATATAATGGGAATTTTTATTTCAAGAGATGAATACATAATATCTCATAATTGATATAGATTGTATGGTGATTTTGAGACTCATATTCACTATTATGGGCATGAAATTTATTTTACCTCACCAAATGTAAGTGATTGATTTTTGGGGAGATTGTGAAATTTATATGAGATAAAAAAGACCAGTTATTATAAACCTTATATCTTTAACATGTAAATATATTTTATTGGTTCTTGGATCACTATAAATAAGATAAAAACTTCAATTTCAAATTATGAAGGAAGATTTTAAGGATGTGTTTCTTGAAGACTTCTCTGAACAGCCACCAGAAAGAGACATGGAGTTCTCTATAAACTTAATACCTAGAATGAGTCTGGTAAAATTTTATTCCTAACACATGGTGTCTATGGAGTTATAAGATTTAATGATCTAGATTGTTTATTTATATGAAAAAGGGATTATTCTGTCAAATGATCCACTTTATGTGACACTGATTTTATTTCAAAGGAATGTTAATGGTGGTTTGAAATTATGTATTGATTTACAAAATCAGAATTAGGTGATAATGTAGAATAAATATCCTCTACCTCACATATATGATCTATTATTTTTTTAAAGAGTTAAAGTGTTTTTCAATGACTGATTTGAGATCAGGATATTACTAGTTTATGATGAGGGATATGGACATTCCAAAGTCTAGATTCTAGATAAGGCATGATTATTATGAGTTATTTGTAATATTATTCTAGGTTTCCAAAGATTCAATTATTTTTTCCTTAATGAATCATAGATTCTATAAATATATTAGATCTATTTGTATAGTGTTTTTGGATAACATTATGGTTTAATCGGAATCATAGTAGAGTCATTAAATGAATTTAAGAATCATTTTAGAATCAATGTGAAAGAAAAAATTAAAAAAATATTCCCAAACACCAGTTTTGGAATCAATATTTTTAGTTTTTTGATTCATGGCATCTCCAAGTAGGGGGTTTAAGTTAACCAAAAGAAATTCAAATAGGTGATGTTTTGGGAGTTACCTAAGACTGTTTTTGAGATTCACAGTTTCCTCAAATTAGCTTAATACTATAAAAATTTCATTTGTGACTTTTCATTGTTAGAATTTTAAATAATGTTGTTAACTTTGAAGGCTTTGAAATTTGAGTGGAATGAGAAAAGACATGGATCCTTTGATAAGCTGATGTAATGGTTGAATTTAGTGTTAATATCAATATTACCTAAATTTTGTGAGAGGTATTCAATATATTGTGACATGTATGGTAATAAATTGGGATACATTCTTATACCATGGGATAATGTGGTGTTTTATGAATCAAGATAGTTATGACCAAATTAAAAGAACTATACCATGTATAATTTAGAGCAGGTGATAGTTGTTCATGCCTTGAAGAGTTGAAGACATTATCAATTTGGTGAAAGGTTCATGATTTATTCAAATCATAAGAGTTTGATGTATATTTTTCTTAGAAGTATTTAAATTTCATACAATGGAGATGAGTAAAATATATTTAGAATTTCAACTTCTTATTATCTTATAAACTAGGTATGGGTAATGGAGTAGTTGATTCCTTGAAAAGAAAGACTCAAGTAATGAAATAATCAAAGAGTTAGTGGTAGTTGATGAAATTTATGGTGGATTAAATATATAGGCTCGTGATAAGAGAGATAGTGTTGGTGTTGGGGTCACACCCGGACACCTAAACACCACCTAGGGGGGTGGGGGGGGGGGGGGTCTTTTCCATATGTTAGTAAGATCATCGATTTAATATATCATTAACATCATGAATATCAACAAATAATGTATAATATGCATAAAGACACAATGATGTTACATAATTATTCCAAATTGTATATATCTAAGGAGGATACAATCATTAATGCATTAGTGTACCAAAATTCACTAACTTGAAAATATAAATAAAATATTTTGGATACGTTCAATTTATTCTAAGGATTACAACCTTTATAATGATTATGTGATCAATTACTACTACCCAAGGGCTATTCACTCTTCCTCTCTCTCCACTCACTATTTTGATGAGGGTCTTCAATAATTTATAAACATGAAGGTTTCTATAGATCAATATAAATAAATTGATATTTATTACACTAGAACTCCAAATATTGTTCTTTAATGAAATCCACATCATTCCTTTTATCTTCAATATACATATTCAAATAACTTTAATGAGTGATTTATTTTTATATCTTCCACGAACCACCTCCTTTAAGCCTAATATTATAAACTCTAAGTAATGAGAGTTGATACAATTTTTTCATAAAATTTCATAGAAACCTTACTTTATTCCTAAAAAAATATTGACCAATTAATAAAAACCATAAAGAAATATTATATGATAGATAAATAATCATGCACACATCTATTTATATATAGAGTCTACCTTATCCATATATATCAATGATAAATAATTCCACTATAATATATTCTTTTTTTACACCAGATATATCAATGATATATACACCTCTCTTTTTCTTATATACATCATATATCAATGAAAATATACACATATTCAACTCTATTTCTAGATATATCCCAATATATATATCCCTTCTAATACTTCTACTTATTTTTCCAATCTTCCCATCATTTTAGAAGATATGGAAATAAAATATCTATAAAAATCATACCAAATTTTCAATTTTAAGTACTCCATAGATATGAAAATTTATAAATTTAAATTTTGAAAATAACTTTCTTCATTTAAAACATTAAAAATATCTTTAAAATATTTCTTTAAATATACACTTATTTCTCTATGAATTATCCTATAATAATATATCGAGATATATTTTATTTAATCTCCATGATTTTGATTAGACAATACTTGAGTATCTTCACAACTCTATATCTCACTTATAGGAGCTTGGGAAAATTAAATTTAAGATTATGTAAATTTAAATTTATATTTCCATAACTTATATAGTCACATAAAAAATTGAATTCCATATTAGTATCTTTATACCCATGACTTCATCACTTAAATAAGTATACAAAAATATAGGTTGTGCATATGAAACCACACTTCAATATCTTCCCCATTATACAACTATTTAAATTTTCAAGTAAAAATTTCCTCATTTTTATTTTATGCCTCCATTATTATAAAAATATATTTTTTAAAAACTTTTCACCATTACATAAATAAAAAAAATTATATTTTACTCTTACATAGAAACTTCAAATTTACTAAAATACTCTAAAATTTATTCAAACACTTTTCCCACTTCAAAAAATATTTGAATAACATGGAATAAATATTTATATTAATTATAAGTCTGTATAACTTCCCCATAATTATTCAAAAATATTCCATAGAACACTAGATTAATAAAAAACCAAATATAACATATTCCATGAATTAAATATCCATCAATTTTTTATAGGTATTTGTTTTGACCTGAGGTGAGCATTTAGGGACAAGACCAAATGGTTCAATGAGAATCATCACACATTTATTACCATAGAGAGAGTTTCACGTTGGGTTAACCATTTTTGTTTTGACCCGATTCATGTAGTCATACTTTAAAAGAGGATTGGATTAACCCCACGAGGATTGGGTAGTTTATCCCTTATATATTTTGAAGGAGGTTCCACAGTCAAATGGTCCCAGAAGGCGATTGCATGGGGTCAAGTACTTGTGCAACAAGTCCTATTTGGATATAACTTCCTCGTATTGTCTCCAATGGGTTTATTCATGGATCCAGAAACACCCAGCGACCCTGGTATCCATGATTCGTGGAACTTCTTTCCAAAGGAAGGTGATCAGTGGATTATTATTTGGTCAACAACACTTAAGGACTCCATTGGTCGAGAGGATGGGAAGTTGGGCTCACCGCACCCTTTGGGGGGGATTATTTCCTATTTCAGGACTCTATTATAAATTTATGTCGTGTTAATATGTTCATGAATACTTGGTTCAATCCTTAAGAGTGTGTCCATGGGATACCCCTAGTTTGTAGGATCTTCATAGGCATATATGTATTTGATGCTACATAGGTAATGCTGACTTAAGCCACACAATAAGGCACTGTGGAGTTTATCATCATCCAGGGGGGCGAAAGGTGACTTGATGTTGGGATCCAAACCATAATATGGGATTCATACATATCCTTGGGAGTGGAATCAAATCCCATGTAGTTCGGGAAACTTAGGGCTTACACATGAGAGCTTCCCATTTGAGGGGACATGATTGGGTTGACCCTTTTGGAAGGGCACCCTTTTGAGCTCAGGCCTTCAAGTAGGATTCCTATGTATCATGGTTTGACCAAGAATCATAGTTCTTTTGGTTTAGAATTACTTGGGTCTTATACATGAGATCTACACATTTAAGGGGACATGATTGGGTGGGCCCTTTTGGAAGGGCTCTCTTTCGAGCTCGGGCCTTCAAGTAGGTGTCCTACATATCCTGGTTTAACCAGGAATCAGAGTTATATTAGTTCATAATTTCTTGGGGCTTACTCATAAGAGCTGAAAATTTGAGGGGACAAGATTGGGTGGTCCATTTTGCAAGAGTTCCCTTTTGATCTTGGGCCTTTATGTAGGTGGCATACGTATCCTGTTTTGACTAGAAATTAGAGTTATCATAGTTCAAAATTGTGTGGATGTTGTAATTGTCACAAATATATAAGCTCACGTGAGTCATGATCGGTGTGAGAAACAAGAGGATGTGAGAGATTCAACCAATAATACACTTCCTATCATGTCGATGGGAGAGGGAGGGACTACAATGGAAGAGGCCAGGGTGACTGTGGGCGAGGGCACGAAGCAATGAACCTTTTAATGTGGGATGAAATCAAAGTTCATGCATCTTAGACCTTGGAATATTGGAGAATTACCTCAGTGGGAGTGACCTAGAATGCATTCTAGGAAAGGGTAGGAATGTAAAATCTCATCACAAGGATAAGCGGACATAAATCCTTCTACTGATCACCATTCCTCATTGAATGGAAAAACAAGTGATCACCCTTAATACTTAGAACAAGGAGGTTCAACTCAGCATACCAAGGTTGGACTCTAGGTTACCATGGGAATGTAGAATTACAGACATCCCTGGATTCTGAACCGTTGTGGAGAGAGTCTTCATGACTCCACTTACCATGGGTTTGTAGACTCAATGAGATGCACTAATGTACCCATTTATCTGATCATATGGGTCCAGTGGATTTGGAGGAGGCTTTAGCCTAATTTTAGGGGACTGGTTTATAGAGGGATATAGAGGATTGGATGGTAATATAGGAGAGATTTATGCTAGAGGAAAGAATACCTGAAAACGCCCCATTCAGTGTATTGTTTTCTTATTCTGGATGGGGGATCTTCACATACCATAGTGGTATGCAGGTGGAGGGGTTGTGTGCATACCGAAGAAGTACATGGGCTTGGGCATGGACCACCACACAACACAGTGGTAAGCGGTTCTAAATGCGGTCCTAAATGTGGTCTATCATGCTTCTTCATGTTCCATCTATGTACTGATGTAGTATGCGACACTGGGTTAAATCCACATAGTGATACAATATACGGAGCGCCATATCGAAGGAGGGTCCTGGGTCCTATCGTTCGTGGGGAGTTTATCCACGAGGAATAAGTGGTTAGGGATTTCAAAAATTAGGTTTGAGGTTCTCCAATTATTATTAAGTTCCTTAATTTTATGGTTTGTGGCCGGTTATACCCATGGAAACATGGTTTGCAATTTGGGCTCTGCTAATGATTCAAGACTGAATATAGAATCCTCTCTGAATTCTTACTTCCAACCTCTGGGGTCTCCTCTGTGATTTCTTTGTCTATCCTTCTCAATTCCTTCTAAGCTCATTTTATATAGAATTGGGGAAATCATATCTTTGGGAATTAAGAACCATTTTTGGAATCCCATGAAGATATATCTTGACCCACAGAGGACTCGGTCAATCGGGGTTTATGGAGGTTGTGGCTCACGAGTCATGGTTCTCAAAAACTTGACAATTTTCTTCATCCACGAGCTTCTGAGTTTTCAAAATGGTATGAAAATTTCCTTAATGAGATTTATTCCTATAATAATGTGGTCTCTAGCTTCTTAGGTTCATTGGCCATCACTCTGTGGGCCAACGTCTTGCAGGTCCTTCTACGTACTGGTGGTTTGTGATTCATGGATTCTGCAAACCCTTCCCAGTGATGGTATGCGGGTCACTCAAAACTCTTAAATTTTTTGATTTCTTCTAGTTTCATCCCATATTATCAGTTCTATTTTAATTTCTTTGCTTCTCCCAACTTTTGGGAGAATTTTCATTCCCTTTGATTAATTTTTAGGACCCTACAAATGTCCCCCATCAGAATAGGGTCTAATTGGAATTAAAAAGAGGCTATTCCAATGCAGAAGCGGTCCCGACTTGAATGGTAAGATAATGCTCTAATTTTTTCCTAAGTCAAGGGACTCAACGATCATTGTTCGAATATTTTTGAGGTTTTATGGAAAACCTCATGAACTTTTGTGTCTTTTTTTTCCCATTTTTACCCTAATTTTTTGCCTAAACCTACTTGATAGGGGGCTTAACAGGTATAACTTAACTTTTTGTTAGGCATAACTTTGTGGGTTTTCAACCTGAAAATATTTATTCCTCTTTTTATGATTTCATATCTCAACATTTTTTTGGGTTTAACGAATCGATACTCAACTTTTATCCAGGGGTTCCCTTTGTAGTTTTTCACTATGGTGAGTATTGCGTTCTTTTCACTGGCGGTTTATAGTCCTACCAATCAGACTTATTACTGATGTTTTAGGTCAAACAGTTTTGACCAAACATGATGGGTTAGGGGGCCCCAATTTGGGATTCATCAATCTGTAATTTCCTAATAACTTTTAGATGTGAATGTGGGATTTTTCTTTACCCCGAATTTGTAAGTTTTGGATATGTGTGAGGATCGGGAGCCATTTTAGGCATATGAAGGTAGGAGAGGACTCTCCTAAGGATGAATTTTCCTTTTGTTGATGGATGTATTATAGGTATCTTATGCAGAGCCACCGGAGCATGATGTGTATAGTCCAACAAAGGTGTCTGCACGACACTGGACTTCCATCTCCAATGGCCTAGGAGGATTTACAACACTTTGAATTTGTTTTGAGGTTGGGGGCCAATGTGGGTGTCCTAGGGATGATGTCCAAAAGTATTAGGGAAATTTGAATCATATTTGGATAGGAAACCATTCCCACACAATTCTTACTTGCGTAAGGGAGATACGGTGAATGGTCAGTTCAATTAGAAATACTTTTCATGTTAGGCAATTTAAAAAAGAAGGGTATGTGAGCCATTATACAAAGAGGTTTTCCAAATCTGGGGGGTTTATATGGGACATGAATGTCATATGAGCATACAAAAACTGGAAAGGGCACTCTGAGGATGAATTTTACTTTGATTGATGGCTATTTTATAGGTGACATATGCAGAGCCTCTAGTGCATGATGTGCATAATTAAATAAAGGTGTTCATAGGAAACCGGACTTCCATTTCCAATGGTTATAAAGGATTATAGAGATTTTAACCTTTATGAACACTTCATATGACCTTTGGAAAGGGGTGCGCCTGAGTATGAAAAGGGAGATTTCTTTTAGCCTAACTCTTCTGGGGAACCCAAAAATAAGTGGGGGATTTTTTCCCTCTCATATGTAGATAGAATTCATGCATATGGACAAGGTATCTTTATTTTATAGAAACCTCAAGAGAGACCAGATGTGAATTGGAATAGCATGTTCTGGTATATCCAAGACATGGGTAGAAAGGAGAATGTAAACCATGACTTTGAGGGTCCTTGAATCAGGAGAGAGGTTATGAAGCTTGGAATCCATTGGGTGTACTGAGATAGGAGAGGACTCTCATGGGGACAAATTTGCCTTTGATTAGCGACCATCTTGTAGGCATCATATATAGATCCACTAAGGAATGATGTTCATAGTCAAATAAAGGTGTCCACAGGACACTTCCCTTCCATCTCTGATGGACATGAAAGATTACGGGGATTCAAGATCACTCAAAGCATGGAGTTTGAGATATTAAAGGAGTGTATCTAGATACATTAGAGACATTCAGGATGTGATTCACTCATGGAATCAGGTATCGCTTAAGTAGATCTGACTCATACATAGGGTGAGGCATTCTTCCCATCTTTGGGGTACCCTGTAGTTTAACGTCATACGACTAGGACATGGGGTTTCTTATGGGTAATGAAACTGTGACATGCCTTTTAGAGTCGTGCCTCTAGGACCAAATTCTTGGACTGATTTTCCATGATTTTATGGTGGATCTCTCACTTAAATCCATAAGCTCATGTGATACATGATCGGTGTGAGAAACAAGGGATTACGAGGATTATATATCACCACTTAAGAGTAGAAAAATAAACAACATGGAGAAATTTAGTCTTAAACCAATTCTATGCAGTTTAACATCATACAACAAGGGAGATTCTGACCCTGTAGTCTAACATCGTGCGGTGAGGACATCATGCTGTGCAGTTTATAGTCATGCAATGAGGAAATTAAGTTGTCACAAAAACCATTAATATCTTTGAGTTAATTGAAATCGGGATGTTCTGGAATTCCGTAGACATGAGTGATCATAGAAGGTGTAAACCATATTCCCATAGGTAAACTTCAATCAAAAGGAATGCCATGGGGCTTGAAATACATTGTGAGTTCCGAGGTAGGAGAGGACTCTCCTGATGAAGAATTTTCCTTTGATCGACGACCATTTTGTAGGGGAAATATACAGAGCCACCAGGGCATGATGTGCATAGTCAAAAAAAGGTGTCCACATGACACTGGCCTTAAATCTCAAATGGCCATGAATGTTTATGGGGATCCAAGTTTTCATAGAGTATGGAGTTTGAAAAATGGGAAGATGTGTTTGGGAATGTAAGAAATTTCCAGACCATGATTATACGTGAACTATTGAAGCATCCACATAGATTTGACTCATATGTATGGGGGGGGAGCATGATTGTTTTTGGCTTCTTACGAGTGGGGGGCATGTGTGGGATCTTGTAACATTGAGAATCTGGCCTCATGTGACTCTTAATGGATCTCGTGGTTTATTTTCATGCTGTTAGGACCTTTCATGGACTCCCCATACAAGTCTAACATTTTCAAAGAGGAAGGATTATTATTTTTAAATGGTGTATGGGCCGGGATGCTAGGTACGAGCATCACTATGTATCCTAAAAGGACAGAAATAAAGCCATACGTAGTTCTAAAAGTTCGCTATAAAGATTTGATCCATGAATAGGGACATTTGAGGGCATTTTTTTGTTGGTGGCTGGGCCAGGATGCCAAATCCGAGCGTCACTACATATCCTGCAAGGGCAGGAATCAAGCCGCACGTAGTTCTGAATGTTCCCTATACCGGTCTGGCTCAGACATAAGAGTAGGGGAATTTTTGTTTCATCCTCTACAGATTCTAGTTCTACCATATTACTCTATAGTTTTTTTACATAAGGTAATCCTTACCAATGATCCTAAGCTTAAGTGAGTTACACTTGATGCAAGAAACAAGGAGTGACAAGGGTTTACCATGCAAATATGGGGAGATAGAGGACATGATAGAGGATTTTTTTCTTTATATAGTGGGGGATGGACCAAGACTAAGGATCGAGGAATCACTATGTATCCAACTAATTATTGAGAATCATAGTCACACATAGTTCTTCGAGGAATCGTACAGTTTATCATCATACGATTTGGATGATTCATGCTATGCAGTTTAACATCTTACAGCATGGATGCCATGCTATGTAGTTTAGAGTCACGCAACGAGGATATTAAGCTACATAGTTTAAAGTCATGTTGAGGGGACTAACAACATACATTTTAATGTCATATGGTCAGGACAATAACTCATAGTTTAGGGTCATTGATTTTGGACCATTATAATCAAGATTCACTTTCACGTGAAGTACTTCTTTAGAAACCTTTCATTTTTGGGAGCCGAGATGAGCTATCCATCCGTTGATATCAAGGAATATGATCTATTGGAATAGACCCTATGTATGAAATATGGTCCCTCCCACTTTGGTTCATGCTTTGGGGGCCTCTTCCTAAGTATCATCGGGGTTCTGAGGACCAACACCATATCTTCTTCAAGGAAAGATCGAAGCCGAACCTTTTTGTTAAAGGTTCATGTGATCCGATTTTGGTAGACTTACAAATGGTACAAAGTGTGCATCCTTTTCTCATCTAGATAGATTTAAATCATCAAACCATCTTTGGGATTTCTCTTCCATGGAAAATTGATCATAAATGGCCACCTGAAGTGATGGAACTCTAATTTCTATAGGCAAAACTGCCTCTACCCTGTATACTTTTGAGTATGGGGTTGCCTGGGTGGAAGTGCGGGTTGTGGTTCGGTAAGACCATAAAACATGAAGGATATTGTATGGAAATGATTTATTATCCATATCTATCATCTTTTGGAGTATGTTGGATAGAGTCTTGTTGAAAGCCTCTATCTTCCCATTGGCAACCGCATGGTAGCGGGATGAACAGTTGGATTTGATTCCATACTCTTGGTATAATTTGTCCAACTTAGTATAGAAGAAGTTGGTGCCATTGTCCATCAGTATTGTATGAGGGATACCAAATCTTGTAATGATGTTGGACTTCACAAAGCTAACGATGCTTTTCACCTTGACTTCTTTAAGGGCTAGGGATTCATCCCATTTGAAAAAGATATCAGTTGATGTGAGTATGAACTTGAATTGTCTAGCTATAGCGAGGGGATATGATCCCACAACATCCACCCCCAGGAAGAAAATGGAAAGGATTACTTAGATGTATGAAGTAACTCTGGGGGACAGTGAAAAAAATTGGCATGAACTTGGTAAGAATGGAACTTCTTGAAGAATATGGAAAAATCATGTATCATAGTGGGCCAGTAATATCTGAGCCTTTGGATTGGATGAGAGAGTTTGGTTGCTAATTGGTGCACTCCACAAGATTCGGTGTGTACTTTCACGATGATAGTAGTCTCCTCTCCATCAATGCACCTGATAAAGACTCTGTCAAGGCTTCATTTGTAGAGAACCTTTTGAAAAATTTGACTGCCCATCTTTGGAACTGTTCCATTCCAGCCCTATATGGTGGGAGTTCCCCCTTATGAAGGTAAATTTAAATGGGAGTCATCCTATTGTTGGTGTGACTATAAGGCACAAAAACAAGGCTAATTTATTCTATCTCCTTCTTATTGTTCTGGATAAAAGAAAAAACCATCCAACGGTGGGAAATTCTAATAACCATTACATACCAGTCTGGATTAGCTAGGGATGTGGATACATTTTCCAAAGCATCAGCTTGAGTATTTTGTGACTGGAGGACATAGGTCAATGTTGGTTCTGATGGAAATTCTAGAATCAGTTCTCAAACATGGTTCATTATTTGGGATAATACTTATTTACTAATGGCATAGTCACAATTGAACTGCTTGATGACTAGATATGAATCACCTTTTATCTTTATGTTTTTGGCTTGTGCATGAAGTGATAGCTCTAGGCCCGTAATTAGGGCCTGATATTCTACTTCATTATTCGTACATCCTTCCGAAAGTAGGAAAGAGTAAGGCAAGAAAAACTTTTCAGGGGATACGAGTATAACTCCCAGCCCTAGTTTATTGAGCTTGGGGTCCATATTTTCCCTGTCGGGCTTCTGGAAGCACCATCAAAGTACATTTCCTATGTTCGGGGGTCCTCTAGGATGTAGAACAATTCTTCATCCCGAAGTTCGACATCTAACAAGGTTGTTTCTTTAGAGGGATACTCTGCTAGGAAGTATTCTAACACCCCTTTGATGGCCTTCTAGGGAATGTACCATATGTCAAACTGTTGTAGGATGAATTCCCATCATGATAGGCTTCTAGTTAGCATGGGACGGTTGAGGATATATTTGAGCGGTTTGTAGCGGGAGATCAGGTGGACCTCATAGTGCTGTAGGTAATTCCTGAATTTCTGAACCGCGAAGATTAGGGATAGGTAGTTCTTTTTAATCCTTGAATATCTAGTTTTAGTATCAATCATTGTTCTATTAAGGTAATAAAGTTTGTTATTTCTTCCAGAATCATTCTTTTACACGAGGATGGTGCCTAATGACTGTTCTAAGGAGATTACATACAAAATCAGTGGTCTCCCCTCAACTGGTGGCATCAACACTAGTGGACTTAGGAGATATATTTTTAGATTGTCAAACACTTCTTGAAAATCATTATCCCACTCATACATGAAGCCTTTCTTCATTAACATAGTGAAAGGTAAACATTTACCCTCCAGGTTGGATTCGAAGCACCGGATGTAGGCCAGGTGCCCCTAGGGACCTCTCAACTCGGTGATATTGTGAGGTGGGGACATGACAAGGATTGATTTTGTCATCTCAGGGTTGAATTCAATGCCACGATGGCATACAAGGAAGGTGATGAATTTCTTAGAGGTATTGTCGAAGGAACACTTTAGGGGATTAATCTTGAAACTGTTCTGTAATGGTTTTTTAAAGACAGTTTCAAGATTATCCATGTGGTTTGAGAAATATCATGATTTAACCACTAGATCGTTGACATAGCACTCGAAGAATTTTCCTAGGAAGGGCTTGAAAATGCAATGCATGGCACACTGATATGTAGTGCTGACATTTTTTAGACAAAAGGGAATCACCTTATAATAGACCACTCCCTAAGGGGATCTAAAAGTAGTATCTTCTTAATATAATCAGACCATTCATATATAGTTTTATCCAGAAAGCTATCCATGAAAGAGAGGGCCTCATATCTATTGTCTACATCAATCAACAATTCTGTGATACGGACCAGGAAATCATCTTTCAGGCAGTGCCAATTAAGGTCCCTGAAGTTGATGAAAATTATAATATATCTATTCTTCTTTTTGAAAGGGACTATGTTTTCCAGCCAGATCAAATATTGGACTTCTCGTATGAATTTTTCTTTGATCATCTTGTCAACTTCAACCTTTATTTTGGCAACATGCATCAGGTGGGTCCTTCTGGCTGCCTTCTTATAGCCCCAATGATATTCTGGAAAACCCAGATGATGAGTGGTGACCTTAGGATCAAGCCCTAACATTTCTGTGTAGTTAAAAGAAAATACATCTTGATTATTATTTAGGAAGGAGGTATATGTATCCTTCTCCTCGATAGAAGTAGCCACACTGATCAGAGTGGGCCACTGTTCATCTTCGCTTCCCTGGTTTATCTCCCTAATTTCATCGATTGTGGTGGAGACACCTTCTTCAAATGCGGTAGGGGAATCTTTTAGGTCTTCTTCTTCTTCATCATCATCATCACCATATTCATCATCTTCTTCCTCTTATTATGGAGATAGGATTCTCAAGACTAACTCTCCAATGTTGGGAGAGAAACCGTATTTTGCCTTAGTGAGTAAGGTGGGCACGGTTTGGGATCCTGAGGATGGGTTAGGAGTATCTTTGTTAGATACTTTCTTGACATCATAGGAGTCAGCGCACTCTTCCGTGTCTTTGTACTTGGTGGCGGTAACATAAATCATGCATACAATTGAGTCTATATCCGATCTTGAAATTATGTATTCAACTTGGTTGATGGGTAATACATACTCTTTACTAAGCTGTTGGAGGGGGTCAGTAGGATCCATTTCAAATCCATTCGGGGCGGTGATCCAATCAACATCATCGGCCAAAGACTGATTCTCTTCCAGTTCATTTAACCCCACGTCAATGTAATGCGATTCACAGGACACAAACAAGGATTTATCGGTGTGCAATGTCCCGTTTTTCCAATTAGTGAAATATTTGACGCACTGATGGTATGATGAAGGAATTGAAACGTGATGATGTAGCTAGTGGCTCCCTAATAGGATGTTGAAGGCCTTACTTTTCCTCACTACCAGGAAATCAGAATTTGACATGATGTCTCCAAGACAAGTTTTAATCTTTATTCGTCCCAATGACTTCTTTTCACTTTTTTCATATCCCATCAGAGTTGTGGTGCAGGATGTCAAATTGTATTCATCATATCCAATCCAACAAAGTGTTCACAGTAGGAGGAGGTTGACTCTGGAGCAATTTTCGATGAAAATCCTTCGGACATCAATGCAATTTATATTTTCAGACACATATAAGGGTTTGATGTGCCCTTTCATGATGGAATCTTCATCTATTTTTATGAAGGAGATGACGACATGAAATTATTCAATGTTGGTCTCCATTCGATAGACTTAGGCCACTGCTACTTTGTCCTCAAATTCATGGGGACTCAGTAAGGCTTTGATGAGCGCCTCTCTAAGGTCTACAGACAGACTCAAAGTATCTAGGATTGACAGTTTTGTTAGTACTGAATCCACCTGCTTTAGAATATCATATTTTATCTCTAAAGGTTGGCGCTTCACGACTCAGAGTTTCTCTTTCATAGACACTTTAGGGGTTTGATCTTTGGATGTAGATGGACCGAACTCTGTGACAGGAGCTGGTAGCACTATGGTTCTTTCTGGGTTCAGTCAGACTAGTTTGACCATACGCCTTGGGAAATTTGATATTTTTTCTTTCTACAATGGATACTCCAAGATAAATGGGCTTAGGTTTCCTTCATCTAGGGTATAGGAACATTCTAGTTCTCATCGTGTCTACCGGAGCATCCTTTAAAGAGTTTCCACAATGTTAATGGTTTGAGTTATGGCGTGGAAAAAAATTTGACTCCTACCATGATCATGCCTTCTAGGAAACCCTCATCCTCTAAGAACTCCTCCTATGGATCTCTGGTTGGGCACAGGGAATTTGGGTTTATGGACATAGCCTCTATCAGATAAGGGGTCAATCAAGTGAATGACATTAATGGATCCAAACATCAGTTCTTGATACAACAATGTTTCTATCTGAATATCTCCTTCTGATGGATCTATTTGGTAGTGCGATGCCCATTGTATCATTTGGCAGGGAGATGCCTGTTGTACCAATTCTATTGGCATAAAGTCCGAAAGTGCTAGGACTGAATTCGAATTTGGTGGCATCACATCTTCTTACTCTTGATTTCTTTCATTCTGTCTTTTAGAGGACTGGGTGGATGAGGATGATGAATGTGTTTCATCAGAAGCTTTTTGGGTCATGGTTGGTTGTTTCAACTACGCATGGAGGATTCCATGAACATTGTTGAATATTTTCCGAGTCATACAACTATCAATTTTTTTCTCCTTTTTACTGGTGACTGTATGCCCTTCCTCTTACTCTCTTGGGTCTGAGGTGGAAACATATGCCACTTGTGTTGGTGACAGAGCCAACTAAAATTTTCCGGAATCCACTATGTTTTGTAAGAGATCCTTGAAGATGAAGCATTCCTGGATGGTGTGTCCCAGTATTCAATGATAGGGAAAATAATTTGGATAGTCTTCGAAAACTACTTTATCGGCTCACTTTGGCTCTGGTAGCCGGAGCAAGTTGTAATTCATGGTACCTATGAAGTGTCCGTAGACCCAGTCATCTTGGCAAAAGTAAACATTATTTCTTCTCTCCTCTAACTGATTTCTTTTAGGACCCATTTTTTCATATTTCCTAGGTGTGGGTGTTTTTTGGTGTCTAGGGGGTTGCACGTGATTTGGTGGAGGCCTCGCAACTGGAGATGGTGCTGGGGGTGGCTTAAGTGTGACAGAAGGAGCTTCAGATTTTCCCTCTCTTTTTCCTAGGGCTTCTGGGGCCACTTGGGACTTGAGATTATTCTGCTACAAGCAGTCTTCTATCCTTTATGCAATGGAAGATAAATATCGGAACCCACTCATGTACTTCAATAGGATGATAAGTGTTCATAATTCATCATGAAGATTATTGATATTTTTTAAAAGGTTGGGCCTGAAGCCTCAATTTATTATTTAAAGCAAATACCTCTTTAGACTGGATAGAGAGAGACCCATTAAATAGCCCAAAGGCCCCAAGGACAAGTGGACTAAATACAAAGCTTGAAAGCCCATATTTTGGCCCAAAGGACCCCTCAGTGAACAATATTGCTACAGAACCTGCACTGCTACAGTACCCGCTAAAGTACCACCGCCACTACAGTACCTGCTATAGTCCCTCTGCCGCTACAGTGCCTCCACTACTACAGTTTTCTGCTGCTACAATGCTGCTATAGTGCCCTACTACAATACTGCAATAGTACCCAGAAATTAGCCCCTTCCCAGATTTGATCCTGGGTCTTTTGGATGCCAAGTATGAGTTCATTTATTTTTGTCTTAGGCAACATCAAACTAAATTTGAAGAGAAACTGTCACCGGAGGTCCTCCCAGCTGGTGATTAAGTTATATGGTAAGCTAGTATACCATACGAAGGTCGAGCCCTATATGGTTCGCACAAATCATCTGATTTTTATTGCTTCTTGCTGATCTAGAGTGTCCATCATGGGATCACATTAAAATGAGTAGTGCATTATATGTTGTTCCGAGTCTCCCGAGCCATTGAACACTCGGAATATGGGGTTTTAGAAGTTTCGAAGTGGTGAAACATTGATTACCCAATCAGGGTGGGGTTTGAACTCTGGTTGTATCAGAGTGCGCCACCCCTCCATGTATTATAGTTGTTTTTTTAGTTTCTTGAAGGTATTCAAGACCCCTTGTTGCATATCCTACCGGGATTGAGCTTGGGCTAGTGCAGCAATGGTCAAAGCTGGATATGCCAGTGCTGCTGGAATTTGAGGTGGGTACCTAGGTGATGGTATCCTTTATGAATTTACCTTAATATACTATGGATTCCTTCCCAATTAGGGAAGTCTTGATGTCCTTTTGGGTTCCGATTTAAGTAGGTTTACGATCCCGTTGCCTGGTTAGATGGGCCTATGAGCTTGAATTCATTCACCGAGATGAGTTCCTGTGGCAAGTGAACATATTCTAGGAATACTTGCTAATGTTCCATAGGGGGAACACATCCAACAAGATAGCGCCCTTGACACAGCTCAACATTAATTCGCCTGATCTCTTTCATTTCTTCCTCCTAATTGGTTAATCTTTCCTCGAGTGTGAGGGACACGTTCTCAGGGGGAGGAGGAGGTGGGTTATAGACAACCTAGGATTTATTCTTCTCTTTTTTGGGTTTTTTCTAGGGAGGTAATGATAGATTAACTGAGGGGGCACCTAAATTTAGGAACTCTCTTTGGTTCTAGGTAAGCACATCATCAGGCTTGGTGTGGGATGCCTCTAGGAGGGAACCGTCTTCCCTTGCATCCTCTACCTTTCTATCATTTCCTATCAGATCCATGGGGTTTATTTTTACAATGTTTAATGATTCATACCACATTGGGGGTGGTGTACCTAGTGCCAAATGGTAGGAAAGATTTCTGTGTCTTTTTTTGGACTTTCTCCTTCTATTCTGCAGTATTCTTTGGGTTTATTGGTGAAGATTTACCTGAAGGGAGCCTTGATTTGACCTTGTAATGCAACTTCATATCGAAGGGTGCGAACCACAAGATGAGGTGGAATGAGTGACTTCTCTTCTCATCATTATTCCAAGATGGGAGAATACTGACATCCACTATGTGGAAAATTGAGGTAAAAATGCCCCCATCCCTGCAGGCTGGGGTTGTTCTCATTCTTCCATTTATGTGAAACATACTGGATTTATTGGCCTTATGGGGGAATTTTTGAGTTAAAAATTCCCCCAACCCTGTAGACTGGGGGTTTTCCTGCATTGCGGTAGTAGCCACTGCTATTTCCACCTTTTTGATTTCACATACTCTTGTGCGGGTGTGAGTCGAGTATGGAATTGGGCCTATATGGGATTTACGGGATTTTGAAGACATGAGAACTCCTTATTGGTTAGCTTCCCTTATACGGGAAGCCTACTGGATGTTATCGGTTGCCTGGCTTAGAAGTTTTTCGATGGGTTGATCTCTTCAGTCCTAAAACTTTTGAGACTTACTCTAGGCTGTTATTTTGAGTATCCCATATTTTCTAAGTAGGTATTTCATTTGATTGCTAACTTTGTGTAATGATGTTTCAATATGTTATTTCCAATGAGGTTTGATGGACGAGATGTGGGGTGAAGTGTAAAGATCCATGTTCTCCCCATCCCAAATATGAACTCCAGTCGGGGTGTCTCCAATGAGGCAACACAACTTGTGCAGTGCATGGAGGAAAGCCAGTTCAACGATTTTCTTTCACCTTTCTGATCATGGCTACCATATACACAAAAGGGATTCTAGGCCGATTAGGTGGAGAATCTCCCTAACATGTTGACATGGTCTTCATACCCATCATAGGGTAAGAACTTTTCTTTTAGCTGGTGAAGAGTCATCTATATATTTAGGAGAATGTTATGCATACATTCCCCAAACAACTCCCTTGATATGTACAAGTGAGAAGTGGTCATAGGCTAATACCTCAATGGTATATTATCCTCAGCTAATTGTATTCTCATGAGAAACATATCATGTTGTTGTTCTTCTGGGAACTCCTCTACTTGATATTCCCAGCTTGAATACTTTTTAATAATTTTGTTCCAAGTAGCTGGGCTGGTGGGAGCCTCATTGATATGTGAACAGTGCGAGGGTGGATCAGAAGATGAGTGTGGCCTCGGACCATCTCCTGATTGAGAAGGGATATCACTCGTCATAGATAGAGTGCCTGATATGTCTGACTCCATCTTTATGAGTGCATCATCATAGGAGGGTTTTCTCACATTTGTTCTGAAAAGGGGAGAGACTTCTTGCGAGTATGAATTTTGATTGTAGGGAGGACCTTTGAAATTGGATCCACAATGGCAAGGGATACCATTGAAACTTGATTCCCATATGTGGGGAGTGTTCCTATGGTCTATAACCTAGGTAGGACCTTTAGGGTGGGATACAACGAGGGGAGGACCTTCTTGATGACAGCTATGATGGCGAGGAATACTATCACAGCTCGATACCTAGATTCATGGATAATTTCTCTAGTGTACATCCTAGGGAGGTCCTTTAGGATGTATTTTAATGAGGTAAGGACCTTATCGTTGCTTTATGTTACTATGAAAAGGGCCTTCACAACAATTTCCATTGCATGGAGGGCCTTCACAATGACTGTCATCATGGCGATGATCACCATCATGACTCGATGTCAGACTACAGGGAGAAGCATATCTACAGTGTATACCCTAGGGAGGACCATCAAGGTGGATGATAGTAAGGGGATGAAATTCTTTCTGTATGATCTTCAGGTTAAAGGGAGGGATACCCTGACACCATTAAGAGATAGGCTCTTGTGATCGATCATTTCTAGCCCACAATGTAAGCCCCTGTGGGTGCTCTGAGGAGGACCTTCAGAGCTGCTGGTAGTGATATTACGGGGAGGGCCATTGAAACTACTACTTCCACTTCCATAATTTTCTAATGGACTGACATGGTCTAGAGACTTTATTAATATATGTTCGAGGGCATAAATAACCCCAACTTCCAGCAGAGCAGGATCATGTATGTTCTCTTCATTTTCCAGTTTCCTTTGGCGCATTTCATTTTTGAGCTCTATCTTGTAGGTAACCAGGGCCGCTTGCTGTTGGTAATGACTTTCATATATGAGTCCCTATCTCGTTGGGTCCTTTGATGCTTCTGGGATACACCGAAGAGTATCTTGAGTTTTGGCAGGGATATATGCCTGCACTAGAGTGGCCACCACGTTAGACCGACATCCCCCAGTTGGAACGGGTATTTGTTTTTGACCTAGTTGTCCATGTATCATGGGATATTTCCATCAAACCTCATGGACTAGATAAGGGATGCATAACTTCTCTAGAGTGACTGACCCATTTTTCAAGTAAGTCATTCCATTCGAGGAAACTAGGTCGTGGGCCTAGTTTCTCTCCTTTTCCGCCGATGCAATAATATCTTGGTATATTTGGATGAAATTTTCATGAATCGATGTTTGATCTTCAATAATTTCCAGTATGTGTTGAGATACATATTTGGATAGAATAGTTATGAAGGCCCTTCCAATTTTAGAGTAGGAGTTTGCGCCTGCTCCGGTCCTCCATGGGTTTCTAGTAGATATTGGAAATTCTCTTGTTCCAGGACAAATGAATGAGTATGACGCCATTTTTCTTTTCAAATTGCCACCATATTTGACAGGTGTGCTTCATATTCATGAGAGATAATTTTTTTATACTATCTTTCCATTGTATTTGTCTCATGTGATTTGTATGCATCCACAAAAATTTGACTCTGCTCATAATTTATTGCTGCTTTATTTGGATGGTGGGATTGATATGCATCACCAGATATTTGTACCTATGTGTAGATGGTTGTTGTCCTATCTGGATGATGGGATTCTTCTACACTAGAAAATATTTGCATCTAGCTATAGTTTCCTGCTCTGTTTGCACGGCAGGACCGACAATCACTGAACGTGCACATGATCGTATTATGACACCCTATTTCTGTGGTGGGATTGAGTGGAGGGGGAAGAATTGTATGTCTGTTTGTTGAATGCCGCCACATTTTTATGGAGGAATTGATCCTTAAGAACTCGGGTGATAGCCTGTTCTTGATTATATATTTACTTCCCTTGGCGGGCAGCCTGGGGGGCCCGAGTCTTCTGGACTTCAGTAGGTGTCCTGGACATAAGGTCCTCTTCAGCAAGAGGATACATGGTCACCCAGTGTCGATGGTGACACTCTCTATAAGGGGCCCATGAGTAGGACCCCTGTGCAGTTAAGATGAAATTTTCAGCATTGACTTCATCAACCTCCCCAAGATAAGGGAGGTACTGATTGTCACGTTCTGAATATAGGCTCTCAAAATGGTTTGAGACGATCACTAGGGCCACCTTATGATGGGGTACCAGCTACAGCTGAGGAGGTAGCTAATGAGCCTTATCATACTGGAGGGCTTGTCTCGTGGCTTCCATTGTGGAGAGAGTACCATTTATGTGGTACTCTTTAATAAGAATGTTGGATACCCATCTTTGAAGACACTAGGTAGGTGAGGGGGTCCTACTCTTCATCGGGGCCCCTACCACCTATGGGATCACTGAGGCGCATGTCTAAATTGGTCGTTGATATGTCATTTGGATTGAAGGTTGCACTGCGGGAACCTGAAATATACATACATGACATATACAGACTAAAAAACCCCGTCAAAGTAGCATTCTCTTAAACATATACATATTTGATGATTCATCTAGGCCTCCTTCCCCTTTTTTTCTTGTTGTGAGGAGAAGGGGTTTGAGTGGGGTAAGACCGCCACCTTGTTTAAAGATTCATGTTGGGTTCACTATTTTTGTTTCAACCCGAGGTGATAATTTAGGTAGAAGACCAAATGGTCTAACAAGAATCATCACACATCTGTTACTGTAGAGAGAGTTTCACACCAGGTTCACCATTTTTGTTTCGACCTGATTCACATCGTCATACTTTAAATGAGGATTGGATTGACCCTATGGGGATTGGGTAATTTATCCATTTTTTATTACGAAGTAGGTTCCATAGTAAAATGGTCCCAGAGGGAGATTTCATGGGTTCAAGTACTTGTGTAATCAATTCTCTTAGGATATAATTTTCTCTGATGTTCTCCAACGGGTTTATTCCTAGATATAGAAACACCCAATGACCTTGGTATCAAGGATTCATGGACCTGCTTCCAAAAGGAAGGTGCTCGTTGGATGATTATTTGGCCAACAACACATATGGACTCCATTGGTTGAGAGGATGGGAATTCGGGATCACCGTACCCTTTGGGGGGTGATTATTTCCTATTCCGGGACTCTCTTATAGATTTAAGTCATGTTCATATGTTCGTGAATCCTTGGTTCATCCCTGAAGATCATGTCCATGGGATACCCCTGGTTCACAGTATCATCATAGGCATACATGGATTTGATGATACCGAGGTAATAATGACTTAATCCACACAATAAGGCACTCTAGAGATGGAAGGTGACTTTATGTTGGGATCACACCCATAAGATAAGATTCCTATGTATCCTTGGGAGAGGAATCAATGCCCACGTAGTTTGGGAAACTTGGGGCTTATGCATGAGAGCTGCCCATTTAAGGGGACATGATTGGGTGGGACCTTTTTTAAGGGAACCCTTTTGATATCAGGACTTCAAGTATGTGTCCTATGTATTATGGTTTGACTAGGAATCAGAGTTCTCATAGTTCATTATTTCTTAGGGATTACGCATGAGATATTCCCTTTTGAGGGTACATGATTGGGTGGTCCCTTTTCGAAGGGCGCCCTTTTGAGATCGAGCCTTTAAGTAGGCATACCACATATCTTGGTTTGACCAGAAATCAGATTTCTCATTGTTCATAATTTCTTGGGGATTACGCATCAGAGCTACCCATTTGAGGGGACATGATTGGGTGGGACTTTTTGGAAGGGTTCCCTTTTGAGCTTGGGCCTTCAAGTAGGCATCCTACGTATCCTAGTTTGACCAGGAATCATAGTTTTCATAGTTTATAATTGTTTGTATGTTTTAATCATAACAAATATCTAATCCCATGCGAGTCATGCTCGGTTTGAGAAATAATAGGATGTGAGAGATCCAACCAATCACACACTTCCTATCCTACTGATAGGAGAGGGCATGCCTATGACAGAAGAGACTGAGGAGACTATGGGCGATGGTACAGAGTGATGAACCTTTTTAATTTGGGATGACATTAGAGGTCATATAGCTCAGACCTTAGAAGATTGGGGACTTACCTCTATGGGAGTGTCCCAGAATGCATTCTGAGAAAGGGGAGTAATGTCCACTCTCGTCACAAGGAGAAGTGGACCTAACTCCTTAGACTGATCACCATTACTCATTGAATGTAAAATCAAGTGATCACCCTTAATCCCTAGAAAGAGGAGGTTCACGTCAGTGTCCCAAAGTTTTACTCTAGGTTACCATGGGAATGTAGAATTACAGAAATACCTGGATTCCGAACCATTGCGGGGAGAGCCTTCACGACTCCGCTTACCATGGGTATGTAGACTTAAAGGGTCGCGCTGATGTTCCTGGTGATTTGATCATACCGGTCTGGTGGCTTTGTAGAAGGTTTTATCCTGATGTTGGGGGACTAGTTCACGGAGGGTCTATGGAGGATTGGACAGTAACAAAGGAGTGATATTGGAGTTGGAGGAAAGATACCCAAAAATTACCCATTCCACATACTTTTTTCTTATGCGAGATGGGGGGAGCTATGCATACCATAGTGGTGTGAGGGTAGAGGGGTCATCCACATATAGAAGTAGTAAACGGGATTGGGCGTGGACCACCGTAAACCACTATGTTACACGGTCCTGAATGCGGTTCATCACACTGCTTTGGGTTCAATCCTTGTATTGATGTGGTACATGGCACTGGGTTAAATTCCCATAGCAATACACTATGTGGAGCTCCATATCGAAGGAGGGTCCTGGGGACTATCGTTCACATGGAGTTTATCCACAAGGAATATGTGGTTTTTAATGTCACCAATTAGGTTCATGGTTCTACCATTATTATTTACTTCCTTCGTTTTATGGTTCGTGACTGATTATACCTATGGAAACGTGGTTTGTAATTTGGGTTCCGTCGACGATTCGAGACTAAAGCCGGAATCCTCTCCGAATTCTTACTTCCAACCTATAGGGCCTCCTTCGTGTTTTCTTTGTCTGTCCTTCTCAATTTCTTCTATGCTCATTTTATATATAATTGGGGAAATCATATCTATGGGCATGCAGAACAATTTTTAGAAGCCCATGAAGTGATATCTTGACCTGTGGAAGACTCGGTCAACCGGGGTTTGCGGAGGCTATGGTTCGCGAGTCATGGTTGGCGGTACCTTTCTAATTTTCTTCTTCCACGAACTATCAAGTTTGTGAAAAGGTATTTAGATGTACTTCACACGCTTGATTCCACTAATGACATGGTCTATGGCTTCCTGAGTTCACTGGCCATTGCTTTTCGAGCTAGTGTCTCATGGGTCCTTCCATGTACTAGTGTTTTGCGATTCATGCATTCCGTGAACCCTTCCCAGTGATGGTACACAGGTCGCTCAAAACTCTTGAAAATTTTGATTTCTTCAAGTGTCCTCCCATATTTGCAATTAAACTTTAATTTCTTTGATTATCCCAACATGTGGGAGTATTTTCCTTCCATTTGATGAATTTTCAGAACCCTATAATATTCTTTTAATATTTTTAAATATAGATCATTTTCTTTTAATGTTCAATGCATTTCTCTTCCAATATTTCTTTAAATTCATAATAATTGATAATAAATCCAACTTAATTTTTTTTAATTTAAAAGTTCTCCCAACTATATTTCATCCACACACGATTATTTTTTCACCATGAATAATTTTTAACTTATTATATAGTCACTATGATTGATAATGGTTTTAAAAAAATATAACATGAAACCTATGGTTTCAATAAACAACACAATGTTATATTAGGTCAACATCACCTCTATGATCATGGAACAAGTATAGGAGGTGAAAGAAACTGATTCTTAATATAATAAGATTAGTGACCTCTTAAATAGTGGGGATAATATTGATGGATTGGTCACAATTAGTTGAATATAAGACTTATTTCTCAGATAGAGTGGCAGTTTCCTCGAGTTTTATTTAAAAAACTATAAATTCACATCATAACTCTAACTAGATTGTTTATATAGGAGAGAAAAAGTTGTATCATAAAAAAAGAAGTTTTTATAGGTATAAATAAAGATAAATATAGATGATTATGTCTCTTAATGTTTTAATTATTAATAGATGAAGGTGGATAATCAATAACCAATGATTATTTTTCAACCTTTTATTATACCAACTTGAAAATGGGAGAATATCATGATTGATTTGACACTTAATTTACCTAGATAATCATGGAATCATTATGCCATTTGGGTGACTATGAATTAACTCATGAATTTGAATAATTTCACACCCATCTAGAAGATATTATTAGTAGAAGACTTGGTTAAGCTATATGTGAAATAAGGGTCTCATATTCATGATGTTCCTTTATCTATCTTGATATATATATACCAAAAATTTACTTTGCGGTTATGGAAAGGATTTTAGAAGGAAATTTTCACTTAGTTGAAGATAAGTACATTATATTATCCCTAGATATAAGGGAAATCAAAATGAACCATATCATCTTGTAAGGACTTGATTCAATCTTATGTGTTTGATTTTAGGTGATTTTGGGGAGATCATATCCCTTCTATAGAGTTTATTTACTATAATAATTATAAATAATTATTTTGAATGGATATTTCTAGGATTTGTATAGAAGAATATATTGATCACTATTGTGCTGGTTATATTTGGGAGAGAAGTCTCTATTGGACCAAGTTTGGTGTAGAGATTCCAAATCAAGTTCATTTAATTCTAAATATACCAATGATATATTGAACAAGATAAATATCTTATTTTGATCATCAATAATGATTATTGGTGTTTTCAGTGGGAGTTTGAGCTTTTTTACTAGTGTCAAAATGAATGGGATATCAATATCCCAAGAAGAAATGGGTATTGTCACCCCAATATATGGCCTAATTTTGAATTTTTGAATGGATTTTAAATGCTCCTTATCATTTGTAGTGACCAATAAAATATACTGTAGTACAGGACGTGTTTCATGTTTTACAATGAAATATATAACAATACAATTCATCCATATTATTATCTATGATGAAATTAAATTTAAACTAGATGTGACCTTTGTTGAAAGGTTGGTGTGATGTTTCTATAGAAAAAAAAGATACTGAGAGAACTTAGTATTCCTTTATTAAAATTAATGTGGTATCATGGAATTATTATAGTGGAGAGTTGGGAGAGAGAAGATATTATATGAAAACAATGGCTATAATTTTTTTGGAGAACATACCCAGTGGATTATCAAGGATGAAATCTCCTATGATGGGGAGGATTTTGATAACTTGGACCTGGTAAGTAAGTTTTATTTTAGTTTTGGTGACTTTTTGGATGAAATTTTCTGATAGTTTTGGGAGATAAAGAAGAGTTCATGGTATTGGGAACTATCTATCAGACTGAGAGAGAAACTATTCATAGCATGTTTAGGTGGATAAGGCCATGTTCAAGGGTAGGCACATGATTTGGGGGACCATGAGAACCAACCATACAACTAGTGTTTTTTTGAAAAATAATTCTCATAGGTTGATACATAGTCCCTCAAACCATGTTTCCTAACCTTTCAATCATAATGGATTTCAATAATTTCACTTTTTTAAAATCCTAACTATCATCTCTTAACCCTTATTAACACCCATTTTTTAACATAAATTCTATCCCCCCATTACACATGCTGGTTTCCAATTTATTTTTCCCACTAAAGCTAAATCCCCTGGTCTTGTTTTCCATATTATGGTTGACCTGATTAAAATTTCCACTATCTCCAGGCCTCAACAGAGAGGAGGGATAATTAATATAGGTTGTAATTATGATCCTCTAAACTATAAGTGATAATAACACCCTTGAACTTGAGGAGGTCAAGGGAAAACCCATTCTACTCAACCAACTAACACAGGGGAAACCCTTATTATCACCCTAATACAAACTTGGATGAACCTAAGGATTCTTAGGAGTGACTTTGTGATTTCTCTACCATTGAATAATATTATTTTCTCTAGGATAAAATATATTAACACTAAATCAGAGTTTAGGAATCTATGTTTTAAATAGTTCTCAAATCACTCTCTCTAGATTTAATTATCATGTAAAATTAGATCTAATGTAAAGGAATTATAGATCTCAAATCATAAATGGAATAATCACGATATCTTGTTTGTGTTGTTAGTTTTATAAGATTCATATATGTATCATTCACACCAGATTTAAGGTTTTTTTTATTTATGGATATTCATCATCTAAAGAATTTGAATCATACTTATTCCTTAGTGAATTATAATTACTAATTGTGTATTTTATGTTCTTTTCAAATGCTTGATATTTATGAATTTTAATCAAATATTTTTAAGAAATTGAATGGATGAAAATAAGGGATTAATGGATTATGAAATGTCAAATTTAGGATTCTGATAAAATCTATGGAGTTTAGTTTAAACATGGAATTTCATATAAAATATTGGTTTTATATTTTAAATTAGTTTGGATTTATGAGAATAGTTTTTATTTAATTATTTAAAAAGATATTTCATAAGGAAAATTGTTTTTGAAAAGTATTGAAATTCGATATGAGAAATGATCTGGATGTGTCAAGAATGTATATAAGGGTTAGGTATTTATTAGTGGTATCAAAATTTGATTTGGATAGTAATTTCCATTTCACTCAATAAAAATGTGGAAGGATCATTGTTTTGGGAATCAATCAAATGGGTGGAGATTCATGATTGATGAATTCTATGATAATAGGATGTTATTGTTGGTATATTGCTTTATATTCAACATTACTTTTTATAATTTTTATGAATGAAAATTGGTTTTGATTTTTTGGTGAACTGGATAGGGTTACCCTAATTTCTATAAAAATTCTAGCTTGAGTTATTTTCATTTGATAACTTTTCTCTATCTAGAACCAAATGATAAGATGTTTTTTAAAATGTGTTTAAATATTTTCAATGACATTGATAGTATGACTTAGAATAAATCATACATGAGAATACCACTGGATCTTGGTGTAATTGTTTGAGAATTATGGGAATTTAGATCTTTATAGTAAGGGAATCTCTCGTGATAATGAACACATGATGTTGATAGGTGTTTTATTGAAGGTATTTTCTTTAGTGTATATGTTTTATGGTTTTAGTTTAATTGATTTGAATCAACCATCATGTCATGGAATTGATTTGGGGATGTCAAATTCCTTAGGATTAGTAGTGTGTTGGGAGTGGATTGAACTTCATTGGATGAAATTATGGCTAAGGTATTTCAATTGGTTGAATTCTCATAAATATTACAATTTAATTTTATTAAATTCTACTTTTTTAGTTGTCGTGTGATAGGGATTTTTCTTATAATTGTTTTAGAAGTGTGATACGGACATTCCATGGGTGGCTGGTCATGGTTTTGGCTTGGTGATGATATATAATGGGTCTTTAGCTAAGTATTCCTTTTGAATTTGGTTGTGAAATTTATTGGTATTATTTAATTAATTATAATTTAGTTATAATTAATTAATTTGGTATTCTCAGGAATGAGTTGGAACCTCATAGAGATCGATGGTGGTCGAATGGACATGAAGAACTTGGATAAAGAAAATGGGATTTTATTAGATGGGAGTTGGATATGTGTTGAGGTAGGTGGTCCCATTTGTGTAACTCTATGGTATTATGAGAGGTTTATCAACATTTTATATGAGGTTTTACACTTTAGGTTAATGAACCTTATTTCATAATTATGTTATGAATTTCATGAAATGTGTAATTATTTAATGATATGTTGGTCTTAACTAATTAAAATAACCATGCCTAATGTCATTGAATAAAATTATTAAGGCCACGATGGACCCTTGTGCACTGGCTTGATGTTGGCCACCGATGTATGAGGTTGATAACACATGTGTTCATGTTTAGTCTCATGAATATGTTTGTTGTTTGATCATATGTGTATGCATGTATAACTCGCCAGACCATGTTTGATGTTCAATCACATGTTCATGCATGTGTATCTCTGTGAGACCTATGTTCAATGCTTGATCACATGAGGTGTGCTTATCTTTACCCATGAGACCTATATTTTATTTTTGATTACATGAGGTGTATGTGTGTAGCCACATGAGACTTATGCTTGATGTTTTATTTCTTGTGGATTGTGATGGTTATTAATCTTTCGTGATATAATGTGATATTGATCTATCATTAGGTATCTATATATTGTATGTGATATTCCTCTATATTTTCAGTTGAACATACAAGTTGAGCCATTTTGAATATCCCCAAAGGGGGATGTGTAAGAAATTTGGTTGGAATGTACATGGGATATCCCATAAAGGGAAATGTTTCTGACATGTTTTTGGACTATCTCATGGTGTTTTTTTTTTCATTTTTTTTGGCATGGAATAAAATACGGTATGACCAGGGTTCATAGAGGCTTTTTTAGAACACGATTGCTCGGTATATGGGTGTAATTTATTACTTATGAATTTGTGCTAATATTATGATTACATAGTTTATATATCAGTCTGTTCACTTACATATGATATTATCACATGCATGTACATTTTATTTATCATTTAGGTATTAGAAAGCATTGACGGTTCCATATCGAGTTCTTCTCATAGCCCTCTCGGTCATCCATGGGACTTGGGTACCTGAGTAGACCTCACTTTTTGTAGGTACAAGTTATCCTGATACCTAGTTATTATTGTTGGTCGAGATTGGTCGCTACATGTATAGAGACCGATAGGATGTGAGGCTTAGAGTTTCAAATCCTTCATGTACATTTTCCTTTCCTACCTTATATTTCTGGTCATACTAGTGGATGATCAATGTCCTTGTATTAAAGCATGGATGTTCGAGTCTGTTGTTTCTACATTCATATTACATATGGTATGTTATTAGTATATGTGTACCCAAATAATTTATTGTTACATGTTTTGTTAATATATATTATTGTGCACTCTGATGGATGATATAGTATCTCCATTAACCAATTTAAACCCTCACTACAAGACAAAAACCTTTTTTATATGGGGAGGTGCGCCTGAGTCCATGTGGCACTTCACATTGGACCCAGTGATTTTAGTTAGGGTGTTAGAAAATGGTATTAGAGCTTTTCTTGTCTTCCAAATTCAGGAGTTGGTAGATATGTGAAATAACAATACGTCATTACTTGTGATGAAACTCATTCTAGTGCATCCGGAACAACTTTCTCAAGGGAAGTCCAGGTTACCAAGTTATGGGATCAATGTTTTTGGTTTGTGCTGTTATGTTTATATGATTTTCACCTTGTTTAATTCACATGTATTTTGAGTTTCATGATTTCACATGGTTTTGTCTCTTGAACATATCAAAAAGAGGAATCACATGAATCATATTCGACATATAAGTTCACATGAAATATGCTACTTCTGTGTGATTAAACCAGAACAGAGGACTCAACTGATTTAGTGTCAACAACTTGTAATATGTTTTCAAATATGAGTTCTTGATTAAATTTTATTCATATTAACCCCTATTCATATATACTTCTGATAGTAGGTCATGTGAGACTATGGTGTGGTACACCTGGATGACGATGACGATGAAGACAATGATGTAGTACCTCTATAAATTAAAGGTGTTAGGTCATTATTGGGTGTTAGTTGACTCAGTGAGGAATCTTGTGTGAGTAGCCATTAGGTATGTTTGGTTAAATTAAGGTACCAACTATAACCTATGTGGAGTTATCCATGTATAACCCAATGTAATTATGTTTAATTGAACTAGAATTTTATGACCTCTCGATGTGTAAATTCAAAGATCAAATTCATCATGGGATATCTATAGAGATGTGTGAAAATGAAATTTTATTAGTGATGTTCCCAAGTGAAAACCTTTTGTGTGTTATGTGGAAGACCATGTGGACATATTAATGTGACTCTAGTTACAAGTGAGCTGGTGTATCATTTGATGTAATGGGAAACTGAGTGAGGATATTATTTATGATGGGATAGTCAAGGTTAATTCCTTAGGGGTAGTTTTCATTGATGAAAATTCCATAATCATGTGAGTTTCCATTGAAATTATTAAAGGAAGGTCTTCCAATATTACTTTTAGCCCTGGATTATAGAGAAACTTGAGTTCTATTACTCATGATACAAGGTTAAGTTTTGGAGTTCTTGGATTCTTGTGGAATTTAGGGAAATACTAGGGGTTTCCTAACCTATTAGTTCAGAGTGAGAATCTCATTTGATGCTGAGTGAAGATCCAAGGTGGTCATACCTAGAAGGGTTAGAGCATGGGCGGATGATTGGTGGCTTGAACTAACTCCCATGTGATGGGTGGTTCTTGTTTAATCTAGGAAACAAGAGGATTTAAATCCTAAAGATGAGTTTTAGGAGTGATTAGGTTTAGTAGCCTTGGTTCCTTATTGTGTGGGAAGATGAAAAGTCATGTGAGTCCTGGAATAGAGGTTTGTAAATAATGGGTAAATCACCATATATGGATTAAAGAGTGGTGTTATCATTACATTATGGAGAATTCTTAATGCATGAGAATTCATGATATGGTATTGTGTGGTGTTGGTTGATTTAGTAAAAAGAGGGTGGTTACTAGATCATTGAAAATGTTTCAGAAACTATGGATGAACATGAGAGAGTTAGTGGTGGTAGGTCACTAATTAATTTGATTTAGGATCACCATCAAAGTTAGTAACCTGTGTGTTTGGCATGAATCTCCCTAGTCTTAGAATCCCAGAGGTCTATGTGTGTGGAGATGTATCTATGGCAGGAGATGACATCGATATAATATTGGGGTATCATTGTGTGGTAAATAAGACTTTGTCTTTGATAGAGGTGCCATAGTTTGGAGTAGAATATTCCATGAAGGGATTATACCCATATGGTTTGGAGGTTACAACCCTTGTATAGTCTTTTAAAGTTCATAACCCACATAGAGTATGTAACATTGGATATAGTGGATTGTGTTTCGAGAAATATGGGTGTGTGTAGCATGTGGTTCCTTTCTTGATATTGGGAATTAATGTAAAATCATGATTAGTAATCCTTCTTAGTGATAAACTAGTTAGGGGTTGGGTAAACCTATATATGAAATTTAAAGTGATAGTAAGGATACTCCTATAGCGGATAGAATTGATCTAGTTATAGGTGAATGACCCTCTTGTGGGAAGGGTTGTGGTTTTGTGTAAGATCGACCATTGAACAATCATGGAGACTCTAGAGGACTATTGTGTGGTGGAAATAAGAGTATCTGGTCACATGTTAAATTTATGATGCTTGATTTAGAGATATCACTATATGGACACTAGATACATGCTTCAGAATTGGGCTAAAATTAGTGAGAATCGAGAGGGTGTTGAATCACCAATACATTAGTGCATGGTTGAGAGCCTTGTGGATAATGTTAGTGGTTGTTAAACCATATGGGAAAATTTCTTTGAAGTTAGATAAAATTTTGGTAAGGATGTTTAATTGATTTAATTATTCCTCTAAGGCTTAATGTTTCATAATCATATGTTTCGTGGAGTGTCTATGATTTGGATGAGCACCTTTATAAGAATTCAACCAGAAGGAATTTTAAATGTGTTTTTACATGAAACTAAATGAGGTGAGTTAAAAGCACAATAAATCATATTATTTGGTACAAAAAGGTGTTAAAGGTTCAACAAAGGTCTTTCTAGAATTTTTAGAATGTTTGATTTATGTTTGTTTGGTAGAGACTCATTGGTTTAACTTGAAACTAGTAATAATGTTTGGGTATCAACTTATAACCCATGATTCATGTTTGATCAATCATAATGGAATAAAACCACATTGGATGTTTTTTTGGACTATAAGACTCTTGTTCCATATGGATATTCCTATGGAGGGGAGCACCTCAATTCATTGAGAGGAATCAGGTGAAGATACCAGAGAGGTTTGAGTTGAATGGTTGTGATGAATGCAGTCTCGATGTTATATGGAATTTATATTTTGGATCAACTTCTTTTGTTTGAGTTATTATATAAGAGCATGATGGGTGTTTGGAATGAGCATAAAATTTTGGTTATGAGTTAAAATTAGAGTATGGAACATAGAGAACTCATTGTAGAAGATTATTGAAGAAGATAATAGTCTTGATTCACACGCTACTAAAACTTCTAATGGATGAGAAGTGCTCTTATGGGGATATTGTAATGAACCGAATCATTATATGCCTTAAATTTTAGAGAAATTTTCATATTTTCATATAGTGTAAAAATTTATTGGAGAACTAGGTGTTGAGATGAGGTGATTCCTATTTGAACATCTTAAAGAGATGTTTTCAAAATTGAATGGAAACTAAGAGTGTGTCTTTAATCTTTAGTTTTTAGCAGAGGATTCTAAAAGAAGTTGGGGATATTGATACTACCACCAACTAGATGGTGGGGTAGATAGTATCCAAACTACCTATAAAGACTCAATATCCATCCAGGGATCCTATAATGAGTGTCCAATGGGCCACTGATTAGCTGGTGGACCTTAACCATCTAGCCAGTGGAGCATGTTGGGAAATGTTTTAATGAGGGTGATTTTAGTTTTTTTATCCACCAATCCCCTCATGATTTATCTCCCATAATCAATTTTTGAGGGAAATTCATCCATGAACCTCTATTATCATCCCTTCACGAGTTCCATTGAACTTGGGTGGATCTAGTCAAAATTATGGTCGTATCTTTCATTATTCATCAATATTGACCTCTTTCTTCGTTCTGTGGTAGTGAATCGTCATGTCATCTAGAATGAATAATTATCTAGGTAATTATTGGACTTTTAAATTCCATGATGACTCAATTTTATTTGAATTATATCCATTATTGATCACCATGAATAATCATTGGTCTTTGGCTAGATCACGATTAAGGAATTGGATGAAAATTTCACCGGTTATGGTGGAATCGTTTGAGAATGATGGGTCTTTGGATTGACATGGATAGAGGATGTACCATGATTATAAAAAAATACCATTGATAGGATTTTTTTAAATATATTTCTATTTTTGTTTCTCATATATGGTTTAGGTCAAATTAAGTTGAATTAGCCATCATGTCAAGGAATTGATTTGGGGATTTTGCATGCCTTAGTATTGGGAGTGTGCCAAGAGTGGATCAAACTCTCTTGGATGATGTTTTAGCTATGTTATTACTCTTATTTTAATTATAATAAATTTTTAAATTTAATTATTTTAAATTGGTCATTGTTTTTTGTGTGATAGGGATTTTCCCCAGAATGATATGAGAAGGGCGATACAGACGTTCCATGGGTGGTTATTCGTTGTTCTGGCTTGGTAGTGAAATAAGACGTGTCTTTCAACAAGTATACCTTTATACTTTGGGTGTGAAGTTTATTGGAATCATTTATTTAGTTATAATTTAGTTATAATTAATTAATTTGGATTGCTCGGGCATGATTGAGTTACTTTTAGTGATCAATGGAGGCCAAATCAACTTGGAAAACTAAGTCAAATTAGCTGTGATTTTCTTGGATGGGAGTTGGCTTTATATTATGGTAGGTGTCCTCGTGTGATCAACCCTATAGTATTATACATGGTTTATTATAATATTATATGTGGTTTTAAACCATAGGAAAACAAACCTTATTCCACATTTTTTTTATAAAATTCATGAAGTGATTAATTATTTAATGATATGTAGGGACTAAATAACTAAAGGAACCACACATAATGTAATTTAATAAAGTGCCAAGGGTCACAAAAAAACTATTATGCATTGGATTGATGTCAGTTGTTGATGGGTGAGATTAATCACATGTGTGTACATATGTAGTTGTGATACCATTTTTAATGTTTGATTACATGTGCATGTGTGTGTTTCCCATGAAAACATATTTAATATTTGATCACAAGTGTGTGTAGCCCCATGAGACCTATGTTAGAAGATTTACCACATGAGGTGTTCCTATGTAGTCCCGTGAGACCCATGTTTGATTTTTTCTCACATGATTTTCATGTGTATAGACCACTGTTACCTATGCTTGATATTTTCTTGCTTGTGGATTATGATGGTTACGAATATTGATTGGTATGACATAATATTGATATGACATCTTGTATATATGTATTGCATGTGTTTTTCCTTTATCTTTCCATTTGAACATGTTGGTTGATCCATATGGAATATCCCCTGAGGGGTACGTGTTAGATTTTTGGTTATCATGTACATAATCTATCCCTTAGAGGGGAATGTGCGAGTCATGTTTTTAGACTATCCCATAAATGGGAATGTTTCAGGAGGATTGTTGTCATTTAATCTAGAATAGTACCAAAGTAGGTATGACTGGTGTTAATGGAGCCTTAGTGAGAACATGACTACCCAACATATGGGTGTTTCTACTTACATGTGCATTGGTTATTATTTTATGATTTCATAGTTTATATATTATTATTTTTACTTACTAATGATCTTATCACATGTACATACACTACGTTTACCGGTTAGATACTAAACAATATTTTTGGTGCCTTGCTGAATTGTACTCACACCTTTCTCTGGCATCCATGACAATTGGGTAATCACAAAGCACTCAATTATTGTAGGTACAAGTTAGGATGAGACTTGGGTTTGATTATTTAGTGGGATAACTAGATACAAATATAGATACCAAGATGAGGCAAGGCTTGGAGTTTCCTATCCACTTTTAAATTTTCCTTTCTTATCTTGTATATGTGGTCAGATCAGTGGGTGATTAGTGTCCTTGTATTCAAGAATGAATGTTTGAGTTTTTTGTTTCCAAATTCCTTTATTATAAATGGAATACTATTAGTATCTATGTACTAAGATTGTTTGTTACTACATGTTTGGTTATTTTCTATTATTTTGAAATCTGATGGAGGGTGTAGTCTCCCAAAAATCCACTCTAGACCCTCTCTACTAGTCAAAAGCCACTGACACGTAGAGAGGCATTCCAAAAGTCACGTGGCACTCCATATTGAACCCAATTATTCAGGTTGGGGTGTTATGAAATTTGACATACCTACCAATCAATTAAGCTATACAATCCTTATTATCTTCATATAAAGTTACGGGAGTATCATTATTCACAATTAATACAAAACTATTATGAATATTATGAATAAATTATCTTAACCAAACATTTTCTAAACTTTCTTCAAGATTAAAAATCAACTCCAAATAATTATAGGAAGTCACATAAATGGTTTTCTTTATAAAAATTATGAAAAAGTTATTCCACTATATATTAATATATTTACTGTTTGTGATATAACTTTATATAGATAAGAAAATATCTAATATTATCATAAATATAAAATTTTGGTTCTATATTTTTAGAATAAGTAATCACTTATACCAATTAAATGTTAATGAGTAGGAGAATAAAATTACGTCAGATAAAATTTATTATTATAAGAACTCATATTATTTTCATAGAATATATAAAAATGTATGTCTGTATAATTTAGGGGGAAATTGAATGTGTATTTATTGTTAATAATTTTGGGGAAAATGAATTATTCATTATCCCCTTATTTATGAAATATATAACTTTTTAAATTAAGATATTTAATTGTTAATTAAGCGTATTTTCATGAATAAGTTAAATTTTTACAAAATTTAAGATTTTTATCATCTAGATGATTATTTCAAATAATATAAGTACATACTATAATATTTTACTATATGGATTAAATATAAGGACATCCCATATATATTTTTGATATAAAAATCTATTAATTTTATAAATTCTTCAAGAGTTTTGATGTTATTTAAATCATTTAGATAAATATTTTGGTTAACATAAATATATAAATTTATATAGACCATGGGATAATAAAATAAATATTATATTATTCATTTTTAAGAATTATTATATAAAATATATATTTTTCAATTCACTATATACATAAATTTATTTGATTCAAATATTCTTTCATAATTTGGAATATGTTTCGGGCACTTTGAATCCTCTCAGGATTCATAATTTACCCTATAGATAAATAATTTCTACATAAATTGGATATAGTATAAATTTATATATAACCAGATTCATAAGTAAGAAAATTTATATAATAATCTCATATATATTCAATAGTTTTAGTAGTTTAGATAAATAATACAAAACATTACAAGTTGAATATAACATACATTGTTTAAATTCTCTTTGGCATATTATTTTTAATGTGTCATCTCTTAAAATATATTATTTTAAATTAGTTTTAAAAATATTTAAAATATTAAAATATATCATCAATAATCACTACTAAAAAAATGGGCAAGGGAAGCGCTACACTTTTATAAGCGCTAAAAAAACATTGATAAAGGGGGCCTTTATCAGTGCTAAAAAAAGTACTCATAAAGGGGGCCTTTATCAGCGCTTCTTTTAGTAGCGCTGATAAAGGAAGGATTTATCAGCCTTTTTTCCTAACGATGATAAATTTAATGTTTCAAAAAAAATCATGAAAAATAAAATATTGTTATATAAGTATATTTATATTGATATAAATATAATATATATTTTTTAAATATGTTTTAGATAAGTATAAATAGACTATTACATTTAATATATAATAAATTTAGTGAAAATGGATTTAACATCTTTTAAAAAATATTATTAATTAATAATTTTATAATTATTATTGATTAAAAATTATTTAATAACAATTTAAAGACACAAAAAATCAAAAAAATTAATTAAAGATCTAAAATACGTTAAAAATGCAACTAAAACTTCAAATGACCAAAACTTTTGATCCGAGTGTCTTTTTGAGATATACAACATATCAAATCGAAGCTTGCGATGACTTCTACGCACCTGTAACTGAAGAAAATCTTGTGTAACATTTTTCAAGGACAAAAAAGGCCCAGATTGCCTCCAAAACTGAGTTTTTAGTCGGGATGCACCGATTTGTTAACATTCAAACATGTATAATTTCTGATCCGGATGTCCGTTAGGCCTGTACCACATATTCTATCTAATATTGTTTCATTTTATTCGATTTGAATGGTTGTGGAGTTGAAACGGGCTTCTGGATTATAAGTTATGGTCGTTTTAACATTCTATGGCTTTCCAAATACAGATATATATGTATTTATTCATAAATATATATGTGTCTGTGTGTGTGTGTGTCTGTGTGTGTGTGTGTGTATGTGTTGTATATATATATATATATTTATGTATTTATTTATTTATAAACACACATAAAAAACATATTTCATAAATGTATTTAGAACTAATCTTATAAATATATATTAATATATAAATAAATATACAAATAAAAAATTATAACTAAATATATATATATATAAATAAATATAAATAAATATTAATATATGAATGAATATATATAAAATAATATATGAATAAATATATTTATATTAATATGAATCTATATTAATATAAGAATGAATATAACTATATATATAAATAAATAAACATATCATTAAATAGAGAAAAAAACGAAATGGCTTAGTGGTAAAGGTGCATCCATGAAAGGGGGGAGGTTGCGGGTTTGAGTTCACGTGGAAGCAAAGGGGTGTGGGCGTGTGGGGATGCACGGGAAGGGAAATGCGCGAGGGGGGGGGGGGGGGTTTCTTAGTGTATATAAAGGGGGGGGGGGGTCAAGCGCTGTTAAAAGCTCCCCCCGCATTATATAATTCTTTTTTTTTTAATTTTTGGACTTTTATCAGTGATTTTCAAAAGCACTGATAATGACCCCTTTTATCAGTACTAAAAAAAGCACTAATAAAGGGGTCTTTTATCATCACTTTTTTTAGTGCTGATAAAAGGGGCCATTATCAACACTTTTGGGAGCGCTGATTAATGGGACCCCCTATATCCTTTCCTTGATTAACAATGTATTTTTTAGCACTGTTAATCGACTTTTCTATCATTGATAAATGCCATATTTGTAGTAGTGAATAATGAATGATATCTCATATATTTTTTGAATTAGTGTTACAACTTGGGAAATATATGAATGAATATATTATTATTGAATCAACATATTTCTTGCCTCTTCAAGTGAAAATTTATTTATTTGTTTCCACTCATGATGATCAATGATTTAATATAATCAATTTAACCATAAATATATTTGTATAGTAAATATATCAGACTGTTTATTTTTAACATTTTATAATTAAATACTTCATATAAGTATTGGGAGGATATGATCGAACATAATATTTCTATATCTTCCCCTATAATTCATTGTTTATATCCCCAAAAATTTTATATAACATTGAAATTTACTATATATTTAGTATTTAGGAATGTTTTGAATTTTATTGTAATTATAACCTAAACTTGTGTTTTTTTTAATTAATTTATATTCTATTCTTAAATTCAATGGTTTTAATTTAATATATGTATTTTGATGATTGTATAGATGAAAAAGGTTGGGAGATCCATAGAGAAGTTTTAAATGATTAATAATGATAAAGAAATACTAAGAAATTGATACAATATTATCAATCCAATATTCTTTTTATCTTAGTAGCTTAGATATTGACAAATCCCATTTTATATTGTGTCAGTAATGCATGAAACACCACCTAATCAGTGTTGTAGTGTTGGAAGTCAGGGTAGTTTTTTTCTCCAACATTTACTATGATCATAATATTAAGATAGATCCAGATTTCCAACATTTTTTAGGATTCTTGAAAATTGATAAACACCTTTCAATGAAAATTTAAATAAAACCCAATAAAAATATCCATTTTTTCATAAAATAATGGGATTTTACACTAATAATTGGTGTGACTGTATAAAAATCACACTGAGGGTGAGTCATTTGTGTAAAGAAGGTTGACCACCCTTATGGTTATCAACCACCTTTATGACTAAGTGGTTCATTTCTGGAAAGTCAGTAGATCTCCTTTATAACCACTGGATTCCATTTTGGCTAAACATGTCATTTACAGAAAGGATTTGTAGATCCCTTGAGGTTGGGTGTGGTGTATTTTGGATCTTTAATACTTTTGGAAGAAAGGTTACCCTTTTCATAAAACCTACAATGATCATTTTAATCACTTCCTTTTTTGTAGATCTATAACCAATATTTCATATGGTTATAAACTAATTTTATGTGGTGGCAGTTCCAAAAGTCCTGGGCTGGGTGATTACATGGATTTTACTTTAAATAATATTTCCAAAATGCATTTAAAAAACCCAAAATATTTTGGATCATAGAGTTCAAAGATAATCAAATAATTTTCAAGACATTCTTTTTCTAGATAGTGTTTGGAGACAAATTTCTGTAGTCAGTCCCTAAATTTAAGTCTAAAGAGATAAAAGGACAACCACATGATATTTTTAGGTATATTTTCCACTATATAACATCTCTATGGACCTCTACACATAAAACCTTTAAATATTAGGCATCATGAATCCTTCAATACCCAATATAGACATGACCTAACCCATTATGGCCCTGACTAGGCCACAATTTTACAAAAGTTTCACCCCAATACCACCATTAATAGGAAAAATATAATGACCCAAGATTTTCATAAATATATATTACATCTTTTTAGATAAATATTCAATACATTTCACAAATACAAGGATAAGAACCATAATAGTTTAGTATCTTTGGATACTATATACAAAATTTTTCTAATTTAATGAAATATCTTCAGAATTTTTTTATAAAGATCTTATCCTTATACACACCCTTCTTAAAAACTTTCTTCATGACCCGAGGAAAGGAAATATAAATAACGGTGATATCAGATTCTTAGTAAGGGTATGTAAGGGAGATACTAATAATCACTTAAAAATAACATGAACATAAGTGTATATGAACATGAGAATAACATATGAAAACCATACCCTGCATAACATAGATCATGATCCTGAGTCATGGCATAAATCTTAGAAATTAATAAGACAAGAATCACAAAGGAAATCAATGAACATAAGCCATGATAGAATAAAATAGATATAGTAATATGTAAAAAACATAAGCATATAACATTGTGAACTTGTATAAATAGAAACATGTTCACTCACAAAGTTAAGGACATGAAATTAGGCCCTCACATATACTTATAGACATGAAACCAGGTCCATGCATAACCTTATTCACATGAAACAAGGTCTACACATAACTATAAATACATGAAACCAGGTCCACACATAACCTTATGGACATGAAACCAGGTCTACACATAAGCTTATATACATAAAATGAAGTCCACACATAACCTTATAAACATGAAATTAGGTTCATTCACAACATTATAAACATGAAATAAGGTTCACACATAGAATAATTAAATCATTATTTATCTATATTTACCCAATAAATTATAGGTCTATATAATTCCAGTCCCACCCATAACATAATAAAAATCATACAGATGTGTGCCACAAGATCATAAACTATTCATCATATCATAAACCATGAAAAGTAAAAAAGTCTAATAATAATTTAATCACAACATAACCCATGGGAAATAAACAAGTTTCATAAAAATTTCATCAAGACATAAAATATGGAAAATAAATAAGTTTTATAATCATTTCATAAATTTATTATAGCATAACCCATTGAAAATGAACTGGTTTCAAAAAAATATTTTTATCATAATAATAAACCATCCAGATAAATAATATGGATGGTATCCTTGGTTCATATCCCCAATAAAACTTATGTAACATAAAAGGATGCCATTTTACATGGAAAATTATTTCAAAAGATTAATTAGAACATTTCTTGAGTAAAATATCCTTTCCCTTTTGAAATCACTTATTTAAAATATAAAAACATTCCAAAATATTAAAGAAAACATTTTATTTGAAAATAACCATGGAAATTTATACAGGTTTCTTTAAATCATTGATTAGTTATAATGGAGGGAAACACCATTAATTCCATATATGTTTAAATAATGATTCCTTTAACATTTTCGATCAAAGGTGCCACATTTGGAAAATAAAAAAAAGATTACTTTGAATTTTTTTGAAAAAAATTAAAAAATGGTAAAAATATGATTTAAATATTCATAGAATAATTTTAAAAAATTATTTATTTTTTTAGAAAAATTGGATATGGAATAAATTTTTTATTTGACCAATGAAAGAAATAAATTAATTTTTCATTTAAAAAATTATCCTGGTCTCTTGGATTCTTAAAGAGAGTAAAATGAAAGGAAGAAATGTAATTATAGAAATAACTAGATTTGAAGAAAATTTCCGAGTTTATGTAGAGATATATTATAATATTTCATCCTCAGAATCATTGTCATAGACAAACCCGACAAACAATGAAATTGTACTATAAAACTTTTATCACACTGGTAACTTTTGAATCATAATCCCCATGAATAAAAGAAATGTACATAGATATGTAAATACCCATGAAATAAATAATAATAATCATAAAATATATTCATGTGAAGTATATAAACCACACAAAAGAAGTAAGTGGAGAAATATGACATGTGTCTCACATAAATAAAAGTGAGATGAAACTCCCATACCACTTTGGAAAATTTTGAATCGTAAGCCCCATTAAAGAATAAAATAAAATTAAACATTAAATACAATAAAAATAAGGTGATATATAATATAAGATGTAAAATGGGTAGTATATACACCATAAAAAATAAATGAGTCGTGAATATTTCATATGTCTCTTAAAAATAAAAGAGAGACTAGAAATCCCTTACCTTAAGTCTCAACTGTATTTGTACATGTTAAAACCTAATTTATAATAAATATAGTTTTATGATAAATATGTTATAGAACCATAATAATATATATCACACCATATATTATTTACTTACAACCTTTTGTCACCCATTTTTTATCAATTCTTTTTTGAAATCACTATTTTGGGTGATAACTGCTTTATTTTTCTTATATGTTTTGGTTCGATTGTTTTAGTCATTGTAATTTTATTATGGTTCCATAATCTAAATAATTTTAATCATGATATAAATATAATATAAATTAATTATATATATAGATATAATTATCCATAAAAGTTTGAGATATAAAAATGAATTACACCATTCAGGGATACACCAGGACGTACGTACAAATGAACATTGTTTCCATTTTTTGATGGATGGAAAAAAGGAAAGGTAAATATTAATTATCCATTAAAGAATCATTTTTAAATCATATATATCATATATATTCATTAAATATATCTTTATTACCATCTATTTCAAAGTAAAATGAAAAAAGTTTCACATCGCTTCTTGGAGGTAGTAATCCACACATATGCATGTGTGATGTTATCATTATCCAATGTATTATATGATAAGAAGGTAGATGCTATATTATAATTATAGAAGCATAATAACTTCATAAATATAATAAAAATAGGTTAAATCCATAATTATATCCATCTATAAGAGGTAGTGATGGAAAATGAATTACATTGGTTAGTGAGGAGGTTTTTCACTCAATCAACATTGCATTTTTATTATAAAAGATAAAGAACCACATCAAATAGGGCTAGGGGCAGAACACAAACAGTTTATGGAAGTCTAAAATAGTGAAGACCAAGTTGGTCTCCCCCAATTAAATCCAACCCTTCCAGTTCCATTTGAAGAGAACTAGAAAAACAAAAAATATTGGTACCTTGATTCGCCACCATCAAGGATAATAAGTAGTATGCTACTTTAATACCTTCATGCCATGTATGAAAAAATCATGTTTTGTTGATGCCGAGACTACCCCTACATTTCCTGATAATATAACCAATCAACCAAGGAGGAGAAATATTTCCACTCATTGAGTCATGGATGATATTTGAATTAGTTTTAATTTGATGGAGGTATAAATTTATTTGAGCACACAGTGTGATCCCCATATACATCACCTCAGCTTCAGCCTAGATGGCACTTCCCCTCCCATAAAAATTAGTAAACACAAGACGAATACTTCCATACCCATCCCATACAATATAACCACCTCGAATAATTCCTCAAATGCATGATCCATCAAAATAAAGCTTAATACCCATGCTTGGAGAAATCCAGCGAGCCCAATTACCTTTTATCATATGATCTGAATGAAGAAAATTAGAACTATATATCTACATGTTCCTCAAAGAGGGATTATCACTAGATATCTTATAATAACGTACCAAATAAAGTAGCATGAATCTTGAATTAATGATAACTGATCTATTTGTGCAATGAATACCTTCAAAGTGAGCTTTGTTTCTTACTTTCCAAATGCACCAACACCCTGCACTGAGAATCATAGATCTTGCAGTTTTTCCGGACCTGCACCATTCAAACCATGAAACCACTTCCCCAAAAAAGAATTTCCTGTAAGAAAAGTTTCTAAAAAAATTATGAATTCTCTAAAGAACCTCCAAACATCTATGTACTATTCACTCTCAAAGAATAGATGATTGAAATCCCCCTATTTATTAAGGATACAATAGAGGATTTTAGAAACCAGATTAATGCCCCTCCTTTTCACATTTTCATCTGTAGATATAGACTGGTTTTTAATTATCCATACAAGGAAATTAAATTTTGTGGGGATGATATTACACCAAACCGTATTATTCCAAATTTCATGCTGATCCAGAGGAATAGAAATGCTCTTAAACTCTTTACAAGAAAAAATACCATACTGAAAAGTAGTAAACACACACCTATCCAATTCCTGATTTAGAATAATAAAATAAAAAATTCTCTTTTGATCCTTATCTAGAACAACATTGATAAAATCAAGATATTTACTCACCTCCTTGAAAGAAATCATAGGAATTGGGAAACTTGAGAAACCAATAGTCAAACCTATCCAAATATGATTCCAAAAAGAAATATCATCCCTTCCTATAATCCGTCGTGAGTGTTGACGGATGTCAGGAAAAATACCTCGAATTAAAGACCAGAAAGATGATACAGGTCTGCTGTCTTCCACATAGTTCTCTCCTTATAAGAACATTATTTTACCCTAAAGCGTACGACCCTCCAAAACCTCCCATAATAGTTTCGCATGCATACAATGCACTGTATCACATACACACATGACATTAATACCATCTTCTTGAATCGGTCCTGCCACAATTTTCCATGAATTCCAATGACATTTCACCTCAAAGTGAGCATCCCAAATAAAATCATCCTTGATTTAATAAATAGTTGTAATAACCCACTTCGGAACATTGAAAGCAGAGAGAATATGAATCAGAGTATTCATTAGCACACTATTAATTAAATAAATCCTTCCTACAGAAGATAGAAAAATATTTTCCCAGTAAAGAACACAACTCATAATTCCATTAATGATACCATCAAACTCCCTAACATGAATACGACTAGGAAAAATAGGGGGACCAAGATAATCTGAGGGAAACAGACCCTTATGCATGTTCAAAAACCTTGAAATGGATAAGAAATTCCTATCACCACATTTATTATAAATATATAAACTGACCTTCCCCCTATTGATAGTTTTCCTGCTCCATAAATAGTACTCATCCAGAACAATCATAATACCACCAAATTATCTAACACTATCATTAATAAAAATTAAAGTGGCATCCGAAAACATCAAGTGAGAGATCTAAGGTTGATTCATTTTCCTATGGTATGGTAAAATATAACCTGTGGATACTTTCTTATTTATAAAATAGCTAAGAACAGATTGAATAATAATAAAGAGGGTCGGGGATATACGGTCCCCATTCCTGATTCCATGAGTTGCCTTGAAAAAACCATGAGTTTTGACCATATATGAGACTGACATCCATGAGTAACTAAAACACAAAAACAAAACATAAATAACCCATGAAGAGAATCCTATAACTCTCAGAACCCAGATGACTAACCCCCATTCCATCCTATCATAAGATTTATTCATATCCATCTTCAGATCCATATTTGAACCATGGAATTTGATATTGATATCATGAATCATTTCATGAGACAAAGAAAACACTCCCTGGATAGATCATCCTCTAACAAAACCGTGATGCTCCAATGAAATGAAATGGGAAATATCGACATAAAAACACGAGTTTATGATGCTAGATAAGATTTTATAAGGAAAATTACACATACTCACTGACCTATAGTCTTGAATTGAGGATGAATTTTTAATCTTGGGAAGCATAACCACTGTATTAGCACCAACCACCCTTGGTATAGAACCGCCTCGAAAGAAATATTGAATAGAAAAAGTCACATCACCTTTAACCATCTCCTTGGATCCTCTATAAAAATATCCTAGGAAACCATCTGGACTCGGAGCACTCTCTGAGTTAAGTCTCATCATAGCATCATAAATCTTTTCCTCAATAGGAATAGCTTCCAGTATATTATTATCTAGGATAGACATCATATTTGGAACCCCCTCAAACAGATCTGCATTCCCACTAGGATAACCATTCACTATATTTGGATTAGGATCAGCAAGAAGATTTTTAAAGAAAGAAAAATCTAAGGAACCAATCACATCCCATTCTCCTGAGAAGGACCCATCTTCTAGAAGAATGTTCAGATTAACCATCACCATCCTCTCTTTGATACACACATAGAAATAAGATGTATTTTTATCTCCTTCGTGAAGCCATTGGACTATAGCTTTTTCACGATCAATTCGATCTTGTTTCAGAATAAGATCTTCCAACACATTTTTCTTACTCATAAGATCCTCATAGACCCTCTCATTCGAGTTGCCTTCAAGAGATCTTTACATATTATTAACCTACTATTTGATAAACTCCAATTCTTGATCAATGGGAGGTATATATTTTTTTTCTGAGGAATGAATCTTGTGCTTAAGACATCTTAGTTTATTATGAATGGATACCCAAGCATAACCTTGAACCACTTGCTCCCATAAATCCTTAACAATCTAATGATATTCATAAATGTCATTCCAATGATCACAAAACCGAAAATGATCCTCACTTCTCTAACAAGAGGATAAAGACACAAGGAGAGGAGAGTGATCTAAAATCCCTTAAACTAGATGATCAACATTCACATTAGATAAAATGGAGACAACATGAACATTAGCCAAGAACCTATCAAGGAAACTCCAAGAAAAATTACTTATTTTTTGGTTATTACACCACACGAATCAATAACTAGAATAAACTATCTCAAGAATCCTTTTAATTTCCATGAACTGAACAAAACTCTTTCTAGACACAGGAGGAAAACCCCCTCAACCATTCTTCTCACATGACTCATCAATAATATTAAAGTCTCTTCCAACAATCTAGGGAAGATCCTCTAAATCAAAGCTATCCAAGATTTTCCATAAAATCTCCCTAATTTGAAACTCACAACTTCCATAAAATCATATTATATTTTATATAATGATGTTATTATGTCAAAATATTTGAATAATATTTGAATGAGGTAGAATAATAAATAAAATAAAAACTCTTAGTTAAGAAAGATACCTCTTTTTCAGACAAACTCCTTAGTTCAGAACTAAAAGCCTTATTAGGAGGCTTTTATAATCAAAATAAGTCCTCTAAAATATGGTAAGGGATTTAAGGAAGATATTTTGTTAGGTATTTTCTGAAAAAATGGATATTGGAGTGTTTATAGGATATGATATGATATGTCCTTTTATAAGTGGGGAGATGAACCCACTTGGAAACTACTTGGAAATTTCCCAAAAGAAACCAAAATAGTAAAGTCATTAACAAGAAAAATGATTCCAAATAGACATATATTTGAATTTCAGATATAATAAAGTTTAAATATGGCCATATAATAGGATTTATACAAGTTCTATTGGCAATATTACCTTTATATTTTGGTTTAACCCTTAATAAACCTGTTTTAATCATAATTGTAGTAATTAAAATTTTGATGTTTTCACAACTAATTATGAAAAATATTAAGTTGAACTTATTTAATAATATTAATTAATTATTATTAAAAATATTTAATCCATTTTACTAATATCAATTCAATTAATTGGAAGAATTTAATTTAAAATTAAACCGGCAGATGCGATAAAAAGTTGCTTTCCAAAGGAAATGTTTCTTTATGTATAAACATTTTAAGATAAACAATCAAAACAATATTGATTAAAATGAAATAAATTGGATTAATAATAATATAATTGAATTAAATTTACTTTTAAAACCATTTTAAAATATAATTTAACTTTTTAAATACTTTAAACAAAAAATAATTTTTTTTAATAAAAATTATTATTTTTTACTATTTATTGAAAAATTAATCTTTTTAGAAAATTATAAAAAATATACTCTAAGATAATTTTGGAATGATGATATAAAAATTAAATTCATTTTTCAAATAAATTTTATGGAATTTTAAAAAATTATTTTTAAAATAAGTCCCCAAATTATGATGAAACAATTTTTTAGAAAACATAAATTTTTTAATATAAAACCGGATTTCTTCATATCCCATTCTTAAAAAAAATATTAGATGAATGATAAATTTTTTTATTGAATATATAATATATAAATTTCATTTAAATCAATCAAAAATTGTGATTAATTTAATTTATTTAGATAAAAAAAATTTGTGCGTATATAAACAGTTTTTCTGAAAAACATTTTTTTTTACTTTCCGATGATTTTTATTTTTATTTCTAATTAATTAATAAAAAATAAGTCTATTTTATTCATATTTAAACAATATAATTTTGGTAATTTAGTTTTTACTATTAATAATTTCCAATTTAATGGCTATGTTATAATGGTAAGTTTTAAATAATAATATTAATAGTATATTGTGGTTCTCTAAAAATTGGTGTTGAGTATAACCAAAACTATCGAAGAAATTAAATTTATCTGAAAAAAATATTTCATAAAATATTGGGGTTCTATATTCTACCACCTTAAATAAATTTATCCCTCATAATTTAAAAGTTTGGTCAGGAATCAAGGGTTTATCTTTTTAAAATACCTTTTTGGAAAAACGACATTATAAAAAGGATTAATAAAAAATCCTCCTGAAAAGAGGGAAAGAAAAATGAAATGGTTGTTTAGAATAACCCATAAATAGGTTTCCAAATAGGAGAAAAATAGTGTAAATTTTAAATATATAAATTTAAGAAAATTAATGTTTGTATATCATTAATCACAAGAAAGTGAATGATCATGAAAATTTTATTGACCATAAAAAATTTAAACCAAAGAGGAGAAAAAATACCATCAATTCATAAGAAATATAGGGAATATGAAAATAATATTTTTAATATTATTTTCCAAAATTTGATGAATTTTCATGAAAAAATATACTAACTTTATTTTATTCCATTTCATAATTATAATCTAATCCTTTAGCTATTCTTTGATTAATTTCCCCTTGACTTCTTACTCTAAGAAATGAATATCTAAGATGAAATTTTTATTCTTAAAGAACTAAAATTTACTTTTAATGAATAATAAGATCTATAAAATGATGGAAGGTTATCCCTCATACCTCTAGATATTTACCAAAACCAAAATTGTTATAAAATTTTATCAAATATAGATAAATAAAAACTATTATGTTTTACAACTTCAATAATAACACCCAAAGTTAAACTTAACCCATTCCATAAATTGTTAACCTGAAGGCTCATCTAAAATTTGTTTGATCAAAATTTAATCCAAATGATTAAGATGCTTTGATCTCACATCCTCCCATAATGAATTTTACCATTATCTTAAAATAATTTTAATCACTCATAAAGTCTCATACTAAGATGTATATACCCAAATAATTTCCAAAATAAAGTCACAATAAAATCAGATATTCTTCCAAAAGATAATTCACCCTTTATTCTTTAAATAATATCCCATATTATTCATAAATAACATTTCTATTAGAAGTTTTCGGTTCATCCTTGAACCGATAGATAATCATAGTTTTATTCAGAATATCAAATGTTATTTCATTATTACCACAACAAATTTCACTAAAGGATAAACAATAATATTTTAACAGGGATCCTTAATATAAAATCCAACATGAAATGCACAATACTAAAGTAGTAGATGAGTGTGCCTTAATTATCATGATTCACTTGAGATTTTGTAATTACATTAAATTCCCTTTTTCCCTTTGTCTTTAGATATTTTTGTGGTTTATTATCCTCATTATCCATTGTATTAGGGTATTAATTATAATAATAACCAAACTTATTACATATATTTCATTAAAGTGTGGGTGGTATATTCTATTGAACCCTCTCTTCATTTATTTCATTAAAAAGGTTATTCACATTACTTTTATAGTATTTTGATCAATGGCCAGGATTCCCACACTTGAACCATATTCTTGTTCCTTTAAGACATTCAACTGAGTGTTCCTTCCCACTTTTTTTCAAGTAGGAGGTTAAAATGTTTTCTTCCCTCAATGTGATATGCCACTGGAGCTTCTATTAAACTCCAACTTCCTTTTCTTATCACCAAAACCATGAGGATTTCTAGATTCTATTTCCACTTAGAATGAACATTTAATGATCTATTCATAGAATCTAAAATCCATTATGTATAATGTATTTCACATAATTGGTTTCAAACCACTAAATAATAAATCAATTTTTATTTCTATTCTAATTATTAAACCATAATCATACATTGAAAATATTTTAAAATTTTCGTAATAGGTACCAATGTATTCATTATACTTCTACTTAAGCTAAAGGAATTCCATCTCCATTTTTTATATGGAATATGAGGGAATTACTTAATAAAAAATATCCCCTCAAACTCATTACCTTATATATATTTAGTTTTATCCTCTAACCTTGTATTCCTAATACTATTACACTATTTATCTACTTCAATTTACAAATGAAAAATTACTTGGAGAATGTTTTCATGGTTCTAGCACTGAAGAAGATAAAATACATTGTCTCTCACATTGATACCTTTCATAGAAACTAGTGGATCATAATTTCCATATAAGAAGGGTGGAAATTTTAGTATAAAATATTCAATGACACATTTCTACTCCCCTAGTAAATTCATAAGTTCAACATGACCCATGTTATAACTTATAACTTGAGAGATTTGACCGATCATAACCAAAAAATATTGCATAATAGATTATAAGAAATTTTTTTTCACATGTGGATGATCATTTCATTTTCCATCACATTCATTTTTATCATGATTCCTTTGAGTTATAATAATTTAATAAAACCAAAAATATAGTTTGAGCAATAATAATCATAGTGGGAAACCAGATAATCCTAAAAAATAATTTATAGAAATTATAAATCATGAAACATTATTTTAATAATACCAATCCTTAGGTTTAACCTAGGTTATTCATGGTCATTATCTATCGAAATCCTGCATGATGGTTCATAAAGAGTTAATGAATTTACAAAATATATCCCCCAAGAGTGTTAAACTAGGTGTGTCGAAAGGCCTGTTGTCATGCATTGGGTGATGATTGAGTCAAATCCAAATGATCCCTTTTAAAAGTTGTTACCCCAAGGCACAACTATTATATACCCACATCAACTTGTATTATCGAGATAAATATATAATTTCTTGTAAACCACTTTCTCTATCCTTCACCAAAATTCCAGGACATTTTCATATACTTCGACTCATCCTTAGGGTTATTACTAATGTTTTACGACCCTAATATCCAAATATTTACTAAACCTATCCTATGATATTAACTATAGCGAACCATTATTTTCAAATATATATATATTATATATTTTTATATGAATATTCATTATGTATCACAAAAACACACCCAAGGACCATAAAAATTTACTGTCTTTGGAGAATAGATACACAATCTTCTTATTTTCTATAATATACTCACATTCTTACATAAATATATTATCTTTAGACATACCCTACTTAAAACCTTTATTCATGACCTGGGTAAAGGACACATAATAAAGGGTGAGCTTAGATGATTAGTAAGGGTAATAAAGGGATATATCAATAATCACTTAAAAAATGTGAACAGGTGTGTATAAGAACATGAGATTATCATTTGAAAACCATACCTTGCCTAACATAGATCATGATCTCGAGTCATGTAATAAAGTTTAGTAGTTCATAATACATTAATCTTAAAGGAAATTAATGAACATAATCCATGAGATCATAACATAGACATAAGAATGTAGAAAAAATGTAAGGTTATAACATTAATAACATGTATAAATGGAAATAGGTACACTCATTAAGTTAAGGAAATGAAATCAGACCCTCACATAAACTTAGAGACATGAAACTTGGTCCATGTGTAACCTTATGGATATGAAATTAAATCTATACATAACCTTATGGACATGAAACCAGGTCCACACATAACCTTATGGACATGAAACCGGGTCCACACATAACCTAATGGAAATGAAACCAAGTCCACACATAACCTTATGGACATGAAAACTGATCCACACATAACATTGTGAACATGAAATCAGGTTCACACATAACATAATTAACTCATGAGTTATCCATATTTACCCAATTTATTATAGGTCTATATAATTCTGATCCAACTTGTCACAAAATGAATATAAACAAGATGTGTTCCACAAGATCATAAATCATTCATCATATAATAACCCATGAAAAGGAAATTGATTTCATAATCATTTAAATATATAATAAACTTTGGAAAATAAATATATTTCAAAAAAATTTCATCAAGTTATATCCTTTGGAAAAGAAACAGGTTTCATAATCATTTTGTCAATTCATCATAGAGCAACACTTGAAAAAAGAAAAGGTTTTATAAATTTTTTTTCATCAAATCATAGACCATATAGATAAATATTATGCTTGTTATATTTGGACCATATCCCTAGTGAAGCTTATGTAACATCAAATGATGTTATCTTAGATGGAAAATTATTTTAGAAGATCACTTGGAGCATTTACTGTGAAAAACATCCTTTCCATTTTTAAATAACTTCTTTAAAATCTATAAATATTCCCACATATTGAAGAAATTGTTTTTTAAATAAACTTAGAAACATTTATATTAACATTTAAATCATTGATCTGTTATTATGTTAGGAAACACCATTCATGCCGTACACATTAAAGAAAATTTTTCTTTCACATTTTCGATGAAATTTTCATCATTCAAAAAATTAAAAAAAGATTCCTTTTAAATAATTTTATAAAATGTAAAAAGGGTAAAAATATGACTTTAAAAATTTATATATTAATGTTAAAACATTATTGAAAATATTTTTATAAAATATAGATATTGATGAAAAGGATTTTCGATCGAAGAAATACATAAAGTCATTTTTACTTAAAAACGTTATTTTGGAATATTTGATTATTAAAAAGAGGAAAAGGAAAGGAAAACATGTAATTTATAGAAATAACTATATTAGTATAAATTTCATGAGTTTCTTGAGAGATATATCATAATATTTCATCATCATAATCATAATCATATAAAATCCTAATAAGCAATGAGATTGTATCATAAAACCTTTACCACTTTGGTAAATTTTGAATCATAATACCTATATAGAAAGAACCTTATATGGATTTTTAAATCCAAAAAATTTAAAAAGAATCAACATAAAAGACATTAATAGTAATTTTATATACTGCATAAAAGAAATAAGTGGCTAATATGGCATGTGTCTCACATAAAAAAAAGTGATATGAAAATCCATTACCATTTTAGAAACTTTTGAATCATAATCACCATTAAAAAATAACATAAAATTAATCTTAAAAAACAATGAAAATAAGGATATTTATGACATAACATTTCAAAGGGGTAGTATATACACCACACAAAAGAAATTAATGGTGAATATGGCATTTGTCTCTAAGAAATAAAATAGAGACTATAAATCCTTTACCTCAATTCATGACATTATTTGTACATGTTTGAACATAATTTATAATTAATATAGGTTTTTATACATATATTATCGAAACATTATCATATATTTAATACCATATTTTATTTAGTTATATCCTTTTATCACCCATTTGTTAACATTTTTCTTGTTAAAATCTTTATTTCAGGTGATAAGGGCTTAATTTTTTATGTATATTTTGGTTCAATAGTTTTGGTTATTATAATTTTATTATGGTTAAATCATATCCATAAGTTTAATAATGATATAAATATCATATAAATTAATTATATATATATTTATATTCATTAATAAATTTTATATATAGAGAAATAAATTACACCTTTCCTGGTGATGGTAGGTTGTACGTACAAATAAACAATTTTTTTTTTCAGTTTTTTGATGGATGGAATGGAAGAAAGATGAATATTTATTCACAATAATAGAATAATTTTTATATCATATATATCATATATATTCATTACATTTATCCTTATTACCATTAATGTCAAAATAAAATGAAAAACATATCACATTGTTTTATGGAGGTGGTAGTCCACACGTACACACGAGCAACATTATCATCTTCCAAAGGATTGGAAGGTAAGAAGGTAGATTTTATATTATATTTAAAGAAGTATAATAAATTAATAAATAATATATATATATATATATATATATATTAAATCCATAATTATATACATCAGTGAGAGGCTGTGATGGAAAATGAATTACATCAGTTCGCGAGGCGGTAGTCCGCCATAAACATGATCAACAGTTTCATTTCCAATTTGAAGGAAGATGAGATATATTTAGGTTTTAAAAATGAAATTATAACATATAAGTATATGGTATATACTGATGTTAATATATGATAATAGTTTAATAATATTTTAATGTCTTGGAAGAAGAAATAAAATAAAAATCTCAGTTAAGAACAATACCTATTCTTCAGAAAACCTCTTTAGGTTAGCACAAAAAGACTTATTAGATGGATTTCATAATAAAAATAAGTCTTGAAGGACATGGTAATATAATTAATAAAGGTATTTGGACAAGTATTATTTTTTAAACAAATGGATCTTGTAGTGTGGAGTGAAGATAATAGGATATGTCCTTTTATAAGTGGGGAAATGAACCCACATGGAAACTAATCCAAAAGGATAAATTCATTCCTATGAAAAATGATTAGAAATGTACATAGATTATAATTTTTAACAGAATAAGGTTTAAATATTTATATAAAATAGGACTTAGATAAGTTTTATTGGAATTTATACTCTTATCTTTTGGTTTAACCCTTGATAAACCTATTTTAACTTTAACCATGATAATTAATTTTTTACTATTTTCTCTATTAATTATGACCAAAAATTAATTTGAACAAATTAAATAATATTAATTATTATTATAAAAAATTATTAATCCATTTTATCAGAATAAATTCATATAATCTTTAGAATTTAATTTAAAGTTAAATCGGTAGACGTGACAAAAAAGCGATTTTCCAAATGAAATGTTTCTTTAAGTATAAATGTTTTTATATGAAAAATAAACATAATTTTTTTAGAATAAAAAAATTGGATTTATAATAATATAATTGAGTTAATTTTACTTTTAAAAAAATCTTAAAATATAATTTAACATTGTAAATTATTTAAAATAAAATACAGTTTTCAATAAAAATAAGTATTTTTCACTATTAATAAAAAAATTAATCTTTTTAGAAAATTATAAAAAATTCACTCTAAGATAATTTTGAAATGGTGATTTTTAAAAATTAAATTATTTTTTTAAAAAAATTATTAAAATTGGAAAAAAATTACTTTTAAAATAAGTGTGCAAAGTGAGAAGAAATCATTTTTTTATAAAAAATAAATTCTTTAGACATAAAACTAAATTTATTCTTATCCCATGATTAAAAAATATTATATGAATTATAAATAATTTTATTGAATATAGAATATATAAATTTCATTAAAATAATTAAACAATCATGGATAATTTAATTTATATATATAAAAGACCTTATGTGCATAAAAATAATTTTTTTAAAAAATATTTCTTTTACTTTCAAATATATTTTTTATTTTCATTTATAATAAATTTTTAACAAATGAATTTATTTTATTCATGTGTAAACCATACAATTGTAATAATTTAGTTAATCCTATTCATACCTTCCAATTTAATGGTGAGGTTCTAATGGGCAGGTTTGAATAATAATATTAATAGTATATTGCGGTTTCTTAAAACATGGTGTTGCGTGTAACACAAGCTATCAAAGAAATTATTTTTTTTGAAAGAATTATTTAATAAAATATTAAGGTGTTACAAAATAAGTTGGTGAGTATCACAGAGTAGTCATATCTCACAATATGGGAGGCCTTGACCTATAATAACTAACAATAAGCACATCTTTAACACATAAGATAACCCATAATACCAACAGGATATATATAATCAATTGAACTATATGTAATGAATGCATGAGATAATGAATAAGAATATCCCACATGGTAAGTATAAGAAAAAAATTCATTTGAAAATATTTTTTACCACAAGTCACTAAGAATCTCTTCCATCCAAAAAGTACTCTTGGACCACTCTCCAACAATAGTGGTCACCACCACAAACATGAACCACCATGATCCACCATACATCACAATACATCACTAATAATATTTGGGAAATAACTTTGAACATGCCACTCAAACACCATATATCCCTATGAAAATCTAAAAGATATGAATAATCTATATATACACTACATGTTTGGGATCAAATACCATGAAGGAGAGAGTATAAAAATACCCAGTAGAACGTATCAAAAACTATGAAAGAAACAAAAAGAAAAATGTATTATTTAGTTCCTAGTATAAAAAGGGTGGTTGGAAGAATTATAAGGAAAAATAATATAGATATACTATACCACTAGGATTCCCATGTATGCAAGGAAGGTCCCAATATCCAATGCTCTAATTCTGGAAAGTCATACCGCATGAAAAATTAGAAATATCATAACACCAAAGTATCCATAAGTCCTGAAGTCGCTATCTCTCTTTATATCACATATCAATGGAACCCCTAAAGTTCTAACGATCCACAAGACCTAAATAAATTTTCACTACTCAACCCTTCTAACTACTACACCATTTTTTAGAAACCATGATGGAGAGTTTGATCATTGCTAAGGCATGCTCATTAGTCGAGGGTGTACTGCACTCTATGGTCTATCTACATCATACCATCAATCAATTAACTAAGATACTAATGATAAGAAAACATCATATCCTAAAAATAAATATAGTATAAGATCTCTACCTCACTAAAAAACACTTCGATCAAGGGGAATATCGAATCTTGTGGGGGATTACAACCCAGAATAACCTATTAGATTAGAGGAATACCAAATCTATAGATAAAGGATCCCATCCTTTAGTTTTTGGGAGAAATACCAACCCTACCTAAAAAATGAACCACATATAAAGGATCCATACCCTGAGTAAATGAGGAGAATACCAACTCTATATATAGGATGATAATGCTCCGATCATCTTAGTTGAACACTATTGTTATACCTATATAGTTAAATTAAAAATATTTCTATATCACTTTGAAAACAACCTCATATGGCTAAATGGATCAATCCATTACAATATACATGGACGAATACTTATGATAGAATATTTACTTACTCAAAATAGGCACTAAGTAAAAAATGTTCATTTCATTATATCAAGCATGAGAGATGATACATGATGTCACACAAGGCCCATGCCATGAGTTGTATTATTATAAGACATATTTCTCTTGAAATTTTCATCTCATGACTAGTTTTCATTACTGTAGATATATTATAAATCTGACATCTTGGTAAGAAGTTATAACTGAAAAAAGATTAAATAATATATATATATATATACACACGATGAGAGTATGGGGAATTCAACCCACCTTCATTCATGTAGCACCCTATTATTTTCATTATATGACTTAATTTAGTTACTTTTTATTTTCTTTTTTGAATTCTTTATTTTTATTTTTGTCCTTATATTCTTGAAGAAAGTATTCTTCCATAAGGCTTATCATGCATACAAGATTTCCCCTTCACCTACCCTCAATCAAAAATCATTGCACCATCTTACCACCTCTAATTGACACATACACCGACCAAAAATAAAACCCCCTCTACTTAGAAACTGAACATCACACATAGAGTTTCCACCAATTTACGGTACAATAATAGTTTTCTTTGAGAAGTAATGAGGATAATTGGAAAATAAAATAATGTCTTCACGTTTAGATCTAATGGAACGTATAAATTTACATGAAAAATTAAACCTTCCTCGAAAGATAATGAGAACAATCTTAATTGACTCTGTAAGAAGAATCCATAGTCTTGGGAAATATTATCTGAATCATCAGTGAATAATTCATCCATGAAGAAGTAAATTTTTGAAATATGACTTATTTTCATTCCACAATAGATAAGTTAATGAATCATGTCTATGAATTCAATAACCTCATGTCATGAAATACGATGCATAAAAAGAAATAAAAGTTTTACTCAAATACCTCATATACATTCATCACTTATGATTTTATAATAAATAATGAATAAATGAGGAGTTTGAAATTGATAATAAAAATATATAAAATATCGTGGTAAAATTATTAATGAACCATAATTCAAGGATAACAATTATATTTTAAATAATATGAAGAATTGAGAAAGGATATAAAATAAAATTTCCAATGTTGATGGTGAATCCTTCAATATGTTGAGTAAATATGGTTTTATTCATTATCTCAAGATGATCTATTCATCAAAGTCATATTGGATCAAGTCCCGTTACTTCAATCTGAAATCCATTCCACCAAGAACCGATTCACTCTCATTTACCCCTATCTTGGATTATACCAATAACATAAAGTAAATGAACCTGGAGAAGAAATATAAAAGATATTATATATATCGGTTATAGGTATTTCTATATAATTAAAAAAATTAATTAATAAACTATTTATATCAATTTAATTATTTAATTAACACATCTGAGATATCCTAGACTAAAACATTATGATATGAACCTAGATTATAGAACTCTTAGGGTAAGAACCACATTCCAGATGTAACTGTGATGACTATTTTATCATATAATTTTCAATTCAAAATATATAAGTGATTTATCATTATTATGCAAGCATGATCTAAAAATAATATTTTTATACTTAATATATTTTTATCAGGGCTCTAATTCACCCTCAATGGTACACCGGCTCAGCCTAGGGGTAAACACCACACCCTGAGATCAACAAAACCATTTGAAAATTTTTATTAGTTTGTCTACCAGGGTAAATTAACTATTTTACACTTAGGAAGGTCTTAGAACTGTGGAAATCAAAATTAATCTAAGTATTGAAGTGAAAAAAACACACCCTAAAAAATGATTCCTTTTTCTTTGGTGGTCTAATCCTAAGTGAAATAGGTACACCACCAAAAAATAAAGGAATATCCTTTATCAACACTTATGCCATCAACTTCGTCTTATCTCAAGAAATATCTTAATGGAAGCCTGAATCTGGTTTATATGAGTTTTCTTATGACTCAACACCCAAAATATTTTCTCATCCAAAGGTCATCCTACCACATGGAACAAAAGGAAACCCCAAATCATCGAATACCATCTCACAAGGGTCTGTTGAAAAGGTTATCACTAATGGGGAAGCCTTACTCACCACCTTTTAAGAGTGTTATTGATGGTTTTTATTTGAGAGAAACCCATACATGCAAAAAACAACACTAAATGATTCAAAAAACTCAATACTAACCCTAGAAGGGTTTTTAATCAGCATGCTCCCCTGATTCGATGTTAGTTCCTCCATCATCTATTACCTTCAGAGAATAAGGCCCAATGTTTCTAGATTTTAAAAAAAATGCAATATATATATTCTTTCTTAACTTCTTTACCTGCACTCTTAGAAATTATCCATCTATATATCGGTCTAAAATAGGTTTTAATTCATTATAAATGTACCTGGTAGGGTTTTTACTACTATTTCATGAAATATATAGATGAGAACATCAGGAAAGACACTATCCCCATTCAAATTATCAACAACACACCTCCACCCATTGAGTTGCCCAATATGCCACAATTTTAAGTGAACCGTCTTGACTATTTAGACAACCCTTCTCTGTCAATTCCATACACTAGGATGATACCTACCCAAGTGACCCAAAATCCACAAACTCTTTAAAAAACCTTCTCCTCTACTACATATAAAGAGTTTCTATGTGATGGTTACACCCATGAATATCCAATGAACACAAAACAGAAAGAGTAATACCCTACTAGGGAATTATCCACTCTAGTTGTCCATATCAATATTAAACAAAAACACTAATAAAAAACAATTAAAAACATAGGAAAGTGGGTGATGTGATCTATACCGAGAGAAAAAATCTTTAGGTCCATTACCTAAGAATGACCAGTCACACAAGGACACTAAATCGACCGATAACACCATGTACCTCTCACCTAGGGAAGAGTGTAGGGCTATATATCATTGATCTAAGGTGAGAAAAATATCCCTCTCGGTTACATAAATAATAGATATAGAACCAACTACTCAATAATATCTCCCATCATCTTGACACAAATTCCTATATTATAATTATCAATCATTATGCCACTATTACACCACTAAGGTCCCATAAACAACCACGACCTTAACTTCATGAAGGAAACTGCTGATACATGAATCTTAATCCTATAATATTAGGTTACAACATAGTTGGAATAATTTTAGTAGGAAAATTGAAAATTCCTCTAATTCTCAATAAGTTCCTCTATGAATCAATACCTTGAATGGATATGTTTACATTCCCTATAAATTCTATAGGAGTACTTATTATTTCACTTAGAAACACTTGAATGATATCTCTAGAATATATTCCAATGGTTACAAAAGTTTACTACCAAGGGACTACTACAGGTATCCATTTAAAATTATTCATGAATTCTACCACACATACTAGATTTGAACCTCTCATTCATGTTGTAATATCTGAGATTCAATTATAGTAAGCGAAATTTTATTTCTAAAGAAACAATAGTATAATGCACATAGATTTATTCTAAAATATGATTAAAACCTAAATTACCAAATTTTATAAATTTAATTTTATTAAGAATTTATCATATTTGAAATCATAATATCAAACTTAACTTAGGATGAAATTTTGGGATTTTTCTGAAAAGAATAATTTTTAAGTAAATAGTAAAAAATACCAATTTTCAAGAAAACCGTGTTTTCTATGAAAGTATTAAAAAATTCACATTTTATTTTGAGTCTATTTTAAAATTAAATTACTTAAATTTTATCAAAAATAATTCAATTAATTTTATAATAATTTATATTATTCTTATTTTTTGTATAACAAAATTTTTATACCTAAAAATTCATTTCTATGGAAAACCATTTTTCATCACATTTTGAAAACTTGTATTAAAAGTGATTTCTGAAAATTCTATGATTTGAAAAATATAAAATGGATTAAATTTTTGGAATCATTATAACTAATATTAGGTAATATGTTTAACCTAATTTTTGGTTATAATGAATAATAACTATGCTAAATATTTATCACCATAGTTAAGAGTAAAATAGATTTAATGGGTTAAAAATAAAGGGATAAGGTTTCAAGATAATAACAAAACACGTGATTAAAACTATTTGGTTTTTTTAATTTCAACCCCACCCATATCATATTCGAATGTATTTAATTTTGGATCCATTTTTCTTGAGTAATAAATTAATATATTTTAATCATTTGAAAAAATCCAAGTGTGTCATCTCTCTCACTTAGAAAAGGACACCACCTATCCCATCTTACTCACACTTCATGATCCTATTATTTTGAAAAATACCCACCCAAATAATTTTCTAAAACCCCTATACACAACCTATGGATATTTTTTATGATCAAAATACTATCCTAATAAGGCTTTTTGTATAAACCTGATCAGTTTTTCTGAAGTATATGTATAGTTATTAACGGAGTGTTTTCATTTTATTTCATTATATAACACCTTAAAATATTATATAACCATAATTATGTAATAACATAAATATATTCAATATATTAAAATTTTATTTTTCTTTTAGCACAACCCTTATTCATCTTGCATCCATCCTAAAAAAATGAAAACATTGCTTGTACGTATGTTCGACCTACAGTCTCCACATAGTGGTGTAATTAATTTTTCATAATAACTTTACTTAGATGGTTATAATGATAGAAAAAATGAATATATATTAAATCTTTGAAATAATACTTATTTTTAAACATAATAAATCATTTAACTTCTAACCCTTCCAGCATTTAAAAAAAGATAACGCCGCTCGTGTATATGTGTGTATTACCACCTCCATGAAGCAATGTGATTCATTTTTCATATCCACATTAAAAGAATGGTTATAAATATATATATATATATATATATAATGAATATATAAGATATTTATATCTTGATTAAAAATTTTAAGATTATGGAACCATGATAATGATACAAATACCAAAACTAACAATCCAAAACATACATGAAAAACAAAACAGTTAAGACTCATAAATGATGATTTTAATAAGGAATTGTTAATAAAAAGATATTGAAATATTATAAATGGATAATATATGATATTATAAGTATGTATATTGTTCTAATACAAACTTATAATAAATTTAAATTTATTATATTATATGCTAAAATCAGTTATGAATAAAGTCAAACATGAGGAAAGAGTTTATTTCACAATCTAACCCTTATTCAGGATTATTTATGTTTAAGTTTCTATTGGAGGAATTATATTATATTTTCTATCCTAAAACCCATATATTTTATTTTAATCTATTTATTTATGGTATTTTAAATTATTATTTCTATTTTTACCTTCTTTTCCACTCAAAATGACCAAATGAATGTTTTTAGGAGAACTCACTTTGTTTTTTCAATGTTAATATTTTATTTAAAATGTTTAAAAGAATATTTTTACTATTATAAAATGATTTATTAAAGTCATTTGTACCCTTTTTTAACTTTATAAAAATGGGTTTAAGGATTATTCTTACAATTTTATGAACATGGTACTTTTTACCAAAGTTATGAATGCAATATTTATTTTAAAGCTTAGCACAAGAAAAACTTTTACCACCATCTTGAATATTACATATATTGAATATTTATTTACAAATTTCCATGGTTCTTTTCAAAGAAAATATTTTCCATAATATTATAGAAATTTTTATATTTTAAATATGTGATTTCAAAATGAAAATGGTATTTTTCTTAAGAAAATTTACAGTGATATTTTTAAATTATTTTCATCTATGCAAACAACCTTTGATGAATCTTACGATTTAATGGGGATATACTCTATTGAAACCATCTTCCGTACTACAATGGATAAAATATGATCATATTGTTTTATTTTTTTAATGGGGAAAATATTAACATTTTATATTCATGTTTTTCATTATGAATATTTATATTGATTATGTATTGAATCGTTATTCATTTAATTCATATAATGAATGCATTGAACTTAGTATGTGAAGTATGGGGACCATTATAACCCTTCAATAAATTAGTAGGTCTCATGACATAAACTAGTTTGGGTATTGTTTATACACCATACCTAGTTTCATATAATTTCTTGGAAAAATACCTTGATGGTAAGATTATGATGCCCAAAATTATATATTCTATCAGTATTAAACTAATTATTTTTTATCTTTGTGATTATTTATGTTTCTATATCATCCATATATTTAGTCCCATTTTTTATGATATTAGTTAAATGTAATATTTGATTGTTATTTATCTATTAAATATTATTCATGATTTATTTATTTTATGATAGATTCAGTTGTACTCTTTCCCTTACTGAATATATAAACTCACCATTTATTATGTTTTACTTTCCCCAGGATAAAAAGAAGGGATCTATGAATGAATTCAATGATTTATTAGAATAACTAATCATGTTTTCACTTAAATTTTTAATTTATATTCCAGTATTTTAGATGAAATGAGAGTATCATATATGTTTATTGTCACCCAAGACTACTAAAATATTCGATCCTTTGGGATGTGATCCCTTAGAGTTTCTGAAAATGTAGTAAAATAACCATCGACTCTGGGTTACTGGAGTTGGGGTGTTATAGTTGGTATCAAAGGAAGTTTAGTATAAACCTTGGGAACGAGATTTAAGAAAAATAGATTAAAGAACATAATCCAATGATAGAATTTGAGGATAAATCTAAGTATATAATAATATCATAAAGTTTTGGAAAAGTATAAATTTCATGGTTTTCTTAGAAAATAAATCACTATATTGATACTAGTGAGTGGATATGACTGTGGAGAAGATGCACCTTAGGGTAACAACTCTAAAAGGGGTATATTGGGTATCAACTCAATCATCACAATCGCATGATGAGTGGGCCTATGACGACACACCTAGTTAGACTCTCCCAAGGGATATGATTTGGTTGATTTACATGATATTTACAAACCATTATTAAATATTTTAATTTTTTTATGATTTTTATATATTCTCAATGATACTAAGATTATGATACCAAGATTAGATATGCATAAATTTTCAATTTATGTTATGTGTTACACCAGAATTAGAATTATATACTATGATTTAAAATTCATAATGTTATGATATAATTTAGTATATTCCATTGTTTCTAAATATATCATAGTGAAAGGAATGGAAACCATATCAATGCACATAATATATGTACTGATTTCCATCTCGATAAAGAAAATGAAGTTGGGGATGAAGTTTGAGGTGAACAAAATATAATTATATTAGGAAAACTAAATTAGTATATGACTAATAATGCTTCTTTTTAGGAGTTACTGGTTAAACCCCAATATAAAGCTACAATGTTGGAAGTATTATTACATCAAAAACCTAAATCATTCATTTGTGAATATAGATCCATTAGTATATGAAAAATGGATCAAGTCTCTAGAGAAGATATCTCTCTCTTTGAAAAGTAGTGAAAGAGATAAAGTTATCATGGAACTTTATGATCTTAAATGATACACTGATCATTGGTGGCCATTAATCTAGAACCCTTAAGAGTCATAGGAAATAAATTGTATTATATGGAAGACTTTCAAGCAGATATTTTTTGAAAAATACCTTCCTTATGAGTAGCGAATTGATATGGAGAGTCAATTCCTTAATCCAAGGAAAAAGGAAGGAGAAAATATTTATAAAAATGAAGATAAATTTACAATCTTAGAAAATCATACTATATATTATGCATATAATCCATGGATTAATATTTATCACTTATTTAATGTTCAAAATTCTAGGATTTTAAGGGAATTATTATCTCAAACATTCTCTGTATATGAGGATACAATATCCAATTCCATCAAGACAAAAGAATAACCCTCCAAGTATTATATTTTCCAAGTAAAATAAGATAATCAGTAGGTATATGAGCACTATGGAGAAGGAAATATATAAAAAAGGAAAGAAAAGGGGTGAAATTGATTTTATTAAAATTTTAATGACTTATTATATACTCCCTTTACTGATTTTATATGAAATGTGCATAATTTGTGTGAAATATTAAATTTTTAATACTAAATTTTGAGCATTTTTTAGAAGTAGTCCAATTGAGTCAGTTTACTATTTTATTTATAACTCTCACCCTAATGATCTAAATTTTTTGGTTCTTTTTTTAGGATTGCTAATTCAATATAAAAAATTTCATTATAAGGGATCATGGGCCAATTCTGCCATTGGAGGCCCATATAGACCACACAAGAGGGCCTACAGAATCTATGAAGAAACTGGACCAGCCATGAATATTGAATTAATGGGCTCAATTTGAAGTAACACTTCCTTCATTCTACTCAAATATTCATGGGACAATTTAAGGAGTCTTGGATAACAATTTCAAGGCCTAACTCTAAATACAAGGGGATCAACTAATTCATTTAAACTCAGCCCACCATTCTAGCTGGAAAATAAAATCAGTATAGTATTCATTACATATTTCATGATGAAATCTTCCAATCAATATGATATTTTGCAGTGTGAAAGAGAAGATATATGCTCCCTACTTTGATGAATAAAGTATTTCTATTTGAAGTCATCTTCCCATTGATAAACCCATTAAAATTTTATACATCTAAAAAGTATGGATTAAAATGGAAATATTTACATTGTTTAATAAAATGACCATAACGTTGGATCCTTAAGTCCAATGGCCACCATATTTTCAGATTATACATTGTATATATTTATCTACAACTTGTAAGAATATCATATCTTGATATTAAGATGTATGTATTATCAAAATGGAGATTCAAGTAGAAGGATGAATTGGGAATGAAAAGAGTCCACTTCCTTGGCCTATAAATACATCCCCTCATCTCCTTTCAAAGGATTTGGCATTTAAGAAGAGAGGAGAACATATTGGAACGACCAAAGCCTTTCCAAGGGATTGGTAGGACTTTACATTCTCAGTTTTTCACTTGAGATACCCCTCATACTCTCTTTGTTTCCTTTTACTTTTATATTGTTCTTCGTTTGTAATCTTGTATGTCTTGGTTTTTGTAATTATATTCTAATGAATGTTTTTTATTATTCATATATTATTCTCATACACCTTTTGTTAAATAATATTAGTGGTCTTAAAATATTTTAAATACAGTTGAATACTCTTCCCTTCTTTCACTTTCTAATTCAATGTAAAGTTCGTTTTTAATTATGATCACCCTTCGTGTGTGTGTGTGTTCGACGCAAAAATATTTTCTTATCCCATTATATTTTCTCTATTTATAATTTTTCACCATTAAAATATATTAATAGATCAATAAATATCTTAATGGCTGAGTAATTCTATTATTGGGGTGAGCCAAAATTTAGGGATGTTTAGCGATTGAGAGTATTTTTTCGATGAATATTTTTCAAATTAACATTGTGTATGTTGGACTTAACATGTCAAGGATTAATGAATTGTTTTGTTTAACACGTGGTTTCCATGGATTATTGGAACCATAGATACACTACTTTTAACAAGCTCTAATTAATATTATAACCCTAAGTTAAGTTAAGTCTTGGATTAAATCTTTAACACTTAGGAATTCCAATCAACATTATCTCGTGAAGTGGGTGTTAATTTAAATGCAATATAAATCAAAGATCAAGGATATCAAAAGATTAACTCCCTAAAAATGAACTCCCCCAAATCATTATAAATTTTAAAAATGAATCTTAATCAATCAATCATTTCATAAGCTCTGTAAACAAACCCACCAATCTGAATACAATCAACTAAAAACAAACGACTATTAAAAAGTATCATCACTGAGGATTCGACCTAAGTGCTGCTATACACATTAGTAGAGCATCAGAACTTTGACCGGTTGCTAGGAGACTATCAGACACACTTTAAAATGGTGCCATTTCTGGGGTTGGTTAATTTAAGTAGTCATTAGTTTTTAGTTATTGTAAAAAAAACAAAATTAAAAAAAATTGAAAAAAAACTAAAAGAAAAACCTGCCTTCCTCATAAAAATCATAAAAGAAAAAAAATGAAAAAACTCATATTTCTTTTTCTTCCAACATCTCTCTAAATTCCCTATAGCCTCACAAACAATCCCTTGGATTTGTTTGACCCTGAAATTGAGAGAACTCTTCGCCAGCTTAGGAGGAACATTAGGGATAATAAAATAAATGAAGAACCAATCCTTGTCCAAGCAATTGAATTAGATATATCCAATCCTAGGGAACAAATAATTAAAGAACACACTGCCCCTGATATAAATTGCCAAACTTTTGGTATCCAATATCCAAACATAGAGGCTGACTTCGAACTCAAATCAGGTTTGATTTATCTTCTTCCTCATTTCAATGGGCTAGCTAGTGAGGATCCACATCTACACCTCAAATAGTTCTATGTGGTGTGCTCTACCATAAATCCTCAAGTGGTTTTTGAGGAACAAATCCAACTCAGAGCATTCCCTTTCCCCCTAGATAACTCTACCAAGTCATTACTCTACTACCTTCCTCCTGGTTCCATAACCACATGGAATGACATGAAGCGAATCTTTTTAGAGAAATTATTTCCTGTTTCTTGTACTGCTTCCATCTAAAAGGAAATTAGTGGTATCCATCAATTCCCCAATGAATAACTCCATGAATACTGGGATAGGTTCAAAACGCCTGTGGCAAATTTCCCACACCACCAAATCCCTGAACAAATCTTGATCAAATACTTCTATAAGGGGTTATTGGATATGGAGATAACTCTCATTAATGCCGCAAGTGGCGGTGCTCTTGTTGATAAAACTCCCACAAAAACAAGATATCTCATAAGTAACATGGATGCAAAAACAAAATAATTCCATACTCGAGCACATGCTCAAGTAAAAAAATCCCAAGAGAATCAATCTATAGAGACGAATAAGATGACCGAGCGGATGAGTGAACTTACAGGTCTTGTGCGACAACTATCTATGGCTACCAAAGCCCCAACCTCATCTTCTCTACAATCAATGTTTCCTGGACCTATCAAAAACTATGGAATCTACAACTCTCCATCTCATCCAATAGAAACATGTCTATAACTTCAAGAGGATCAATCCGATTCATCTGGACCAATGGAGCTTAATGCAGCATATGATCAGCGGAACCTCAACCCTCAACAATCAGGTCAGTTCATTAGAAACGTCAACCAACCTCACTCTGAGCCGTTCTCTTCTTCCTATAACCAAGGCCTGAGGTATGGTAATCCTGTCTCTCATACCCCTCAATTCTCTCCTCAAAACCCAAACCAGTTTCAATACGGTCAAGGTGTTGGTAACTTCCAACAAACTTATCCTTTTATTCCCCAACCTCAAAGGAACAATCATCCTCTTGGATTCCACTATCCTAGTGAGCCTTACCAATTCCAAAACCAATACAATTGCTTTCCCAAGAACCAAAATCTAGGTAATCCCAACTCGGGACAAGCCACTTCTTCCAAACAACCATGGGAAATTGTAGTGGAAGATCTTGCCTCTTTCACTCGTTCAAGCCTTAAAAACATTGAAACCCAAATTCGTCAACTTGCATCCCACCTGATCCAGTAACAACAACAAAATTCTTCCCAACTCCTAGCTCAACCATTTCCTAAACCCAATGGTAATGTAAGTACAATTTCACTTAGATCAGGGAAGCAAATTTCTGTTCTTCAAGATAAGTCCTTAAACCCCCATTTGAATGTTGAACTAGAAAATAAAAAGAAAAAGAAACTTGAAAAGGAATATAAATTCATTCCCTCACCTATTTTTATTCCACTTAGTAACCCAATTCCTTTTACTCAAGCAGTTTTTAATCCAAAGAAGTCCTTTTAACACGATCCTGAAATTCTCGACATGTTTAGACGTGTTGAAGTCAACATTCCCCTCTTAGATTCCATAAAACAAATTACTAAGTATTCCAAGATTCTCAAAGAGTTGTGTACCCACAATAGGCAACTTAAGACCTTTAAAAATGTTTTAACCCAAGAGTCCATACCCATTTAGTGCAAAGATCCTAGGACCTTTACGGTTCCATGCCTAATTGGATGTTCCAACTTTGATGATGCACTCATAGACCTAGGAGCTTAAATTAATGTCATGCCCAAATCCATCTTCTCCAACCTTGTTCTAGGGCCATTACATCCAATGGGTGTTGTCTTTCAATTGGACAATCTAAGAACAGCCAGTCCTGAGGGAATAATTGAGGATGTCCTTTTCTGAGTCAATGATCTTATATTCCCAGCTGATTTCTATGAAATTAACATGGAAGGTGAGATGAACTCTTCTCGATCTCCCTTAATTCTAGGAATACCATTCCTAATGACAGCGAGAACCAAGATTGATGTCCATTCATGCATCTTATCCATAGAATTTGGTGGCCAACTTGTTAAGTTGAACATTTTCCAAGCCATGCGACACCCATATGAGGGTCACTCTGCATTCTCAATCCATGCTTTCGAGGACACTTCTAAGAGTAAATTGAACCCTAGTCCATCATGTTCTTAATATTCTAATGACAATGGATTTTGTGAATATTTCATCCTCATTAACCAAGTAATAAATGGAGAAGTTGATTTTGACATTACAATTGCATACTACATTGATATAAAGGATCTTGAAAACTCTTTGGAATCCCACCTCACCTCCGACCTCCACTGCTCCAACATTAAGGATAATAAAGAAAACGAAAAATAATGTTCATTTTTTGATTCAAATATAATTATCCATCATTAATCATTTCCTATCCATGAATTTGAAAATTCTGTTATATGTGAGGTGAACCCTGAACCAATGTGTTTATATTGTCCCGATGGTAGAGATGTTTGTGATATTTTTTCCCCAATTAATAAAGTGATCACTAGTGAGGTAGAAACTAACCATATTTGGTGAACAACATTGATATAAAGTATATTGAAAAATTTATTCAGTCCTATGAATCCACGGATCCTCATTACTCTACATCGATAAGTGATGAAATAAATGAGTCAAAAACAATTGGGATCTCATACTATAGTTTTGTGCTATCTGAACCTTAGATAAACATACCATCAGAATTGAAACATCTTCCTAAACTTCAAAGAATAGGAAACCATCACTTTTTGGATAAATTTTTTCCTCACAATGAAGACCAAAGGGAGGATAGTCATATTCTCCTTCAACCCCCATTGAATTGCAAGCACCACATCAAAAAGGGGAGAAATTATCCAATGAATCATCAAGACTCTCAAAAGGAGAAGTTTTTCTCGAAGTACACTAGAAATGAGAAAATATGGTGGCCACCATCGGACTACGGGTAGTCCACTCCAACTGTCCAGTTGTAGAAAAATAAATGAAGTGATTTTCGGGAGGCAACCCAAGTTTTCTTTCACTGTTATGAAATTTTAATTTTTTTTAGTTTTTTATTATATGAATAATGATTTTTCTTTTTTAGGTAACATCCCACAATCCAAGAACCACATTGACATCCATTAGATCCCCATCTTCTACAGTTGACCCACCACTGGATGGAGATGACAACCCAACAAATCCAAACTAGGGGGCACCTCTTTCCCTTTAACTCCTCTTCTCTTCCCCCTTCTACCACTTTCTTCTTCTTCCTCTATCTTTCATTTTTTTACCACTTTATTTATCAAACCCTTTCCTTTTCACTTTCTCTTTTGTGTAGGTGTGTCTTTATTAAAAACTAAAAAAACCTTAAAAAAATAATCATAACAAAAAAAGATACAAAAACATCACGACTCATGCTTACTCACCATCATATTTTGAAATTTTGTCCACTCTTTTGGGGGAGTCAACATATATGTTTTCATCTCAATTGTTTTTATTTTCATCATGACTTTGGATAAAGAATTTTTTGTCAAAACCAACAAATTTTGAATGCTCAATTTTTGATTTGGAAAAAGATTTTCCCCAACTGTGAGAACCAACTTTAGATTTCATGATAAGGCTACCTATGGACATCTTTTCAAAATGAGTGTTTTTTCACCCCCAATTAAGAATCTTGAGTTTGTGGACCTTCGAGCTGAATTTCCTACTTTAGTGTGCCTTAATATGATAGAGTCATTTTATGAACCACATGAGAATCACAATAGCCAAATAGAATCCCATTTACCATACATTAATCCTCCTTTTGAAAGCCCCTTTGAGCCTATGAAAACCATTTCTTTGATAGCCACATTACAATCCTAATACCTTTTCCCACCAAATATCATCATGGATTTTCATTGCATATTTTTTTTGAAATTTAAGTGTGTGGGGGATGGATTTAATTTTGCGTACCGTTTGTTGATTTCACCATATTGTCATATGCTTGAGGGAAAGCATCCATTTTAGTGTGGGGGAGATGTTGTTCTTCAGTAGGGTTTTGTAATGTATATATTTTTATGACACATTTTTCAAATTTTATTAACAAGTGTTCATGAAAAAAAATAAAAAAAATCGAAAAAAAATAAAAAAATAAAAAAAATTGGGTTTTGTCTTGGGTGGGTCAAAAATAACTCTTCTTCAAACTTTGATCTTTTTATAACTATTACAATTAGTGTCGTGAGAAGATCAATCATGGGTTGGGATATTAGTGTGAGATCTGTTTCAAGTTCAACTTTCAAAAAAAGAGAAAAAAATAAGAAAATAAGAACACTTGCATTATATTCTTATGTCATTGGGAGAAGTTTTGTATTTTTTAAATATTACATCTTCTCATTACATTCATATTTCCTACCACTTTTGTGTCTTATTTAACAAATTCATTCCCTCTTAAATATGTGTTTCCATTTCCTTCCATGTTTTATTTCAAAAATACTGTTCATTGATTTTTCATGTTGGTCTTTTAACCCCTTTTTCCAATCTTTTGGATATCATCTTCCTACCTTCCCATAGCCACAGAAAAACCCCTAAAAAGACCTCTTGACTTTTGAGCACTTTTTGGTAGGGAGTGGAAGTTGAGAGCTCTTACAAACTCTAATATTTTCACTTTTGGTTGGTCAATGAGTGAAACTCCATAAATTAATTTTATCACCTTGAGAGGAGTAAGTTTTGTGTGCCACCATTTTCCATTTCTAAATTTGAGAATGAAAAAATGAATTGTTTTTGGAACACTATTTATATAGAAACTTATGGTGGAATTCAATATGGATGAGTGATATTTTCTAAATCTCCCATGATTGGGGAAAATTGAATTTTAATATTTGTTGGTGAGTGAAAATAATTTTGTAATGTTTTTTTATATTTGTTTCACATGAGGAAATGCAGAAGACTAAGTATGGGGTAATTGATGTTATTAATATTTTCATGAATTATTATATACTCCCTTTACTTATTTTATATGAAATGTGAATAATTTGTGTGAAATATTACTGTTTTAATACTAAGTATAATTTTTGAGCATTTTTAGAAGTAGTCCAATTTAGTCAATTTACAATTTTATTTATAACTGTCACCCTACTAATCTATATTGTGTGGTTTTTGTTTTTTAGGATTCCTAATTCAATATCCAACATTTAATTAGAAGGGATCATGGTCCAATTCCTCAATTTGAAGGCTCCAATGGACCACACAAGAAGACCCACAGAATTTGTGAAGAAAATGGACCATCCATAAAGATTGAATTACTGAGCTCAATATAGAAGTTAAAATTCATTAATTCTCCTCCAACATTCGGATAACAATTCAAGGAGTCACGGATAAATATTTTAGGGACCAAATCCAAAAAACATTGGCCCAAATTATTCATTTAAACTCAGCCCACCATTCTGGTCGGTAATAATAATCAGTACACTATTCATAACATATCTCATGATATAATCATCAAATCAATCTTATATTTTGCAGTGTGAAATAGGCGATATAGTTTTCCAACTTTGTTTAAGAATTATTTCAGATTTAAATGCATCTTCCTTTTGATAAACCCATTCACATTTCGGCCTTATAAAAAGTATGGATTGAAATGGACAGATTTACATTGTTTAATAAACCAGCCATAACGTTGCCTCCTTAAGTCCAATGGACTCCAACTTTTCAGAGTCGACAGAGGATATATTTATCTACAACTTTTAATAAGATCATATCTCGATATTCAGCTACCTGAATTATGAAAATGGCGATGCAATTGGAAGAACATATTGTGAATGAAAACAGTCCACTTCCTTGGGCTATAAATACATCCCCTCCTATCCTTTCAAAGGAGTTGTCATTTCAGAAGAGATTAGAACATATTGGCACGAAAAAATAATTTTCAAGGGCTTTGGATGACCTTCCATACCCATGTTTTCACCATATATAACCTTCTCCCTCTTTTTGTTTCCTTTTACTTTTGTATTGTTCTTCGTTTGCAATCTTGTAAGTCTTGGTTTTTGTAATTCTATTTTACAGCATGTTTCTTATTCCTCATCTATTATTCTCATCCAAATTATGTTAACTAATATTTTTGGTCTTAAAATAGTTTAAATATAGTTGAATCCCTATCCCTTATTTTTCTTTTTAATTCAATCTAAAGTTCATTTTTAATTCTGATCACCCTTCGTGTTTGTGTGTGTTCGACGCAACAATTTTTTCTTATCCCGTTATTTTTGTTATATTTATAATTCATCACCATTAAAATATATTACCAGAATAATAACTATAATAATGGCTGAGTAAGTATATTATTTGTGTGAGTCAAAATTTAGGTATGTTAAGTGATTGAGAGTATTTTCCCGTTGAATATTATTTAAATTAACGTTGTGTATGTTGGACTTAACATGTCATGAATTAATGACTTGTTTTGTTTAAAATGTGGTTTCCATGAATTATTGGACCAATAATTTAACTACCATAAACAATATCTAATTGATATTATAACCCTAAGTTAAGTTAAGGCTTTGATTAAAGCCTTAACACTGAGGAATTCCAATCAACGTTATCTTGTGAAGTGGGTGTTAATTTAAATGCAATATAAAGCAAAGCTCAAGGATGTCACAATCTTAACTCCCTAAAAATGAACTCACCCAAATATTTATAAATTTGTAAAATCAATCTTAATCAATCAATAATTTAATAATCTATGCTAACAAACCCCCCAATCAGAATACAATCAACTAAAAACAAACGACTATTAAAAAGTATCATCATCGAGGATTCGACCCGAGTGGGGGAGAGGTTGACCTCTCATTTTTAAGGAGTTAAGCTTGTGATATCCTTGTGATTTTCTTTAATTTACCAATTTGATAAATATTGGGGTCAATTAATTTTTAGGGAGTTAATATTGTGATATCCTTGAGCTTTTCTTTATATTGCATTTAAATTAACACCCACTTCACAAGATAACGTTAATTGGAAGTCATAAGTATTAAGGCTTTAATCCAAGACTTAAATTATCTTAGGGTTCTAATATCAATTATAGATTGTTTATGGTAGTGTATTTATGGTTCCAATAATCAATGGAAACTACACATTAAACAAATCATGTCATTAATTCACGATATTCTATGTTTAACCTACACAATGTTAATTTAAAGAATATCCATCGAGCAAATGCTCTCAATCACTTAACATCCCCAAATTATAACTCAAACAAATGGTAGATTTACTTAGACATAGTTTTTATTAATAATATGTTTGTATTTTTTATGATTATGAATTATAAATAGAATAAAAATAAAGGGATAAGAAAAGTGTTGTGCGTCGAACACACACACACAAATAGTGATGGGAATTAAATACTAGCTTTAGATTGAATTAGAAATAATAATAAGGGAAGAGAATTAAACTATATTTAAACTATTTTATGACCAATAAAATTATTTGACATATGTTTTAAGAGAATAATATATGAATAAGAATAAACGTGCATTAAAATAGAATTACAAAAACCAATACTTACAAGATTTAAAATGAAGAACAATAAAAAAGTAAAAGGAAACAAAGAGAGGAGGAAGGGTATATCAAGTGAAAAATTGAGTAATGAAGGTCCTCCCAAGCCCTTATAAAGAATTTGGTCGTGAAAATATGTGATCCTCTCTTCTAAAATGCCAAATCCTTTGAAAAGAGAGGAGGATATGTATTTACAGCCCAAGGAAGTGGACTGTTTGCATTCCCAATATGTCCTTCCACTTGCATAACCATTTTGATAATTCAGACAATAGAATATCATGATATGTTCTTATTAAAAGTTGTATATAAATATATTTTCTTTCTACTCTAAACATTTGGCGGCCATTGGACTTAAAGAGCCAATGTTATGTCTAGTTTATTAAATAATGTAAATCTGTCCATTTCAATCCATACTTTTTAGAAGGACGAAATGTGAATGGGTTTATCAATAGGAGGATGACATAAAATCCGAATAATTTTTTCAAAAACTTTGGATTCCTATATCTTCTCATTGAAACTGTAAATTATCAGCTTGATTGAATGATTACATCATGAGACATGTCAGGAATAGTGTACTTATGTTATTTCCCGTCCAGAATGGTGGTCAGAGTTTAAATGAATTAGTTGGGCCCCTTTTATTTGGATTTGGGCCTTGAAATTTTTATCCAAGACTCCTTGAAATGTTATACGAATTTTTTAGGAGAATTAAGGAAATTTAACATCTGTATTGAGCCCAGTAATTCAATCTTCATGGATGGTCTAGTTTTTTTCACAGATTCTGTGGGCCTTCTTGTGTGGTCCATAGGATCCTTCAAATGGAATAATTGGCCCATGATCCATTCTAATGAAATGTTGGATATTGAATTAGAAATCCAAGAAAACAAGAATAAAATTTTTCATTAATTTAAATCAATCACAAATAGTGATTAATTTAATTTATTTAGATGAAAAAATTTCATATGTATATAAACAGTTTTTTAGAAAAACATTTTTTTTACTTTCAAATGATTTTTATTTTTATTTCTAATCAATTAATAAAAAATAAATATTTTTTATTCATATGTAAACCATATAATTTTAATAATTTAGTTTTTACTATTAATACATTCTAATTTAATTGCTATGTTATTATGGTATGTTTTAAATAATAATATTAACAGTATATTGTGATCCTCTAAAACTTGGTGTTGAGTATAACCAAAACTATCGAAGAAATTAAATTTATCTGAAAAAAATATTTCATAAAATATTGGGGTACTATATTCTACCACCTTAAATAAATGTTTCCCTCATAATTTAAAATTGTGGTCAGGAATCAAGGGTTTATCATTTTAAAATACCTTTTTAGAAAAACCATATTATAAAAAGGATTAATAAAAAATACTCATAAAAAGAGGGAAAGAAAAATGAAATTGTCATTTGGAATAACCCATAAATAGGTTTCCAGATAGAAAAAAATAGTGTAAATTTAAAATATATAAATTTAATAAAATTAATGTTTATATATCATTGATCACAAGAAAGTGAATGATCATGAAAATGTTATTGACTTTTAAAAATTTAAACCAAAGAGAAGAAAATATACCATCAATTAATTATAAATGTTGGGAATATGAAAATATATTTTTTAATATTATTTTCCAAAATTTGAGGAATTTTAATGAAAAGAATAGACTAACTTTATTTTATTCCATTTCATAATTATAATCTAATACTTTAGCTGTTCTTTAATAAATTTCCCCTTGACTTCTTACTCTAAGAAATAAATATCTTTGATGAAATTTTTATTCTTGAAGCACTAAAATTTACTTTTAATTGATCATAAGATCTATAAAATGATGGAAGGTTATCCCTCATACCTCTATATATTTACCAAAACCAAAATTGTTATAAAATTTTATCCAATATAGATAAATAAAAAGTATTAAGTTTTAAAACTTAAATAATAACACCCAAAGTTAAACTTAACCCATTCCATAAATTGTTAACATGAAGGATCCTCTAAAATGTTTTTGATCAAAATTGAATCCAAATTATTAGGATGCTTTGATATCAAATCCTCTCAAAATCAATTTTACCATTATCTTGAAATAATTTTAATCAATCATAAAGTCTCATACTAAGATGTATATAACCAAATAATTTCCCAAATAAAGTCACAATAAAATCTGATATGCTTCCAAAAGATAATTCACCCTTTATTCCTTAAATAATATCCCATATTATCCATAAAGAACATTTCGGTTAGAAGTTTGGGTTCATCCTTGAACCTATAGATAATCATAGGTTGATTCAGAATATAAAATGTTATTTCATTATTACCACAACAAATTTCACTAAAGGATGAACAATAATATTTTAAGAGGGATCATTAATATAAAATCCAACATGAAATTCACAATACTGAAGTAGTAGATGAGTGTGACTTAATTATCATGATTCACTTCATATTTTGTGATTACATTACATTTACCTTTTCCCTTTGTCTTTAGATGTTTTTGTGATTTATTATCCTCACTATCCATTGGATTAGGGTATTAATTTTAATAATAACCAAACATATTATATATATTTCATTAAAGTGTTGGTGGAATATTCTATTTAACCCTATCTTCATTTATTTAATTAAAAGGGTTCTTCACATTACTTTGATAGTATTTTGATCAATGTCCAGGCTTCCCACACTTGAACCATCTTATTGTTCCTTTAAGACATTCAACTGAGTGTTCCTTCCCACTTTTTTTCAAGTAGGACGATAAAATGTTTTCTTCCCTCAATGTGGTATGCCACTGGAGCTTCAATTAAACTCCAACTTCCTTTTCTCGTCACCAAAACCACGAGGCTTTCTGGATTCTATTTCCACTTTGACTGCACATTGAATGATTTATTCATAGCTTCTAAAATCCATTATGTATAATGTATTTCATAGAATTTGTTTCAAAAAACTAAATAATAAATCAATTTTAATTTCTGGGCTAATGATTAAACCATAATCATACATTGAAAATATTTTAAAATTTTCCTCACAGGTACCAATGGATTCATTATCCTTATACTTAAGCTAAAGGAATTCCATCTCTATTTTTATATATGGAATATGAGGGAATTACTTACTAAAAAATATCCCCTCAAACTCATTCCATTCTATATATTCTATTTTGTCCTCTAACCTTGTATTCCTAATAATATTCCACTATTTATCTGCTTCACTTTACAAATGAAAAATTATTTGGAGAATGTTTTCATAGTTCTTGCACTGAAGAAGATAAAATACATTTTATCTCACATTGATACCTTTAATAGAAACTAGTGGATCATAATTACCATATAAGTAGGGTAGAAATTTATCATTAAATATTCAATGACACGTTTCTACTCCCCTAGTAAATTAATAAGTTCAACATGACCCATGTTACCACTTATAACTTGGGAGAGTTGACCGAGCATAACCAAACAATATTGCATCATAGATTCTATGATATTTGGTTTCAGACGAGGATGATCATTTCATATTCCATCGCATTAATTTTTATAATGATTCCTTTGAGTTCCAATAATTTAATAAAACCAAAAACATAGTTTGCGCACAAATAATCATAGTGGGAAACCCCATAATCCTGAAAAATAATTTATAGAAATTCTAAATCATGAAACATTATTTTAATTATATGAATACTTAAGTTTATACTAGGTTATCAATGGTCATTATCTATCAAAATCCTTCATGATTGTTCATAAAGAGTTTATAAATTTTCAAAACATATCCCCCGAGAGTGTTAAACTAGGTGTGTGAAAAGGCATGTTGTCATGCATTGGGTGATGATTGAGTCAAATCCAAATGGTAAATTTTCAAAGTTTTTACCCCAAGGAACAACTGTTATAGATCCACATCCACTTTTTGTATTGAGATAAAGATATAATTTCTTATAAACCACATTCTCTATCCTTCACCAAAATTCGAGGACATTTTCCAATACTTTGACTCATCCTTAGGGTTCTTACTAATGTTTTACGACCCTAATATCCAAATTTTTACTAAACCTATCCTATGATATTAACTATAGTGAACAATTATTTTCAAATATATATATATATATATATAATATTTTTAGATGAATATTTATTATGTCTCACAAAAACACACCCAAGGACCATAAAAATTTACTGTCTTTAGAGACTAGATACACAATCTTCTTATTTACTGAAATATATTCACATTCTAACATAAAGATATTCTCTTTATACATAACCTAATTAAAAACTTTATTCATGACATGGGTAAAGGACAAATAATAAAGGGTGAGATTAGATGCTCATTAAGGATAATAAAGGGATATATCAATAATCACTTAAAAAAATGTAAACACGTGTGTATAAGAACATGAGATTAGCATTTGAAAACCATACCTTGCCTAACATAGATCATGATATAGAGTCATGTAATAAAGTTTAGAAGTTCATAATACATGAATCATAAAGGAAATTAATGAACATAATCCATGATATCATAACATAGACATAAGAATGTAGAAAAAATGTAAGATTGTAACATTAATAACATGTATAAATAAAAATAGGTACACTCATTAAGTTATGGAAATGAAATCAGACCCTCATATAAACTTAGAGACATGAAATTTAGTCCATGTGTAACCTTATGGATATAAAAACAAATCTATACATAACTTTATGGACATGAAACCAGGTCCACACATAACCTTATGGACATGAAACCAGGTCCACACATAACCTAATGGAAATGAAACCAAGTCCACACATAAACTTATGAACATGAAACCTGATCCACACATAACATTGTGAACATGAAATCAGGTTTACACATAGCATAATTAACTCATGAGTTATCCATATTTACCTAATTCATTATAGGTCTATATAATTCTAGTCCCACTTATCACATAATGAAAATAAATTAGATGCGTGACAAAAGATCATAAATCATTCGTCATATAATAACCCATGAAAAGGAAATTGATTTAATAATCATTTAATTATAGCATAACCTTTGGAAAATAAATAGGTTTCATAAAAATTTCATCAAGTCATATCCTTTGGAAAATAAACAGGATTTATAATCATTTCATCTATTCATCATAAAACAACACTTGGAAAAAGAAAATGTTTTATAAATTTTTTTTCGTCAAATCATAAACCATATAGATAAATATTATTGTTTTTATCTTTGGACCATATCTCTAGTGATTCTTATGTAACATCAAAGGATGTTATCTTAGATGGAAAATTATTTTAGAAGATCACTTGGAGAATTTATTGTGAAAAACATCCATTCCATTTTTAAATAACTTCTTTAAAATATATAAATATTCCCACATATTGAAGAAAATATATATTTTAAAATAAACTTATAAACTTGAAGATTAATATTTAAATTATTGAGCAATCATGATGTTAGGAAACACCATTCATGCCATACACATTAAAGCAAAGTTTTCTTTCACACTTTTGATGAAATTTTAATCATTCAAAAAATTAAAAAAAAGATTCCTTTTAAATAATTTTATAAAAAGTAAAAAAGGGTAAAAATATGACCTTAAAAAATTATATATTAATGTTAAAAATTTATTGAAAATATTTTTATAAAACATAGATATGGATGAAAATTATTTTTGATCGAAGAAAGATAGAAATTCATTTTTACTTAAAAATGTTATTTTGGTATCTTTGATAGTTAAAAAGAGGAAAAGGAAAGGAAAACATGTAATTTATAAAAATAACTATATTAGAAGAAAATTCATTAGTTTCTTGAGAGATAGATCATAATATTTTATCATCGTAATCATAATCATAGAAAATCCTAATAAGCAATGAGATTGTATCATAAAAACTTTTCCACTTTGGTAAATTTTGAATCATAATACCTATAAAAAAGAACCTTATATGGATTTTTAAATCCAAAAAAATTCAAAATAATCAACATAAAAGACATTAATAGTAATTTTATGCACTACATAAAAGAAATAAGTGGGGAATATGGCATGTGTATCACATAAATAAAAGTGAGATGAAAATCCATTACCATTTTAGAAACTTTTGAATCGTAATCACCATTAAAAAATAACATAAAATGAAGCTTAAAATAAAATGAAAATAAGGATATTAATGATATAAAATTTCAAAGGTGTAGTATATACACAACAAAAAAGAAATTAATGGTGAATATGACATATTTCTCCAAGAAATAAAATAGATACTAGAAATCCTTTACCTCAATTCTTGACATTATCTGTACATGTTTGAACATACTTTATAATAAATATAGGTTTTTTATACATATATTATATAAATATTATCATATATTTAATACCATATATGATTTAGTTATAATCTTTTATCACCCATTTGTTAACATTTTTTTTTGTTAAAATCCTTATTTCAGGTTATAAGTGCTTAATTTTTTATGCATATTTTGGTTCAATAGTTTTGGTACTTATAAATTTATTGTGGTTAAATTATATCCATAATTTTAATAATGATATAAATATCATATAAATTAATTCTATACATATTTATAGTCATTAATGAAATTTAGATATAGAAAAATAAATTATACCTTTCATGGTGACGGTAGGTTGTACGTACAAATAAACACTTTTTTTTTAGTTTTTTGATGGATGGAATGGATGAAAGGTGAATATTTATTCACCATAATAGAACAATTTTTATATAATATATATCATATATATTCATTACAGTTATCCTTATTAACGTTCATGTCAAAATAAATTTAAAAACATATCACATTGCTTTATGGAGGTGGTAGTCCACATGTACACATGAGCAACACTATGATTTTTCAAAGGATTGGAAGGTAAGAAGGTAGATTTTATATTATAATTAAAGAAGTATAATAAATTATTAAATATCATACAAATATATATATATATATATATATTAAATCCATAATTATATACATCAGGGAGAGGATGTGATGGAAAATAAATTATATCAGTTCGCGAGACGGTAGTCCGCCATACACATGATCGATAGTTTCATTTCCCATTTGAAAGAAGATAAGATATATTTAGATTTTAAAACTGACATTATAACATATAAGTATAGGGTATATAATTATGTTAATATGTGATAATAGTTTAATAATATTTTAATATGGTGGAAGAATAAATAAAATAAAAAATATCAGTTAAAAACAATACCTATTCTTCAGACAACCTATTTAGGTTAGCACCAAAAGATTTATTAAGAGGATTTCATAATAAAAATAAGGCCTGAATGATATGTTAAGATAATTAATAATGGTATTTGTATAATTATTTTTTTAAACAAATGGATCTTGTAGTGTGGAGTGAAGATAATAGGAGATGTCTTTTATGAGAGGGGAAATGAACCCACATGGAAAATAATCCAAAAGGATAAATTCATTCCTATGAAAAATGATTAGAAATGTCCATAGATTCTAATTTTTAATATAATAAGGTTGAAATATTTCCATACAATAGGACTTAGACAAGTTTTATTGGAAAACATACTCTTATCTATTGGTTTAACCCCTGATAAACCTGTTTTAACTTTAACCGTGATAATTAAATGTTTACTATTTTCTCTATTAATTATGACCAAAAATTAATTTTATCTAATTAAATAATATTAATTATTATTATTAAAATAATTTAATCCATTTTATCAAAATAAATTCATATAAGTTTTAGATTTTAATTTAAAATTAAATCGATAGACGTGACGAAAAAGCAGTTTTCCAAATGAAATGTTTCTTTAAGTATAAATGTTTTTATATGAAAAATAAACATATTTTTTTTTACAATCAACAAAATTGTATTATTAATAATATTATTGAATTAATTTTACTTTTAAAACCAATTTAAAATATAATTCAATACTTTAAATTATTTAAATGAAAATACAGTTTTCAATAAAAATAATTATTTCTCACTATTAATAGAAAGATCTATCTTTTCAGAAAATTCTAAAAAATTAACTCAAAGATAATTTTGAAATGGTGTTTTTAAAAAATGAAATTAGTTTTTTTAAAAAAATATCTAAAATTGGAAAAAAATTACTATTAAAATAAGTGTGCAAAGTGCGAAGAAATCATTTTTTTATAAAAAATAAATTGTTTAGACATAAAACTAGATTTATTCTTATCCCATGATTAAAAAAAATATTAGATGAATGATAAATAATTTTATTTAATATATAATATATAAATTTAGTTAAAGTAATTAATTTTTTTGGATAATTTAATTTATATAGATAAAATACCATATGCGTAGAAATTTTTTTTTTAAAAAAAACATTTATTTTACTTTCAAATATATATATTTTATTTTCATTTATAATAAATTTATAACAAATTAATTTATTTTATTCATGTGTAAACCATATAATTTTAATAATTTAGTTAATCCTATTCATACCTTCCAATTTAATGGTGAGGTTATAATGATCTGGTTTGAATAATAATATTTATAGTATATTGTGGTTTGCTAAAACATGGTGTTGCTTGTAACACAAGTTATTGAAGAAATTAATTTTTTTTGAAAAAAATATTTCATAAAATATTAAGGTGTTACAAAATTGGTTGGTGAGTATCACAGAGTAGTCATATCTCACAATATGGGAGGCCTTGGCCTATAATAACTAACAATAAGCACATCTTTAATAAATAAGATAACCCATAATACCAACAAGATATATATAATCAATTGAACTATACATAATGAATGCATGAGATAATGAAAAAAAATATCCCATAAGGTAAGTATAAGGAAAAAATTCATTTGAAAATATTTTTTACCACAAGTCACTAAGAATCTCCTCCATCCAAAAAGTACTCTTGGACCAATCTCCAACCATAGTGGTCACCACCACCAACATGAACCACCATGATTCACCATACATCACAATGCATCACTAAGAATCTTTGGGAAATACCTTTGAACATGCCACACAAACTCCACATATACCTATGAAAATCTAAAAGATATGAATAATCAATATATACAATACATGTCTGGGATCAAAGCCCATAAAGGAGAGAGTATAAAAATACCCAGTACAATGTATCGAAAACTATAAAAAAAACACAAAGAAAAAAGTATGATTTAGTTCCTAGTATAAAAAGGGTGTTTGGAAGAATGATAAAGAAGAATAATATAGATATACTATACCACTAGGATTCCCATGGATTCAAGGAAGGTCCCAATATGTAATCCTCTAGTTCTGAAAAGTCACACCGCATGAGAAATAAGAAATATCATAACACCAAAGTATCCATAAGGACTGAAGTCGCTATCTGTCTTTATTTCACATATCAAAGGAACCTCCAAAGATCTAATGATCCAAAATACATAAATAAATTTTTACTACTCAACCCTTCAAATTACCACACCATTTTTAGAAACCATGATGGAGAGTTTGATCATTGCTAAGGCACACTCATTAGTCAAGGGAGTACTGCACTCTACGGTCTATCTACATCATACCATCAATCAATAAAGTAAGCTACCAATTCTAAGAAAACTTCATATCCTAAAAATAAATATATTATAAGATCACTACCTCAATAAAAAACACTTAGATCAAGGGGAATACCGAATCTAGTGGGGTATTACAACCCAGAATAACCTCTTAGATTAGGGGAATACCACATATATAGATAGAGGATCCCATCCTGGAGTATTTGGGAGAAATACCAACCCAACCTATAAAATGAACCACATATAGAGGATCCATACCCCGAGTAAATGAGGGGAATACCAAACCTATATGTAGGATGATAATGCTATGATCATCTCAGTTGAACCCCGTTGTTGTACCTATATAGTTAAATTAAAAATATTTCTATATCACTTTGAAAACAACCTCATATGAATAAATTGATCAATCCATTACATTATACATGGATGAATACTTAGGATAGAATATTTACTTACTCAAAATAGGAACTGAGGAAAAAATGTTCATTTCATTATATCAAATATGAGAGATGATACATGACATCACACAAGGCCCATTCCATGAGTTGTATTATTATACGACATATTTCTCTTGAAATTTTCATCTCATGACTAGTTTTCATTATTGTATATAGATCATAAATATGATATCTTGGTAAGAATTTATAACTGAAAAAAGATTAAATAATATATATATATATAAGATTATAGTAGGTATAATTCAATCCACCTGCATTCATGTAGCACCATACTATTTTCATTATATAAATTAATTCAGTTACTTTTTTTCTTTTTTGAATCATTTATTTTTCTTTTTGTCCTTATATTATTGAAGAAAGTATTATTCCCTAAGGCTTATCATGCATATAATATTTCCCCTTCATCTACCCTCAATCAAAAATCATTACACCATCCTACCACCTCTAATTGACACATCCACCGACCAAAAATGAAACCCCTCTACTTTGAAACTCAACATCACACATAGAGTTTCCACCAATATGCTGTACATTAATAGTTTTATTTGAGAAGGAATGAGGATAATTGGAAAATAAAATAATGTGTTAATTTTCATATATAAGGGAACCTATAAATTTTCATGAAAAATTAAACCTTCCTCGAAAGATAACGAGAAAAATTTCAATTGACTCTGTAAGAAGAATCCATAGTCTTGGGAAAGATTCTCTGAATCATTAGTGAATAATTCATTCATAAAGAAGTAAAGTTTTGAAATATGACTTCTTTTCATTCAAAGATAGATAACTTAAACCAATTTTAATGAATCATGGCCATGAATTCAATAACCACATGCCATGAAATATGATGCCTAAAAAGAAATAAAAGTTTTACTCAAATACCTAATCTACATTCTTCACTTATGATTTTATAATAAAGAATGAATAAATGAGGAGTTTGAAATTGATTATAAAAATACATAAAATATCATGGAAAAATTATTGATAAACCATAATTCAAGGATAACAATTATATTTTAAATAATGTGAATAATAGATAAAGGATATCAAATAAAATTTCCAATGTTGATGGTGAATCCTTCAATATGTTGAGTAACTATGGTTTTATTCATCATCTCAAGATGATCTATTCATCAAAGTCAGATTGGATCCAGTCCCATTACTTAAATCTGAAATCCTTTCCACCAAGAACCGATTCACTCACATTTACCCCTATCTTGGATTATACCAATAACATAAAGTAAATGACCCTGGAGAAAAAATATAACAGATATTATATATATGGGTTATAGAGATTTCTATATAATTAACAAATTTAATTAATAAACTATTTAAATAAATTTAATTATTTAATTAACACATCTATGATAGCCTATACTGAAAAATTATGATATGAACCTAGATTATAGAACTCTTAGGGTAAGACCCACATTCCAGATGTAACCATGATGTCTATTTTCTCATATATCTCTCAATTCAAAATATATAAGTGCTTTATCATTATTATGCATGCATGATCTAAAAATAATATTTTTATATATAATATATTTTTATTAGGGATCTAATTAACCCTCAATGCAACACCGTCTCAGCCTAGGGGTAAACACCGCACCCTGAGATCAATGAAAACATTTGAAAATTTTTATGAGTTTGTCTACGAGGGTAAATTTACTACTTTACACTTAGAAAGGTCTCAAAACTATGAAACTCAAAATTAATCTAAGTATTGAAGTGAAAAACACCACACCCTAAGAAATTATTCCTTTTTCTTTGGTGGTCTGTTCCTAAGTGAAATAGGTATACCACCGACCAAGAAAGAAATATCCTTTATCAACACTTATGCCATCAGCTTCATCTTATCTCAAGAAATATCTTAATGGAAGCACGAATCTGGTTTATATGAGTTTTCACATGACTCAACACCCAAAATATTTTCTCATCCGAAGGTCATCCTACCACATGAAACAAAAGGAAACCCCAAATCATCGAATACCATCTCAAAAGGGTCCGTTGAAAAGGTTATCACTATCGGTGGAGCCTCACTCACCACCTTTTAAGAGTGTTATTGATGGTTTTTATTTGAGAGAAACCCATACATGAAAAAACCAACACTAAATGATTCAAAAAACTCAATACTAACCCTATAAGGGTTATTAATCAGCATACTCCCCTGGTTCGATGTTAGTTCCTCCATCATCTCTTACCTTCAGGGAATAAGGACCAATGTTTCTAGATTTTTTTTAAAAATTCAATATATTTATTATTCCTTAACTTCTATACCTGCACTCTTAGAAATTATCCATCTATATATCGATCTAAAATAGGTTTTCATTCATTATAAATATACCTGGTAATGTTTTCACTACTATTTCATGAAATATATAGATGAGAACATCAGGAAAAAACCATCCCCATTCAAATTCTCAACAGAACACCACCACCCATTGAGTGGCCCAATATTCCACAATTTGAAGTGAATAGTCTTGACTATTTAGATAAACCTTCTCTGTTAATTCCATACACTAGGATAATACCTACCCAAGTGACCCAAAATCCACAAAATCAGTAAAAAACCTTCTCCTACACTACATATAACGAGTTTCTATGTGATGGTTACACCCGTGAATATCCAATGAACACAACACACAAAGAGTCATACCTCACTAGGGAATTCTCCACTCTGATTGTCTATATCAATATTCAACACAAAAATTAATAAAAAACCATTAGAAACATAGGAAAGTGGGTGATGTGGTCCAAACCAGGAGAAAAAATCATTAGGTCCATTACCTAAGAACACTCAGTCACACAAGGACACTAAATCGACCAATAACACCATGTCCCTCTCACCTAGGGAAGAGTGTAGGGAGATATATCATTGATCTAAGGTTAGAACAATCTCCCTCTCGATTACATAAATAATAGACATAGAACCAACTACTCAATAATATATCCCATCATCTTGACACAAAGTCCTATATTATAATTATCAATCACTATGCGACTATTATACCACTAAGGTCCCATAAAACACCACGAACTCAACTTCATGAAGGAAACTACTGATACATGAATCCTAATCCTACAATATTAGGTTACAACATAGTTGTAACTTTTGAAGTAGGAAAATTAAAAATTCCTCTAATTATCAATAATTTCCTCTATCAATCAATACCTTGAATGGAAAAGTTTACATACCCTAAAAATTCTATAGGGGTGCTTATTATTTCACTTAGAAACACTTGAATAATATCTCTAGAATATATTCCAATGGTTACAAAAGTTTCTTACCAAGGGACTACTAGAGGTCTCCATTTAAAATTATTCCTGAATTCTTCCACACATACTAATGTTGAATCTCTCATTCATGTTGTAACATCTGAGATTCAATTATAGTAAGTGAAATTTTATTTCTAAAGAAACAATAGTATAATTCACATAGATTTATTCTAAAATTTGATGAAAAACTAAATTACCAAATTTTATAAATTTAATTTTATTAAAAATTTATCATATTTGAAATCATAATATCAAAATTAACTTAGGATTAAATTTCAGTATTTTTATAAAAAGAATAATTTTTTAGTAAATAGTAAAAAATACCAATTTTATAGAAAGCTGTATTTTCCATTAAAGTATTAAAAAAGTCACATTTTGTTTTGAATTTATTTTAAAATTAAATTATTTAATTTTTATTAAAAATAATTCAATTTATTTTATTATAATTAATATTATTCTTATTTTTTTATCACAACATTTTTATACATAAAAATTCATTTTTATAAAAAACCATTTTTCATCACATTTTGATAACTTGTATTAAAAGTGTTTTTTGAAAATTCTCAGATTTGAATAATATAAAATGGATTAAATATTTTGGATCATTATAACTAATATTAGGTAATAAGTTTAACCTAATTTTTGGTTATAATGAATAATAACTATGCTAAATATTTATCACCACAGTTAAGAGTAAAATAGGTTTAAAGGGTTGAAATTAAAGGGATAAGTTTTCAAGATAATAAAAAACACATGATTAAAACTATTTGGTTTATTTTATTTCAACCCTACCCATATCATATTCGATTTTATTTCATTTTGGATCCATTTTTCTAGAGTAATAAATTAATATATTTTAATCTTTTGGAAAAATTCAGGTGTGTCATCTCTCTCACTTATAAAAGTACACCACCTATCCTCTCTTACTCAAACGTCAAGATCCTATTATTTTGGAAAATACCTACCCAAATAATTTTCTAATACCCCTATAAACAACCTATGGGTATTTTTTATGATAAAAATACTATCCTAATAAGGCTTTTGGTATAAAACTAATAATTTTTTTCTAAAGAATATGTATAGTTATTAACCGAGTGTTTTCATTTTAGTTAATTATATAACTCCTTAAAATATTATATAAACATAATTATATAATAACATAAATATCTTCAATATATTAATATTTTATTATTCTTTTTATCATAACCCTTATTTATCTCACATCCATCCTAAAAGAATGAAAACATTTCTTGTACGCATGTTCGACCTACAGTCTCCACGTAGTGGTATAATTCATTTTTCATAATCACTTTACTTAGATGGTTATAATGATACAAAAAAATGAATATATATTAAATATTTGAAATAATAATTGTTTTTAAATATAATAAATCTTTTAACTTCTAACCCTTATAGCCTTTAAAAAAAAGATAACGCCGCTCGTGCATATTTGCGTATTACCACCTCCACGAAGCAATGTGATTCATTTTTCATATCCACATTAAAATAATGATTAAAAAAATATATATAATGAATGTATAAGATATTTATATCATTATTAAAATCTTTAAGATTATGGAACCATGATAATGATACAAATACCAAAACTAACAAACCAAAACATACATGAAAAAAAGTTAAGACTCATAAATGATGATTTCAATAAGGAATTGTTAATAAACAGATATTGAAATACTATAAATGGATCATATATGTTATAATAAGTATGTATATTGTTCCAATACAAACTTATAATAAATTTATATTTATTTTATTATATTCTAAAAGTATTTATGAAGCAAGTCAAACATGAGGTATGAGTTTATTTCACAATCTCACCCTTATTCAGGATTGTTTATGATTAAGTTTCTATTTGAGGAATTATATTATGTTTTCTATCCTAAAACCCATATATTTTATTTTACTCTATTTATTTCTGGTATTTTAAGGTATTAGTTCTATTTTTACCTTCTTTTCCACTCAAAATGACAAAATGAATTTTTTTAGGAGAACTGAATTTGTTTTTTGAATGTTAATATTTTATTTAAAATGTTTACAAGAATTTTTTTACTATTATAAAATGATTTATTAAATTCCCTTTTACCCATGTTTAACTTTATAAAAAATGGGTTTAAAGGAATATTCTTACAATTTTATAAACATGGTACTTTTTACCAAAGTTATGAATGCAATTTTTATTTTAACGCTTAGCACACGAACAACTTTTACCACCATCGTGACTATTACATACATTGAATCTTTCTTTATAAATTTCCATGGTTCTTTTCAAAGAAAATATTTTCCATAATATTATAGAAATTTTTATATTTTAAATACATGATTTCAAAAAGAAAATGGTGTTTTTCTTAAGAAAATTTTTAGTGATATTTTTAAATTATTTTCATCTATGTCAACAACCTTTGATGAATCTTATGATTTACTAGGGATATAATCTTTTAAAACCATCTTTTGTACTATAATGGATAAAATATTATCATATTGTTTTATTTTTTTAATGGGGAAAATATTAACATTTTATATTCAACTTTTTCATTATGAATATTTATATTGATTATGTATTGAATTGTTATTCATTTCATTCATATAATGAAGGCATTTAACTTAGTATGTGATGTAAGAGGACCATTATAACCCCTCAATAAATTAGTAGGTCTCATGAAATGAACTAGTTTGGGTATTGTTCATACACCATACCTATTTACATATCATTTATTGAAATAATACATTGATGGTAAGATTATGATGCCCAAAATTATATATTCTATCATTATGAAACTAATTAGTTTTTATCTTTGTGATTATTTATGTTTCTATATCATCCATAGATTTATTCCCATTTTTTATGATAGTAGTAATATTTAATATTTGATTGTTATTTATCTATTTAATATTATCCATGATTTATTTATTTTATGATATATTCTATTGTACTCTTTCCCTTACTGAATATATAAAATCACCCTTTATTATGTTTTACTTTCCCCATGATACAATGAAGGAATATATGAATGAATTTAAGGATTTATTATAATAACTAATAATGTTTGCACTTAAATTTTTAATTTATATTCCAAGATTTTAGATGTAATGGGAGTATAATATATGTTTATTGTCTCCCGAGACAACTAAAATATTCGATCCTTTGGGATGTGATCCCTTAGATTTTCTAACAATGTTTTAAAATAACCATCTAATCTGGGTTACTAGAGTTGGGGTGTTATAGTTGGTATCAAAGGAAGTTTAGTATAAACCTTGGGAACTAGATTTAAGAAAACATAGATAAAGGAACATAATCCAATGATAGACTTTGAGGATAAATCTATGTATATAATAATATCATAAAGTTTTGGAAAAGTATAAATTTTATGTTTTTTCTAGAAAATAAATCACTACATTGATACTGGTAAGTGGATATGGCTGTGGAGAAGATGAACCTTAGGGTAACAACTCTAAAAGGGGTATATTGGGTATTAACTTAATCATCACCTGTGCATGATGATTGGGCCTATGACCGCACACCTGGTTAGACGCTCCCAAGGGATATGATTTGGTTGATTTAAATGATATTTACAAACAATTATTAAATATTTTATTTTTTAATGATTTTTAGATATTCTAAATAATACTAATATTATGATACCAAGATTAGATATGTAGGAATTTTCAATTTATGTTAAGTGTTACACCAGATTTTGAATCATATACTATGATTTAAAATTCATAATGTTATGGTATAATTTATTATAATTTATTATTTTTAAATATATCTTAGTTAAATTAATGAAAAACATATCAATGCACATAAGATATGTACTTATTTACCTCTAGATAAAGAAAATGAAGTTTGGGATGGAGTTGGAGGTGAACAAATTATAATTATATTAGGAAAATTGACTTAGTTTATGACTAATAACGCTTCTTGTTTGGAGTTACCAGTTGAACCCCAATATGGAGCTACAATGTTGGACTTATTATTACATAAAAAACCCATATCATTCATTGGGAATATGGATCCATTAGTATATGAACAATGGATCAATTCTCTATAGAAGATATTCTCTCTTTGAGAAGTAGCAGAAGAGATAAAGTTATCATGGAACTTTATCATCTTAAATGATACACTGATCATTAGTGGCCATTAATCTAGAACCCTTAAGAGTCGTAGGAAATAAATTGTATTATGTGGAAGACTTTCAAGGAGATATTTTTTGAAAGGTACTTTCCTTATGAGTAGTTAATTGATATGGAGAGTCAATTCCTTAATCCAAGGAAAAAGGAAGGAGAAAATATTTATAAAAATGACGATAAATTTACAATCTTAGAAAATCATACTATATATTATGAATGAAATCCATGGATTAATATTTATCAGTTATTTATTGTTCAAAATTATAGTATTTTAAGGGAATTATTCTCTCAAAAAATTTCTATATATGAGGATACAATATCAAGTTCCATCAAGACAAGAAAATAACCCTCCAAGTATTATATTTTCCTAGTAAAATAAGAGAATCAGTAGGCATATGATAACTATGGAAAATGAAATATAGAAAAAAGGAAATAAAAGGGGTGTAATTGATGTTATTAATATTTTAATGATTTATTATATACTTCATTTACTGATTTTATATGAAATTTGCATAATTTTTGTGAAATATTATTGTTTTAATACTAATTTTTGAATGTTTTTTAGAAGTAGTCCAATTAAGTCAGTTTACTATATTATTTATAACTTTCAAACTACTAATAAATATTTTTTGGTTATTTTTTTACGATTATAATTCAATATAAAACATTTCATTAGAAGGGATCATGGGCCAATTCTACCATTGGAGGCCTATATGGACCACAGAAGAGGGCCTACAGAATCTGTGAAGAAACTTGACTAGCCATGATGATTGAATTACTAGGATCCATCTATAAGTAAAAATTCCTTCATTCTACTCAAATAATTTGGGGACAATGTAAGGAGTCTTGGATAAAAATTTCAAGGCCCAAATACAAATACAAGTGAAAAAATGATTCATTTAAACTCAGAACACCATTCTGGCCGGAAAATAAGATCATTACAGTATTCTTTACATATCACATGATGTAATCATCCAATAAATATGAGAATTTTCTGTGTGAAAGAGAAGATATAGATGAAAGAATTTGTTGAATAAAGTATTTCTATTTTAAGGCATCTTCCTATTGATAAACCCATTCAAATTTCAGCCTTCTAAAAAGTATGGATTGAAATGGACAGATTTACATTGTTTAATAAAACGGCCATAACATTGGCTCCTTAAGTAGAATGACCACCATTTTTTCGGAGTATACAGAGAATATATATTTATCTACAACTTGTAAGAAGATCATATCTTGATATTCGGACATCTGTATGATCAAAATGGCGATTCAAGTGGAAGGACAGATTGGTAATGCAAATAGTCCACTTCCTTGGTCGATAAATACATCCCCTCCTCTACTTTCAAAGGGGTTGGCATTTCAGAAGAGAGGAGCACATATTGACACGACCAAATCCTTTAAAATGGCTTTGGAGGACTTGAAATACTCAAGTTTTCACTTGAGATACCCCTCCCTCTCTCTGTGTTTCCTTTTACTTTTGTATTGTTCTTCATTTGTAATCTTGTAAGTCTTGGTTTTTATAATTCTATTCTAATGAATGTTTCTTCTTTTTCATCTATTATTTTCATAAAACTTCTTTTAGATAATATTAGTGGTCTTACAAAAGTTTAAATACAGTTTAATCCTCTTCCCTTCTTTCACTTTTCAATTCAATCTTAAGTTCATTCTTAATTCTGATCATCCTTCGTGTGTGTGTGTGTTCGATGCAAAAATATTTTTTTATCCCATTATTTTTTTTCTATTTATAATTCATCACCATTAACATATATTACCAGATTAATAAATATATTATTGTATGAGTAAGTTTATTATTGGGGTGAGTCAAAATTTATGGATGTTTAGTGAATGAGAGTATTTTCTCGATGAATATTCTTTAAATTAACATTGTGTATGTTGGACTTAACATGTCATGGATTAATGACTTGTTTTGTTTAATGTGTGATTTCCATGGATTATTGGAACCATAAATACACTACCATAAAAATTATTTAATTGAGATTAGAACCCTAAGTTAAGTTAAGGCTTGGATTAAATCCTTAACACTTAGGAATTCCAATCAACATTATCTTGTGAAGTGGGTGTTAATTTAAATGCAATATAAAGAAAATCTCAAGGATATCACAAGATTAAATCCCTAAAAAATGAACACACCCCAATCTTTATAAATTTTTTAAATCAATATTAATCAATAAATCATTTCATAGTCTCTACAAACAAACCCCCCAATCAGAATACAATTAACTAAAAACAAATGACTCTTAAAAAGTATCGATGCTATACACATTAGCAGAGCATCATAACTTTGACCGGTCAATATCAGATGCACTTTAAAATGGATCCATTTCCGGGGATGGTGTAATTAAGTAGTTTTTAGTTTCTAGTTATTGTAAAAAAAAAAAAATATAAAAAATTGAAAAAAAACACAAAGAAAAACCCACCTTCCTCATAAAAATCATAAATCAAAAACACAAAAAGAAAAACTCATATTCCTCTTTCTTCCTACATTTCTTTAAATGAACCGTAGCCTCCCAAACAATCCCTTGGATTTTTTTGACCCTGTAATTGAGATAACTCTTCTCCAACTTTGGAGGAACATTAGGTATAATCAAATAAATCAAGAACCAGTCCTTGTCCAAACAATTGAATTATCCATCCAATGGCCCGAAGGCCTTCATTTTTTATTGATTTTGATAATCCACCTTTAAAGGGGTGAGGTGGAACCATTATAAGGCCCATATTAATAAGTATTACATGGTCTGTAGGCCTTATAGGAATTTATTTCCCATAGGCTTCAAACATTACATACAACCCAAACTAACTATTTGGAACTGCTCCTCCCCAGCATCTTCACCGTAAAATCAGCTCTCCACCTTCGCATGGCTATTCGGCTAGGATATCCCATGCATACATAGGCTTGTCCTGATGGCAGGTTTTATACCCTTTTATTCTTGTAATATTTGTAGCTTCTGTTGTGATGAAAGCTCCTTGCCCATCCTCCTTATAGAGCTAGTTCCTTGTAGGTAATCTAGTTTGCATCTGCACTTAAGGTGGCCTGAAGGCCTTGAGGTGACCCGAAGGCCTTATTGGACTGAAGGATTGGGTGGCCTGAAGGCGTTAAAGGACCTGGGGACCAAATCAGTGGCCCGAAGGCCCAAACGGGGGCAAATTCTCGGATGCTACAATGCCAAATAGTGCTTGCTACAGTTCCCACTACAATACCTGCTATAGCACTACAGAGCTCCTACTACAGTACCTGCTATAGTACCTGCTACAATACCTACCCCTGATATAAATTACCAACCTCTTGGTATTCAATATACAAACATAAGGGCTGAATTCAAACTCAAATCAGGTTTTATTCATCTTCTTTTCCATTTCCACGGGCGAGCTAGTGAGGATCCACATCTACACCTTAATGAGTTCCAAGTGCTGTGCTCTACCATAAAGCCTCAAGGGGTTTATGACGAACAAATACAACTCTGAGCATTCCCTTTATCCCTAGATAACTCCTCCAAGTTCTGGATCTAGTACCTTCCTCCTCGTTAAATAACTATATGGAATGACATGCAATGACTCTTTTTAGAGAAATTCTTTCCTGCTTCTCGTACTGCTTCCATCCTAAAGGAAATTAGTGGTATCCATCAATTACCTGATGAATCATTCCATGAATACTGGGAGTGGTTCAAAAATATTGTGGCAACCTACCCACACCACCAAACCCCTAAAAAAATCTTGATCCAATACTTCTATGAGGGGTTATTGGATATGAACAGAACTATCATTGATGCCGCAAGTGGTGCTGCTCTTATTGATAAAACTCCTGCAACATCAAGAGATATCATAAGTAACATGGCTAAAAACACACAAAAATTCCATACATGAGCACATGCTTAAGTCAAACAATCCCAATAGAATCATTCTGTAGAGACGAACAAGTTGACTGAGTGGATGAGTGAACTTACAGCTCTTTTGTGACAACTAGCTTTGGCAACCAAAGCCCCAACCTCATCTTCTCCACAATCAATGTTTCTTGGACCTATCAAAAACTATGGAATCTACAACTCTCCATCTCATCCAATAGACACATATCTACAACTTCTAGAGGATCAATCTAATTCATCTAGACCAATGGAGCTCAATGCAGCATATGCTCAGCAGAACCTCAACCCTCAACAATCATGTCAGTTCATTAGAAACTTCAACCAAACTCACTCTGAGCCCTCCTCTTCTTCCTATAACCAAGGCCTGAGGTATGGAAATCCCGTCTCTCATCCATCTCAATTCCCTCCTCAAAACCCAAACCGGTTTCAATATGGTCAAGGTGTTGGTAACTTCCAAAAACCTTATCCTTTTATTCCCCAACCTCAAAGGAACAATCCTCCTCTTAGATTCCACTATCCTAGTGAGCCTTCAAAATTCCAAAACCAATACAATCATTTTCCTAAGAACGAAAATCAAATTAATCCCAACTCGGGGAAATCCTCTTCTTCCAAGCAACCATGGGAAAGTGTAGTGGAAGATCTTGCCTCTTACACTCGTTCCAGCCTTAAAAACATTGAAACCCAAATTGGTCAACTTCCATCCCATCTGTTCCAGCAACAATAATCAAATTCTTCGCAACTCCTAGCTCAACCATTACCCAACCCCAAGGGTAATGTAAGTAAAATTTCACTTAGATCGGGGAAGAAAATTTCTATTCCTCAAGATAAGTCCTCCAACCCCCCTTGATTGTTGAACTAGAAAATTAAAAGAAAAAGAAACATGAAAATGAATCTAAAGTCATTCCCTCAACTCCTCACATTCCACTTAGGAACCCAATTCCTTTTCCTCAATTTGTTTCTAATCCAAATAAGTCCTTTGAACCAGATCCTGAAATACTCGACTTGTTTAGACATGTTGAAGTCAAAATTCCCCTCTTAGATGCCATAAAAAAATTACTAAGTATGCCAAGTTTCTCAAGGAGTTGTGTACCCAGAAGAGGAAACTTAGGACCTTCAAAAATGTTTTAACCCAAGAGTCCATACCCATTAAGTGCAAAGATCCTGGTACCTTTACGGTTCCATGCCAAATTGGAAGTTCCAACTTTGATGATTCACTCATAGACCTAGGAGGCTGAATTAATGTAATGATCAAATACATATTCTCCAACCTTGGTCTAGGTACCTTACATCCAATGGGTGTTGTCATTGAATTGGCCAATCGAAGCACAACCAATCCTGAGGGAATAATTGAGGATGTCCTTGTCCAAGTCAATGATCTTATCTTCCCAGCTGATTTCTATGTCCATGGCATGGAAGGTGAGATGAACTCTTCTCGATCTCCTTTAATTATAGTAAGACCATTCTTAATGATAGCGAGAACCATGATTGATGTCCATTCAGGCATCTTATCCATGGAATTTGGTGACCAACTGGTCAAGTTCAACATTTTCCAAGCAATGAGACACCCATCTGAGGATCACTCTGCATTCTCAATCCATGCTTCCGAGGAAACTTCTTAGATTCAATTGAACCCCAGTCCTCAGGTTATTTATGTTCTAATGACAAAGGATTTTTTGAATATTGAATCATCGTTAACCAAGTGATAAATGGATAAGTTGACGTTAACATTACAAATGTAGCCTCTATTGATCTACATGATCTTGAAAACTCTTTGGAATCCCATCTCACCTCTGACCTCAACTTCTCCAACATGAACGGTAATAAAGGAAACGAACAAGCATGTTCATTTTTTGATTCAAATATGATTATCCATAATCCATAATTTCTTATCCATGATTTTGAAAATTCTGTTATATGTGAGGTGAACCCTAAACCAATGTGTTTATATTGTCCTGATGGTAGAGATGTTTGTGATATTTGTTCCCTAATTAATAAAGTGATCATTGGTGAGGTTGAAATTGACCATTCTTTGGTGAACAACATTGATATAAAGGATATTGAAAAATTTATTCAGTCTTATGAATCCACTGATCCTCATTACTCTACATCGGTAAGTGATGAAATAAATGAGTCCAAAACAATTGGGATCTCATACTCTAGTTTTGTGCTATATGAACCTTACATAAACATACCATCAGAATTGAAACATCTTCCTGAAATTAAAAGCATAGAAAACCATAACTTTCTGGATAAAATTATTACTCACATTGATGACCAAAGGTAGGATAGTCATATTCTCCTTCAACCCCATTGAATTTCAAGCACCACATCAAGGAATGGGAGAAATTATCAGATGAATCATCAGGCCTCTCAAAGGAAAAGTTTTTATGGAAGAACACTGGAGTTGAGAAAATACGATGGACACCATAAGACTATGGGTAGTCCACTAAAATTTTCCAGTTGTAGACAAATAAATGGAGTGCTTCTTGGGAGGCAACCTATGTTTCTTTCACTTTTACGGAATTTTAATTTTTTTTAGTTTTTCATTAGATGAATAATGATTTTTCTTTTTCAAGTAACATCCCACAATCCTAGAACCACATAGACTTCCATTGGATCCCCAACTTCTATAGTTGACCCACTACTAGAAGGAGATGACAACCCACCAAATCCAAACCCGGGGCACCTCTTTCCCTTTAACTCCTCTTCTCTTCCTCCCTCTACCTATTTCTTCTTCTTTCTCTATCTTTCATTTTTTACCACTTTCTTTATCAAACCATTTCCTTTTCTCTTTCTATTTTGTTTGGGTGTGTCCTTATTAAAAACAAAAAAAAACCTAAAGAAATAATCTAAAAAAAAATAACGAGTCATGTTTAATCACCATTAGATTTTGAAATTTTGTCCAACCTTTTGGAGGAGTCAACCGACATGTTTTCATGTCAAAAATTTTGTATTTTCATCATGATTTTGGATAAAAAATTTTGTGTCAAAACCAACACATTTTGAACACTCAATTTTTGATTTGTAAAATTATTTCCCCCAACCATGAGAACCAACATTAGCTTTCATGACAAGGCTACGTTTGAACATCTTTTCAAAATGTGTGTTTTTTTACCCCCATTTGTGAATCTTGAGTTTGTGGACCTTCTAGCTGAATTTTCTACTTTAGTGTGCATTAATATGATAGAGGAATTTTATAAACCACATGATAATAACCATTAGTTTCATGAGAAGATCAATCATGGGTTGAGATATGAGTATGAGATCTGTTTCAAGTTCAACTTTCGAAAAAAAGAGAAAAAAAGAAGAAAAAAATAACACTTGCATTATATTCTTATGTAATTGGGAGAGGTTTTGTGTTTTGTAAATATTAAATCTTCTCATTCCCTTAATATTTACTTCCACTTTTGTGTCTTATTTCACATATTCATTCCCTCGTAAATATGTGTTTCCATTTCCTTCCATGTTTTATTTCAAAAATATTGTGCATTGCTTTTTCATGTTGGTGTTTTACCCCCCCTTTTTTTTATCTTTTTGGATATCATATTACTACCGTCCCGTAGCCATAGAAAAACATCTAAAAAGACCTCATGATTTTATAGCACTTTAGGATAGTGAGTGTAATCTGAGAGCTCTTACAAACTCTATGATTTTCACTTTTGGTTGGTGAATGAGTGAAACTCCTTAAATTAATTTTATCATCTTGAGAGGAGTAAGTTTTGTGTGACACCAATTTAAATTTCTAAATTTGAGCATGAAAGAATGAATTGTTTTTTGAACACTATTTCTGTAAAAAATTATGGTGTAATTCAATATGGATGAGTGATATTGTCTAAACCTCCCTGATTTGGGAAAACCAAATTTTAATATTTGTTGGTGAGTGAAAATAATTTTTTAATGTTTTTTATATTTGTTGCACATGAGGACATACACAAGACTAAGTATGGGGGAGTTGATGTTATTAATATTTTCATGACTTATTATATACCATCTTTACTGATTTTATATGAAATGTGCATAATTTGTGTGAAATATTAATGTTTTAATACTAAGTATAATTTTTGAGCATTTTTGAAGTAGTCCAATTGAGTAATTTTACTATTTTATTTACAAATATCACCCTACTAATCTAAATTGTGTGGTTTTTATTTTTTAGGATTCCTAATTCAATATATAACATTTCAATATAAGGTATCATGGGCCAATTCTTCCATTTGAAGGCTCTTATGGACCACACAAGAAGACCCACAGAATCTGTGAAGAAACTGGTCCATCCATGAAGACTGAATTACAGGGCTCAATATAGAAATTAAAATTAATTAATTCTCCTCCAAAATTCAGATAACAATTCAAGGAGTCACGGATAAAAATTTCAGGGCCCAAATCTAAAAACAAGGGGCGCAAATGATTAATTTAAACTCAGCCCACCATTCTGACTGGGAATCAAAATTAGTAAAATATTCATGACATATCTCATGATGTAATCATCACATAAAGCTGATATTTTGCAGTGTGAAAGAGCTGATATATGTGGCCTACTTTGTTTAATAAATTATTAGGATTTGAAGGCATATTCCTATTGATAAACCCATTCACATTTCAGACTTCTAAAAATTATGGATTGAAATGGACAGATTTACATTGTTTAATGAACCAGCCATAACTTTGGCTCCTTAAGTATAATGGATGATGTAATTTCAGAGTAGACAAAGGATATATTTATATAAAAATTGTAAATAGATCATATCTGGATATTTGGCTATCTGAATTACCAAAATGGCGATGCAATTGGAAGGACAGATTGGGAATGAAAACAATCCACTTCCTTGGGCTATAAATACATTTCCTCCTCTCCTTTCAAAGGAGTTGGAATTTCAGAAGATATGAGACCATATTGGCACGACCAAATCCTTCAGAAGGGCTTGTTAGGACCTTCCATACTCATGTTTTAACTTGAGATACCCTTCCTCCTCTCTTTTTTTCCTTTTCCTTTTGTTTTGTTCTTCGTTTTTAATCTTTTAAGTCTTGGTTTTTGTAATTCTATTGTATTGCATGTTTTTTCTTATTCATATATTATTCTCATCAAAATTCTGTTAACTAATAGTATTGGTATTAAAATATTTTAAATACAGTTGAATCCCTTTCACTTCTTTCACTTTCTAGTTCAATCTAATGTTCGTTTTTAATTCTGATCACCCTTCGTGTGTGTGTGTGTGTGTTCGACGAACAAATCTTTTCTTATCCTGTTCTTTTTGTTCTATTTATAATTCACCACCATTCAAATATATTACCAGATTAATAACTATATTAACGTATGAGTAAGTCTATTATTGGTGTGAGTCAAAATTTAGGGATGTTAAGTGATTTAGTGTATTTTCTCGATGAATATTCTTTAAATTAACATTGTGTATATTGGACTTAACATGTCATGGACTAATGAATTATTTTGTTTAATGTGCAGTTTCCATGGATTATTGGAACCATAAATACACTACCATCAACAAGATCTAATTTATATTAGAACCCTAAGTTAATTTAAGGCTTGGATTAAAGCCTTAACACTTAGTAATTCCAATCAACATTATCTTGTGAAGTGGGTGTTAATTTAAATGCAATATAAAGCAAAGCTCAAGGATATCACAAGCTTAAATCCCTAAAAATGAACTCACCCAATCTTTATAAATTTGCGAAATCAATCTTAATCAATCAATAATTTCATAAGCTATGAAAACAAACCCCCCAATCAGAATACAATCAACTAAAAACAAACGACTATTAAAAAGTATCATCGCCGAGGATTCGACCCGAGTGGGGGAGAGGTTGATCTCTCATTTTTAGGGAGTTAAGACTATGATATCCATGATCTTTTATTTCATTTACCAATTTGATAAATATTGGTGTGAGTTCATTTTTATGGAGTTAATCTTGTGATATCCTTGGTCTTTTCTTTATATTGCATTTTAATTAACACCCACTTCACAAGATAACATTAATTGGAATTCATAAGTGTTAAGTATTTAATCCAAGACTTAACATATCTTAGGGTTCTAATATAAATTAGATCTTGTTGATGTTATTGTATTTATGTTCTCAATAATCCATGGAAACCACACATTAAACAAATCATGTCATTAATCCATGAAATTCTAAGTTTAACATACACAATGTTAATTTAAAGAATATCCATCAAGCAAATGCTCTCAATCACTTAACATCACCAAATTATAACTCACCCAAATGGTAGATTTACTCATCCATTGTTTTGGTTAATAATCTGGTTATATTTTTTATGATTATGAATTATAAATAGAAGAAAAATAAAGGGTTAAGAAAAGAGTTGTGCGTCGAACACACACACACACAAATAGTGAAGGAAATTAAATACTAACTTTAGATTGAATGAGAAAGAATAATAAGGTAAGGGGATTCAATTGTATTTAAACTATTATAAGACCAATAATATTATTTAACAGAAGGTGGATGAGAATAATATTTTAAGAATAAGAAACATACATTAAAATATAATTACAAAAACCAAGACTTACAAGATTACAAATGAAGAACAATACAAAAGTAAAAGGAAACAAAGAGAGGAGGAAGGGTATCTAAAGTGAAAAATTGAGTATGTTAGGTCATCCCAAGACCTTTTCAAGGATTTTTCTTGCCAATATGTTCTCCTCTCTTATGAAATTCCAACTCATTTGAAAAGAGAGGAGGGGAAGTATTTAAATCCCAAGGAAGTGGACTGTTTCCATTCCCAATCTGTCCTTCCACTTTTATCGCTATTTTGATAATTCATAAAACATAATATCAAGATATGATCTTATTAAAATTTGTATATAAATATATCCTCTGTCTACTCTAAAACTTTGGAGGCCAATGGACTTAAGTAACCAATGTAATGGCCGGTTTATTAAACAATGTAAATCTGTCCATTTCAATCCATACTTGTTAGAAGGACGAAATGTGAATGTGTTTATCAATAGGAAGATGCCTTAAAATCTGAATAATTTATTCAAAAAAGTAAGAATCATATATCTTATCTTTAACACTGAAAAATATCAGATTGATTAAATTATTACATCATGAGATATGTCATGAATACTGTACATATTTTATTTCCCGGCCAGAATGGTGGGAGGAGCTTAAATTAATCAGTTGGGACCCATTTATTTGGATTTGGGACGTGAATGTTTTATCCAAGACTCCTTGAAATGTAATAATAATGTTTGAGGATAATTAATAAATTTTAAAATCTAGATTGAGCCTAGTAAATCAATCTTCATGGATGGTCCAGTTTCTTCACAGATTCTGTGAGCCTTCTTGTGTGGTCGATAGGAGCTTTCAAATGGAAGAATTGGCCCATGATCCCTTCTAATGAAATGTTTGATATTGAATTAGGAATCCTACGAAATATTAATCACACAATGTGATTAATTTAATATATTTAGATAAAAACATTTCATGTGTATATAAACAATTTTTCAGAAAAACATTTTTTTTACTTTCAAATGTTTTTTATTTTTATTTCTAATAAATTAATAAAAAATAAGTCTATTTTATTCATATATAAACCATATAATTTTAATAATTTAGTTTTTACTATTAATACTTTCCAATTTAATGTCTATGTTATAATGGTAAGTTTTAAATAATAATATTAATAGTATATTGTGGTTCTCTAAAACTTGGTGTTTAGTATAACCAAAACTATGGAAGAAATTAAATTTATCTGAAATAAATATTTCATAAAATATTGGGGTGCTATATTCTACCATCTTAAATAAATTTATCCCTCATAATTTAAAATTATGGTCGGGAATCAAGGGTTTAGAATTTTAAAATACCTTTTTGGAAAAACCACATTATAGAAAGGATTAATAAAAAATCATCCTAAAAAGAGGGAAATAAAAATGAAATGGTCATTTGGAATAACCCATAAATACATTTCCAAATATAGGAAAAATTGTGTAAATTTAAAATATAGAAATTTAAGAAAAGTAATGTTTGTATATTATTGATCACAAGAAAGTGAATAATCATGAAAATGTTATTGACTATAAATAATTTCAACCAAAGAGGATAAAAATACCATCAATTTATAAAAAATGTAGGGAATATGAACATGTTATTTTTAATATTATTTTCCAAAATTTGAGTAATTTTCATGAGGAAATATACTAACTTTATTTTATTCCATTTCATAATTATAATCAAATCCTTTAGTTGTTCTTTGATAAATTTCCCCTTGACTTCTTACTCTAAGAAATGAATGTCTAAGATGAAATTTTTATTCTTGAAGCACTAAAATTTACTTTTAATGGATTATAATATATATAAAATGATGGAAGGTTATCCCTCATACCTCTATATATTTACCAAAACCAAAATTGTTATAAAATGTTATCCAATATAGATAAAAAAAATTATTAAGTTTTAAAACTTCAATAATAACACCCAAAGTTAAACTTAACCCATTCCATAAATTTTTAACCTGAAGGCTCCTCTAAAATTTGTTTGATCAAAATTGAATCCCAATGATTAGGATGATTTGATCTCACATCCTCCCACAATCAATTTTACCATTATCTTGAAATAATTTTAATCACTCATAAAGTCTCATACTAAGATGTATATACCCAAATAATTTCCAAAATAAAGTCACAATAAAATCAGATATGATTCAAAAAGATATTCAACCTTTATTACTTAAATAATATCCCATATTATCCATAATGAACATTTCTGTTAGAAGTTTGGGTTTATACTTGAACTGATATATAATTATAGGTTGATTCAGAATATCAAATTTTATTTCAATATTACCACAAAATATTTTACTAAAGGATGAAAAAAAATATTTTAATAGGGATCCTTAATATAAAATCCAACATTAAATTCAAAATACTGAAGTAGTAGATGCGTGTGCCTTAATTATAATGATTCACTTCAAATTTTGTGATTACATTAAATTTCCCTTTTCCCTTTGTCTTTAGATTTTTTGTGATTTACAATCCTCATTATCCATTGTATTAGGGTATTAATTATAATAATAACCTAACATATTACATATATTTCATTAAAGTGTGGGTGGCGTATTATACGAAACCCTCTCTTCATTTATTTCATTAAAAGGGTTATTCAAATTACTTTGATAGTATTTTGATCAACAGACATGCTTCCCACACTTGAACCATCTTCTTGTTCCTTTAAGACATTCAACTGAGTGTTCCTTCCCACTTTTTTTTGCAAGTAGGAGGTTAAAATGTTTTCTTCCCTTAATGTGATATGCCACTGGAGATTCTATTAAACTCCAACTTCCTTTTCTTATCACCAAAACCATGAGGCTTTCTAGATTATATTTCCACTTTGACTACACATTGATCGATTTATTCATAGCTTCTAAAATACCTTATGTATAATTTATTTTGTATAATTGGTTTCAAACCACTAAATAATAAATCAATTTTTATTTCTAGGCAAATGATTAAACCATAAGCATACATTGCAGATATTTTAAAATTTTCCTTATAGGTACCAATGGATTCATTATCCTTCTACTTAAGCTAAAGGAATTCCATATCCATTTTTATAAATGTAATACAAGGGAATTACTTAATAAAAAATATCCCCTCAAACTCATTCCATTCTATATATTCAGTTTTATTCTCTAACCTTGTATTCCTAATACTATTCCACTATTTATCTGCTTCACTTTACAAATTAAAAATTACTTAGAGAATGTTTTCATGGTTCTAGCACTGAAGAAGATAAAATACATTTTCTCTCACATTGATACCTTTCATAGAAACTAGTGGGTCATAATTACCATATAAGGAGGGTGTCAATTTTATCATAAAATATACAATGACACGTTTCTACTCCCCTGGTAAATTCATAAGTTCAACATGGCCCATGTTTCCACTTATAACTTGAGAGAGTTGACCGAGAAAACCCCAAAATATTGCATCATATATTCTAAGAAATTTGGTTTCACATGAGGATTATCATTTCATTTTCTATCATATTAATTTTTAGCATGATTCCTTTGAGTTCCAATAATTTAATAAAACCAAAAACATAGTTTGAGTAACAATAATCATAGTGAAAAACCACATAATCCTTAAAAATAATTTATAGAAATTCTAAATCATGAAATATTATTTTAATTATATTAATCCTTAGGTTTAAACTAGGTTATTCATGGTAATTATCTATTTAAATCCTTCATGATGGTTCATAAAGAGTTTATGAATTTCCAAAACATATCTCTCGAGAGTGTTAAACTAGGTGTGTGGAAATGCCTGTTTTCATGCATTGGGTAATGATTGAGTCAAATCCAAATGATCCCTTTTCAAAGTTGATACCCCAAGGAACAGTTGTTATAGATCCACATCCACTTGTAGTATCGAGATAAAGATATAATTTCTTGTAAACCACTTTCTCCATCCTTCACCAAAATTCCAGGACATTTTCCTATACTTCGACTCATCCTTAGGGTTCTTATTAATGTTTTATGACCCTAATATCCAAATTTTTACTAAACCGATCCTATTATATTAACTATAGTGAACCATCATTTTCAAATATAGATATATATTATATATTTTTAGATGAATATTCATTATGTCTCACAAAAACACACCCAAGGACCATAAAAATTTACTGTCCTTGGAGACTTGATAAACAATCTTCTTATTTTCTAAAATATATTCACATTAAAACATAAATATATTATCTTTAGACATACCCTACTTAAAACGTTTATTCATGACCTGGGTAAAGGACACATAATAAAGGGTGAGCTTAGATACTCAGTAAGGGTAATAAAGGGATATATCAATAATCACTTAAAAAAATGTGAACAGGTGTGTATAAGAACATGATATTATCATTTGAAAACCACACCTTGACTAACATAGATCATGATCTCGAGTCATGTAATAAATTTTAATAGTTCATAATACATTAATATTAAAGGAAATTAATGAACATAATCCATGAGATCATAACATATACATAAGAATGTAGAAAAAATGTAAGGTTATAACATTAAGAACATGTATAAATGGAAATAGATATACTCATTAAGTTAAGGAAATGAAATCAGATCCTCAAATAAACATAGAGACATGAAACTTGGTCCATGTGTAACCTTATGGATATGAAATTAAATCTATACATAACCTTATGGACATGAAACCAGGTCCATACATAACCTTATAGACATGAAACCAGGTCCACATATAACCTAATGGAAATAAAACCAAGTCCACACATAACCTTATAGACATGAAACCTGATCTACACATAACACCGTGAACATGAAATTAGGTTCACAAATAACATAATTAACTCATAAGTTATCCGCATTTACCCAATTCATTATAGGTCTATATAATTTTGGTCCCACTTGTCACATAATGAAAAATAAATTAGATGTGTTCCACAAGATCATAAATCATTCATCATATAATAACCCATGAAAAGTAAATTGATTTCATAATCATTTAATTACAGCATAACCTTTGGAAAATAAATAGGTTTTATAAAAATTTCATCAAGTCATATCGTTTGGAAAATAAACAGGTTTCATAATCATTTCATCAATTCATTATAAAATAACACTTGGAAAAAGAAAAGGTTTTATAAACAATTTTTCCTAAAATCATAAACCATATAGATAAATATTATGGTTGTTATATTTGGACCATATCCTTAGTTAATCTTAGGTAACATCAAAGGATGTTATCTTAGATGGAAAATTATTTTAGAAGACCACTTGGAGAATTTATTGTGAAAAATATCCTTTCCATTTTTAAATAAATTCTTTAAAATATATAAATATTCCCACATATTGACGAAAACATTTTTTTAAAATAAACTTATAAACTTGTAGATTAATATTTAAATCATTGAGCTTTCATGATGTTCGGAAACACTATTCATGCCATACACATTAAAGAAAAGTTTTCTTTCACATTTTCGAGGAAATTTTCATCATTAAAAAAATTAATAAAAGATTCCTTTTAAATAATTTTATAAAAAGAAAAAAGGGTAAAAACATGACTTTAAAAATTTATATATTCATGTTAAAACTTTATTGCAAATATTTTTAGAAAACATAGATATGGATGAAAAGGATTTTCAATTGAAGAAAGACATAAATTCAATTTTACTTAAAAATGTTATTTTGGTATCTTTGATTATTAAAAGGAGGAAAAGGAATGAAAAACATGCAATTTATATAAGTAACTATATTAGAAGAAAGTTAATGAGTTTATTGAGAGATAGATCATAATATTTCATCATTAGAATCACAATCATAGAAAATCCTACTAAGCAATGAGATTGTATCATAAAACCATTACCACTTTGGTAAATTTTGAATCATAATACCTATGAAAAAAGAACTTTATATGGATTTTTAAATCCAAAAAAAAAATCAAAAGAATCAACATAAAAGACATTAATAGTAATTTTATGCACTACATAAAATAAATCAGTGGCGAATATGGCATGTGTCTCACATAAATAAAAGTGAGATGAAAATCCATTACCATTTTAGAAACTTTTGATTCGTAATCACCATTAAAAAATAACATAAAATGAAGCTTAAAATAAAATGAAAATAATGATATTAATGATATAAAATTTCAAATGGGTAGTATATACACCACACAAAAGAAATTAATGGTTAATATGGCATATGTCTCCTAGAAATAAAATAGAGACTAGAAATCCTTTACCTCAATTCTAGACTTTATTTGTATAAGTTTAAACATACTTTATAAAAAATATAGGTTTATTATACATATATTATATAAAAATTATCATATATGTAATACCATATATTATTTAGTTATAACCTTTTATCACCCATTTTTTAACATTTGTTTGTTAAAATCGTTATTTCAGGTGATAAGTGCTTAATTTTTTATGTATGTTTTGGGTCAATAGTTTTGGTACTTATAATTTTATTATGTTTAAATAATATACATAATTTTAATAATGATATAAATATCATATAAATTAATTATATACATATTTATAGTCAATAATGAAATTTAGATATTGAAAAATAAATTACACCTTTCATGGTGACGGTAGGTAGTACGTACAAATAAAAACTTTTTTCAGTTTTTTGACGGATGGAATAGAAGAAAGGTGAATATTTATTCACCATAATAGAATAATTTTTATATAATATATATCATCTATATTCATTAAATTTATCCTTATTACCATTCTTGTGAAAATAAAATGAAAAACATATCACATTGCTTTATGGAGGTGGTAGTCCACAAGTAAACACGAGCAACATTATCATCTTCCAAAGGATTGGAAGGTAAGAAGGTAGATTTTATATTATAATTAAATAAGTGTAATAAATTAATATATATATATATATATATTAAATACATAATTATATACACCAGTGAGATGCTGTGATGGAAAATTATTTACATCAGTTCGCGAGGCGGTAGTCCTCCACACACATGGTCGACAGTTTCATTTCCCATTTGAAGGAATATGAGATATATTTAAGTTTTAAAACTGAAATTATAACATATGAGTATATGGTATATAATGATGTTAATATATAATAATAGTTTAATAATATTTTAATGTGGCGGAAGAAGAAATAAAAAAATCTCAGTTAAGAACAATACATATTCATTAGAAAACCTCTTTAGGTTAACACCAAAAGACATATTAGGAGGATTTCATAAAAAAAATAAGGCCTGAAGGACATGGTAAGATAATTAATAAATGTATTTGTAAAATTAGTATTTTTTAAACAAATGGATCTTTTACTGTGGAGTGAAGATGATAGGAGATGTCCTTTTATAAGAGGAGAAATGAACCCACATAGAAACTAATCCAAAAGGATAAATTCATTACGATGAAAAATGATTAGAAATGTCCATAGATTTTAATTTTTAATATAATAAGGTTTCAATATTTCAATACAATAGGACTTAGACAAGTTTTATTGGAAATCATACTCTTATCTTTTGGTTTAACCCAAGATAAAACTGTTTTAACTTTAACCGTGATAATTAATTTTTTACTATTTTCTCTATTAATTATGATTAAAAATTAATTTTAACTTATTAAATAATATTAGTTATTATTATTAAAAAAAATTAATCCATTTTATCAAAATAAATTAATATAATTTTTAGAATTTAATTTAAAATTAAATCGTTTGATGTGACGAAAAAGTGGTTTTCCAAATGAAATGTTTCTTTAAGTATAAATGTTTTTATATGAAAAGTAAAAATGATTTTGTTTTCAATGAACTAAATTGGATTATTAATAATATAATTGAATTAATTTTACTTTTAAAACTATTTTAAAATATAATTTAACACTGTAAATTATTTAAATGACAATGCAGTTTTCAATAAAAATAAGTATTTTTCACTATTAATAAAAAAATAAATCTTTTCAGAAAATTATAAAAAATTCACTCTAAGATAAATTTTAAATGGTTATTTTTAAAAATAAAATTATGTTTTTTTAAATTTTTATTAAAAATTTGGAAAAAATTACTTTTAAAATAAGTGTGCAAAGTGCGAAGAAATCATTTTTTTTTGTAAAAAATAAATTTTTATACATAAAACTAGATTTATTCTTATCCCATGATTAGAAAAAAAATATTAGATGAATGATAAATCATTTTATTTAATATATAATATATAAATTTAATTAAAATAATTAAAAAATTGTGGCTAATTTAATTTATATAGATAAAAAGACTTTATGTGCAGAAAAACAATTTAAAAAAACATTTCTTTTACTTTAAAATATATTTTTTATTTTCATTTATGATAAATTTATAACTAAGGAATTTATTTTATTCATGTGTAAACCCTATAATCTTAAAAATTTAGTTAATCCTATTCATACCTTCCAATTTAATGGTGAGGTTATAATGGTCAGGTTTGGATAATAATATTAATAGTATATTGTGGTTTTCTAAAACTTGGTGTCGCATGTAACACAATCTATCGAAGAAATTAATTTTTTTTTTAAAAAAATATTTCATAAAATATTAAGGTGTTACAAAATAGGTTGGTGAGTATCATAGAGTAGTCATATCTCACAATATGGGAGTACTTGGCCTATAATAACTAACAATAAGCACATCTTTAATACATAAGATAACCCATAATACAAACAGGATATTTATAATCAATTGAACTACACATAATGAATACATGAGATAATGAATAAAAATATATCCCATATGGTAAGCATAAGGAAAAAATTCGTTTAGTTTTTTTTAACATAAGTCACTAAGAATCTCCTCTATCCAGAAAGTACTCTTTGACAACTCTCCAACTATAGTGGTCACCACCACCAACATGAACCACCATGATCCACCATACACCACAATGCATCACTAAGAATATTTGGGAAATAACTTTGAACATGCCACGAAAACTCCACATATCCCTATTAAAATCTAAAAGATATGAATAATAAATATATACACTACATGTCTAGGATCAAATCCCATGAAGGAGAGAGTATAAAATTACCCAGTAGAACGTATTGAAAACCACAATGGAAACACAAAGAAAAATGTATTCTTTAGTTCCTAGTATAAAAATGATGGTTGGAAGAATGATAAGGAAGAATAATATAGATATACTATACCACTAGGATTACCATGGATGCAAGGAAGGTCCCAATATCCAATGCTCTAGTTTTGGAAAGTTATACCGCATGGGAAATAAGAAGTATCATAACCCCAAAGTATCCATAAGGGCTGAAGTCACTATCTATATTTATATCACATATTAAAAGAACCCCCAAAGTTTTAAAGATTTATAAAATCTAAATAAATTTTCACTACTCAAACCTTCTAAACACCACACCATTTTTAGAAGCCATGATGGAGAGTTTGATCATTGCTAAGGCACACCTGTTAGTCGAGGGAGTGCATCACTCTATGGTCTATCTACATCATACCATCGATCAATAAACTAAGCTACCAATGCTAAGAAAACTTCATATCCTAAAAATAAATGTAGTATAAGATCTCTACCTCACTAAAAACCACTTTGATCAAGGGGAATGCTGAATCTAGTGGGGGATTACAACCCAGAATAACCTCTTAGATTAAGGGAATACCAAATGTATAGATTGAGGATCCCATCCTAGAGTATTTGGGAGAAAGACCAACCCTACCTGTAAAATGAACCACATATAGAGGATCCATAACCCGAGTAAATGAGGGGAACACCAACACTATATGTTGGATGATAATGCTCAGATCATCTCAGTTGAACCCTGTTGTTGTACCTATATAATTAAATTAAAAATATTTCTATATCACTTTGAAAACAAACTCATGTGGATAAATGGATCAATCCATTACAATATACATGGAAGAATACTTAGGATATAATATTTACTTACTCAAAATAGGCACTGAGTAAAAAATGTTCATTTCATTATATCAAACATGAGAGATGATACATGACGTCACACAAGGCCCATGCCATGAGTTGTATTATTATACCACATATTTCTCTTGAAATTTTCATCTCATGACTAGTTTTCATTGTTGTAGATAGATCATAAATCTAACATATTGGTAAGAAGTTATAACTAAAAAAAGATTAAATAATATATATATATATACATGATGAGATAAGGGGGAATTCAACGCACCTGCATTCATATAGAACCCTACTTTTTTCATTATATGACTTAATTTATTTACTTTTTTTTTATTTTTGGAATTATTTCTTTTTATTTTTGTCCTTATATTCTTGTAGAAAGTATTCTTCCCTAAGGCTTATCATGCATACAAGATTTCTCCTTCACCTACCCTCAATAAAAAATCATTGCACCATCCCACCACCTATAATTGACACATCCACCAACCAAAAATGGAACCCCCTCTACTTTTAAACTCAACATCACACATAGAATTTCCACCAATATACGGTACATTAATAGTTTTATCTAAGAGGGAATGAGGATAATTGGAAAATAAAATAATGTATTCATGTTCAGATCTAAGGGAACCTATAAATTTACATGAAAAATTAAACTTTCCTCAAAAGATAATGAGAACAATCTCAATTTACTCCATAAGAAGAATCCATAGTCTTGGGAAAGATTCTCAGAATCATCATTGAATAATTCATCCATAAAGAAGTAAATTTTTGAAATATGACTTCTTTTCATTCCACAATAGATAACTTAAACCAATTATAATGAATCATGTCCATGAATTAAATAACCTCATGTCATGAAATATGATGCTTAAAAAGAAATAAAAGTTTTACTCAAATACCTCATCTACATTCGTCACTTATGATTTTATAATAAAGAATTAATAAATGAGGAGTTTTAAATTGATAATAAAAATAAAAAAAATATCGTAGAAAAATTATTGATGAACCATTATTCAATGATAACAATTATATTTTAAATAATTTGAAGAATAGATAAATGATATCAAATAAAATTTCCAATATTGATAGTGAATCCTTCAATATGTTGAGTAACTATGGTTTTATTCATCATCTCAAGATGATCTATTCATCAAAGTCACATTGGATCCAGTCCCATTACTTCAATCTGAAATCCATTCCACTAAGAATCGATTCACTCTCATTTACCCCTATCTTGGATTATACTAATAACATAAAGTAAATGACCCTGGAGAACAAATATAACAGATATTATATATACGAGTTATGAGGATTTATATATAATTAAAAAAATTAATTAATAAACTATTTAAATCAATTTAACTATTTAATTAACACATCTGCAATAGCCTAGACTAAAAAATTATGATATGAACCCAGATTATAGAAATCTTAGGGTAAAACCCACATTCTAGATGTAACCGTGATGAAAATTTTCTCATATAATTCTCAATTCAAAATATATAAGTGATTCACCGTTAATATGAATTCATGATCTAAAAATAATATTTTTATAGTTAATATATTTTTATTAGGGCTCTACTTCACCCTCAATGCTACACCGGCTCAACCTAGGGGTAAACCCCGCACCCTGAGATCAGCGAAACCATTTGAATTTTTTATGAGTTTTTCTACTAGGGTAAATTAACTATTTTACACATAGGAAGGTCTCAGGACTATAAAACTCAAAATTAAGCTAAGTATTGAAGTGAAAAACAACACACCATAAGACATGCTTCCTTTTTCTTTGGTGGTCTGATCTTAAGTGAAATAGGTACACCATCGACCAAGAAAGGAATATCCTTATCAACAATTATGCCATCCGCTTCGTCTTATCTCAAGAAATATCTCAATGGAAGCATGAATATGGTTTATATGAGTTTTCCCAAGACTCCACACCCAAAATTTTTTCTCATCCGAAGGTCATCCTACCACATGGAACAAAAGGAAACCCCAAATCATCGAATACCATCTCAAAAGGGTCCATCGAAAAGGTTATCACTAATGGGGGAGCCTCACTCACCATCTTTTAAGAGTGTTCATGATGGTTTTATTTGAGAGAAACCCATAGATACAGAAACCAACACTAAATGATTCAAAAAACTCCATACTAACCCTAGAAGGGTTATTAATTTGCAAGGTCCCCTAGTTAGATGTTAGTTCCTCCATCATCTCTTACCTTCATGTAATAAGGACCAAAATTTCTTTTTTTTAAAAAAATGCAATATATATATTCTTCCTTAAGTTCTTTAGCAGCACTCATGGAAATTATCCACCTATATATCATTCTAAAATAGATTTTCATTCATTATAAATATATATAGTACTGTTTTCACTACTATTTCATGAAATATATAGATGATAACCTCAGGAAAAACTCCATCCCCATTCAAATTCTCAAAAACACACCACCACCCATTGAGTGGCCCAATCTGCCACAATTTGAAGTGAACAATCTTGACTATTTAGAGAACCCTTCTCTGCCAATTCCATACACCAGGATAATACCTACCCAAGTGACCCAAAATCCACAAACTCATTAAAAAACATCTCCTCCACTACATATAAAGAGTTTCTATATGATGGTTACACCCATGAATATCCACTAAACACAACACACAAAGAGTCATACTCCACTAGGGAATTCTCCACTCTGGTTGTCCATATCAATATTCAACAAAAACACTATGAAAAAACCATTAAAAACATAGGAAAGTGGGTGATGTGATCCAAACCAAGAGAAAAAATCTTTAGGTCCATTACCTAAGAACGATCAGTCACACAAGGACACTAAGTCGACCAATAACACCATGTCCCTCTCACCTAGGGAAGAGTGTAGGGCTATATATCATTGATATAAGGTGAGAAAAATCTCCCTATCAGTTACATAAATAATATATATAGAACCAAATACTCAAGAATATCTCTCATCATCTTGACACAAAGTCATATATTATAATTATCAATCACTATGCCACTATAACACCACTAAGGACCCATAAACTACTATGAACGCAACATCATGAAGGAAACTACTGATACATGAATCCTAATAATACAATATTAGGTTACAACATAGTTGGAACTATTGCAGTAGGAAAATTGAAAATTCCTCTAATTCTAAATAAGTTCCTCTATGAATCAATACCTTGAATAGATAAGTTTACATACCCTATAAATTCTATAGGGGTGCTTATTATTTCACTTAGAAACAGTTGAATAATATCTCTAGAATATATTCCAATGGTTACAAAAGCTTCCTACCAAGGGACTACTACGGGTCCCCATTTAAAATTATTCATGAATTCTACCACACATACTAGAGTTGAATCTCTCATTCATGTTGTAACATATGAGATTCAATTATCAGAAAGTGAAATTTTATTTCTAAAGACACAATAGTATAATGCACATAGATTTATTATAAAATTTGATTAAAACCTAAATTACCAAATTTTATAAATTTAATTTTATTAAAAATTTATCATATTTTAAATCAAAATATCAAAATTAACTGAGGATTAAATTTTGGGATTTTTTTGAAAAGAATAATTTTTTAGTAAATAGTAAAAAATACCAATTTTATAGAAAATTGTCTTTTCTATTAAAGTATTAAAGAATTCACATTTGTTTGGAATTTATTTTAAAATTAAATTATTTAATTTTTATTAAAAATAATTCAATTAATTTTATTATAATTTATATTAATCTTATTTTTTGTATAACAAAATTTTTATACATAAAAATTCATTTTTATGGAAACCCATTTTTCATCACATTTTGAAAAGTTGTATTAAAAGTGATTTCGGAAAATTCAAGTATTTGATTAATATAAAATGGATTAAATATTTGGAATCATTATAACGAATATTAGGTAATAATTTTTACCTAATTTTTGGTTATAATGAATAATAACTTTGCTAAATATTTATCACCACAGTTAAGAGTAAAATAGGTTTCAAGTGTTGAAAATAAAGGGATCATGTTTCAAGATAATAAAAAATCCTGATTAAAACTCTTTGGTTTGTTTTATTTCAACCCTAACCATATCATATTTGAATTTATTTCATTTTGGATCCATTTTGCTTGAGTAAGAAATAAATATATTTTAATCTTTTGAAAAAAATCCAAGTGTGTCATCTCTCTCACTTATAAAAGGACACCACCTATCCTATCTTACTCACACTTCAAGATACTATTATTTTGGAAACTACCTAACCAAATAATTTTATAAAACCCCTATACACAACCTATGGATATTTTTTATGATCAAAATACTATCCTAATAAGGCTTTGGGTATAAACCTGAGTAGTTTTTCTGAAGAATAAGTATATTTATTAACCGTGTGTTTTCATTTTATTTCATTATATAACACCTTAAAATATTATATAAACATAATTATATATTAACATAAACATCTTAAATATATTAAAATTTTATTATTCTATTAGAACAACCCTTATTCATCCCACATCTATCCTAAAAAATGAAAACATTTCTTGTACGTACGTTCAACCTATAGTTTCCACATATTGGTGTAATTAATTTTTCATAACCACTTTAATTAGATGGTTATAATGATATAAAAAATGAATATATATTAAATCTTTGAAATAAAAATTATTTTTAAATATAATAAATCATTTAACTTCTAACCCTTACAGCCTTTAAAAAAATATAATGCCACTCGTGCATATGTGTGTATTACCACCTCCATGAAGCAATGTGATTCATTTTTCATATCCACATTACAAGAATGATTATAAATAAATAAATAAATAAATAAATATAATTAATATATAATATATTTATATCATGATTAAAAATTTTAAGATTATGGAACCATGATAATGATACAAATACCAAAACTAACAAACTAAAACATACATGAAAAACAAAACAGTTAAGAATCATAAATGATGAATTTAATAAGGAATTTTTAATAAAAAGATAGTGATATATTATAAACGGATCATATATGATATAATAAGTATGTATATAGTTCCAATACAAACTTATAATAAATTTAAATTTATTATATTATATGCTAAAAGCAGTTATGAAGCAAATCAAACATGAGGTAAGAGTTTATTTCACAATCTCACCCTTATTCAAGATTGCTTATGTTTAAGTTTCTGTTAGAGGAATTATATTATATTTTCTATCTTAAACCCCACATATTTTATTTTACTCTATTTATTTCTGGTATCTTAAAGTATTAGTTCTATTTTTACCTTCTTTTCCACTCAAAATGACCAAATGAATGTATTTAGGAGAACTAACTTTGTTTCTTCAATGTTAATATTTTATTTAAAATGTTTTCAAGAATATTTTTACTATTATAAAATGATTTATTAAAGTCATTTTTACCCATGTTTAACTTTATAAAATGGGTTTAAAGGAATATTCTTATAATTTTCTGAACGTGGTACTTTTTACCAAAGTTATGAATGCAATATTTATTTTAACGCTTAACACACGAACAACTTTTACCTCCATCTTGAATATTACATACATTGAATCTTTATTTACAAATTTCCATGGTTATTTTCAAATAAAATATTTTCCATAATATTATATAAATTTTTATATTTTAAATAAGTGATTTCAAAATGAAAATGGTTTTTTCTTAATAAATTTTCCAAAGATCTTTTTAAATTATTTTCATCTATGTCAACAACCTTTGATGAATCTTATGATTTAGGATATACTCTTTTGAAACCATATTCCATACTACAATGGATAAAATATGATCATATTGTTTTATTTTTTAAATGGGGATAATATTAACATTTTATATTCAAGTTTTTCATTATGAATATTTATATTGATTATGTATTGAATTATTATTCATTTCCTTCATATAATGAATTCATTTAATTTATTATATGAAGTATGGGGACCATTATAACCCCTCAATAAATTAGTAGGTCTCATGAAATGAACTAGTTTGGGTATTGTTCATACACCATACCTATTTACATATCATTTCTTGGAAAAATACCTTGATGGTAATATTATGATGCCCAAAATTATATATTCTATCATTATGAAACTAATTATTTTTTATCTTTGTGATTATTTATGTTTCTATATCATCCATATATTTATTCCCATTTTTATGATATTAGTTATATGTAACATTTGATTGTTATTTATCTATTCAATATTATTCATGATTTATTTATTTTATGATAGATTCTGTTGTACTCTTTCCCTTACTGAATATATAAACTCACCCTTTATTATGTTTTACTTTCCCCAAGATACAATAAAGGGATCTATGAATTAATTTAAGGATTTATTAGAATAACTAATAATGTTTTCACTTAAATTTCTAATTTATATTCTAGGATTTTAGATTTAATGAGAGTATTATATATCTTTATTGTCTCCCAAGACTACTAAAATATTCGATCCTTTGGGATGTGATCCCTTATATTTTCTGAAAATGTAGTAAAATAACCATAGACTCTGCTTTACTGGAGTTGGGGTGTTATAGTTGGTATCAAAGGAAGTTTAGTATAAACCATGGGAACTAGATTTAAGAAAACATAGATTAAAGAACATAATCCAATGATAGACTTTAAGGATAAATCTAAGTATATAATAATATCATAATGTTTTGGAAAAGTATAAATTTTATGGTTTTCCTAGAAAATAAATCACTATATTGATACTAGTAAGTGGATATAGCTGTGGAGAAGATGCACCTTAGGGTAACAACTCTAAAAGGGGTATATTGGGTATTAACTCAATCATAACCAGTGCATGATGAGTGGGACTATGACCGCACACCTGGTTAGACACTCCCAAGGGATATGATTTGATTGATTTACAAGATATTTACAAACCATTATTAAATATTTTAATTTTTTTTAATGATTTTTAGATATTCTCAATGATACTAAGATTATGATACCAAGATTATATATGCTGAAATTTCCAATTTATGTTAAGTGTTACACTAGATTTAGAATCATATACTATGATTTAAAATTCATAATGTTATGATATTATTTAATATATTCCATTGTTTCTAAATATATCTTAGTGAAAGGAATGAAAACCATATCAATGCACATAATCTATGCACTTATTTCCATATCAATATAGAAAATAAAGTTGGGGATGGAGTTGGAGGTGAACAAATTATAATTATATTAGGAAAACTGGCTTAGTTTATGACTAATAACTCTAATTATTTGGAGTTACCGGTTGAACCCCAATATGGAGAAACAATGTTGGACTTCTTATTACATAAAAAACCTATATCATTCATTGGGAATACTGATCCATTAGTATATGAACAATGGATCAAGTCTCTAGAGAAGATATCTATCTCTTTGAGAAGTAGCAAAATAGATAAAGTTATCATGGAACCTTATCATCTTAAATGATACACTGATCATTGGTGGTCATTAATCTAGAACCCTTAAGAGTCATAAGAAATAAATTATATTATGTGGAAGAATTTCAAGGAGATATTTTTTGAAAAATACTTTCCTTATGAGTAGTGAATTGATATGGAGTGTCAATTCCTTAATCCAAGGAAAAAGGAAGGATAAAATATTTATAAAAATGAAGACAAGTTTACAATCTTAGCAAATCATACTATATATTATGAATGTAATCCATGGATTAAAATTTATCATTTATTTAATGTTCAAAATTATAGTATTTGAAGGGAATTATTCTCTAAAACATTTTCTTTATATGAGGATACAATATCAAGTTCCATCAAGGCAAAACAATAACCCTCCAATTATTATATTTTCCAAATAAAATAAGAGAATCAGTAGGCATATGACTACCATGGAAAAGTAAATACAGAAAAAAGGAAATAAAAGTGGTGTAATTGATGTTATTAATATTTTAATGACTTATTATATACTCCGATTACTGATTTTATATGAAATGTGCAAATTTTGTGTGAAATATTAATGTTTTAATACTAATTTTTGAGCATTTTTTAGAAGTAGTCCAATTGAGTCATTTTACTATTTTATTTATAAATCTCACACTACTAATAAAAATTGTTTGGTTCTTGTTTTGTAGGATTACTAATTCAATATAAAACATTTCTTTAGAAGGTATCATGGGCCAATTTTTCCATTGGAGGCTCATATAGACCACACAAGAGGGCCTACATAATCTGTGAAGAAACTGGACTAGTCATGAAGATTGAATTACTTGGCTCAATATAGAAGTAAAAATTCTTTCATTATCCTCAAATATTCGGAGGAAAATTTAATCAGTATTGGATAAAAATTTCAAGGCCCAAATCCATATACAAGGGGCACAACTGAATCATTTAAACTTAGCCCACCATTCTGGACAGAAAATAAGATTAGTACAGTATTCATTACGTATATCATGATGTATTCATCAAATAAATCTGAGATTTGGAAGAGTGAAATAGAAGATATAAACAACAGAATTTGTTGAATAAAGTATTTCTATTTAAAGGCATCTTTCTATTGACAAACCCATTCAAATTTCGGCCTTCTAAAAAGTATGGATTGGAATGGACAGATTTAAATTGTTTAATAAAATGGCCATAACATTGGCTCCTTAAGTCCAATGGCCGCCAAAGTTTAAGAGTTGTCATAGGATATATTTATCTACCACTTGTAAGAAGATCATATCTTGATATTTGGATGTCTGTATTATCAAAATGACAATTCAAGTGGATGGACAGATTGAGAATTCAAACAGTCCACTTCCTTGGGCTATAAATACATCCCCTCCTCTCCTTTAAGAGGATTTCAGAAGAGAAGAGAACATATTGGCATGAAAAAATCCTTGAAAAGGGATTGGCGGAGGACTTAACATACTCATTTTTTAACTTGAGATACCCCTCCTCCTCTCTTTGGTTCCTTTTACTTTTGTATTATTCTTTGTTTATAATATTTTAAGTCTTGGTTTTTGTAATTATATTTTAATGCATGTTTCTTATTCTTCATCTATTATTCTCATAAAAATTCTGTTAAATAATATTAGAGGTCTTAAAATAGTTTAAATACAGTTGAATCCTCTTCCCTTATTTTAGTTTCTAATTCAATCTAAAGTTTGTTTTTAATTCTGATCACCCTTCATGTGTGTGTGTGTTCGACGCACAAATTTTTTCTTATCCCATTATTTTTGTTCTATTTATAATTCATCACCATTAACATATATTACCAGATTAATAACTATATTATTGGATGAGTAAGTCTATTATTGTGGTGAGTCAAAATTTGGGGATGTTTAGTGATTGAGAGTATTTTCTCGATGAATATTATTCAAATTAATATATTGTATGTTGGACTTAACATGTCATGGATTAATGACTTGTTTTGTTTAAGGTGTGGTTTCCATGGATTATTGGAACCATAAATACACTACTATTAACAAGATCTAATTTATATTAGAACCCTAAGTTATGTTAAGGCTTGGATTAAATCCTTAACACTTAGGAATTACAATCAACGTTATCTTGTGGAGTGGGTGTTAATTTAAATGCAATATAAAGAAAAGATCAAGGATATCACAAGCTTAACTATCTAAAAATGAACTCACCCAAATATTTATAATTTTTTTTAAATCAATCTTAATCAATCAATAATTTCATAAGGGCTACAAAAAAACCCCCAATCAGAATACAATCAACTAAAAACAAACGACTATTAAAAATTATCATCATTGAGGATTCGACCCAAGTGCTGCTATACACATTAGCAGAGAATCAGAACTTTGACTGGTCGATAAGAGTCTATCGACCGTGCATTAAAATGGCGTCGTTTCTAGGGATGATGAAATTAAGTAGTCGTTAGTTTCTAGTTATTGTATAAAAAACAAAATTTTAAAAAAATTGAAAAAAAAACACAAAGAAAAACACGAATTCTTCATAAAAATCCTAAATGAAAAACACAAAAAGAAAAATTCATCTTCCTATTTCTTACAAAATATCTCTAAATGCCCCGTAGCCTCCCAAATGATCCCTTGGATTTGTTTTACCCTGATATTCAGATAACTCTTCGCCAACTTAGGAGTAACATTAGGGATAATCAAATAAATAAAGAACCAGTCCTTGTCCAAGCAATTGAATTAGATATGGCCAATCCTAGGGAACAAACACTTAAAGAACTCACTACCCCAGATATAAATTACCAACATTTTGGTATTCAATATCCAAACATAGAGGCTTACTTCAAACTCAAATCGGTTTTGATTCATCTTCTTCCTCATATCCACAGGCTAGCCGGTGAGGATCCACATCTACACCTTAAAGAGTTCCAAGTGGTGTGCTCTACCATGAAGCCTCAAGGGGTTTCTGAGGAACAAATCCAACTCCGAGAATTCCCTTTCTCCCTAGCTAACTCCAACAAGTCATGGATCTACTACCTTCCTCATGGTTCCATAACCACATGGAATGACATGAAGTGACTCTTTTTAGAGAAATTATTTCCTGCTTCTCGTACTGCTTCCATACGAAAGGAAATTAGTGGTATCTTACAATTCCCTAATGAATCACTCCATGAATACTAGGATAGGTTCAAAAATATTGTAAAAAACTTCCCACACCACCAAATCCTTAACCTAATATTGATCCAATACTTCTATGAGGGGTTATTGGCTATGGAGATAACTCTCATTGATGCCGCAAATTGAAGTGCTCTTGTTGATAAAACTCCCAGAATAGTTATAGATCTCATAATTAACATGGATAAAATCACACAACAATTCCATACTCGAGCACATTCTCAAGTAAAACAAGCCCAATAGAATCAATCTGTAGATCCGAACAAGATGACTGAGTGGATGAGTGAACTTACAGGTCTTGTGCGACAACAAGCTGTGGCTACCAAAGCCCCAACCACATCTTCTCCACAATCAATGTTTCCTGGACCTGTCAAATACTATGGAATCTACCACTCTCCATCTCATACCATAGACACATGTCTACAACTTCAAGGGGATCAATCCGATTCATCTAGACCAATGGAGCTCAATGTATCATATGCTCAGCGGAACCTCAACCCTCAACAATTAGGTCAGTTCATTAGAAACTTCAACCAACCTCACTCTGAGCCCTTCTCTTTTTCCTATAACCATGGCTTGAGTTATGGTAATCCTGTCTCTCATCCCCCTCAATTACCTCCACAAAACCCAAAATATTTTCAATACGGTCAAGGTGTTGGTAACTTCCAACAACCTTATCCTTTTATTACCCATCCTCAAAGGAACAATCCTCCTCTTGGATTCCACTATCCTAGTGAGCCTTCACAATTCCAAAACCAATACAATCACTTTCCCAAGAACTAAAATCTTGGTAATCCAAATCCGGGACAAGCTACTTCTTCCAAGAAACCATGGGAAAGTGCAGTGGAAGATCTTGCCTCTTTCACTCATTATAGTCTTAAAAAAATTGAAACCTAAATTGGTAAAATTGTATCCCACATGATCTAGTAACAACAATCAAATTCTTCCCAACTCCCAGCTCAACCATTACCCAACCCCAAGGGTAATGTAAGTACAATTTCACTTAGATCGGGGAAGAAAATTACTATTCCTCATCATAAGTCCTCCAACCCCCCTTTGAATGTTGAACTAGAAAATAAAAAGGAAAAGAAACTTGAAAAGGAATCTAAATTCATTCCCTCATCTCTTTCTATTCCACTTAGGAACCCAATTCCTTCCTAAAGCCATTTCTAAGCCAAATAAGTCCTTTGAACCCGATCCTAAAATGATCAACATGTTTAGACGTGTTGAAGTCAACATTCCCCTCTTAGATGTCATAAAAAAAATTCATAAGTATGCCATGTTTTTCAATGATCTGTGTACCCACAATAGGAAACTTAGTACCTTAGAAAATGTTTTAACCCAAGAGTCCATACCCATTAAGTGCAAAGATCTTGGGACTTTTATGGTTCCATGCCAAATTGGAAGTTCCAACTTTGATGATGCACTCATAGACCTAAGAGACTCAATTAATGTCATGCCTAAATCCATATTCTATAACCTTGGTCTAGGTCCCTTACATCCATTGGGTGTTGTCATTCAATTATACAATAGAAGCACAACCAGTCTTAAGGGAATAATTGAGGATGTCCTTGTCTGAGTCAATGATCTTATCCTCCCAGCTGATTTCTATGTCCTTGACATGGAAGTTGAGATGAACTCTTCTAGATTTCCCTTAATTCTAGGAATACCATTCCTAATGATAGTGAGAACCAAGGTTAATGTCCATTAAGGCATCTTATCCATGGAATTTGGTGACCAATTGGTCAAGTTCAGCATTTTCCAAGCCATGCGATACCCATCTGGGGATCACTCTGCATTCTCAATCCATGCTTCTGAGGACACTTCTGAGAGTAAATTGAACCCCAGTCTATCATGTTCTTCATGTTCTAATGACAAAGTATTTTGTGAATATTGAATCCTCATTAACCATGTCATAAATGGAGAATTTGATGTTGACATTACAAATTAAGACTCCATTGATCTAAAGGATCTTGAAAACTCTTTGGAATCCCATCTCACCTCTGACCTCCACTGCTCCAACAAGAACAGTTATAAAGAAAACGAATAAGCATGTTCATTTTTTGATTCAAATATGATTATCTATCATTCATCATTTCCTATCCATGATTTTGAAAATTCTGTTATATGTGAGGTGAACCCTTAATGAATGTGTTTATATTGTCCCGATGGTAGAGATGTTTGTGATATTTTTCCCCTAATTAATAAAGTGATCACTGGTGAGGTTTAAATTGACCATTATTTAGTGAAAAACATTGAGATAAAGGATATTGAAAAATTTATTCAGTCTTATGAATCCACTGATCATCATTACTCTACATCGGTATGTGATGAAATAAATAAGTCAAAAACAATTGGGATCTCATACTTTGGTTTTGTGCTATCCGAACCTTACATAAACATCCCATCAGAATTGAAACATCTTCCTGAACTCTAAATCATAGAAAACCATCACTTTTTTGATAAAATGATTCCTCATATTAAAGACCAAAGCGGGGATAGTCATATTCTCCTTCAAACCCCATTAAATTAGAACCACCACATCAAGGAAGGGGAGAAATTACCCAATGAATCATCAGTCCTCTCAAAGGAGTAGTTTTTTTTGGAATCAAACTATATTTTAGAACATATGGTGGCCACCATCAGACTATGGGTAGTCCACTGCAACTGTCCAATTGCAGACAAATAAATGCAGTGCTTCTTGGGAGGCAACCCATGTTTTCTTTCACTTTTATGAAATTTTAATTTCTTTTTAGTTTTTCATTAGATGAATAATGATTTTTCTTTTTCAGGTAATATCCCACAATCCTAGAACCACTTTAACTTTTATCAGATCCCCAACTTCTACAGTTGACCCACCACTGGATGGAGATGAAAACCCACCAAATACAAACTAGGGGGAACCTATTTACCTTTAACTCCTCTTCTCTTCCTCCCTCTACCTCTTTCTTCTTCTTCCTCTGTCTTTCATTTTTTTACCACTTTCTTTATCAAACCCTTTATTTTTCTCTTTCTCTTTTTTTTGGGTGTGTCTTTATTAAAAACTAAAAAAAACCTAAACAAATAATCATAACAAAAAACAAAAACAAAAAAATCACGAGTCATGCTTACTCACCATAATATTTTGAAATTATTTCCAACCTTTTGGGGGAGTAAACAGACAAGTTTTCCTCTAATTTTTTATTTATTTTCATCATGACTTCGGATAAATAATTTTGTGTCAAAACCAACACATTTTGAATACTCAATTTTTGATTTGGAAAATGATTTTCCCCAACCGTTAGAACCAATATTACCTTTAATTCTAAGGCTACCTATGGCCATCTTTTCAAAATGAGTGTTTTTTCACCCCCATTTGTTAATCTCGATTTTTTGGACCTTTGAGCTGAATTTCCTACTTTAGTGTGAATTAATATGATAGAGGCATTTTATGTACCACATGAGAATCACAATAGCCAAATAGAATCCCATTAACCATACATTAATACTCATTTTGAAATCCCCTTGAAGCCTATGAAAACCTTTTCTTTGATAGCCACATTATAAGCCCAATACCTTTCCCACCCAATATCAACATGGATTTTGATTGCATATTTTTTTGAAAATTTAAGTGTTTGGGGGATGAATTTCATTTTGGGTACCCTTTGTTGATTTCACTATATTATCATATGATTAAGGGTAAGCAACCATTTTAGTGTGGGGGATATGTTTTCCTTAAGTGGTGTTTGGGAATGTATATATGCTTATGAAATATTGTTCAAATTTTATTGATAATTGTTCAATAAAAAAAATTGAAAAAAATTGAAAAAAATTAAAAAGAAAAAAAATTGGGTTGTGTCTTGGGTGGGTGAAAAATCAATCTTCCTCAACCTTTTATCTTTTTATAACTATTACAATTAGTGTCATGAGGAGATCAATCATGGGTTTGGATATGCGTGTGAGATCTGTTTCAAGTTCAACTTTCAAAAAAAGATAAAAAAAGAAGAAAAAAAGATCACTTGCATTATATTCCTATGTCATTGGGAGAAGTTTTGTGTTTTTTAAATATTCCATATTCTCATTCCCTTCATATTTCCTTTCACTTTTGTGTATTATTTCACATATTCATTCTCTCATTAATATGTGTTTCCATTTACTTCCATGTTTTATTTCAAAAATATTGTGCATTGCTTTTTCATGTTGGAGTTTTACCCACCTTTCCCTATCTTTTGGATATCATCTTCCTACCGTCCCATAGCCACAGAATAACCCCTAAAAAGACCTTTTTATTTTTTAACACTTTAGGATAGGTAGTGGAAGCTGAGATCTCTTACAAACTCTATGATTTTCCCTTTTTGTTGGTGAATGAGTGAAACTCCATAAATTAATTTTATCATTTTGAGAGGAGTAAGTTTTGTGTGCCACCATTTTCCATTTATAAATTTGAGAATGAAAAATGAATTGTTTTTAGAACACTATTTGTTTAACAAATTATGGTGGAATTCAATATGAATTACTGATATTGTCTAAACCTCCCCTGATTGGGGAAAAATGAATTTTAATATTTGTTGGTGAGTGAAAATAATTTTGTAATGTTTTTTATATTTGTTGCACATGAGGACATGCATAAGACTAAGTATGAGGGAGTCGATTTTATTAATATTTTAATTAATTATTATATACTACCTTTCTTTTTTAAATGATATATGCATAATTTGTGTGAAATATTAATGTTTTAATAATAAGTATAAATTTTGAGCATTTTTAGAAGTAGTCCAATTGAGTAAGTTTATGATTTTATTTATAACTCTCACCCTAATGATATAAATTGTGAGGTTAATTTTTTTTAGGATTCCTAATTCAATATCCAACATTTCATTAGAAGGGATAATGGGCCAATTTTTCCATTTGGAGGCTTCTATGGACCACACAAGAAGGACCACAGAATCTGTGAAGAAACTGGACCACACCTGAAGATTGAATTACTGTGCTCAATCCAGAAGTTAAAATTTTTTAATTCTCCTTAAAAATTCAGATAACAATTCATGGAGTCTTGGATAAAAATTTTAGGGTCCAAATCCAAAAAAAAGGGCCCAAATGATTCATTTAAACTCATCCCACCATTCTGGACGGGAATCAAAATCAGTACACTATTCATGACATATCTCATGATTTAATTATAAAATCAAGCTACTATTTTTCAGTTTTCAAGATATATATATGTGGCCAAATTTTTTAAGAAATTATTTGGATTTGAAGGAATATTTCTATTGATAAACCCATTCACATTTTGGCCTTCTAAAAAGTATGGATTGAAATGGAGAGATTTACACTGTTTAATAAACTGGCCATAACATTGGATCCTTATATCCAATGGCATCAAAATATTCAGAGGATATAGAAGATATATTTATCTACAACTTATAAGAATATCATATCTTGATGTTCGGATTTCTGAATTATCAAAATGGTGATTCAAGTGGAAGAATAGATTGGTAATGAAAATAGTCTACTTCTTTGGGCTATAAATACATCCCCTCCTCTTCTTTCAAAGGAGTTGGAATTTCAGAAGATATGAGCACATATTGGAAAGACCAAATCCCTTCCAAGTTCTTGGTAGGACCTTCCATACTCATTTTTTTACTTTATATAACCTTCCTCCTCTCATTGTTTCCTTATACTTTAGTATTGTTTTTCGTTTGTAATCTTGTAATTCTTGGTTTTTGTAATTCTATTTTAATGCATGTTTCTTCTTCTTCATCTATTATTCTCATCCACCTTATGTTAAATAATATTAGTGGTCTTAAAATAGTTTAAATATAGTTGAATCCCCTTCCCTTATTTAACTTTCTAATTCAATCTAAAGTTTGTTTTTAATTCTGATCATACTTCGTGTGTGTGTGTTTGTTCGATGCACAAGTCTTTTCTTATCCCGTTCTTTTTGTTCTATTTATAATTCATCACCATTAAGAAATATTAACAGATAAATAACTATCTTAATGGAAGAGTAAGTCTATTATTGGGATGAGTCAAAATTTAGGGATGTTAAGTGATTTCGAGTATTTTCTCGATGAATATTCTTCAAATTAACATTGTTTATGTTGGACTTAACATGTCATGGATTAATGAATTATTTTGTTTAATGTGTGGTTTTCATGGATTATTGGAACCATAAATACACTACCATAAACAAGTTCTAATTTATATTAGAACCCTATGTTAAGTTAATGTAGAGACCCGAATCTTGACGTACATGGACATTACATTACTTTTGCGGAATACTTAGTACATAACAAAAACAGACACACAAGGATTGTAATAGTTTAGTGTATTTGGAAACTCGGAATATAATCTTCTAATCGTGGTGAAAGATCTTCAACATCTCCCATAAATATCTTCTTTTTTTACCTAAAACCTTTCTTTATATCCTGGGGAAAAGAAAACATAAAAGTGTGAGCTCAAATTCTCAGTAAGGGTAAACAAAAGAAATATCAATCACATCATTTTCATAAGAACATAACATTTTTGAAATCTTAACCTGCAAAAGAGAGCATAATTTCATAACATGGGATAAATCATAGTAGTGAATTGAAATCCCAATAATCATAACATGAAACTTTGTGGCATACACACATAATCATAGAGAATCATATATTATTAATCAAGACTCATTTCCAAGACTATCTTAGTGGAAAAAGTCCATTTCTGAACCGAGTCACCCTCGTTTCAGTCCTGTTTCACTGAACTGGTATAACCTACCGTTCCAGCCATGTCTATCTCATGAGATATAAAATCTTTACCCAATGAATTGGAGGGAGATATAGGTCCCACCCATCTCCTAATGATACCATTCTTATGTGTGCCACAAAATCATAAATCATACATCATTGCATAACCCATGTAATAAAAATGGGAATCTTAAACATCGTGACATCATCAAACAATTAATATAAGATAAAGGAATTCATAAAAATAATTCCATCACAACATAATCAAATCAATGTAATAATAGGGATATAAACAGAACCCTATATTATCTTAGATGGAAAATAATTTTGATAAAACACTTGAACTCCATTCTTGAGGAAAATATCCTTTCAAATTCAAAAACATTTTCCTTTCTTAACATGTCATACAATTTTAAACTAAAAGAATTTGATTAAAAATAGACTTGAAAACTTGTAAAGTAAGCTTCTTGGAAATAATGTTTTAAAAATCCATTCATGCCGTATAAGTTAAAAAAATATTCTTTTCGTACTTTTGTCGGAAAAGTCAAAAAGTACCTCGTACGAAAAACGACAAAAGATTCCTTTCATATATTTTACTAAAAACTCACCGAAGGGTAAAGTAGGATTTAAACAATTGTAGGTGAATATAAATAATATTACATATTGAGGAAATATGTATGTGGATGATAAAATACACCCCAGTAAATGCCAAACTATAAACAATCTCGGATAAAAAATGAGATTGTGGTATTTCCATTACCTTAGGTCCGATTTGCTTCGTATGTGTCCGAACCTCCTGTATAATGATTTAAATAATGTTATTGACTTATTACAGAATCATAATTATTTTTATGATATCATATATGGTTCACTTATGGCTTTATATTACCCGTTCTTTTGTAAATTCCATGTTAAAGAGCGTTTTGGGTAAAATTGTTTCATTTGTCGTCCGTGTTTTGACTTGTAATTATTCATATGATTACTTAGATCATGATTACTTAATTCCAGAATATAAAACATGATTTATATATAATATATATTCAGAATATACATATATATAATAAATCAGTAAATGGAAAGAAATACACCGTTCATGGAGACGGTAGGTCGTACGTATGCATGAACGCTGTTTTCCTTTCCTTATTGTCTTGAATGGAAGTAAGTAGATGACATACATATATATATATATATATATACATAAATCCAGTAGATTTAAAATTTCATATAGTTCATTATTATTCATTATATATACTTTATAATCATTCATGAATGGTTAATGTGGAGAATGAATCTCATCGCGTCGTGGAGACGGTAGTCCGTACGTACGTACGAGCGATGATATCGTTCCCATGGTCGTGGAATTGTGTTGAAGTGTATATATACTATTTCAGTATCAATATCACTTTATAATAATCATATATATTTACTCATTACACCATTATACCCATCAAATTAAGGTGGTGGCGGAAAATAGATTACACCACGGCGTGGAGACGGTATTCCGTACGTACGCACGCGCGGTGATTTCCTTTTTCCATAGGATGGATAGAAGGTTAATTAGAGTTGTTTCATATATATAATAACATATCAGTATATAAGAAATACTTATGTCATTACTTTATCATGAAACAACTAAAGAAGAAGAAGTTGAAGAAGAAAGAAATTGAAAACGATCGGTAATGGATATTACCTCTTTTTGACGCGCCTTCACTTAACCTCCACTTAAAGAACTAAGGATGGTCTTTGAAGAATACCAGGACCTCTAAGATGATACTAGGGAAGTGGAGAAGAGATTTTTTCAGGGGTTGGTCGAGCTTTAATGCTCAAATTGGTATGAGGAGGAGAGGGAGGAGGTGCCCTTTTATAAGGGAGGAGAGGGGCACCTTAGGAAAATCTCAAAATATTATTTTATATTAAGGTCAAATTCGGTTTATAATGGTTAAAAAGGGTCTTATTTCGAAGCTAAAGTGAGTATGGGTATAAATCCTCTCATACAATAAAATTTAGACAATTTTAGGTTATTATTTTAACCTTATCAATTAGATTTAACTCTAAGTTAAATAATTTAACTTTTACCGTGTCTTTTTGTTTTCTTACACTATATGGTTAATAAACTTACTATATCAAGACAAACGAACCCCAAGTTGTTTATTATTAATATATATAACCTTATATAAGACATTTGGACGAACATTAGATTTTTAGGAATAAAATAACAATTAATAATATAATATTTGTTTTAAACACTAATTTATGTCAATTTTGACACTATTTGGTACATGATTTTTATGAAATTCATAACAGAATGATAAGTTCAAAACAAGTTACTTATATCAACAATAACATGTCATATTAACCTATAAAATTAATTTATGTCATAAAAAGTCTCAAATTACATTTATTTGGGCATTTATAACATCAATTATGTCAATATTTCATTAATAAGACAATTACTGCATCATCTTTGTGTCATAATAAATGATAATTATTTAATCCCTAAAAATTATAAATAAATTCCTATGATGTAGATAATTGTATTAGATTTCTGGATACTATTCATGTTCTAAGTTTCATGAAGTTTATCACTAAATTAAAATTATTATACTTATAAGATTTAAGAAAGTGACATGTTGTCACATTCTTTGGTTTTAATAATAATTAAATTATTTTCATGGACAAAAGTCCATAAAATGAATCTAATCTGACCCTTAGGTTATATGGGTCTACTTGTATCCATCCAATAGGATTTTTCCAAGTGTTAGGGTAATTTTATAATCTTATATTTACCCTTAATTACCCGATTTACCTTTAACTATAGTAAATAAAATTTACCGTAGTTACTATTCACAATGCCCAAAAATAAAAAGTAGCTTATTAACATAATTTGGACCCACTGATTCCAAATATGGAATCAAGTTTTCCAAATTCAATACACAAAATATGTAGAAATTAAATTAAAATTAATCCCGTTGTCGAAAGAAAACGGGTTTTTCTTTAAAACATTGCAAAAGATTGAATTGATTTAACCTACGAATTCAAGGTAAAATCAATGCTAATGACATAAATTATATTAAATGGTAAAAATATATTCTATTTATACTTTAAAACAATTAATTATTATAATTTAACCACATAATATATTATGATGAAAAAAGTTGTTTTTAATTAAAATATAGCGTGTTTTTACTATTCATTAAAATATGAAAGTTATTGGAAAAATATCAAAACTTTATCTAATGTAAATTTTTATATCCTGATTCAAAAGTAGAATTTTATTTTGTCAAATTGAACTTATAAACATGTCAAAAACTAGATTTAAAGTGGGTGCGCCATCAAAAGGCGGCAAAACTGCATTTTTTGAAAAATACTTATTTTACCCGAAAAATTTATTTTGTTCTTATACCATGTTCTAGAAATGTGTAAGATGAATAATAGTGTTATAAAATTCAAAATTTAGTTAACACTATTCATAACGTCTAGTTCATAACAATATTATAATAATATATCGTTGTTTAGTAAAACCTGGTATTGCGTACAAGATACGCTATCGAGGAAGGTCGCGATTGCATGTAATGCAAGCCAAGTCAGGGTTACATGTAGTGCACAACTCCTTTGTTGTTGCGTATAACAGAATCCAACCATATTTTATTTATACATTGAATATATATATATATATATACACTCAATGTTGCATAGAATAACTTCTATCAAACGAACTTGAAATTGTGTGTTACAAGAGCCAAGAAAAGTGTTGCGTATACTGCAAGCTAATACAATGTTGCGTATAGCGCAAGATAATATTTGTGTGTCATACAATAGAAGATATGAATTAAATTAAAAAGAATGTATCTTATAAAATCTCAGGTTGTTACAGTTAAGGCTTGGATTAAATCGTTAACACTTAGGAATTCCAATCAATGTTATCTTGTGAAGTGGGTGTTAATTTAAATGCAATATAAAGAAAAGATCTAGGATATCACACGCTTAACTACCTAAAAATAAACTCACCCAAATATTTATAAATTTGTTAAATCAATCTTAATCAATCAATCATTTCATAAGATCTACAAAAAACACCCCAATCAGAATACAATCAACTGAAAACAAATGACTATTAAAAAGTATCATCGTTGAGGATTCGACTCGAGTGCTGCTATAAAAATTAGCAGAGCATAAAAACTTTGACCGATGTCCATTAACATGAATGTCCTTTTGTAAGAGGGGTCTTGGACTTGCATCGCACCAAATGGGTAAACATTAGTAATAACAAAAGTATCTTCCCAACAAGAATTAAGCTTACCTGGGTGAAGCCGAAATCAAGAATTGAAGAGCATTACCTTTTTACTTTCACGGAATACCTTTCTCAGGATGTGTTTGTCATGCAGTACCTTAGTCTTTCCTTTGTACAGACTAGAATTATTATATGAATCATGTCTAATCTTATCCAGTTCATCCAATCGCAACAATCTTTCTTAACTATATTTTTCAAAATCTAAATTACAAGTTTTCACAGCCCAAAATGACTTATGTTGGATTTCAATTGGATTGCCAACTTCTTCAGTCTACCCACTACTAGAAGGAGATGGCAACCCAGCAAATCCAAACCAGGGGAACCTATTTCCCTTTACCTCTCTCTCTATTCCTTTCCCTACCTATTTTTTCTTCTTCCTCTATCTTTCATTTTTTGGCCACTTTTTTATCAAACCCTTTCTTTTTATCTTTCTCTTTTGTGTGGGTGTTTCTTTATTAAAAATTAAAAAAACAAAAAAAAAGAATCATAAAAAATACAAAAAATCCAGAGTCATGCTTACTCACCACCAAATTTTGAAATTTTGTCCAACCTTTTTGGGGATTCAACAAACTTGTTTTCATCTCAAAAATTTTGTATTTTCATCATGACTTTGGATAATGAATTTTGTTTCAAAACCATCGAATTTTGAATGCTCAATTTTTGATTTGGAAAATGATTTTCCCCAACCGTGAGAACCAACATTAGATATCATGACAAGGATACGTATGTCCATATTTTCAAAATTTGTTTTTTACCCCGATTTGTGAGTCTTGAGTTTGTGGAATTTCAAGCTGAATTTACTACTTTTGTGTGCATTAATATGATATAGGCATTTTATGAGCCACATGAGAATTATAATAGCCAAATAGCATCCCATTAACCATACATTAATCCTTCTTTTGAAATCCCCTTCGAGCCTATGAAAACCTTTTCTTTTATATCCAAATTACATGCCAAATACCTTTTCCCACTGAATATCAACATGGATTTGCATTTGCACAATTTTTTAAAATTTACATGTGGGGGGGAATGGATTTCATTTTTGGGTTCCCTTTTATTTATTTTCAATTATTTATCATCTTCTTGAGAGAAAGAATCCATTTTAGTGTTGGGGAGATATTTTCCTTCATTGGGGTTTGGGAATGTATATATGCTTGTGACATATTGTTCAAATTTTAATGACAAGTGTTCAAAAAATAATTAATAAAAAAAATGAAAAAAACTCAAAAAAGGGTTGTGTCTTGGGTAGGTAAAAAATAAATATTTCTCATCCTTTTATCTTGTTATAACTATTACAATTAGTGTCATGAGGAGATCAATCATGGGATGGGATATGATTGTGAGATCTGTTTCCAGTTCAACTTTCAAAAAAAAGAGAAAAAAGAAAAAAAAGAATACTTGAATTATATTTCTTATGTCATTGGGAGAAGTTTTGTGTTTTGTAAATATTCCATATTCTCATTCCCTTCATATTTAATTCCACTTTTGTGTCTTATTTCACATTTTCATTCCCTCGTAAATATGTGTTTCCATTCCCTTTCATGTCTCATTTCAACAAAAAATGTGCATTTCTTTTTCCATGGTAGTGTTTTACCCCTCTTCTTCACTCTCTTGGACATTATATTTCTACCATCCCATAGCCACAGAAAAACCCCTTCAAAAGACCTCTTGATTCTTGTGCACTTTGGATAGGGAGTGGAAACTTAAAGCTCTTTCAAACTCTAAGATTTTCACTTTTGGTTGGTGAATGAGTGAAGATCCATAAATTAATTTTATCATCTTGAGAGGAGTAAGTTTTGTGTGCCACTATTTTCCATTTCTAAATTTGATCATGAAAAAAATATTTTTTTGAATCATTGTTTATGTAATAACTTGTGGTGGAATTCAAATGGATGATTGATATTGTCTAAACCCCCCTGATTGAGGAAAACATAATTTTAATATTTTATGGGGAGTGAAAATGGTTTTTGTCATGTTTTTATATTTGTTGCACATGAGGAAATTCACAAGACTAAGTGTGGGGGAGTTAATGTTATTAATATTTTCATGACTTATTATATACTCCCTTAACTGATTTTATATGAAATGTGCATAATTTGTGTGAAATATTAATGTTTTAATACTATTTTTTGAGCATTTTTAGAAGTAGTCCAATTGATCCAGTTTACTATTTTATTTATAACTCTTTCCATACTGATCAAAATGGTTTTGTTCTTATTTTTTAGGATTCCTAATTCAATATAAAAAATTTCATTATAAGGGATCATGGGCCAATTCTTCTATTAGAGGCCCATATGGACCACACAAGAGGGCCTACAGAATCTGTGAAGAAACTAGACCAGCCATGAAGATTGAATTACTGGGATTAATATAGAAATAAAAATTCCTTCATTCTCATCAAATGTTCAGGGGAAAATGTAAGGATTCTTGGATAAAAATTTCAAGGTCCAAATCCGAATACAATGGGCCCAACTAATTCATTTAAACTTATCCCACCATTCTGGCCAGAAAATAAAATCAGTACAGTATTCATTACATATCTCATGATGTAATCATCCAATAAATATGATATTTTGAAGTGTAAAATAGATAATATAGGCGTCATAATTTTTTGTATAAAGTATTTATATTTGAAGGAATATTTCTATTTATAAACCCATTCACATTTTAGACTTCTAAAAAGTATGGATTGAAATGGACAGATTTACATTGTTTAATAAACCAGACATAACTTTGGCTCCTTAAGTCCAATGGCTGTAAATGTTTCAGATTAGACAGAGGCTATATTTATCTACAACTTGTAAGAAGATCGTATCTTGATATTCGGATATCTGAATTATCAAAATGGTGATGCACGTGGAAGGACATATTGGGAATGCAAACAGTCCACTTCCTTGGACTATAAATACATTCCCTCCTCTCCTTTCAAAGGATTTGTAATTTCAGAAGAGAGGAAAACATATTGGCACTACCGAATAATTTCCATGGTCTTGGGGGGACCTGACATACTCAAGTTTTCACTTGAGATAGCCCTCCTCCTCACTCTTTTACTTTTACTTTTGTATTGTTCTTCGTTTGTAATCTTGTAAGTCTTGGTTTTTGTAATTCTAATTTAATGCATGTTTCTTATTATTCATCTATAATTATAATACACCTTATATTAAATAATATTATAGACCTTAAAATAGTTTAAATATATTTTAACCCCTTCTCTTCTTTCGCTTTCTAATTCAATCTAAATTTCGTTTTTCAATTCTGATCACCCTTCGTGTGTGTGTGTGTTCGATGCACAAATATTTTCTTATCCCGTTCATTTTTTTATATTTATAATTCATCACAATTAACATATATTACCAGATTGATAAATATCTTAATGAATGAGTAAGTCTATTTTTTGGGCGAGTCAAAATTTAAGGATGTTAAGTGATTTAGAGTATTTCCTCGATGAATATTATTCAAATTAACATTGTGTATGTTGGATTTAACATGTCATGGATTAATGACATGTTTTGTTTAACATGTGGTTTCCATGGATTATTGGAACCATAAATACCCTAACATAAAAAATCTCTAATTGATATTAGAAACCTAAGTTAAGTTAAGGATTGGATTAAAGCCTTAACACTTAGGAATTCCAATCAACGTTATCTTGTGAAGTAGGTGTTAATTTAAATGCAATATAAAGAAATGATCAATGATATCACAAGATTAACTCCCTAAAAATGAACTCACCCCAATATTTATAATTTTTTTAAATCAATATTAATCAATCAATCATTTCATAAGCTCTGAAAACAAACCCCCCAATCAGAATACAATCAACAAAAAACAAATGACTACTAAAAGTTATCATCCCCAAGGATTCAACCCAAGTACTACTATACACATTAGCAGATCATAAGAACTTTGACCAGTTGATAGGCGACAATTATCCATGCTTTCAGGAATTTAAAACATATAATAATTATGGAAAGAAAATTATAGAACATACTTGTGTGAGTGGGAGTTTTTTTCAAGTGTGAAGAGAGTGTTCATCAGGATCATGATTTAATGGGCATGAAAGAAGTACCACTGTTTAATGTTTCAACTGTAAAGAGATGGGGAACTATGTAAACTAATTCCATATGTGTAAAGGGAATTTTCCTTAGTAAATTACTAGGGACCAAGTCCAATATTATGAAACCACTATAGTTTAAGTTGAATTTCCTAAATATTTAGTAGAAAGTATGTTGATCACAGCCTTAAATTTAGCTAATAATCTATTTGATAATAGAAAATAAAAATCTTTTATATCTTCCATGTTTTCCAAGAAAATTATTTATTTTTCTAGAACCTTATGAATGTAATTGTCAATCAAGACTCCAAGTGAAAATATTATTACAATAAGTATTTGTATGCTAGTTCCCATTATGACACATAGACTTACCCTTTTTTCAAAGTTGATTATTATATATATGGTTGAACTTGATATAATACTTGGTATGAATTTCATTTCAAATTAAAATATGAAAATTTATTACAGATATAAGGAGATTATAATTTTTTATAAAGATATGAAATCAACTATCTTCAGAGGGGAGACTACATCATCCGAATCATGTCTGAATCCACATTCAGTATCTCTCCTTAATGAAATTATTATAAAAAAATATTAAACACAACCTATGAATGGAAAATCTATCCTTAGAATAGAGAATACACCAATTGTGATTTAATACATTGATGTGTTTCCCAAAGAACTAATCAGAAAACTATGAGGAGTGTAAAGTTGAGTTTTACATTGATCTCATCCCTAATGAAAAAACTATATCTAAGACTCTCTATATGATTACTATAATAGAATTAGTGGAAATTAAGAAGAAACTGTAGGATTTGTGTGATAATGGGTTTATACGCCTTAATTTTTCACCATGAGGAGTCCCAATTTTTTTGTTAATAATAAATATGGATCTATGAGGTTATGCATCGATTATAGGGAAATCCATGCCATTAAAATAAATAACAAGTATCATATTCCCTGCATTGATGAATTATTTTATCAACTTGAAAGAGATCAATATTTTTCAAAGATTGATCTTCATTCTGGGTATTATAAACTATGAGTAAAGAATGCAAATATTACAAATATAAAATTTTGTATTAGGTATGAACATTATGAATTTACATTAATTATATTTGTATTGATTAATACACCATCTTTTTTTATAAATATGATAAACATAGTATTAAAGGATTATATAGATAATTTTATTATGGATTTCATTGATTATATCTTTATATACTCTAAAAGCTATTATAAGAACAAGAGTCAATTTGAGATTCATTATTAAGTATTTTAGAGAAATATATTTACATAGAAAATTTAGCAAATGTGAATTTTAGATTTATAAAGTTTTTTTTCTTGGTTTCATTGTATATAAGAATAGAATATCAGTTGATCCTTTAAAGGTAAAGTCAATGATGTAATGTACAACGCCAATAAATAAAACTATGGTATATAATTTCCTTGAATTAGCAGGTTGCTATCAACGATTTGTTAATTTTTTTCTCAATTAGACAACTCATTAACCAAGTTGAAATGTAAAAGGTTTAAGTTCACATGGTCATAATAAGTAAATAATATTTTTAATAATTAAAGAGGATGTTGGTCAATGCATTGATATTGACTTTACCATTAGGAATATATGGATTTTTGATATATAGTGACACATCAGAGAATTAACTTGCACATGTATTTATATAGAATGATAGAGTTTTTTCCTATGCATTAAGGTAGTTAAAGATTAATGAACAAAATTTTCCAACCTATGATCTTGAGTTGGATGCTTTAATATTTTCATTGAAGATATGGATAAATTATCTTTTTGGGGAAATATGTAAAATATATACATATCAAAAATGCTTAAAATATATCTTCTCACTGAAAGTGATCAACATGAGGAAAACACGATGGTTATAACAACTCAAGTATTATGATTGATTATTACACTAACACCATGGGAAGGAAAATAAGGTGGATGATTCATTGAGTATGAAATATCATAGAGTTTTGACTAAAATTAGGATTGAAAAAAGATCATATATTCATGGATTTTGTAAATTTGGATATGGAAATCATTAATGAAGGGGAAACAACAAAACTATTCCAAATGATTTCCAAATAATACTTATTAGAGAAAATAAAAAGTTCTCAGTTTGATAATGAGAATATTCAAAATAAAATCAAATACATGAATGATGTGAAGTTGGTATAATTCATCTATGAAGATGGTATTTTGAAATTTTAAAAAAACTATGTGTTCTATATATTCCTGAGGTGAAAAGGAAATTATTAGATGAAACTCATTGCTCAAATTTCACTATACTCTATGGTAGCACCACAATTTATCAGGATTTGAGAGAATTTCTTATTTGGATAATAATAAATGATAAATTGCAGACTATGTTTCAAGATGCTTGGTTTGTTAATAGGTAAAGGCGGAAGGAAAATATCCTAAAGTATTTATGAAACCTATACCTATTTTTATTTAGAATTTGGATGATACTACTATATAATTTGTCATTATATTACCAAAAAAACATAGAAATAATGAATCTATATAAGTTATTATTGATCTCCTTAACAAGTCTATACATTTACTCACTATAAGGGAAGGTATACCTCTTTAGTGCCTCACATGACTATATATTTATAAATTTGTGAGACTTTATGGTGCACCTATTTTGATTGTATCCGATCATGATTTTCAATTTACATCAAAATTATGCAAGAGACTTCATATTACTATTGAAACCAAGAAACGTTTTAAAACATTATATCATCATCAAACTAATGTTTAGTATAAAAATACTATTCAGGTATTAGAATACATATTGAGGTCATGATCGATTGACTTTCAAGGTATGTAGAATCAATATTTACCTTTAGTGAAATTTTCATATAATAATATCTTCCACTTAGGACTTTAATGGAACAATATGAGGTATTTTAAAAAAATAGGTGTATCACTAGAATTTTTAGGGATACAATTGGGGAAAGGAAGCTTATAGGAGTATATCTCATGTTGGAGGAAACAAAAAAAAGTAAAGACTATTCAAAATAATATTAAGTTAGCTCAAAGAAGCCAAAAATGTTATGCCGATAATCGATGGAGGATTTATAATTTCAATTGGGAGACCATGTTTTCTTGAATTTATATCTATTGAAATGTTCTATAAGGTTTGGTTAGAAAGGGAAACTAAATCTTAGGAATATAGTGCCTTTTAAAATTATGGAATGAGTTGAAGTTATGGTTTACAATTTGGAAATGTCACCTAGTCTCTCTAAAGTACATCATGTGTTGCATATATCTTTATTAAATAAGTACATGATAGAAACAATGCATGTTCTCACCTATGATTAAATATAATTATAACCTGATTTATCTTACTATGAAGAGCCTATATATATTATTGATACTAGAGAAAAAATATTATATAATTGGACGACTTAGACGGTAAAGGTACTTTGGAGAAATACCAAGAATAGAAGAGGTGATGTGCGAACCCAAATAAGTTATAATAAAAAACTACACAAATATTTTAATTAGATGGAATTATATAAATTTTTAAGATGAATTTTTTAATGAGGGAATAATGTAACACCTAAGATTCAATTATAGTAAGTTACCTTTTATTTCTAAAGAAACAATAATACAATGAAAATTACTTTATTAAAGAATTTGATTAAAACACAAATTCCAAAATTTAATAATTCAATTTGATGAAAATGATACCATTTTTTAAATAATCAAATCTGAATTATCATAGGATGAAATTTTGTGATTTTTCTAAATTGATTAATTTTTTAGTGAATATTAAACAATACCGATTTTATAGGAAACTGTCCTTTCCATTAAAGTATTTACAAAGATCCATTTTATTTTTAGTTGATTTTAAAATTTCATTAGTTAATTTTGATTAAAAACAATCCAATTAATTTCATTTTAATTTTTATTATGCTTCATATCTGTATAAAAAATATATATATATATATACATGTATTTTTTTTGGAAAACTAGTTTTCATCACGTTTCGAGAAATTATATTAAAAGTAATTTCTAACATATATATAAGTATAATAATGTAAAATGGTTTCATTATTTTTATTAAAAATAATTAATATTAGGTAATAAGGTCAACATAATTTTTGGTCATAATGAATAATACTTGTGGTAAATATTTATCACCTCGGTTAAGGGTAAAATGGGTTAAAAGGCTTAAGAATAAATAGATAAGTCTTTAAGATAAAAAAAATCATTATTAAACCTCATTGGTTAGTTATATTTTAACCTTAAACGTATCATATTTTAATATATGTCATTTTGGATCCATTTTGGTTCATTAAGGAATTAATATATTTTATTCTTTTGAAACATTCCAAGCATATCCTCTCCTTAACTTATAAAAGGACACCACCTATACTTCCTTACCAACACTTAAAGATCCTATTTTTTTCAACAAAAACCTACAAAAATAATTTATTAACATCCCTCTACATGTATTATAGATTATATTTTGATCATAATACCATCCCAATAAGGCTTTTGGTATAAACCTACAGAGGGTTTCAAAATAAGAGGTATAATTCTTAACTGAGTGTTTTGGTTTTATTTACTCTTCCACCAAATTAAACTATTATATAAGAATGATCATATAATAATATAATAATATTACATAAATTTAAATGTTATTATTCTGGTGGAACATTCGTTATTCATCTCTTTTCCATCCTATGAAAAGAAAAAACATCACTCATTCGTACGTACAGCCTACCGTCACTACATAGGGGTGCAATTCGTTTTTAGAATCACATAAATTGGATGGATATAAAAATGAAAATATATATGATATTTATTAAATAATTATGATTCATGAAATAAAATATATCATTTACATTCTTACCATTCTTCCTGTTAAAAAATGATAACGTCACTCTTGCGTACATGTGGACTACCTCCTCCAAAATTGATGTTCTTCATTTTTCATGAAGTAATTTCAAGAATGATTATAAATTTGTATATAATAAATAGATATTATATTTAAATAGTTATTAAAATAATTTATATTATTTAACCATGTTAAATATGCACGGACCAAAATTATGAAATCAAAATTTATATGAAAAACTAAATAGTTGTCACTCAAAAACAATGATTTTAATATGGAATTATTAATAAAAGTCTATTGAAATGTTATAAGTGGATCATATATTATATTTTAAGTATATATATAGTTATATTATATATTTATAACAAATTTTAACATATTATACATGCGGTTAAAATCAATTACAAGACTTTTTAAACACGATGTAAGGTTTTATTTCAATCTCATCCTTATTTGGGATTTTCTATATTAGAGTTACCATTAGATTAATTATATGATATTTATATCTTTAAACATGTATAGTTTATTATAATATTTTTATTTCAAGGTTTTTCAAGTGTTAGATCAATTTATACATTCTTTGGAACTCAGAAAGACAAAATCAATGTTTTTAAAGAAAACTGACTTTGTTTCTTCTATGTACATATTTTCTTTAAAATATTTTCTAGAAAGTTTTTTATATTCACAAATGATTTATTAAAGTAATTTTTACCCATGATTGAATTTCTATAAATGATTTAAAATGAATCTTTTTTTTCTGAATGAGGTACTTTTTTCTAAATGTGTGAACCTAATATTTTGCTTAACACGTACCACATGAATGAATTTTCCCACCATTACAACTATTATTTTACATGAAGATTACTTTAAAATTTTATATGGATATTTTTAAAGAACATATTTCTCCTAGTTTTTTGTAAATTTTTATATTTAAAACAATTTATTTCAAAATGAAAAGTGTGTTTTCCTCAAGAAATGTTCCAATGATATTTTTAATGTATTTTCATCTATGTCAACATCCTTTGATAAATCATATTCTTTATTGGGGATATAATCTATTAAAATATATATGAAATTAATCTATATGGGTTATTATCATATTGTTCTATATATTATCTAGATAAAATATTAACCTTCCATATACTTGTATTTCAGTGCAAATATTTATGTTGATTATGTATTGAAATATTATTTATTTAATTCAAATGATGAATGCATTGGATTTAGTATGTGATGGGAAGTAGTTATTATAGCCCCTCTATATATTGGTAGTCTCATGAGACAAAATAGTTTAGGTATTTTGTGTATGTATTACCTATTTACATATAATTTTTTATCACATGGCCTTGATGGTAAGATTATGTTGTCTAGAATAATTAATTCTATCATTATGAAACTAGTTATTGTTATCCATGTATTATTTATGTTGCTATGTCATCCATGGATTTAGTCCCCTTTTATTATATTAGTTATATTACATATTTTACTATTATGCATCTCTATTATATTATTCATGTTTTACTTACTTTATAATATCTTTTGTTGTATTCTTTCCCTTATTGATCATTTGAGATCACCCTTTATTATATTTTCCTTTCCCCAGGATACTAATAATGGATCTATAAATGAATTTTGGGATTTAATATAATAAATAATAAAGTTATCATAATAATTTTAAGTTATATTTCTGGATTTCAGATTTAATGTAGAAACATATATGTATCTAGTCTCCCATGACTACTAAACTATTTTATCCTTCAGGATGCGATCCCTTGTATTTTTTACCAATTCAGTAAAATAACCACAAAATTTAGGTTACTAGAGTAAGGGTGTTACACATGAACTTAAACATGAATCCATAAATACCATTTTATGGGTAACTAAATTCATATTCAAGGAGGTTATCTCATCTCTCCACACCCGCATGGAGTGATTTCTCTCCAAAAACTTCTACGACCACTTCTTATCAAAGAACTTACAAAGATCTATGATTTGATCAAGTTTTACATTTAAAAATTAACTAAACTGAGATTCAATAAATCTATATATGAATATGATGATCTCAATTCACTAGAATTTGTGAGTGAATAAAAGACTCAATTATTAGAAACTTATCCTGTGTATAAGTATCTAGATAGGTGTTCCATCAAAGTCTCTTACTCCTAAGAATTTCATGAAAAAATTATAACTCATGTACATGATAACTAGTTTATAGTCCATGAAAAGAGGTAACAAATCGTACAATGAAATAAAACTATTTATGCCCAACTATATCTATATATCACATGCATATTTTCTATAGTGCTGACCATCACGACTTAACACTTGATGTGAACTAACTGAGGATAATGATTGATAGAAGAGAATCAAACCATCATTAATCTCCATACACTCTAAAACCACCCAATTCCCATCCAAAAATACCCCATATAAGGACAATTACTCTAATAGAATGATCAATAATCTCAAAATCATATTTAATATAGATATTTACCCATAACATCACTTTTTTCTATCCTGGTAAAAGGATAAACAACTCTCACAATAAAAGTACATATTCACCAAGAATACTAAAATTATAATGATTAATAAAAAAATATCTGGCATATGTGGTGTTATAAAAAAATACCACCACATCTTACCAACTATATATATATATAGTTTTTGACCAAACCACTATGCTAGAAAAAGTCCATTACAAAACATGTCATGGGAATAATTTATGTGGTTCAGGGCCTCAAAGTGTACTAGGATACAACCACACTTCCTTATATAGGGGAAAAAATCTGTAGATAAAACCCCATTCTAAACATGAATTGAACTCCTACCATTATAAAGAGTCCCCATTACAAGTTATAGAAAAACATAATACACAAATGGATAACCATGTCATATAGGAAACTTGATGCAAGGATCAACATTTGGTTACTAAAAGCTCTATCTAAATGGAAATTCAAGTCTATAACTCCAACTAAACTAATATCACCTGATGTTTGGGATCACCTTATAAATTCACAATGTCTCTATAATTATAATACAAGAAACATACCTAGTCTACAGGTAGTCTTATCTAACTTAGAGGAAACTACCATCTGTTATAAGAAAAAGGATTTGTATTAGGTGCAAAGGGGAGATAAACTACCTTTATCATTGATTCAAGTATGTCACTCAACTAAGACTTTGAAAATAGTTCCTCATTACTTACTATGTAGTAGAGAGAAGAGAAACAATTGGCATGGTACTATCACCACCCTACCTATGCATAATAACTAGTTATCAACAAGTTCAACATGTAACATCCTTTATTTGTTCCGATGAACCCATAATAATTTGAGCATATTTGGACAATTTGACATTAAAAAGACAATAAATGTAATAAATGGATGTTATATGATCCACGTAGAAACTATCTTGTACCCCTTAATGAGTATATCCATATATCACACACATATTCCAATATCACTAACCCATGGTTGTGCTCTTACTAGGGTACGCAGTAGAAGATGATGGGATCAGGATTTAACATTTTTCATAACTAAAGAGAATAATCTATGTCACCTCTAATGATCTGATCCCTAGTAGAGGTCCAAATATCTTACATGAATTATAAAAGGAAAAAAATAAATCGAACAATTAACTCATTTGAATCAAAGAGTGCTTGAAATCAGCTCATAACTGGTGATCATTTCTTAAAGGATACAATCTTGTAACCCTCTATATTTTCCACACATTCTTCAAGAATCTACAGGAACACCATTCATCATAAATTGGGTGCTATAACATAATTCTGATGATGCATTCAATATCCCAATGATCACATCATCTTTATTCCTATGACCCAGGAAGATGCTCTTGGATAAATTTCTCCAATGATGATTTTCTGTCTCTTAGATGTGGGAGGATAGAGAGGATCTCAATTATATTGGAATTAATAGTCATGGAATGAGAGTCTCTCATATTATTATATAGCAAGAGGCCCAAATACTCAAAAATGGTTCCGTATACCCTTTAAATAAAACACCCACTAAATATACAGTAATTGACACATTATAAAAAATTAACTACATAATAATTTCATTTATATTCTTATCACATAATCATAACATATAATTAATATACTATGTGATAAACCAAAGTTATTAACTTGGATCATAATTTCTATAAAGATGAAATGAACCTTGAATATTAAAACAATCCATACATATAATATTTTTTGATTGTTCACTTAATACCTTGTAAATACTTTACATAAATAAATTCAATACAATTATTCTATACTCAAATAAAAATGAATTTATTTTTACTTTGGTGATCATTAATACTAGGAAAACTCGCGGACCCCATACTGGGGCCCACCATGTCCTATACACCCATTCACCAAAATAGGGAAGACTCTTGAATATGCTATTGGGTGTGAACCTCTAGGATATTATCTCAATAGAAGTGAATACAATCCATAGACCAAGAGAAGACTCTAAAAACCCATCAAGGCACCTAAGGAGATAAGGAAAATTCATAGTAAAGAAAACCTTTACTACGAACAAACGCTATGTAATATAATATCTTTGTCTCATGATATCTCATAAAGTAGGATGAAAAACTTGTGTCATCATCCAATCATGATTTATTATTTGTTGATATAACTAGACATACTTAACTTTAACTACATTGGATAAGGATTTATGAAGGTACTACCATACTAATCAACTAGGCCATAGATTTCACTTACTCAACTCATAAGTAAAAAATTCTATCTTGAACATTCACACAATGGCATACCACTAATTAAATACTCAACACAGGCTACCACACTAAAAATTCAATGTCATGGTTTTTATTTTTCATAAAAGTATACAATCAAATGGTACACGTTGATAAAGATATCAAGTTAGGAGACCAATACATATATTCATAGATAATAACAACCAATGACACCTAAAACATGTGTTGTTTCTATTGGCGGGTCTTTCCTCAGGATCTCAACTACTATAGACCAATAAGCATGAACTTATTGAGAATAACACTCAATGCTTTTGAGACCCCAACACTAGATTGTTAGAAATAAATTATTTCTAGTTATTATGATGTATCTAGACCATAGGGAATATGTTTAAGATTAATATCATAGTATCTTAAGGTTCTTATTATAGCCTGAGAACTTGTATAACTTTTTGATATGATAATTATTATTTAGAAATTACAATATAAATAGTGTATTCATAAATATCAATACTTTTATGGTAAGTTTACATCATGCATAACTCAATGTATACATGATATGGTAATCTAAAATTACTAAAAAAGTTGGGTCTATGGAACCCACTTTTACAACACTCCCACTTTCTATAAAGCTAAATTATTAACCATCCTTTTTGGATATCACATGATAAGAACATGTTTCTACTATGTTATGACTTTAGTCATGGTCTAGACAATGTTCCACTACATGGAAATTCTATAATCTATGACTTTACCTCCTTGAGTAAGACTTCTCAATATATGATATTTTTTTTAAATATTTCCCTTTTTTCCACTATCAAAACATGTCATCATGGCTAGTTCTAGTAGTATAATTATCATAATTTATATTATGATAAAACTTTACTTACTAGGTGTGATTCCAAGATCTAGAACAAATCATTATGTATTTTACACTACTTATTTAGCTACCTTAGAAGCCACAATGCACTCAGTATTTGTAGACATGGTTTCAACTATATTGAATAATATTATCCTGTTCATTATCTGAGACTAAATACGATATTAGAGAGTAATATTTTTTATCCCCTTTTAACTAGTATAACTTCCTCTCCATATACCAGGAATATACCTTTTGTACTTTCTCAATTATATTTGGTTAGTTCTAGCTACTTCCCTTGAAGATCTCTTAGATTTAATTGATATTTTCCTATCATAAATTTTATGTTGGAAATATCATTTGTTCTACATATCATGGAATATGTGATTGATCAATCATATAATTATATTGAATTCAACTCACCGAATTAATATCCTCATATTACCCATGCATGTATTCTTGGAGGGATATATTCCATGTTAAATTACTAATAATTATCTATTGAGTTGTTCAACCAATATTTTTAAAATACATTGTCGGTTCATGTACTATAAACATGGTATAGAAATAGTTAGATCTACCTCAGTAGATCCATTACCTAGAATTATGGTTACCAATTTAAGTTAATCTCTACATAGTTACATTCATTATAGTCTTTACCAACCTGTAATACAAATAGTAGTTTTCCATCTGTTATCAAACATATTTTAATTAGAAAACAATGACGCTCACACTAACCTCTAGTAGACACATGGAAAAGATTCATTCTAAATTAATATTCTATTATCCTATTTATTACTTCAATTATAAACTATATTTAGATAACATGAACCCCTTACTAGAATTCTATGGTGTAACCACCCCTTTATGGTTGTGTCATATTGACACCTTCCATGATTGGTGGTCTTGATATCCAATTCCAAATAAAATGATCCATGAAAGTAGCTATGATAAGTAAAACCCTAATGGATTTAGGCATATGACTTGATATTGATAATCAAGCCTTATTGATACATTTCTTGTACCACCCATGTATAGTCTCGCTTGTATAACTACTGTAGTATTCAAATTAATAAGTCCCCTTTACTTTGATACATGACATCCATTAATGAACTTTAATTGAACTTCTCAATATTAGCTTGTTTCCATTTAATTCTTCTTTGTAGATTCATCACTCTCAATGAATAATGTATCACCATACAAGGTTAATGTAAAACTATTACCATGGTTAAATACATCTTACATAGTATGTGGCTTTGAAACATTTCTCTTTCCACATGCTCTTGTGGAACCTTTTCCTATGAAAACTACTTGTGAATTTCTATCATTGACTAAACCCAAGACAACCTTACTCATACCATCTCAAATAGGTATATGCACCCTTTTATAGAAATATAGTCTATTAATTCACTATATCATTTCTATCTTAGTTATTTAATAAACATCCTTATAAAATTTTAAGATAAATACTTTAGATATAAATTGTGTTTCCCTTAATGCAGGTTTTTTATATCTTAACAAACTCTTTTCAAATAAACACATGTTCTTATGATATAATGGATTAATATAATACTATTACTCATATGGTATCTATTTTTTAGAAAATTTTGCATGTGGTTATAGGATAATTCCATTTTTTGTGAAGCATATCTCCAAATATAATAGAAGTTTCTGTAATGCATATATATTTCAACATTGATGCTCCTTTTAATTACATGATGAATCTAATGTATATAAGGAAACATGAATGTAGGAATTACTCCACACAAAATTATATTGATCAATTTTTTCATGTAATAGATCTAATCAATCCCCTTTATTGTATTAATTTATTTGATGTGTATTACCTAATTTTAATTTAGGAATTACTCCATGCTACATTATAATGATAGATGAATTCTTGGTCAATATATTCTTTAGCACGTGGGTCTAAAGGATATCATATTTTCTGACCACACATATACCATAATTTATATTCACATTCCATAAAAAACACTGAAAGGAATGTTATGAAGTATATACTCACCACTAGCTTTACCATGGATCAGTGCACCCTCTCTAGCTGAAGTAATTCCAAAATATTTGTGACTTACCTTTATTTATAAAGGTTCCATTTTCCAAAACTAATTACATAAGTGTGTCTATAATACCTAAGTTATTTAGCTAAAAAGTATCTAAAATCGTTCTAGGTATATTCTTGAAAACTAATTATTTTTTCTTGACAATGCATTATCTTTTCACAACTGGCTATATAAGTCTTATATTTTATATTCAAAACGTATTGCCTATTAATCATGTATCACTAAACTATTGGTTGAGTACGAGACACCACAAACAATATTTATTCCAAAAATAGAATAATGTATCCTTATTTCTAATGAAAAAAGAGATAAATATTTTTGTTATAATCAATAAAAGTTCAAATAAAACCATTTAATTGGGAATTTGAATTTGTGTGTTTCTCATTGCTAACTTAGGAATCACCCTTTCTCGGATGCTTAGAGAACGCACCATACTTGTTGTAATGTTTCTTTTATTACTTGGTTACTATATTTCAATACATATATGTTGTAGGAATATTATATTTAATACCCAATAATTATGAAAAAAACGTCACTTATAATAATGAATATACCTGAATAAGAAGAAAGTAATTTCTTCTTCAAATTAGTTAATTGAATTTAAAATTCCATAGATTTATCTGATGAAATATGAAGCAAATAACCTATTTTATAGTTCCTTTACTATTTTATTTGAATAATTTTGAGAAGGTGAATTTGTAATCACACTTTACATTGAAATTTTTTCCTTGTCTTTCAACTTATTCACCATAAGAAATAAATATTATATTTTCTTTAAGTTCTTTTTTACTTAGTGAACCATACCCCAAAGATAATAAAGTGTCTAACCTATATTGTTTGTTTTGTAATATTAAACAAAATTGGGGTAATTGGGTAAAAAATATGTAATAAAGGGATGTATTGAAAGATAATAACCCCCTTTAAATTTACACAAATATAGTGTAATCATCACTCATTCATATCTTGATTCACTTTCTCCTCACAAGCTTATTGGACATAAGACTACATGTGAAATCATTCATGTCCTGATGTTGTATCCACAACTCAATCATACATTCACGATAAAATTATGACATAAAAATCATTTTTGTGATACATGAGTCTCTTGTAATCATTTTTATCACACTCTCTTCCTAAGGAGGCTTAACATGTATTGGGGACTCCAACACCTTGAATTCCCTACATCATAGTACTTTGCGCAAGTGCCTATGATACTCTTTAGAAATTCATGCTAGATAAGAAATTTAATTTATCCATAATTAATCATAGTGTGTTTTTAGTATTAAATTCCATTTTTCTTTAAAAAATATATAATATTAGTACTTTTATCATGATTATTGATCAGAAATTATAGATTAATTAAATCATTAAATGTCTCCCACTATTTTATCAAATCTAGTATCCCTCTCTACTAGACTTTGAATACTCCATCGATTGAGTATTATAGTGGAATGTATCCTTGAAACCTCTCCTCATTTTATATAATCTATGGATACACCCCTACATGGAGAGTTCCAAGTTAGGACACAAGTTGGCCTACTTTATCAACTCGTAGCTCCTTGATCTACTGAGTGAAATACCAAATTTTAATAATCATAAACTTGATTCACTCAATTCTTTCCTATAAAGATGAAATAAATAAAATATTGAAACTTCTTTGAAACCATATTTAGTTAAGTCAACCAATCACTCTCATAAGAACTCCCAAGTAGTAGGAGGTACCCTCAACTATGGCCATCGAGCATCTCATACACTTGGTTTTGCTCAAATATAAACGATGGAAGATTTTTGAGGAATAATATTTCTTTGAGGGTTTTTTAATACTACATGATAATTGTAATCTAAATCTATTAAATATGTTCAAAATACATTTTCTCACTTATAAATGAACATTCGTTAATAGAAAAAATATTATTACATCTTTATGAATTTTTCTATTTATTATTCTATGTGTTTCCCACAGACATGCTAATGTATAAAATAATAAAAAATGTATAAAGGAAATAAAATTACCCAAATAGTCTTAAAAACATAATATTGGTTGATCCATTTAAAATTAATGCATAAATTGTGACCTAGGGGTATGATATCTGATTTGGGTCTTGACTTCAGATGTAGTTCACCCCAGTTCAGAGTTTTCACTTATCATCGGGGGTACTTCCTTATCGTTGTGTTGTCCATGTCTTAGATCATCATTTTCAATAGTAAAAACATACTCACACATAGGTGGGAGGGGGTGGTAGGTCTCAGAAAATGTAATATATATAGATAAGAATGGGCACGTAGTTCCTAATACATATTTAATAAAAAGAGATGATGCAAAAAATATCAATAAATAAATAATTATTATAGACATCACATGTAGTCATAATAAATATTTAAATAAAACAACCCAGATAAACATATGTTTATTCAATATTCCATTCTAGTAGAGAAAAATAAATCATGATGAAAATTAAAATGTAATAAATTTATGTTTTAAGGAATTTCATAAATTAAATAAATCATTTCAAATTAAAATAAATTAATTTTTTCGATCCCAAAATTACTTTATATTTTATCAATTAATAAAATATTATATCAAAATTAAATTAATTAATTTAAATAATATAAATATTTTTGTAATCCAAAAACTAATAAATTAATTTCTCATTAAATTAAAAAAAATTTAGACCCTAGAAAACCTTCCCAGACCCATTGCAGTTTGGTCCAAACCTATGTAGGATAGTTTTAGGTCAGGAAGACTCACTGTAGGAGGTATCAGGTCAGGTATACCCACTGTAGGGAATTAGGGTCATGTTGGAAAAGCTGTAGCTGCAACACACCCAATCTGTGCAGGCGAAACAACTTATTGGTAGGAGGGGGTTCATAGAAACCAATTGGTGAGTTGGTGAGGTGACCTGTAGTATGAGTGGCTGAGGCATGGAAAATTACGTGAGGTAGTTATTGGAAGACATGTGAGTGGCCTGGATCTAGATGGACTATGTCACACAGGTCTGTGGGAGGGAAGGCTAGGGGCAGTAGGGTGCACATTGTGGAGGTTGAAAAATAACATGGTGAAAATGACCATGTCCAGGCAGTGCGTTTGTGCAGGGGTGGAAGCGGTCAAACTAGGGATGGGTAGTGATGACTGTGTGCCTAGGGTGATGAGGGGGCATGAAACATCATCTACTGGTGAACAACATGGTAGCTCAAGGTCACCTCGATGTGACGATGGTGCGTAGTGAAATTAGGTGGTGAGGAGCTCAACAAAGGTGGTAGTAACATGATTACCAAGTGACAATGGTCTGATTCGCTCGAAGGGAGATGATTAGAGTGGGTGGATTCATTAGGAAACATGGTCCAAATTACCTTTTTTTTTAAAGAAAATTAATATTTTTTTTAAATAAACAAGGTTGATTTGTTTTTTTAACAAGAATATATTTGGACCCTAATGTCCAGTCACCTCATTCAAGTCATTTGACCTTCTTTGTTTGATTCTGGTTGTCGTAAGTTGCACTCTCTGACCCATGAACCCGAAATTAACTTATTATTATTTTTGATTTTGATTCCATAAGCATGTGGAAAAAACCTTCCAGCCAGACATTTTCCAATCTTCAATAATTTTAGCTGGAAGATGGATAGAATAATAATATTTTTATAATTGGATTAAGTTATATATATATATTCACTATACAAATTATATACCCATAAAATAAACCAATTTTGATTTGTATTTTTTTTCCTAGATGGCCATACCTTGGCCATCTGAGATTATATTGATGTATGGTCAGATCCATTGGGACTAAATTAAATCCATTTACTTAATTTATTACAATTTTTTTTTACTTTGATCATAAAATTCACTTGATTTATCTGATACCAATTATTGATACTAGGGCATGTAGTGAAATCCAGTGGGCTAGGTATTTAAAAATTTTCATCACTACAGTGATGAAACTTTTTCACCTCCGGTGATTTGAGCCTTGGTAGAGGTCTGAAGATCCCATGTGAATTATCAAAGAACAAAAATAAACTAAATGGGTTACCTCATTCAAATTTAATAACTCTTGATAGAAACTCATCACCGCCAAATGCTTCTCAAAGTATCTAAGCTCAAACCACTCTAGATCATCTACACATGCTTAGAAAATCTTTAGGAACACTATTACTTAGAAACTAAGGGCTATCACAGAAGTTCAATGATGCCTTAAATGTCTTAAGGATAACCAAATATTTATTCCAACCACCCGTGAAGATGATATTGGATCGATTTCCTGAGCGATGACTTTCTCTCTCTATAATGTGGGAGGAGAGAGGTAATCAATTCCATTTTACAAACTAACTGCATATCATTTATATTTTTATCACATACTTGTAATATATAATAAATATGTTACATGATAAACCTAAGTCATTAAATCGACTCATAATTCCCAAAAATATTCAAAAATTCTTGAATATTATAATAATATTCATTCATATAATATTTTATGAGTATTCACTTAATACCTTGTGAATAATTTAGATAAATAAATTCAATATAATTATTCCATACTCAAATAATAATTAATTAATTTATTCATTGGTGATTTCTAATTCTTTGACAACTCTCAGACCCCATGGTGGGTCCCACCATGTCCTATGTAGCTATTCACAAGAATAAGGTAGACTCTCAAATACACTGTTGTATGTGACCCTCTTGGTCCTTATCTTGATATCATTGAATACTATTCACAACCTAATAGCAGAGTCTAGAAACCCATCAAGGACCCGAAGGAGATAAGGAAAAGTCATAGCAATGAAAACCTTTCCTACAAACATGCATTGTGTAATATAATCTTTTTGTATTGTGACATCTCATAAAGCAGGATTCACAAATTATGGCATCATCCATTTTTGATTTGTGATTTTTTTATCTAACTATATAGACTTACCTTAAAATACCTTGAATATGTATTTATGAAGGTACTACCATCTTGATCAACTAGGACCAGGATATAACTTCCTTAACTCGTAAGAAAAAAAATTATATCTTAACCATTCAATCAATGCCACACCACCAATGACACACCCAAAAACATATACCTTTCCACAACTTCAATGTCATGGTTTTTTAATTGAATACAAATATATAATAAAATGGTACACATTTACAATGATCTCAAATTAGGAAACTAATAGACATGTTTGTAGATATGAAAAACCAATGACACCTAAAACATGTGATGTTCCTATTAAAGGGTCTATACTCATCATCTCACCTACTAGAGATCACAAAGTGAAAACTTCTTGAGAAGAAGTCTCAATGATTATGATCCCTCAACACCTCATAGTCAAAATTCAAGTATTTCCAGTCAGTATGATGTATCTAGACCACGTGAAATATGTTTAAGATTTATTTCATAGTATTTTGATGTTCTCATTTAAAGCCTAATAATTGTTATAACATTTTGATATAATATTTAATCTATGGAAATTACCATATAAATAGTGGAAGAAAAAATATCAACACTATTATAATAAGTGTACATAATTCATAACACATTGTATACATGATATGTTAATCTAAAAGTACTAATAAAGTTGGTTTTAGGGAACCCACTTTTACAATAGGGTGGTGATTTATGGGAGAGGATCAAAGAATCATCTAACTCTATCCACTCATGCACTAACCACCTCCCAACCAAAAACTATCACTACAAGGTCACTACCTTCAATAGGATGATCTATGATATCAAAATAATATTTATCAAGGAGGATCATTCATAAAACCACTCTATCCATTCTTAGGTAAAATGATAACATAGTCCAAAAAATAAGGTGAATCTTCAAAAATAATACTCAAATGATAACATTCACTCATAATTATTTGGCATAGGTGGAGTTATATAAAAATAACACCACAACTCACTAACTCTACCTCTAGAGTCTTAACCCAAACCATTGTACTCAAGAAGTTCCACTATAAAACTTTTCCAGGGAATACTACATGTGTTCTGAGGCCCCAAAACTTATTCAAATATAATTTATATTCACTACAGAGGGATCATCATCCCTAAATAAGAACCCATCATATAAAATTGATCAACTATATCCATAGTAGAGTAGTCCTATAATTAGTATGAGAAAGCATCATCCAATAATTGATCACCATCCCATTTTGGAAGCCCATTATGAGGATCATATTTGTTTTGTAAAAACTCAATCTAAAGATTAATGAAAATATTAGACTTTATAAAAATGTCTTCCACCAAAGGTTAAATATCACCTTATAAATCTATGTGTAATCTATCATTGTAATGCATGAAATTTACCGTGACTGCATGTAGTCTCATCCCACTCAATGGAAACTTATGTCTGTTCTATAAAAAAGAATCCACACTTAGAGAAAATGGGAGTGAAGCTATTTCACAACTAGACCTTCAATTTCTATATTATTTAATTTATTTATTGATTATTAACATTTTACTTAAGTTTCAGGTCATATTTTATTGAAATTTTAAAGTTACAGTGCTAGGCGCATGGCTAGAACTAAATATTCAACCAACCATGTAAAACTTATGAATCATTATAAATGGATATTTTCATGGTTAAAAAAATATTTTCTTAACTGTGTGTCCAAAATATGCGTCTTTCTAGGTGAATTTAGTGAGGGGAGGAAAAATAACACAACCTTATCAGGTTTAAAAATTATGAAATTCTAACCATCCCCCAATTTAGCCCTCTTTGGTCCCTACTTCCCCTCACTCACATGAGACAACCCATTAGGATCCCTAGGTGTGGCTCCCTTTTCTTACCCCAAATATTTCATAGACTCTATTTATAATTCCGAGGTGTTTCATCAAGGTTTGATACTCTTTATTCTTTTGTTATCATCTCTACCTCCCTTATAGTTTCCTATTCTTCCTCTCTTATGAGTCCATAGTGGTCAACACTATATATATGTGTGCGGTTTTTACTTTTGGTTTTGATGTATAGGGATCATAGAGCTAGTCCTGTGTCTTCTTCTAGTGATATTCATTAAATGTGAAATATTTTTCACAATTTTAGTTATTTTTTTATATTAATATGTATTTAAACATAAAATACTTAATTTATCGAGTTTTCTAACCCCTTTCTCATTTTAATTTTTATTAAATGATGTTATTTTTAAAGGAATATATATATATATATTTCTTATTTGGGTGAGTTTTAATATTTTTAAATGGGATTTCCAACGGTACTTAGCTCATGCACAGTTCAAACTAATTGTTAGGAACTTTTCGGTGTTTTATAAACTGCCTCAGTGAATTATTATAAAAATTCATGTTTTTAAAATGGATGTTTGTGATATTTAGTGATTTTGAAAGGTTTTTAAATGGTAATTTCCTTATATTTGTACTTGGTTTCCAAATTAAATAGGGAATTTTGTTAGGGATATTATTTTTAATTGAGCTTGGATTATTTATTGGTTACCATTTATAATTATTACTTTTTATTTTGATTATTATGATGTGTGGTGATATTTAAATGATGGTTTGGGTTTCTTATTGAGTATTAACTAAGTTTATTATGTATTTGGGTATCATTTTGGTTTAAATTTGTTTCTTCAGTAATTGAACCATATTTGGTTCTAAAAATATATCTCCTTGATTTAAGACTTGGTTTAAATATCTAAGTCCCATTTGGGAAAACCTTAATGGAGTTTCACGGTTTGAGTTTCTTAAATAGGTATCAGAGTCAAAATTATAATTTTATATAAAGATATGGATTGATCCCATTGATAATTCTTATTATAAGGGTTTTATAACCACATGAGATGTGTTTTTTGATTATATGTGGATATTTTGGAAAAGGGGTTATAGGAGAGGAGGTGAGGGGTGATTTTATATATTATTAATGTTTTAGGATATTAAATTTTGATTGGAACCCACCTCTAATAGTGGATCATTGGAACTCAAGATCTTAAGTAAATCATGGAAAAGTACTTCTTGGAATAGTGTGTCATTATTAGCCTTGGACTAAAATAAAACACTACCTTAATATTTATGTGGTATGATTAGACAATTACATTTTGGGGTTCCCCTTATATTAGGATTTGAGATTACTCACCCTAGTGATAGTACAAAGTTGGTTCTGATTGGTTCAATAACTAAGATGGTATAGAGTCCTAGGTTACCTTAACCTTACTTTCTTACGTCTATTTTCTTGTCATTGTGTACTTTCAATTCTCTTGTTTTATAATTAAAATTTTATTACTATTTACTTTCCTTATTTCAACACTTACATTTCTTGTTACTTTCCGTCCTTTTATATGTGGTAATTTCAAAATTTAATGTGACATTATTTCATAGATAATTATAATTTAGTTGGAAAAAGGTTATTTGAAAAGGGAATTATATATTTTTTTAAATATTTATTCTTAAAAGTTTCCACTTAAACATGATTTCAAATTTTCAAAGTCTTTTTATTTTTAAAATATTTCAAATCTACATTTGATTTATAGGAGAGAACTATTGGTTTGGAATAAAATTAATTCTTTAAATGGTTTAATGTGATTTATTTTGATTAAAATAGAAAGAGTAATTTTATAAATGTATTTTCAAACTAACATGAATATATTTTACTTATAAATGTTATACATGGGGTGTGGGGAGTTTACCTATCGAGCAATAGGTTTACACCTATACAAGATTTTCAAATTTGGTTCCTACTCCTAGGGAGCTCGATCTTGTGGACTCATTATTTTTTGTTTCTCATAGAGAATGTGTTTTTGTGATTATTTTATATAGTGAACATGGGTCACATGGGGTTTATTATTTTGGTATTTGGGTTCTGTTTTTCTAATTGTTTCATGTATGTATCATCCAATTCAGAATTATTTTTTTCTTAGTAACTTGGTAAGTTTTGTTTTAACTATTTTATAATATATTAGTGAGATGTATTTTTATTTTGATGGTACATCATTTTTGTTTTTTTAAATTTAAAACAATTTATTTGGTTCGCATGGATTACCAAGTTATGGATAGTTCATACCTGATTCCAGTGAGAATTTAATGGCATGTTTATTTAAATTTCTTGGAAAAAGTCATTCCCAAGTGTGATATCTTGATACCGAGATACTAGTTTCTAGGATATGGGTTTTGGATATTCCATTTGGGACTTTCCAAATATTGGCCTAGGTGACGGGTTGGGTCAACCAGTCATGGTTTATGAAAAAAATAGTATCAGAGCACCCTTTTTTATTTTTAGTGTAATGATAGATTAGAGTTTGGATTTTAGGAAGTGAAGAGGCAGGTTTAGGAAGAGTATAGTTATCTCTATTCACTTAGAGGATTGAGTTACCATGGGTAGTCATGTTATGAGTCATGATTTTGATCATTTTCTTCATTCATTCTGGTTTATTTTGATTTTAATGAATTCAATTTTAAATTTTATTGAGTTTATATGATTTGTTATGAGATTTTTCATATTTTAGGAAAACATATAGGAAGGAATGTAGGTACATGGTTACCCCACATGGTATAGAAAACTATGTGGTTCCCATGAACATGGTTATATTTTGGGATCCAAGTGGTAGTTATACGGTTGGTGTGAAGTCCTCCAAACTATGTGGCTAAACCATGCATAACCACTAACCCCTATTTAATTATTATGTTGGACACCTTTCTTTTAGTTCACTTTTAGTTATTATTTTTCGCCACTTAGGTTAAATTAGGTGTTTTTTTGACATTTGGGTGTCATTTGATTATAATTTTTTTATGTTTTAAAATGGAAATTATATTTAAATAATAAAAGTTGAGTTTGCAAAAATTTAAAGGGGGTTTTCAATAATGTTTTGAAATGAAATTATAGTTTTAGATTTCCTAAATGGTTTTAATAAAGGGTTTTTTTGAAACTATAATGTAATTTTAATTTTTTTTATTTAATTTTAAACGAGTAGAAATTATTATATACTTTATTTTGTAAATAATCTAATGATTAAGTGGTTTAAATTGTGGATTTTTGGTGAAAACTTGGTTTTAAATGAAGAACAACTATTTTTAAAATTATAATAAAATTTCCTAAAATGAGTTAAAATGAATAAGATGATTTATAATGTGTTAATGATTTCAATAATGAACTTATGAATTTAAAACCTAGTTTTGGTAGAAACATCATGCTTTTAAAAGTGTTTAAAAAGTAGAAATTCAAATATCATCTTGTGTTTAATCGCATTGAGTGGTGATTTTGGCTCCTCTGAGTGGATGATTTTGACCTTTAATTATCTTTGGGATGATTTGAAATTTTAGGTCCTTTTGGATGGGTTTTATATTGTTTGTGATTTAAAATGAAACACCTAGAAAGTTTCATTGAGTATCAGGATGTTCCTCGAGTTTGTTTCTATCATGGTCTGAGTGTAGTATCTTCCAATTATTAACCCTACTCAGTCTTCTATTATAGTAGTGGAGTGGAACCTTTTTTGTGTTTTATCTCTACCCAAGAGTACTTCCCTAAGTACCCATTCATCTTTCACCAATCAAGTTCCTTCTTCTCGAATCAATAGTTATGGAATTAATGAATGTTTGATTTTTAGAAGGTGACTTTGATCATATCATAGTTTGGGATTATTCTCATATGAACTTTTTCCATTTGAGGATGTGATAATTGGGACCATGGTGGTTAGTTTTATTTTTTGGGGACAACATAGGATGGGTGGTGACCTTGCTTCTTTCGGTCTTAGTGAAGGTCCTATACCCCTTGAGGAGAGACTTTTGGCGTACTCTAGTGTAATAATTTGGGAATTCTAAGCCAACTCATTTGAGAGTTTAGTTAATTGGTTTTCATTGTGATCGACTAATCTATGTTGTATATTTATATAATTAGTTTTTTTATCTTTTATCTAAAGGATTGGAAGATATAGTCTGTTAAAGGTGTTAATTTTCCTTTTTTCTCTTATTCCCCACCTCCCCCTTATTTTGTGTTGTTATTGGTTTTGATATGTGAATTACATTTTGAGGAATCCATTAACTTGTTCCCATTTGGAGAGTGAATGTTTTTTCAATATAATTAGTGATTTAACTTCTATTTGGGTCATTTTTTTACTAGGTTCTATTTCATAGTGGTCCTCTTGAGTAGGAATTGATTAGTTGATCCACCATTATAGTGTTTCTCTTAAATAATGGGGAGACCCACTATGTGTCTCCACCTTTTTGTTTTTCATGAGATATTTGGGTGTGAATTTTAAATTTGTAGATATATCTTGGAGTGAGAGTCATAATATTTCTTGGTTGGATTAAAATTCCATGTTATAAGTATTTTTCTTCCTTAAAGGTTTAACTCTTTAGGTGTGATTTTCCTTCTAAATGAAATCAATGACTTTCTGGGGGAATAAAGTATTATGGTGGGTAGTACTGTCACAACCCAACCTTTACATTCCATATTATTTTATTTATCTAATTGTTTTATCTTTTTTCATGAGTTTTAGGTCAAATTTACCTAAATTTTAATTTTTTTGAAGTTACAGTGCGAGGTGCATGTTTGTTGAATGATTAATGCTAACCATATTACCAACCATGAAAAACATAAAAATAATTTTCAATGTGGAATTTAATATTTTCCATATTATTTTCTTTACCCTGTGACAAAACCATGTGGCTTCTCTGGTGTTTCCATTGAGAGGTGCATAGTTGGTGTATATTTTGGTAAACCATGCGACCTAATTAGATTTTAAAAAGTATGAAATTATTCTTTTATCCCTCCCTATATTTAACAACCTTTTGTTCTTTCTTCACCTTAATCATGTCACACAACCCAAAAAAAATCCCTAGATGTGGATACCTCTTATTCAACCATGGATTTCTTTACCTCCCATCATGATTATAAGGTGTTTCTTCAAGGTTAGATACTATTTCTTCTCTCCTTTTACTCTCTATACACCTTCCTTCTAGTTTCTTATTTTTCATCTCTCATAAGGCCATGGTGGAAAAACCCTAGATGGATGGTGGTAGTTTTAACATGCAGTTTTATTTATAGGGCTCATGGAACCTTTCTTAAGTCATATTTTAGCGATATTCATCTAAGGAGACATGTTTTTCTTCGTTTTTTAGGTTTCTCCAGGAATATTTATCTAAACTCAAAACCATCGATTTATTGAGTTTTATAATCCCATCCTAATTTTAAATTTTATTGAATTAATGTTAGTTTTAAAGTAATATACACTTTTTTCCTTTTTTGGGGGTTAATTCTAAACATTGAAAATGGGATTTCCAATTTCCCTTTGGATATGCATAGTTAAAACTGATTTTAAGACCTTTTATATGATTACTAAAATGACTCAAATATTTAATTATACAAATTCATGTTTTAAAAGGTTTTTTTTATTCTTAATGATTTTCATAGGTTTTTTAATGGTAATAGATTTATATTTGTACTTGATTTCCAAAGGAAATTAGGTGTTTTTAAGTATATTGTTTTTAATTTAAATTGGGTATTTTCTTGGTTACTATTTATAATTCTTACTTTTCAGTTTAAATTTTATGATCTGTGGGGATATTTAAATTATGGTTTGTGTTTTTTGTTGAGTTTATAACTATGAATATTTTGGAGTTGGGTTTCAATTTATTTTAGAAGTATTTTTTTCAATAATTGAATCATATTTGGTTTTATGAAAGGATTACCATAAAATACACCTCATAATACTACATTATAATAGGGTTTTAATCTTATTATTCCCTAATTTTGGAATATTTTCCATAGGCACTATATAATGACTGTAGTAGTTGGGAACTATGGCATTAAGGGTACTATATAAGTAGTACTATTCAATAATTAGGTCCTTTGGATTATCTTTCAAGGGCCTTAAAACCTCAAAAGGATCCGTACTAATTATAGAACATAGAATTTGGGCCTCTCTATCATTAAGGGGACTTGTATTCATTAATAAATTGTATTAAGTTCTCAGTGAGTGCTTGCCAATCCCAGTGGGTAGAGACAAGGCTTTAATGACTAGTGGGACGAAGTGTGTGTGTTTTTGGAATTTTTAATCCCCTCTATGTAATATATATATTTAAATATTTAAGGCCTATTTGGAAGAACCTAAAAAGAGTTTCATGGGTAGAGTTTCAAAAAGAGGTATCAATGGACTGATCAAAATTTTATATAAATAGAAATATTGATCCCCTTGATTATTCTTATTATTTGTGTTTAATGATCTCATGGAAAGATTTTTTGTTTTGATGAGAAGGGGATGTTTTGGAAAAGGGGGTGATGGGATTTTTTATATGTCATTGATGTTTTATATTTCTAGGTTATGGCTCGAAATCACCTCCATTTAGTGGATCATGGGAACCCAAGAGCTTAATTATGGAATTATAGGAAATGTACTACTAGGTGGGATACAATGTGCATATAAATATAATACGATACACCACTAAATAAATTTTATATGATACAGTTTGGGAGTAACTTTTTAGGGTGTCCCCTTCCACTATGATTTGAGATTACTCACCCTAGTGATTATACATAGCTGGTTATGATTGGTTCGATCAATGAGATATGAATAGAGAAATGATGGAGATTGACAGGAGTAGATCAAAGCATTATCCTACTCCATCCACTCTTTCACAATTGAATTCCAAACCAAAACTCCTCCTTGTTAGACCAATACATATAATAGGATAATATATGACCTAAACATCATCTTAAATGTGAAGTTTAATCTATTGGATAACTTTTTCCATCCTCAAGTAAAATTATAACACCCACTCATCACTGAAGTCCATCTTAACTAAGAATACTAAAATTCAAATTACCACTTGGAAATATATGGAATAGTTGGGTTTACATGAAAAAACCACCACATACCACTAACTCTACCTATGGATTCTTTGCTTAAACCAATGTGATCAAATAATTCCATTGTAAAAAATGTCCATGGAATACTTTTTATGGCCTGGGTTATCAAATAATAATCAAATATGACCATGATACCCTATGGGGGGACTAACATCCCAAGATAATACCCTATTATAGATAAGATCTCAACTCTATCCATTATAGAGTAGTTTCACCATGAGATAGATAAAAACACCATCTAAAAATTTCTCACTATTACATATAGAGAACTTGATACATAGATCAAAATTTAATCAGTAAAAGCCTGAGCCAAATGGTAACATGGGTCTCAGACTCTAGAAAAACCTATATCACCTAAGGTTTAGGCACAAATAATAAATCCATGAAGTCCCTATCGTTATAATTCACACAATATACCTAGTCTATAGGTAGTCTCATCTAAATCAGTGGAAAATACAATCTACTCAAAAAATGATCTATACTATGTGAAAAAGGGAGAGAAACTACTTATTTCCATAGTGTAATAATATATATCAACCAAGTATTGTGAGAAATTCCTCTTTACTCACTAACCAGTGCCGAGAATCCCAAATATTGGCATGGGATCATCAAAACCCTACCTACACATATGTTCTGGATATAAAAAGGTTCACCATGTAAAACCCTTCATTTTTAGGTTGAACCCACAGGGATTAGTTCATTAATACCAGAGATGATATGAAAATGATATAAAATATCATAACTAACTACTATTTGATGCATGTACCAACTCTAACATACCCTGAATGATACCTCAAAGCTCTTGGTATACTACCAATTTATCATAATCCTAATGAAAGGACATGTTAGCCACAACACCTATATTGGTCTCCCTAGTCTGATAACTGAACTCAATACCCCTTTACATCATTTACCTATGTTCCCAAACCAATACTAACATGATACAAACTCTGAAATCTATCCATATGATAACCCTCTTTGGTATGACAATGAAACTATCTATCCCATCAGATCCCCACATGGGCTGGTAGTTGGTCAAGAGTGACACCCCAATCCCATCACCAAGAGGCCGTGGACTGGTGACTAGAACCTAGTAGGTATATCTCACAATATATGAGGCCTTAAAATATTATAACTAAAAACAAGTACATTTACAATACACAAGATAACCCATAATACTAGTAGGGTATATATAATCAACTGAACTATATATAATTCATGTATAAGATAGTGAATAAAAATATATCCCATAAGGTATGTACATTGAAATACTGCATTTGAAAAGTGTTTATAACAAAAGGAACTTAGAAAATCACCCACACTAGAAGTAATATTTGATCAGTATATAGCTTTTGTTGTTACTTACAATATCACATACTAGAAATATCCATTACAAATCACCAAGAATCTCTAGGAAAAAAAATTAAATAAGACATTCCAACTACACATCCCCCCAAGTCCATATTTGAATTGCATGTTATCTGCAAAAACAAAACACATTTGGGATCAAATATCATGCCAGGGTGAGTATAAACATACCCAATAGGATGTCCCAAAACCACAATGAGACAAAAACCAAACATTTATCTCAAATATATTGGTATAAAAAGGGTATCTATAAGAATGGAAATAAATAATAATCCATATATGATCTATAACTAGGATTATCATGGATTCAAGGGAGTTCCTAATCATTACTACATTAGTGCATGATAGTCATATAAAATGATAAATTATAAATATCAGAAAAGTTATGTATCTATAAGGACTAAAATCAATAGCTAGATTTAAATTACATCTCATAGAGAACCCATGGGGTACTGAGGAGCCATAAGTACCAAATAAATCTGCACTACTCTACCCTTACATCTACCACACCATTGTTAGAATCCATAAAGGGGAGTCTGATCATCATTGATGCATGCTTGTCAGTCGAGGGAGTGACACACTCTTTGGTCTATCAATATTGTACAACTAATCAATAAACCAATTACCAATACCAATTAAACCACATAACCTTATAGGAACTGTATCGATGGAAATTTAACTCACCAGAAGACACCTCAGTCGAGGGGAATCCTGACTCTAGTGGAGGATCATGACTCTAAATAAGCTCTTAGACATGGGGAATATTGAATATATTGATATAGGATACAAATCTTAAGTATGTTGAAAAAATAATGACCATTCCTATAAAATTTCATATAGACATAGGATCCCAACCTTTAGCAAATGAGGGGAATATTGACCCTATCTATAGGATGAGAACCTTCTGATCATCTCTCCTGAACCCCATCATCGACCCAATGAAGCTAAATTATAACTCTTACTATTTCAAGTCACAAACTTACTAATATGAAAAAATATACCATTCTATTACAATCTACATGTAAAAATACCAAGGATATGATATTTTCTTTCCCTAAATGGATACTCAATGAAACATATGAATTTCATCATATCAAACATGAGAGATACTACATGATGGGACCCAGGGCCCATGACACATGTTGGATTAATATACACATATTATTATTGAAATGTTTGTATTAATTTATATTTTTTTTTCTGTAGACGAATCATCAATCTAAAATCTTAGTAAAATGTCACTACCAAAGCCTGATTAAACAATAATAATAGTAATAGTAATAATAATAGTATTTTTTTTATTAATTAATAATCTATATAAATGATGAGAGTGGGGGGAATTCTGGCCACCTATATTCACACATCTCCCTACTCTTTTCATTATATAACTTATTTTAGTTAATTTTTTTCTCTTTTAATGCGTTATTTTTATTTTTTCCATTATCTTCTATAAGGAAGTATTTTACCTGGGGATTTGAACATGTAGGATCACACCCCTAATCTTACCCTCGATCAAAGATAACCAAACCATCCTCCCACCTTTCACCACCACCTCTTCTAACCATGTACAACACCCACACCACTTTTCACACCACCATTCTGAATGGAACAGTTTCCTCACTGCTCTACCCTAGAAACTCAAGAAACATGCACTGATCAGACTCTGATAATCACTAATAATGTCCCATATATACCTATACAATCTATTAGAGTTATATATTCCTTTCAATTCTCATACCATTGATTTGAACCATTAATCTTTGAGCTTTTTTCCCGTGTAAGGATAGTGGTGATGATTTTCCATGAGAAGGAATGGGGAGAAGGTGAAAAGAAAAGAAAAATTTCTAGTGCAGATCTCTAAGAACCTCTAAATTAATTTGAAAAATGAATCCTACTTCTGAATATAATGATAATAATATCAATCAACTCTATAATAATAATCCATGATTTTGGTAAAAATTTCATGGATCATCAATAAATAATTCATTTATGAAGAATTCAATAATTGAAAGACGAGTTCTATAAAATCCATAGGAGAGAATCTAAACCCACTATGAATATTAATGCCTATGAATTCAATAACCATATGTTATAAGGAAAATCCTTACTCAAATATAAAATCTCCATTCATCAGCTGGGATTCACTAATGAATAATGCATAAAATAGGTGTTTGAAACAGATAATAAAAATTAATAAATTATTTCTAGAAAATTATTAATGAGCCATAATATAAAGATAATAATTCTATTTCACATAACATTAAGAACACATCAATCATATCAAGTAAAGTGTTCTACCTTAATAGAGAATCTCCATCACTTTGATCTATTCAGAAACTATGGTTCTATAAATTATCTCCATTCGATATATTCATCGATTCCATCATGGATTTAGTACTTTTCCTTCAATTCAATATCCATTCCACCAAGAACTGATTCCCTTTCATCTACCCCTCTCTCGAGTTATTACTATAACACGAATTTTCTAAACCTAAATAAGAAATATAACATGTCTTATATAGAAGGGTTCTAGGGATTCCTCCATAATTAATCCAATTAATTAATCAATTATTTAAATCAATGTAATAATTTAATAAACCTATCTACTATATCTTAAAAATCACAAACTTTGATGAAATCCCAAAACATAGTTCTTTTAGGGTAAATCCTTTATCCCAAATGTAATCAAAATGTTGGTTTTAACATCTGATTCTCTATTCAATATATATAAGTATTTTATCCTGAATAATCACATGTAGGATAAAAATAAAATGTTAATACTTCATATTTTGTATCAAGTCTTTACTTCACCTATAATTCTACACCGACTCAGTATAAGGTGAAACACTACACCCTAAGATAAATAGAACCATCAGATAATATTTCCATGGTCATCCACTTGGGTAAAAATATAATTTTACCCCCAAGAAGGTCTCGGGACTATAAAACTCAAGATTGAGTAAAGTATCAATTGAAAAAATACCTTGGATCTCTATAACTGCATAATTATTTTTTTGGTATTTCCATATTTAAATGGATCTTCCAAGAAGTGTTATACTATATAAACCTTATGTAGTGATAATACTTAAATCTGTATCCTTACTTGTAGACCCCATCGACACACATAAAATTTATCTTATGCATTACAATGGATTCCTTAAGTTTGTGTTCCTTATTTTATATGGTTTATCTTTACATAAGATTCAATCAAGTGTAACCCCTTTCAAAAAATATCATTTCTAAAGTCTAAAATAATGGTTCTTGAACCTCATCAAAATCAATACTTCTCTAACATCTAGATCCTTTATTGAAAAATGTATTCACCATAGTTTCTCACACTATTTAACATTCATATTTCCACTTTAATGAATCAAAACTTATTTTTAGCATACATTTTCTTAAGAAAAATCCCTGTGATGGACACTTTATCAACAAATCCTCCCAAAACACATGCTCCACATGACTTGGACACTATCCACTTTCATTTGGTCCCTTAAATCATGTATTCACTTCATAATAAGAACCTCTAAATTTTCCTCCATAACTTATTGGATCCTTATCTTAAGATCAATCATATATTCCCTTGATAATGAGTTTCCTTGTCTTTAAGAAACCGATGAAAATTTTACTTTCCCAATATAATGATTTTGACTGGTCTAAGCTGACCCCCATTGCTCTCAGGAATCTGGTCAACCTCTTTTTATCTAATAAATGGGATATATATATGCATGGGCCTCCCACATAATTTAATCCCCAACCTTTCCACATTAGTTCATATCAACCATGTGTCCAATCATCCTTCCTTATTTAGTTACCTATAGACAAGAGACAAATGTGAAGGTCATTTAACCTACTATAATCCCCAACCTAACTCCACTTGACCTACCTATTATATCAAAACAAAAAGGTATGATTACATGTAATCCCTTAAAAAACCATTTCTAGTCACCATCATCTAGTAGTCCATTAAGAATGACTTTTCCCGAATGGCTCGAATGCCTTTTTTTATTGATTTTTGATAACCCCCCTTTCATGGGATGAGGGGGAACCCTTAAAAGGATTATAGGCTTAAGGATTACATAACCCATAGGTATTAGAGAAAATATCTAGACTATAACTGCATGTAATTTCTTCTACCCAACATCTGCATCATGATATCAGCTCTCCACCTTCGCATGGCTGTTTGGCTAGGCTTCCCTTCCATGCACAGACTGGTCTCAATGACAATTCCATGCCTTGTATTTCTTCCACATCTATTAGATTATTGTCTAGTGAATACTCCCACTCTAAATCATCATCTAGAGTTTTCTCCTTATAGAGTCTACCTAGTCCATTTAAGCACAATTTCAGGTGGCCCGAAATCCTTGAGGTGGCCCGAAATCCTTACCGGCCCGAAGGCCTTGGGTGGCCGGAAGGCCTTAAAGGACCTAAGGACCAAACCGATTGCTCAAAATCACAAACAGATGAATAGTTTCAGCTACTACAGTTCCAAACAGTACCTACTATAGTACCTGGTACATTGTCTACTATAGTGCTGCTATAGTACCCGAAATATATCTCCACCTCGTTTTGAACTCGGGTCTCTTAGATGCACTTGCCGAGTCCTCAACAACTGGGATGAGACACTTGTTCAATTAATAATGACTTTAAACTACTCAAAATTAGTCCTATTCAAATGACCCCAAAAATAAATACATTATTGTCAAAGATTTATGAACGTAAATGTATATTTAATGGTCATAGTTCATGAAATTAAAAGGAACACCATAGGTCCTGAATGCATGACCTTAAAAGGAACACCATCAATCTTGAACACACGATCTTAAAATTCACATATTTGGTCATGGATACATGGCCTTAAAAGTCATAATAATAATACTTGTCACATGTCCCTAAAAGGACTGATGCTTTTTGGTAAATGGTACCAATCTATATGGATTTTTATTCCCTTCACCAGGATGCATAAAAATCCATTGTCACAAGTGAAGTACCAACTCCTTAACACTTACCACCTCCCTGGATGGTGATAAATTCTAGATATTCCTATAGTTTAGATTTAAAATACAACATAACTAATAAACCAAAATATAAAAAATATAGAACCAATCATGTGTACAGAATCGCCAAAGATTCATAGTATAAATCATCTTCCTTCATAATAATGATAATCAGTATTATTACTATTAAGGATATTAGGAACACACCTTAATCCAATAATAGGTCCATGGAATAGATAATAATACCCTTTATGTGACGTGTCGAACACCCACACTCTCATTTTTAACTTGTATGCTAATGTATTACTAACTAATCCTAATGGTCACCCACCATGGGAAAGTAGTTTAAAAAAAATAAAAAATATGCGAATATATAGAAATATAAATGGTGAACATGATGTGAAATATTTTACCCATGAGAGAGATCAATTGTCCAAGGAATCTTATTTGTGATATTATACTAATGGATTTTTTATTTTTTAATTTCTTCTATAGCTCTCCCTCCACATCCAAATCACCTAATCAATCAATGAAATACAAGGAATCAACTTCCCTAGCCAAGATTGAGGAAATGTTAGGAAAAATAAGGTGACTATGTATCATTAGTAGATAGATCCCTGGATATATGCCTTTTCCATGATGACTAACGAAACCCCTTAATCTTGGAAAGTATTATTACCCAATAATCATCTCCAATTCCATGTGGTAAATAACTTTGTTCAAGAGTATAATTGTAATATATCCATTTCCACTCTAGAGGCATCTTGTGAAATAATCGAGTAGCTAAATCCCCATAGTCCATCCCATCAATGATGGGCTAGTGGGAGGTAAGAATCCCCTTTTTCTACATTTAACCATTTTATGAGACTATACCTAGAATGAGTTAACACCTTCCTTTATTATCATAAAAAGTTGGAGTAGTGTGTTCACAATATCCAAAGATCTATCCAGGATCGACCCTATAAGGATCATATTAGCCATGGTCAACTATATCACTGACCTACTATAATCCATTAGGGAATTACAAAGGAATATTCTATTGAGGTCTTAACCCCATATGTTCAGAATAATGAAATCCGGAGGGACCATTAGGGAAAACTAGACTCTAAGAATTAGTTTTCTCATAGGAGGGATCCTATTAACCAAAATTGTTGCCACCACAAGACCCAAATTAGTTTGAAAGATGATACTGAATCTTTAACTTATTCTAAATAGACTTAGTAACCAAGTAGAGATAATCAAGGGAAGATGAGTAATGATATATACGGGATTATTTACTGCAATTCTATTGCCAAAACCCTTTTCGACCATAGGAATATCTATGTTGTTACTTGAGTATGGTTTAAGATCATCATGGATAAAAAAATTAGTCTCATTGATATAATCATAAATTATTACTTTGACCAACCCCACACCAATAAGGGTGAACAACAACCATGGATTCCCTCCATAGGGACAATTTTAGGTAGAAAAATATAGAATTACTCCTTTAAGTCCTCACTATGAAAATTATCCCCATAATAATACTAATATTATCCATATATGTCTTCCCCATAATGAGACATCACCTATAAATCATAGAGGTCATACCCATGATTTCAATTTATGATTCCCTCCTCATAGAACATTGATCAACTGACAAGGATGACCTCCCATTTTTAGTCAAGTTAATAGCTTGATAGGTCCTCCCCAGGGAATATGTCAGAAATTTCCTCCCCTTGACAAAATATTTGACTATGTTATAGTTCTTCTCCATGGTGGTGACCAACAAACCAATAACCATAGAGGTCCTCCCTATGGTGATCAAGAAATCATCCAAGATAGTGGTTCTCCACATTACCAAAAATACTAACAACCATGAATGTCTACCCCATTTTGGTCATTATGAATTTAATTCTCACATTGATACATATCCAAAACATGAAGTTCCTTCCCATGTCATAGTCATTCAAAGATTTCCATCACACTAAGTGGAACTCAAAAAGTTAAAGTCTTCTACACCAATAACTACAGCACCAACCAACAATGTTTTATATTAGTTAATGGGAAAACCAAGGTAAAAATTATCATTGGTGCATATACCAGACCATGAAACACTCTAAATATTTATAAATATTCAAAATAATCTTTCTTTTTTTATGAAATAGTGGATAAAAACATTTATATTTAGAGAAGGTCAAAGAACCAATAATAAAACATGAATAAAATTCTAGTATCATATGAAAAGAATCGACTAACGATAAAATAACAATTATGTTCTATACAATTTCCACTACTTGGTATAACATTACCTAGAAATTGGAAGAGTAATATTTGATTCATCTTTACTGCAACCCATGGGAGACATTTCATCTATCTAAATATAGTTTCACACCCTACAAGGAATAAATTAATTAACTCAATGTGTTAAATAAATATTGCCACAATATTGATATATCTTCCCTTTTGATAGATTTGAATGGAAAATTAGGAAATAAGTGTTAGTTCCTCCAATAATCCTATCTTAATAGATTAATAATTCTTCTATAAATAACCCATGATGTTTTTTCTAACTTACATATAAAAGGGTGGGGTGAATATGTAGCTCTAAACATAACTCAACTCACTATTCATCAAGATTATTTAGGAAAGAAAAATTATAATGATATTTATTTGAGTTAGGTCATAGGTTCCAGATCTTGATATGTTAGTTGGAAAGGTATATGGAATACCGTCATCCCAAGAGCTTAGAAAAGGTTAAATTTATGAAAACAAATCCATTCAAAAATATATGAATCAAGTTACTATAAAGGTGATTCATGTGACCAATTTAGGGAAATAAATATATCTATATTTTAACAACTTTTTATATATATCACTACTCATCTAAAGTATCCAGAATATATGGTTCAATATTCTCACACCTGAGTGTGAGCTTCGAAGGAAAAGTGAGATGAAACAATATCCACAACAACAATACATGGGATGACATATCCCATAGGGATGAGGGTATTTTGACCTTCATCATCACTCTTAAAACCAAAAAACATACAAATATTTGTATCTATGACCATAACCAAGTATATTTTACCCCAACCCACATAGATTGAGGCATTATAACTCCACTCCTTTGAGAACTATGATCTTATATGGGTTGGGAGAAAATCAAAAAGAATATCCTCCATGATTTTATACACAATAATTTGATGAATAACATCCTCTATCAGGTTTATTTTTTTTAAAGTTATACAATATTTACTTAGAATAATCATGCATATAAAATTTACTATATCATCTTAATATGAGCACTAAGTAATGGAAGTGAATCCTCAAAAGGGTATCAATTCCAATAAATCCCCTATAATGGTAAAATCTAAGGATAATTATGATATAACCCTTGAAGGTTACTCCAAGGATAATAAAGAACCTTAATACTCTTATAAAGATTATGATATGATTCCTATCACATTATTCTCATAAGTAAATGATATCTATATAAACCTTGCCAACAATTCTAAGCCTGGAACTAATGATATTAATCCAAGTTCCATATAATCAAAATGTTAGGTGTCTCAAAGCCAATGGGATATGATAAATTAATATATATATACAAATCATGAAACAACATAATTAGAAACTCCAACTTCCATTCATCCATGCACAAAAGAAAATATGGACCATGGGTTGATTGAAATCTTGATCGAAGGACTTAGAAGAAGAATCGATAATGATTATCTGTGGAAATTATCCCCTAAACTATGTTATTATTTGATCCCATCCCATGAATGGATAATTCTAAATTTATCTTCCCTATTACCTATTTAAGAGGCTTGTATCATCCTTGTAAGGGGTTTCCACTTCTAGCCATTGGTGAAAGTTATGATTTAGAGTAGGTTTTCATTTTTCCATTTTAATACAATGTTGTTTATTTTTTATCTTCTATTAATTATTACCTCTCTAACACTTCATAACTGTGATCCCTCACACTCAATGGTTATGGATTAGTTTACCCTAGGGTGTAATCCCTAGGGGTGGTCGAAGGAATTTCTGAATACTTAAATTTCATTTTAGAAAGTTATTCTACTATTTGAGATCCAAAAATATGTATGCGGAGTCATGGTGAGGTGGGATACCATATTCTAGTAGAATAGCCTATAAATTCATTACATTCCCTAACAAATCACTTTTTACCTATCTTAATGCATCACAACCTACTAACGGTATGATGATGTTGGTTGTGTGTTAACAGTAGTGGGAAATGATTTCATGCCTCAGCCAGAATGTGTTATCAATTTCCACTATGGTAGAGGTGGGGTTGATGTATTGAGGGAGATTTTAAAATGAATATCATGTTCTATAATTTATGTATGGGATGGTTTTTCATGTTTTATTTTTGATTAAATTTTCAAATGTATTTTAAATACAAAATATGGGTAACTAAAGAATGTGTGGACAACCCTTATGACCAATTCCCTTTCCCATAAACATTTTTCACTATCTTATTTTCTCACTTTTTTTTGAAATTTTATTTCCAAACCAACTTTAATATTTCACTTTTTTTATTTATTATTTTCATTTGAAATTTAAAAGGGAATATAAAAATAAATATTAATAAGTGATTAGTGAAACTATCAAGTGTGACTCCTCAAGAAAGGAAACCCTATTCACCCCTCTAGGTTGCATTCCGGTTTAAATATTCTAGTGAATAATAACCTTGAAATAAAATTAATTATTAACCACTTTAACAAAAGACCATGTCTATGGTATAATATAATGGATCTTGATCCTCTTAAAAGTATATCCTTCTCTAACCTTCAGATCTATGCTTGGATACTTTATTCGCCTTGGTTTCTCACCTTGGTTAACTTTAATCATTTTTATTTAAAGGGTCAAAATTAATTTGAATCACACATTTTCTTATGTTAAAACCCCAAGAATCTTACTCCATAAATGCCTCCTCTAAAACAACCCAATGTACATGACTAGATCACTATCAACTTTCATGTGGTACCTTCAATCATATACTCCATTGAAAATGGGAAACTTCCAGTTTTTATCCATAATTTATTTGATTCTTAAAATACAGTGAATCTTTTATTACATTGATAATGAGGGTACCCAACCTTAGAAAAATAATGAAAATTTTCTCTTCCAAGATGCTTATCTTGACTGATATGAGTAGACTCTCATAGCTCTCAAGAATCCAATTAGTCTTTTTAGTCCAATCAACAGGACAATAAAATACATGGTCCTATAAGAATGGTGTATAACCCAACCTTTCCCCATTAGTTCACATCCTTCACGTGTCCAGTTTTCTTTTCTTTTATAGATTCCAAAGGACCAGAGACAAACTCTATGTTCCTCTAACCTAGAATAAGTTGTAACCCACCTTCAACTAATCCACTTGTCAAGTAAAAAAAATTCCACTCATTCATAATTCCTACACAAACTAAAACTAGAAAACATTATTTAGTTGTCCATTCCACATGAATTTTAACCACTATAAATAATTCCTAGTCTAATTGACCCAAATTAAAGACAAAATAGTCTTAAACACATGATATTATAATGCACTTAAAGGGGCCTGAATACATGAGATTAAAATACACTCCATTATTCCTGGATTCATGACCTTAAAGTTACACCATTGGGCCTAGTCAGATAACCTTAACAGGAAATTATCTGGTCATGGTTTTATGACCTTATAAAGAACTAAAATGGTCTGTGTGACACAAACATAAAAGTTATGAAATTAATTTTTAAATGATTCAAAACTGTGTGTTTTTTATTCCATTCACTTATATATGTAGGTATCCTTTCTTATAGATATAATACAAAATTCTTGACACTTAAAACCTCCCTATATAGAGATAAATTTAAAAGTGACCAACTATATGGATTTAAACTACAAAATAACTAATTATCCAATAAAGGGAAAAATTAATTACCTATCATTCAAATAAAATCCTTAGAGATACATGGTATTGATTTCCTTACATCATAATAAGGGTAACTGATATTTTTATAGGGAATAATTTCATTAACACCACATAAATCTATAAGATAATAATAGACTATATAGTAATACCCTTTATGTCATGAGTTTAATTCCCATCCTTTTGATTTTGATTCATAATCTGAAGCACTATTACCTAATGCTAACAATATCTTGTCTTTGGAATGTAGGTTCATAAAAAAATAAAAATCAGAACAAAACACACTAGAATCAACTAAATCAGGCCCAAATGTATAATTAAAACTCTAATAAATTTAATTGAAGTTTCAATACTATATTTTGGGGAAAGAGAATATATAATCCATTGCAAAAAAACATCATGAGATGATGCACTATAATTCTTTAATACTGAATCTTCTTTTTGCTAATATAATTTTTGTTATAAATTAATCCTATATCTTCTAACCAATGATATATTTTTCTCTAACCTAAGGTAGAATTCACAACCCAAAAAATGCCTATGAATCTAACACATACAACAATCATGGGCCAACACATCAACTCCACTAAAGCCTCATGTAGCTTCCACTTCATATCCAGTAGGTAGAAAAAGATAGATCCATATATACGGATGAAAATTTCTTTCCACATGGAACATATGTATAGATGATGGTACCATTTATGATTCCCCATATAAATTTACCAACATAATTGGGTAACTAAATAATAAACTTGACACACGAAGCCAGATGATAGAGAGTGGAGGTGGATAAAGGTTAGCAATGAAAGAGTAAAGAAGGACATAAATCCATGTATAAATATTAGGGGAGTTATATATATACATAAGTGTTTCATGTGGGAGATAAGTTTTTTATTATTCTCCTATAATTTTTCATTCATCCCATTTTTATTTGAAGTGTTTATTTTCTTCCCCATTTTGTGTAACTTATAAACACTATGACCATATAAAATAAAACCAAGGGTGTTTTCCCAACATTATATGGAAATATGGTCTAGATAAGAGGGTTAAATAAACATTTTGAATCTTTTTAAAAAATTATTAAATCACAACAGATTAAAACATTCAAGTTTAATAGATAAATCATGCATAGTGAAAGTGCAGTGTTTAAGAAGATACTATGAAAAAAATAAAATAAAGAACAATAATGCATGATTTTATTTCATTTCATATCAATATATTCTATATCCATTATTCAAAAACTCTATAACTCAGTGAGATTAGTGTGACATTCTATAATATAGATAGTTCCTTGTAAAAAAGGAACTGACCCAACATAAAACACTACCTTTTATGATTAAAAACAAATTGAATCTATTACAAGATAGAACAATCCTATCACTACATTTTACTAGGTTCAATAAAAAAAATTTTGTTCCTACATTTTGATTAGGTAGGAATAACCAAAGAAATAACTTTTTATTAGCAGCATAACCATGTGTTTTTTGAGTTTCAACTTGATTAAAAACGTACAACATAAAACTAAACAACATAAAAAATAAATTAAATGATTAAAATAGAGAAATAAGTATAAAATAATGTGGGATTGAAACTAGTTACTTTGTACCTTAAATATTAATGAAGAGAATTGAAGCTTCAGGTGATCCAAAAATCCTCAGAAATTCAAAAAATAAGGTATAAAAAATATACCAGAAGAAATATTTCAGCACATTAGTAGAAAAGAAATCATATCTGATATTTCATGTGTCATTATTCTTGATAGATTTAACCTTTCCTTTTTAAATAAATCTTCTCGCATTATTAGATCAATAAATCCAAAAATATATTCATGTGGGTGTATCTTGAAAACTATTCATAACCTTCCATGATTAGAAATAATAAACAAGGGAATAATATCATTACTCATGGAGTAATTTTTTCATGTATTTTTTCATTGAATAATTCAAAAATAATTCACAGAAGATTTTAATTATATTTTAAAACATAATATAATAGTTAAAAAACCAATATAAATAATAGTAAATGAAAATATAAAAAATAATAGAAAAAAAAGTTTATAAGAATGTTTTTAAAGTAAAGTAAATTATTTAAGAATTATTTTGATGTATGTATACAAATAATTTTAATTGTTTCATAATAATAATAAATCTCTAAAGATTATTTCCATAAGAATTAAATTTTATAACTTCATAAATTTTTTTGTAAGACTTTAAAAACCCATTTCATAAGAATTTTCATAAAAATGTATGATTAAAATAATTTAGTATGACTTAAAAAATGTATTCATTTGAAGAAAACATATAACTTCTGAAAATGAGTATGAACTAGACTAAAATAAAAATAATAAAAATAAAAAAATCAAACAACACAATGTGATTTAGGAAAATACTATAAGAAGTTATAATTATCCAATTTTAACATGTGGGATATTTTTAAATAGTTTTAGGTATTTTTAATTTTCAAAAAAATAAAAAAATAATCATCAAAACATAAAATCTCGCCATCAATGAAACTTAGCACAAATGAATCCCCCTTTTTGAAATTAAAAAAAAATATTACAAAAAATCTCCCCCTTTTTAAATTTATCAAAAAACCTCATCTCCCCCAAGATTAAAATAATAATTAAGAAAAAAAAATTTAACTAAAAAATATGATTTATTAACATTTAAAAATATATTTAAAGATAAAATTATAGCATGATTAGAAAATAACCCCATAAAAACATATTTCTATACCATAAGTGATTAAATAATATGGTTTAAAATACCAATTAATAATTAATAAACCCCCCCTAAGTTGAATAGAAAAACACGATTAAAACTAAAAAATATAAAACATGCTCAATTAGAATTTATAATTTTAGTATATTTTATTATAATTTATATAGATTTAAAAAGTTAACATATTTTAGTATAATGATACATGATCAAATTAATTTAAAATTAACATATTTTGATAATTTAATAATATATTTTGATAGTTATTAAATTCCAAGATGGATAATCCCCATGATTTAAGTATTTATTTCAATAATTAAGAAATATAAGTTTTTAAAAGTAAATATATTCACTATACAAAATAAAAAACTTTAGTGAATCAGAAAAGGTTTTACGATGAATTAAAATGTAACAAATTATTAAGAATATGCTAGTAAACCATAAAATAAACATAAATAACATGATTACATGAAAAAAAATAGTATTTTATGAATTTAAGAATAATCTAACATACCATTAAATTAAAACATGAATGGGTTTTCATAATAACCCAAAATAAATATCAAATTACCTGGTCATGTAGACCAACATTGGTTAATTATGATTTGAGTGAGGTCCTTTAGGTACTCATTATACACAATTATTTATCCTTTTAACATTATAAAATGTTTTAAATATATAAGACTTTTTATGGAAAAAAATATTCGACATATTATATATAGAAATAATATGTATAATGACTAAATACACCACACTTAATAAAATAAAAAGATTAAATTACAAATTTTTTTCCTTTTATAAATTTATTATTGTAAAAGGAAATACTTCATCAAAACATAAATATTTCTTATTTTTATTAATTTTAGTCATATTTTATCTATAATTTGACTTATAATAGTGAATTTAGATAATGATTTCTTTAAACTCCCAAATTCAACACTTTTTTTCCACTTTAATTATGAATAAATTCCAAATGATAAAAAAATTTCTCTTTGTTAAATGAAGTAGAATTATTTAAAATATTGTTCTATTTTTACAGCTTAGAAACATTACCTTTCATAACATTGAGTTCTCTATTTTTTATTATGAAACTTAGTTACAATTTCTTTTAACTTTTAAAATTCTATAGAGGAATCCTTATTTTATTTTAAAACTTTATTTTGATACTTTTTCAATGTATTATATATTTCATAAAGTTTTTAAATTTCCTTTTGATATTCATCACAAATTTCATTTAACTCTTTAGTTCTCATTTTATCACAATTTGTATCAGAATTAGAATAAAAATAAAAATTATAATTTTACTTAATTAAACTTGAATCCATTAAATATATATTAATTGACTTTATCAAATCATAAAAAATGAATATGTTACCTCATAACAATTTCTAATCAATTTGGGTTTATTAATTTTATTTTCATTTTCAAAACACCACTTGAATCAGAATATTTAGTGTAACTCCATAAAAAAAGATACTTCTTTTTATTCTTTATATATTTTTTATCTTTAATTAGATGCTTTAGCTTTAGAAAATCTAACTTAATGTGTCATTTCTTTTTGCACTCACAACAATTTAGTTGAAAATCATCGTTATATTTACTAATATTAACTTTTTCTCTTGAAAATTTTGTTTTACTTATTATTCCATCCTCTATTGGATGTTTTTACTTTATTCATGAGTCCTTGTATGAATTTTCAATCTAAATTTATTCATGACCTTTTTTTAGAACTAGATGAACCTACAATTTCATCAGTAGAGTCAACAAAAATATATGTAGAATATTTAAAATAAACTCCCTTATTTTTTTTATAAACTTCATAATCATTATTATTTATATATAGCTCATATTGAACTAGATATCCAATGTGTTTATCCATGTATACTCAGTTAAATATTTTCTTTCTTCAATATACACCTATTTTGAGTTCCACCTTTTAGGTAAGGCCCAATGTATTATTTTGATCATAACCTTTTTCTTTATGTTCTATCTAAGAGTAACCGTGATTTTCATAATTTGATTAAATTTATTGTATAAATTGCTAATGAGTTCTGGATCAAACATTCTGAATTCTCTAAACTTAGCCCTATGAATATGTAACTTTTTTATCTAAAATTTATTAGGTTCTTTAATTGTATTGGTCCATGTCCTCCAAGTCTATTACTTTTTCGGTTTTAGGTGTTGGAGGTGTTTTAGTGGAGTCTTTAAAAGGGTTTATGGTGCTCAGTAGTGGACTAGAGTGAGACTGGAGGTGCTAGCTGTTAAAAAGCTAGAGATAGGGGTAGTACATGTCATGTAAAGTTTACATGACATTAAAAGAAGGTTTACATCTTTTGAAGGATGGATTGTGGGGTGTTACACGATATGTAATGAATTAGATATTTAATGGTTGAAGAGACATATTTTTCATAGGGGCATGAAACTTTACATTTAAATGATTTGTAAAGGGAACACACCATGTAGTTCCCATATGTAGTGTGTCTTTTAATCATATAGTGTTTGGGTTTTTCTTCAAAACCTATGCCCCTATCATTTCAAGGTGACCCCTCAGCTCTCCCTCTAGCCTCATGGTATTCCTTCATCAAAGATTAATATTTGGATTCTCATATTCAATATATGGTGATTTTTTATCTCTTTATCAAGCATTTACTTCCATTATTCTTTGGGGATTTTATGCGGCAATGTTTCTTTGGTCTGGGAGGAGTTGTGGGCTATGTTTTGACAAAACTTTGATGAGGTGTAGGTTTTTATGTGGGTTTAATGGATAATTGAAGTTTTTGGGAGTTTATTCTTCACCCTATGGTGTGTAGCGATATTGGAAAGCTTATTTGAGGTAATGTAATCCTCATTATCACCTATTTATATTCAATGTGTGAGATATTCATTTTTTTCTTACCTTTGGGTGGATAATAAGGGTCAAAATAATCATATAATTAATTAGAATGTCTAAAATTAATGGAAATGGGAACTTATTTTATGATTTACTGCTTTGATATATATTGTTGATGTTATTATGCATTCTTGTTTCCAATTCTAAAAATAAGAGTTGTCGGGATCCTTTTTTGCATTGTTGTAGTTATGATGTGATGACCCTTGTAGTGTTGCTGCATGATATCACCCTTAATAAAAGGTTAAACAATGTATGTTTGGATAATAATTGGTTTCCCCCAGACTTTCTAGTTTTTGTGATAATACCCATGATAAATTAATAATATATGGAATAATTAACCTAAATAAATATCGAATCTGAAATGTGTGTTATGATGTGGGGTTGTGTTTTTTTTGTGTTGCCATACATGGATTAAGATGTTGTACGATGATATATGTGACCAATTGGGCTATGCATTGTGTGGGACAACGATATAGTGGTTGGTTGGCATGGATGTGATGTGGGAAGTTATGCGATGTGGCACAGGGGTTGTGGTGAAATAGTTATGGCCCAACAATTGTAGTGCAGATGTTATGTCATAGTTGTTGTGGAACGATGGTTTTGGCATAGTAGTTGTGGTGCAGTGGTTGTGGTACGTGGTGGTTGTGGTTGTGTGATGTATAAGATGTGTGTTTGTTGTGTTGTGAGATAGCTTGGGTGATGTGTTGCGATGATGATGGATGATGTGCAGTTCTATGGAGATTTATGTGTGTTGGGCCAGTTGTTTAGTGTGATTAGGTTAGTTTTCCAGGTAGTAATGGAATAAATTACGATGCTGAATGAAATGAGTAAATGAATGTTTGGGTAATTGAACATAATGGGATATAAGTTTATGTGTGGTAAATGGAATAATAAATAAATTCAGTGAAATTTGTAAGCTTAAAGTGGAAAATGTTTTGTGGCTTGTATAATAGTTGTGTGATGTTACTTGTAGTGGTGTAAGAAGTTGTTATGATTGGTGTGTGTTATGTGGTGGTGATTTGGTATGCACTAGTGTTGTTGGTTTGAACCCATAGGTTGGATATTATGTTCTATTTTTATATCATGTATGTTTATATTATTTTATATGCTCCCCACCTGAGTCGGATAAGCTTACCACCACTTATAGGTGTTGAGTCCCAGGTGTTTTACCCAACATCCAGGATGTTAGAAATACATATGGCTGGATACCCCCTCTACCCTCTCTTCCTTCGGTAGTGATGTGTTGGACCATGTGTATTTGAGAGATATGTGTTGTGTTATACCAAATGTCAATGGGAAAAATTTGATCTGTTAGACCAGGTGTCTTTAGGTGATATGTAATGTATTGGACCAGATGTCTATGAGTGAGATGTGATGTGGTGTGATGTGATTTATGGAGGGGGTCATGCATAGTATGAGGGAATGTGGTTGATGTTCTTCATGTTCATGATACCATACTACTTTGTTTATGGTTATGATATGTGGCCCAAGTTTCTGTGGGATGGATGTGATGTGGTGTGATTCGTGGACTAGGTGTCTATGGGCGGGATGTGATGTGATGTGATATGTGTGGAATGGATGATATCATAAGACATTCTACATTAGGGTAATTATATCAAAAAATTATTTGAGAATAAGTAGTGGGGTTCCTTTCTTTACTATGATATCGATTCTATATTATTATATTGGATGCATGATTTGGTAAGATATCCATAGTGAGGCTAGGTTTGGTTAGATTACCTGTATAGATGCTTATTGGTTCTGTTGTTTGTTTACTAGTGCATTTTCATGCTCTTTTCACATATGAACTTGAGGCCTTGGTTATGTCCTTATTGAATATAACTGTTATGATAACCCTATATAAATAAACTATTTTTAGGTTTCCAACAAGACTTTGGGGGCTGAGCTAGACATCACTAGCTGGTTTGGATTTTCTTTCGAGTTGGTACCGTAGATTTTTTTAGTATTTACTTTGGATAAATTTATATGTATTGGTATTAATTTATTAATGAATTGTAGGATGGTTTTTAGTTTACCTTTATATTTTTTGATGGATTTTTTTTAGTAATTGTGTATCCTATCTCCTTATATTTTTTCATTTATAGAAGCTAATACCTCCCATATTGTGATATTTTTATACCCTCGATGTTATTCCCCAACCTGAGTCCTACTGATGGTGGGAATCAGGGTCCATTATATCTCTCCACTCATTACAATATCTTAGGTGGGAGGGGGTCATGACAGAGTGGTATCAAGTGTGATGGTTGAGAAATAGGATGGATTTTGGAGTTAGGCATATTGAGGATTTCATGGGTCGATATGGAAATAGTGACAGTTGACCATGGTGCATGACATAGACCAAGGGGACCGACTAGGACCTAATATTTTGGGACCCTCTATGATCCAATGTACAGTCACCAAGCTTATTAAACAATCAAGTTAGGTGGAACTATTTTTAGGGTACATATCTTTGATAGGTACATACATCATGATGACTTGTGCTCATGTTTGATTTGGGTGTTTTGGGAGAATAAATAAATAAATTAAATAATATTTGATAAATTTCAACCCTAATGAGATTAGGATGTTTTCCTACATTTCAATAATGGATCATGTTCATATTTCATGAGTTTCTTAGGTAGTTGATGTTCAACAGATTGATCTGGTTTATCATCGGAGGGTTGACCAGATAGAGAAGGATAAGGTATGGAATGAAATTTGTATTCCTTTTAGCAGTATAGTTTGGGTAAGTATATAACGAGTATCTCAGATCTAGATTATGGGTTCTTGATAAAGGATATAAATACCACTTTCTATTTTATTGAAGAATGAGATGTGTTTTGGGTAACCTTGGAATTTAGTCAGATGTTGGGAGCTACACATCAGTGGTGGACACTATTTCTTGGAAACTGTAAGGAGGCAGTTTTTTTGTGGCCCAAATTTTAGAGGGAGTTCCAGGTAGAGTTTCTATCATCAATGAAGTGGGAAGAAAATAGTTAGGATACTCTCTCCCTTTAGTATGGGAGTATGATCATACATAATCTTGGGATCAGGTTTAAGGACCTCCCAAATATTTCTCTAGATGTTTTCCCAGATGAGGAGTCCAGAGCAGGATGTCTAGAGGAGGCTTTGAATCTAGTGATTAGGTATAAATTTGATTTTTTTCACAATCCCAATGTGTCTATAGGTGCATAAAAAGTATGGGTTTATCAATAATATTTTTTACTTGGGATTTTAGCTGCAATAGGGTGTCCAATAGGGTGTTTCGAGGAGAAGGGTTTCAAGTAGTGTGTTATGAGTGTTTAGGAAGTTAGGGTTCTGTTCAGTGGGGAACTGACCACATAAGTTTATTTCCTAATTGTTAGGTAAAGGTGGGTTTTTAGAATATTTTGGGTGGTTTTAATTTTCATTCCATATCTTTAGGAGATATGGGAACTACTGGGGTTAGTGTTTGACCACTTAGGGAGTCTAGTTTCATATGGGTGGTCATGCCCATTTTTATCACCAATAGTTTCTTCTGAGATAGTTTCACTAGAAGGGACCAGAGGTTGTTGTTTAGTAGCTGAGGGCATGGGAGTTGGTAGAGATAAAAATCATGATAGAACCCTTCCATAGGGACCCATTCTAGTGCAAAAACATAGAGGTCAGAAGTATATAGGTAAATTAACTGGGTGTGGTCAGATTCACATGTTAGAGGTAGCAGCACTAACAAATCTAGGATTTGTTCAAGGTATGGATAGTTTATCATCTACCATTGTGTGTACTTTATTTTACTCAATATCCTCACACTCCATTTTTTATCCTCCTTTGTTCTGTATGTTAGTACTATATGTGGATAAGCATTGAGTTCCCCTAGTGTTATCTACTCTAGTTAGAGATCATGATTCCTTATTTGATGTGTGTTGGGAATGTATACTAGTAATGGGATAGAACCAGTTATTGGGGACTTCTTCTTATTATAGATATGACCATGTGATGTTATCATTTGTATGTATTAGCTATATTATATACAAGTATTCATCAATTTATTTCAGATAATAGTCTCATTTTATGATGTGGAGGGCCAATGAGTGGAATTAGTTAGAAAGAAAGGTTATTGGTTAGGAAGTAGGGAAGTGAAGCCACTTTTTTTGTAGTTGGAAGAGATATCCTTAGAAGTTTAGGTTGGGGATGCTCCTAAGGTTGTAGAGGAGTTACTGGATGTTTTCCTAGAAGAGGTTATGATACTACCACCTCGACGTGATGTCGAGTACAATATAGAGTTTCAGCCATGTGTGTCTCTAATTTCAATGGGTACTTATCAGATGGAACCCACATATTTTCTTGAGTTGAGTTTGTAGGTAGATGATCTGATGCATAGGGGTTTCATCCGTCCAAGTGTGTTTTCATGGGGTGAACCGATGTTGTTCACTAAAAAGGAGGATGGTGGTATAAGGTTGCATATATACTATCAGAGGTTTAATCATTTAATGATGAAGAATATTTACCGTCTTCCAAGGATTGATGATCTGTTTGACTAGTTGTGTGAAGATACTTGGTTCTTAAAGATTTTTCTACGGTCTCAATATCCTCAGTTGAGGGTGAAATATGAGGATATTCATAAGACTACCTTCATATGCAGGCATGAGAACTTTAAGTTTGTGGTTATGGAGTTTGGTAATACGAACTCACCATCTGTGTACATGGTGATTATAAACACTATGTTTTGCGAGTTCCTAGACCAGTTCATCATTGTATTCATTGATGTTATCTTGGTCTTCTTGAAGTCATAGGAGGAGCATGACAATCATCTTAGAGTTATTTTGAAGGTCCTTTGACACCACCATATTTATGGGATGTTATCTAAGTGTGATATCTAGATTCAAGAGGTGCATTTATTTATACATGTCGTGTCTTTATAGAGTGTGTTAGGGGATTTTTCAATGGTTTAAGTAGTTGTTTCTTGGGAAGAAACCAATAATTTGAAAGAGGTTCACTGTTTCCTTAGTATCATGGTCTATTATCGAAGGTTTGTATCTGATTTCTCTTGATTGTCATCCCCATTAATAGTGTTCACTAGAAAGGTCTAAGATTTTTTCTAGGCAAATAATTTCTAGAAATATTTTGGTTAACTAAAGTAGAAGTTTGTTAGTGCTCCAGTGCTTCAGTTTCCTAGGGAGGGTGTGTTGTTTAAGGTTTTTTATGATGTGTCTAGTTTGGGTTGGGGATGTATGCTAATGTAGCAAAGGTATGTGATCTTTTATGGGTCTAGGTAGTTATTTCCTCTGATTATAACTATGACACCCATGATCTGGAGATAACGATAGTTCTGTTTGTGCTAAATTTGGGGTGATATTACCTCATCAGCAAGTATTTGTGGTTTTCAAGGACCAAAATAGATTTAGATATGTTTTCTATTAATGTGAAATGAATATATGCTAGTGTATGTGGATTGAGTTTTTTAGGATTATGATTTTGAGATCTATTACACCCCAGGGAATGGTAATGTAGTTGTCGATGCATTGATTCAGAAGTCCCCGGAGGATGTGGCTCAGGAGTCTGTGGATGTTTAGAATGGAATGGAGGATCTTTCTACAATGAATATTGACATTAGAGAGAGAATTGTATGAGGTTGGATTTATTAGATGAAAAAAGATTCATATTTTATATAGTAAGTGGAGAAGTCTTAGTGGGGAGAGTTGGAGTCTGAGGTGATGTGTGATCATGTTGGCCATGTTGATGCTTCTGAGGGATGGTCAGAGGATGGTCAAAACTAGGTGTTGTTCTAGGAGAGTATTTTTGTTCCATAAGTGATGCGTGAGGGAGTTCTCCATGAGTTTTGTAGCTCAACTTTAGTAGTATATACCAGTGTGACAACGATGTATCATGGATTGAGGTGGCAACTTTGGTGGATGGAGAAGAAATTGTCAGTAGAAATTTTTTTGAAAGATGTTTGGTTTGTCAATAGGTGAAAGCAGTAAACCATGTTCTAGGAGATTTTTTTCTATACATGGATATTCCTATGTGTAAATGGTAGTAAATATTGATGGATTTTATCACAAAGTTTCCCCTAACTCAGGGAGGTTTTGATGAGGTTTGAGTGATAGTGGACTAACTGATGAAATCAGCTCATTTTATGGAGATCCATGAGTTGAGTAATATGGATTGTTTGGTGAGATGGTATGTGGATGATGTGTTTAGGATTCATGGGGTACGAAGGAACCTCAAATCTGACCAGGATACTCATTTTACCTTGATATTTTTGAGCTTATTTCAGAATTATTTTGGATCCCATTTTTACCTTTAAACTACTTCCAACCCTCATACAGATAGCCAGATGGACCAGACCATCCAAATTCTGAAGGATATGTTGTGGTCAAGTATCTTGGACTTTGGTGGATCTTGGGTATGAAACCTACCTTTAGTCAATTATTCATACAAAAATATATATCACTCATCAATTATTATGGATCTGTTTGAGGTATTTTATAGGAAACCATGTCATTTTATATTGTGCTGGATGTAGGTTGTATAGTAGGTAGTTCTCGGTCCTAATGTGGTTTAGAGAATGACTAAGAATATATAGTTGGATTTTGAGTGAATAAGGGAATTGAAGGATTATCATAGGCCCTATTTTTATCATAGGTAGAGTCCCATAGAGTTTATGGTTGGAGACCATGTGTTCTTGAGAGTCTCCCCTCATCATGGGCAGTAGACGTTTGGAAGGGGGAGTAAGCTTTCTCAAAGGTTTTCTGGGCCATTTGAGGTGCTGGGACGAGTTGGAAAGGTGGTGTATCAGTTGGAATTTCCACCATGGCTATATAAGATCCACAAAACATTCCATATGTCCTATATTTTTCAATATATTCATGACGACTCCTGCGTAATTGACTAGGGATAGTTGGATATTGAGGATGATGTGGCGTTCATGGAGAAGCCAGTAGAGATCCAATATCGTCGAGAGAAGGTGATGTGTGGTCAGTCCATTCCCTTTGTCTGTGTGTTATGAAGTCATGGTGGCATGGATGATATTACTTAGGAGAGATATACATTTATTAATTCCTAGTACCCATATATTTTTTGAGATTTTTTTTCTATTTTCCTTATATTGTGATTTTTAGACATACAATGTTGTGAGATGTGATGTTTTCCTTGATGTGTGATGTGTAATAAAACCCATAACATATGGAGGGGGGATATGATTCTTAATTGATAAAAATTATTTCTGATGTGATTAATCCCATGAGGGTGAGTTAGTGATGCCCAGAGTGGATATTATCTTAACATGGAGGATGAAATTACCTGATTTGTACATTTGGGGTAGTGTAGTTTATTGGTTAAGATAATTGTTGGTTTGGGTTGTGTATGGTTAAGTAAGTGGTTGTGCAGTGTGTGGTGGATTGTGGTCAATATCATATGCTGAGGTCATGAGGTTGTGAGAGATGTTTAGTGGCTATTTGGTTTGGCATGTTTGGTTGGTTGTAGTATTGATGGGTAATGAGATCCTTTAGAGGTTTCTCATAGGGTGTTTGTTTTGACCCATTTTTTCTTTTTAGTCTTGGTTTTGGATTATTTATAGTGATAATCATTTGACAGGTATCTGATGTAATGGTCTATGTACTCCTTATCCATTAATTTTCCAATTTTAGGTGTTGGAGGTATTTTAGGGGAGGCTTGATGAGGTTTTGTGGTGCTTGAAGAAGGCCTAGAGTGAGACCATAGGTGTTGGATATTAAAAAGATAGAGGTAGGGGTAATACACATTATGAAAAGTTAACACTATGTGAAATAATGGTTTACATCTTATGAATGATGGTTCACTTGGTGTTACATTATATGTAATAAATTCATGATTTAATGTTTGAGGCGATACATTTTTTGATGGGTCTTGAAACTCGACATTTACATAATGTGTGAAAGGAACAAGCTGTATAATTTCTTTATGAAACACATATTAAAATCCTACAACACTTGTATTTTTCTTCAAACATTATTCTTATCATTTTCAGGAAACATTGTGTCTCTCCCTCCAACCACCTCCTTGGCTTCCCATATTTGATTTGTGGTGAGTTTATATCTTATTCTCATGAATTTCCTTTTGTTCTTATTCAAGGATTCATAGTGGTGATGTTTATTTGGTTTCGGAGGAGTTGTGGGATGCGTTTTGACAACCCTTTGATTTAGTGTAGGTTGATCTATGGGTTTTGCAGGAAGTTGTGGTATGTGGGAGTTTCTTCTTTTCCCTTTAATGCATAGTATGATTTGAAAGCTTCTTTGAGGTATAAAATCATCATTTTCACCTGTTTATGTTCTATGTGTGATATGTGAAATATTTTTCTTACCTTTGCGTGAATATTAAGGGTTGTCTTAGTCATATAATTAATTGGTATGTCTAAAATTAATGTGTATGGGGTGTTACCGCATGATTTACTACATTGATATAAGTTTTTGATGTTATTATGAATTCCTATTGAAAATTTTGAAAATAATGGTTGTTGGGAGACTTTCTTGTGTTGTAGTATTTATACTGTGATGAACCTTGAAATGTTGTTGTGTTATCAAACCCTGAATAAAAGGTTAAATAATGTATATTTGGATAATAATTAGTTTCCCTGAGAAATTCAAGTTTTTATGATAATGACCATGATAAATTAAGAAGATATGTGATAATTCCCCTAAATAAATTCAAAAGCCTGAATGTGTGTTGTGATGTAAGCTTGTTGTTTTTGTGTTTTCCTACATGAATTTGGCTATTGTGTGGTGATAAATGTTACTGTATGGGATATGTGTTAACGAAGTTAAGTAGTGGTTGAATGGCATGTATGTGATGTGGGAAGTTGTGTGATGTGACACATAGGTTTTGGTACATTGTTTGTGGTGTAGTGGTTGTGGCATAGAGGTTTTGGCACAGTGGTTGTGGTATAGTGGTTGTGGTGTGGAGGTTGTGGCATAGTGGTTGTAGTACATTACGGTTTTGGTTGTGTGATGTATGAGATGTGTGGTCATTGTGTTGTGAGATGTATTGGATGTTATGATACGATGCTGATGGAGGATGTGTGGTTCAGTGACAGTTGATGTGTGTTAGGACAGTTGTGTGTTGTGGTTGTGTTAGTTTCCAAGGTAGTAGTAGAATAAATTATGATGTTGAATGAAATATACAAATGAATGGATTGGTAATTGAATATAATGGGATGAAAGTTGATGTTTGGTAAATGTCCTAATGAATAAATGAGGTTCAACCTATAAGCTAAATGTGGAAAATGTTGTGTGGGTTGTGTGGTAGTTGTGTGGTGTTAAATATAGTGGTGCAAGTAATTGTGATAGTTGGTGTGTGGAATGTGGCGGTGATGTGTTATGGACTAGTTTTTTTTGGTGTGAAGACATAGGTTGAGTATTTTGTGTTATATCTATATACTTTATGTTTATGTTATATTATACATGCCCACCCGAGTTGGATAACCATACCAATGCTCAAAGGTGATGAGTTATATGTGTTTTCCAAAATATCTAGGATGGTAGAGATATGGATGGTTGGCTACCTCCTCTACCCTGCTCTTCCTTCAGCATCGATGTATTGGAATAGGTGTCTTTAGGAGAGATGTGATGTGTTAGCCCAGGTGTCTACGAGTGATATGTGATGTATTGGCCCAACCATCTTCAATCAAGATGTGATGTGTTGGCCCAGGTGTTTATAAGTGATAAATTATGTGGTGTAACATGATATGTGGTGGGGTTCATGCATGGTAGGATAAGAGAACAAGGTTGATGTCCTTCACATTCATGATACCATACTACTCTGGTTCTGGTTGTTATTTTTTGACCAGTTTCTACGGGAAGGATGTAACGTGATGTGATGTGTGGACCAAGTGTCTATGGGTGGGATGTGATGTGGTTTTATGTTATATGTGTGGAATGTATGGGGTAATATGAAATTTGATGTTGGGGGTATGAGAAAATAAAATCAATGGGGAAGAGGCAGCGATCCACCTTGATTTGTTATTATCTCAATGATATATTATTATATAGAATGTGTGATTTGGTGAGAGAGCCATGGTGAGGCTGTGTTTGTTTGGATGAACTATTTAGGTTCTTTTTGGGTTTGATGTTTGTTCACTGGAACATTAGTATGATATTTTCACATGTGCACTTGAGGCCTTGGATATGTCCCTACTGAGTATACCTATTATGATCAACATATTTATATAAACTGTTATTAGGTTTCTAGAAGGACTTTGGGGATCCATCTGGACATCACTAACTGGGTAGGAGTTGCTGTTGAGTTTTTTTTGTGGAATTATATTTTTGGTATTTACTTTGGAGACTTTTATATGTATCATTATTACTTTATTCATATATTGTGGGATAAATTTTGGTCTACCTTTATATTTTATGATGGAGTTTTTTGGTGATTATTTATCGTATATGCCGATCCTATTTCATTTATAGAGGGTAATTCCTCCAATATTGTGAGATTTTTATATCCTCGGTGCTATTTTCCAACATAGGGCCTACTGTAGGTGGGACATGAGGGGTCATTATCTCTCTCCATTCATTATAGTATCTTTAGTGGGAGGGGGCATTACATGGGGAGTGAAAATTATAGTACTAAAAATTTCATCAGTAGTTTTTCAAGATAAAATATGGATATGAACACTTATACTTAAAGAAAAATAAAGAAAATACATAACCTTATAGTTTAAAACATATTTAGTAGCATCATTACTAGTTAAAGTATCAAGTTTAAATATAGGTATTTTATATGGTATGTCCATTATAGTCCAATATTCAATACTAATATCTTTATGAAATATCATCATTATAACGCCCCAAAATTATAATAAATAGATATCACATGTTAAAATATGAACATTCATTTCATAACATGATGATCCATTCAAGAATCATATAGGTATAGTATATTTAGAAACTTGGACACATAAAAAATTACTTTATAAATGAACTGCATAATCTCCCACTAAGTTCTTCATAACTACAAACCTTCTTATACATTTAATACAAAATACATTTCTTCCTAACCCGGGGAAAGGAAGCATAATAAAGGGTCATATAAAATGATCATTAAGGGTAAAAAAGGGGAATATCAGTATAACATGAGTATAAGGGTATTAGAACATGATAATAACATTTAAAAACTATACCCTATATGTCATAGATAATAAACATGAGTCATGGACTTAATCCTAGAAGTCCATAAGACATGAATCATAATGTAATCAAAGAAAAAGATCAATGGAAGTATAAAAATATCATAAGACAAGGAATGGTGGAATACACATAATAATAGAAAATAATTTCCATAGTAGTCAAGGTTAATTTAAAAAACTATAATAGTGGAATGGGCTCACTCCGCAAACCATCATAGTAGTAAAGGTTCACTCCCAGGACTATCATTGTGAAAAATGTGCCCTACTAAACTGGGTTCACCCCCACTCTAGTCCTATTTATCACATGAGATATCTATCTTTACCTAATGTATTAGATGTATAAATAACTAATGTCCCACCCATCACATAATTAAAATCATATATATGTGTTCAAAAATATCATAAATCATTCATCATATCATAACCAATGAAAAATACATAGATTTCATAATAATTTCATCATATCATAGCCCATGGAAATGAAATGGGTTTCATAAACCATTTCATCATTTAATCATAGCATGACCCATGGAAAATGAATACGCTTCATAAACATCTTTTCATCATAAACATAGACCATTCAGATAAAGAAAAAGGATGGAATCATTGAATAATATCCCTTGTAAATATTAAGTAATATCAAAGGATGTAATCTTTGATAAAAATGATTTTGAAATATTACGTGGAATATTTATTAAGGAAGATATGCTCTCCATTTTGAAATAATTTATTTAAAATATAAAATATTACCAAATATTAAGTGAAAGTTTTATTTTAAAATAACCTATAAAACTTTTTAAATAATATTTAAATCATTTTTAGGTCACGATAGAGGGAAATACCATTTATTCTATACACATTAAAACGAAGATTCTTTTCACATTTTTGGTAAAAAGTCACAAGATCTTTGTTCATAAAATAACAAGAATATTAATTTTAAAAAAATTTGTAAAAATTTATAAAGGGATAAAAATTAATTTAAACAATCCTTGTATAAAAAAAATTAAAACATTCTTAGAAAACATGGTGCTGGAAGAGAAAGGATTTTTGACCGAAGAGAGAGATACAATCATTTTTATTTAAAAATGTTATTTTGGTATATTTAGTTACTAAGAAGAGTAAAATGAAGGGAAAACATAAAATTTCATGAGATAACAAGTTTAGAAGAAAATTCCTGATTTTATTTAAATATATATCATACAATTTCATCATGATAAGAATAATGATAATCAATCTTCATAAATATTGATATTGTATCATAAAACCTTACCACTTTGGTAACATTCTGAATCAAAATCCCTATGAACGAAATAACCTTATATTGATATTTATATCCCACAATATTAATTATAATAACAATAAAATACATTAATTGGAAGTATATACACCACCAAGAAGAAACAAGTGGTGAATATGTCAGGTGTCCCGCAAACATAAAAGTGAGATGAAATTCCATTACTACTTTAGAATCTTTTGAATCATAACCTCCATGAAATAATAAAATCAAATAAAACTATAAATATTATTAAAATAATTATATTAGTGATATAACATTTAAAAGGTTCAATATATACACAACACAAAATAAATGAGTGGTGAATATGATATATGTCTCCCAAAAAAAGAAAACAAAAATCCATTACCTCATGTCTCGACATTCTTTATGCATGTTAAATACTCATATATAATACATTTTGTTTTATTATAAATTTATTCCAGAACAATAATAATATTTATAATATCATATATGATTTAATTATAACATTTTATCACATCTAAATTAACAATTCTTTATTAAAATCGCTATTTCGAGTGATAATTGTTTCGTTTTTCATGTATGTTTCAGTTCGATAGTTTTGGTCCTTGTAATTTTATTATGATTCAATAATATAATTTTTTTAATAATGATACAACTATAATATATATTTATTATACACATGTTTAGAGTCATCCATAAAATTTATAGATAGGAAAATGAATTACATTATTCATGGAGATGACAAGATGTACATACACAGGAACACTGTTTCCAGTTTCGTAGTGTATGGAATGAAAAACGGTAAATATTAATTAAATTTCAAATAATAGTTTTTATATCATATATATAATATATATTTACTATATCTATCCTTATTACTATCCATGTCAAAATTAACTGAAAAATGTATCACATCAATTCGTAGAGGAAGTAGTCCACACGTACTCATGAGCAACATTATTATTTTCCAATGGATTGGTAGGTAAGAATGTAGATGTGATATTATAATGATAGAATTATAATAATGTTATAAATATAATATATATACTTTAAATACATCATCATATCCATTAGTGAGAGGTGGTGATGGAAAGTAAATTACAATAATTCATTAGGTTGTAGTTCACCGTACACATGATCGATAGTTTCATTTCCCATTTGATAGAAAAGGAGATGGATATAGGTTAATACATTAACATAATAACATTTAATATTTTGGGAGATAATAATGTTATTATATAATCATATTTAAAGAATATTTGAAGGATGTGTAATAATAAATAAAATTAAAACACATGGTTAATAACTATACCTCTTCTTTGAAGAACCCCTTTAGGTTTAGACCAAATTTTATCTTAGGAGGGTTTACTAATTAATATAAGGAATATAAGACATGTATAATTAAGTAAATAATGTATTTTTGTAGGTATATTTGATAAAAAAGGATCTTGATGTGAGGATAAGAGATGAGTGGGGGTATCCGTTTATAAACTGGGGAGGGGACCTTCTTGAATTTCTGAAAAGAATACAAAATGATAGTCATTATTAAGAAAAATGATTAAAATGAACTTATATTAAAATTTTGGATATAATAAGGTCTAATTATGAAAAAAGTATTTTTACATATTTAATTGGAAACATTACCCATATCTTTTGGTTTAACACCCTAACAAACCCATTTTAACCTTAACCACGGTAATTTGTTTTTACTATTTTCACTATTCATTGTGAACAAAAATTAAGTTGACCTTAATATAAAATATTTATTATTTTGATTAAAAATATGGAATATATTTTAAAAAATTTAATTCATGGAAGTTTAATAATTTAATTTAAAACTAAACCTACAAAAGTTATGAAAAATAGTTTTCTAAAGAAAAAGTTTTCATAAGTATAAAATTTTTTATATCAAAATTTGACATGAAATTGATCCTAATGAACTAAATTATAATAATAATAAAAACATAATTTAACCATTGTTACCTTTAAAATAATCCTTAAATAACATTGCCCTTGTAAATTCATTAAATGAAAAGACAGTTTTTAATAAAAACTAGCATGTTCACTATTCACCACAAAATTAATCTCTTTATAAAATTATAAAAAATTCACCCTAATATAATTTTGAAATATAGATTCCAATAATGAAGTTATTTTTTTAAAATAAATTTTCAAAATGCGGAAAAATAATTTTTTTAGAAAAATTAATGAAAATCAATTTTTTGAGAAGAAATGAATTTCTGAAGTATATAAACACTTTAAAAAAAAGAAAGCACTTAGTTATAAATATATTTTATATATATAAAAACATTATAATTAATTTTAATTTTTTTTAATTTTATTCATGCATCCAAGTTTAAGATCTAGGTTATAATGTTAATTTTTAATAATAATAATAATAGTATATTACAGTTCGTTAAAATTAGATGTTGTGTGTAACAACTGATATTAAAGAAATTAAAAATATTTGAAAAACAATTTCATAAAATATAGTGTTATTACATTCTATCCCCCTTAAAATTAATTTAATACTCAAAATTTCATCACTTTGATATAAATAACTAATAATATTTTATCATGATTATATCCTCATGTTACCATAAAACATCATCAAATTGGTGGTTTTGACACAAAATTCTGACTATGTGAGTAGTATCACTTCATTTAAATTTATATCTATGATCTAGAATATCCATAGGTTGTTACTCATAGAAAATATCATGATCCAGTGATGCAACTGTTGGGACCACTTTGTGTATGAAGATTGAATTTGTTGTCAATAGTTGTCAATAGTTTTCAATGCCGATCAAAATGAAGAAGGAGATGAAGAAGGACCCCAAAGTTAATGGAGATCAGCTAAAGTGATGATTCCTGGAGAATTTTTATGCAATCATAGCATTGGATTTCATGCTTAGGCAATCCTCTGTGAAGTAAATTCAGATGATTGTTGAGCTGATCCTATGTTAAAAGCACATGTATCAAAGGTGATACGTTGTCTACAACAATGAAGGACGGTGATAAATCAGACGATGATTTTCTGATTTTTATTTCACAAATATAATATGTTAGGAGAACATATGATTCAAGCCTTATGAAGGAAATGGGGAGTAAATGTGCTGCCAGTCATATACAATTTTTATTGGAAGTAAAGATGTGGGTGGAAGAGAAGGAAGTTACAATACTTTCCTTTGAAAATATGATGATTCTAAAGGTGTTTGATCAAAGAATACATATCACGATAGATATAGTTCGTTATTAAAGTAGTTTTTTTGAATACTCTAGATTACAATGAACCAATGTTATCGTTCTTGCTGAAATAGATTTTAAGGTGGCACCATTTCTTAGTGTTTTCCAAATTTTTGGGGCTGAAAATCGGGAGATGGAGAAATGTGTTTTTGGAAAAGGATGTTGCGTGCAAGTTTGAAGATGACTTGGTATGTTACGCACAAGTGGAGTTTGATGATCCAAACTCCAAAATCTGGAAAAGGAGAGGCTTTCACAAAATATTGTTTTTTGCGCTCAAGTTTGAAGATGGCTTATAATTTTGCACGAAAGGCATGATTCAAGGTCAGGACATAAAAAAATGGAAAAGACATGGAGTGCGCAGAAAATTGGGCAAACTACTCAAAAGTGAGGTTGCAAAAAATATTGGTTTTGTGTGAATTATGGAACGCGGTGGAATTTTTCCTGGAATTGGTGTATCATTTTTAGAAAGTCAAAAAATGAAAAAGGCATGAAGTGTGTGAAAAATTATATGGTTTGCGCGAAAAAGGTTTTCATTCCGCAGAAAGGTTTTTCGCACAAGGGTCGACATCGCCTATAAATAAGAGGTGACTCTCTTGTATTTTTTAGGCTCAACAATTAGAAATATCCCAATCTCTGGTACACGAAAAAGAGACATTGCATGGAAAAATAAGGGTGCACGTAAAAAGGAGGGGTTGCACATAAAAATTAGGTTGTGCATAAAAAAGAAGTTGTGTGTAAACTTTTATGTTCCAAAAGTGTATTTTTGCGTTCTGGAAAAGAAAATTTCGCTCAATACATCTTGATGGGTGCACAAAAAATTTGAGGGTACCAAATTCCTTTAGCAAGTGATATGCACTCTTGATGTGTCTGGTGAAGAAGGAGAACCTCACCCTCTGTACGAAGAAGAAAGCATAAACAAGTGACTGGTTTTCTCAAAACCTCACTGTGTTTCGTGAAGGAGGTCCCATGACTACAAAAATGCAGAATAATCACCGTAGTAGTGCATCACGAAGACATATCCATGAATCATCCATGGTTCTATGAAGAAGAATCACACGCCTTCTGCGTGAAGAAGAAGTCTCGTGGAGCTCTCTACTTTCACGAAGGTGAACACTCTCTAGTTGCACAATTTATATACACTTTTTAGGGGTTTTGTTTCTTGTGTGATGGGGAGATAGATGTGAAACTAAACTCATATATTCACAAAGGAAGAAGGAAGTATACCGATACACTCATGTGTTAGTATTGAGAATTCATGGAAGGTATTAAGACACTACATCACTATTCCATATTATACTGTGTCAATTAGAAGGAAGAGAAGAAGAAGAAGAAGATAATGGCCAATATATTTTCAGTTATTCAGGACATATCAACTATGATGATGCTAAGCTGAGCTGGACTTCATTGATCCGATAATCACAAAGATAGTTCGTGATTCTGTCAAAGAAAATAGAAGTGATCTCAGTGAAGTTGGTTTTTAACTGAAGGAGAAAGTGTGAAGAAGAGGGAGTTTCAGTGAAGCAAGATTTTCACAAAAGAAGTAGGAGAATAAGAGTGTGTAGCTTTCAAGTTTTCCGCAGAGAGAGAAGTGGTTGTTTATTTGCGTGCTGATAAAAAAGTAACAACTAAAGAAAGGAAGAAAAAAGTATCACTATGACATACAAAAATTATCAACAGGTGGAAGACTCTATTGGTGTTTAAAACTTTTATTAATAGTGATAAGACTGTCTTCAGAGGTAGTATAGATAACTAGCTAGAGGATGCAAGAGACTGTCTATACTGACAGTATAAAGAACCTGCAAGTGTAAGGGAATATCCTACTCATTTCAAGTTGGAAGAGGATTTTTCCCTTCACCCCTCATAACGTAGGGAGAAATAATGGTAAGTGATCATCTCCTTCCCTCATCCAAGTGTAGAGAGCCACACTGACTAGAGTATTGTTTTCCTAGTCAACCCACTGTAACAACATATCACATTTTAGCAGAGAATCCATGCACTGGTCATTCCCATGCATGGAAAGGATGTAACTACTCTTATTGAGTGGTGAAGCTTGTAAAAATGTCATGGTAATATTTTTACTTCTTTCTATTATTTCATGCGATAGGGAAAAGAGAATAAGATAATCAAGATCCTAACAGATTAAGAGGTACATGGATAAAAAGTTGTAATTGGTTTAAAAAGTCCCCAACACTGATTCAACCCCCTCTCAGGGTTAGATATATCCCAATCTGGTCCTCTCAGAAACCTCTAATTTTAGTACATATGAAGTATCATGTATGTACGTCCTTATAAGAGATTTTTGGAACTCATCATGGACTTGAGATAGGTTAAGTGTAAGTGATAAGAGAAAAGAAACCATTCATACTTGATTAAGAATATAAAAAGGGAAAATATTCCTAGAGATCATATTTAATTTATTTCTAAATCTCATAACCTCATTCCATGGAGAAATTCATATAAATACCTTCTCACCAACTTTAAATTCCATATCATGTAGATGATTATTATAATAAATTTTCTGTCTACTTTGTGATACTCTCTTGTGTTATTGAATGGATCTAAAATTATCTACCATTTATTCATGAAACACTCAACCCAATATATTTATTTTTCAAACTTCACAACAAAACATTGGATTTATATACTTCATTATAAATATGACTTCATGAGGAGTGATCAGAATTCTCGAGTGAAATCTATTGCTGTAAGAAAACTCAACTAGAGGAAGGTGTTAATCCCAACCACCTTTTAGATTCATTGAAAACTATATTTTTATGTCATATAGGGTTTGAATTATTATATTACATTGACCATCTATCTGATGATGATATACAAGGCTGAAACTCAATTCTATATCAAGATCTTCCTGAAGGATTCCATAGAAATTTGAGGTAAATATAAGATCCTAATCAGATGTAATAGATGGTGTTACATTATGAAACCTTACCACTTATTTAATGTATATTATAGAAATCTATTCTTGAGATAATTCTTCTCTAATAGTAATAAAGTGTGATGACTTTGTAAGGTGGTCAACTATAACCCATATAGATCTATTCCCTTTATATGTTTTGGAGAGTCCTATGATAAAATATAGGGTGATATTTTCCAATTTCTATTTTGGTATGGGTAATGGTTGTAATACTCCCTTATAATTTTGTCTCTCACCCTTAACTTTTTTATATATCAAGAACTAATATATAAACTCTAAAATAGCTCTATTCATTCCTTCCCACTATAAAATACTCTTTCAAATATCTATACGTCTTTGTAATTATAGGATGAATAGAGAATGAAGAACTATGAGATTCTGATAACAACTCCTACTTCAAATCTAGTATAGATTAAACACATAAATGGTTACTAAACCTTATTATTCCATAATGATCAAATTTAATCTCAGGAACATTCATAACCTTATTCTACAAATCTACATCATTCTTCTGAGCTTCTTTAATATTCACTTGGATATATGGTTGAACATTCATTTGAGAAAGATACTGTTTCTCCCTTTCCTTTAGGGTTTACAAATCCATCCTTTTAAAATCAATAAATATAGGATCTTTTTTTATCCTCTTCATAGCTAATATATCACGATCCTTTTGACTCAAATCATCATCCACCTTTTTCACTTTCCCATGGTTGTAATGTATTAAGAAGTCATAATCTTCAATCAGTGATAACCATATTCTTTGGAATATATTCATCTCTTTCTATGTGAATATATACTATAAAATCTTATGATCATTATATTTATCACACCATTCTACATAAAGATAATGCCTCTATATCATTAATGAAAAACTTACCGTAACTAACTCTAAATCATGTATTAGGTATTTTTTCTCATTAACATTTAATTATCATCAGGGATAAGCTATCACCATATCATTCTACATGAAACCACATCCTAGTACCTTCCTTAATGAATCAATATAGAAAAAAACCTTCTTCACTATAGGGTAATCCAAGAACAGGTTTATCAACTAACCTTCTATTTATTTAAATTAAATTTTACTCACATTAATCTATGTAAAGGAACTTGGATCCCTTCCGAGTTAACTTGGTAATTGGATTAAAACATCATCAAAATATTTCCACAAAGAATCTATAATATCCAATCAAACCAAGAAAACTACAGATCTTAGTCATAGTGTTTGTTCAAGGCCAACGTTTAATAGCCTCCATCTTTGATGGATCCACCTATATACCCACTCTTGTGATTATATAACCCAACATGAAACTTTATTTACCAAAAATTTACACTTTGTAAATATTAAATATAAATTCCCCTTCATTAGGGTTATCGGTACAATCCTAAAGTGATCATCATGATCTTTATTTCTCTTTGAAGAGATAAAAATTTTACCTATAAATATTAACATGAAATGATCAAGGTAATCTATAAATACTACATTCATTAAATCTATGAAGACAACAAGGGATTTAGTAAGACCAAATGGAATCACTATATATTCATTGTTTTCATACCTTGTAATAAATATTGTCTTGGGTATATTCTCCTTATTGACCATTAATTGATGATATCTTGAATAAAGATTAATCTTGGAAAAGTATTATGCTCCATGAAGTTGATCAAAAAATTCATCAATACGGTGTAGAGGATAATTGTTCTTAATTATGATCTTTTTTATTTTCTAATTATAAATACAGAGACACATCAATCCATATTTCTTCTTAAAAACAACCGGTGGACCCCTTGGTGATAAAAATTTAAGAACGAATACCTTGTCATGGTTCTTCTGGAGTTGATTCTCTAATTCATATAGCTCAATCATAACCATCCTATTGGGAGTCTTTGAAATAGGAATATCACCAAGTATGGGTTATATTGAGAACTTATCTCCATGATTCTCGGTAACACTAAGAAAATCTTATGCAAAGACATCTAAAAATCCCCTTACAATAGGTATATCAGCAATGTTGAGTTTTTCCACAACCATCTGAGATAAAAACCCAATTTTAATAGGAATAAAGACCCATATAGTGGGTGAAATTATCCCTAGAAGTTTATATTTATTGTCTCACTATTAGACGATCATAGCTTGGTTTGAAATATCAAATTTGACTTCCCTTCTATGTAAATTTATATTTTATTTATGTAGATAAATCCAATACCTTCCTAATATAGTATATAATTTAACCAGAGGGATAATAACAAGATTTACCAGAAGCACATTCCCAAAAACATCAATGAGATAAAAATCATAGACTTAAGATGATATCATCATACTATTAGGGGTTTTTACTAATAATTCAATATATAATAATTGATTATAGGAATTAATATTCCTAGATACTTTTCATGATATAACATAATTCAAATAACCAATCTAAAATAATATACTTCAATATTTGTCTATACCAATCACCACCTCAAAATCATTATTATATCCTCAATTCCTTACTAAGACTAAAATGGTTTTCATGACCATTAAAAATCATTAGTCATAATGATTAATCATGAAAAACTATTCATAGTATATCTAAAACATGGCACCTTATTTTCAATCAATGAATCCTTAGTTTTATCCTAGTTCATTAATGATCATTAATAGAGATAATATTTTAACTATTTTTCATGTCTATATAAATGATTTAAACCCCTAAAATTTTAAATTTTGAGTTTAAATGCATTGTTTTTGGATTTTAGGGATGTTTTGAGCTTGAAATTTAAAAGTTCACAATTTTGTAATTTTTATAGTTTTAAATCACAAGGGTATTTTGGAAATAACATTTAAAATTTTATTCTAATTTTAGTGATTATTTTTTTGGGAATTATTGATTTATGGGATTCAACTTTTCCTTTTATAACAAGAGTTGATTCGAACATCTAGTGTCTAAAAAAATAAATCAAGTTAAGAAATTTTTTTGGGTGGACAACGTGGACCCCACCTCCAAAACTGAAGTATAACTTGGACTATACACCTCCAATTAAAGTTATTAAAAATGGATTTGAAAAAAGAAAACATATTAAAGTTTTAGAAATGAATTTTATATAATTTTTCACCCATTAAGGGGGACATTTAATGTTACACATTGGAGGAATATTTCTAGAATTCTCGAAAAAAAGTAAAGCTTAATATTTATTCTATAACATCCACTAAATGCATAAAATAAATGTTATATTTTGAGTACCAATTTAAAAAATATTTTAGAAAGAATTTTATGAATACAACTATTATAAATTATGACAATTATTGGGTCCTAAACATGGAAACTTTAAATGGAAATATTTTGAGTGAGAATTCTTCACTAATTCTTCTATAAATATGCATATATTCTCCCATTTCATTAGGTTGAAATTTTCAAGGAGGATGGATTGAGAGAGAAATGGAAAGGTGAATATTGATATCTTGATGATGATTTAATGAATTGATGCTATAATAGATAATATGGATGATTCTCAATTGATGTGAGGCTAAGTATGAAGTGGTTGTGGACGACGATAACTAACATACACTATCTTCGGAGTTTCATTCTTATTTTTTAATCTCCTTTTGAATTTATTTTGAACTTATATTTTTTAATGAATGTAGTTTTATTCATTCTTGAAATATTTTCATCAAATTTGTTTAGATGGTTGTTCAGTTTTTGAATTTAATTAATTGATTACACTATTTAAATTTCTTCAGTGAGTTCTTGTCATTGCGTATAGTGATTTCAATTAGGTTTGATTACTTAGAGGTATTAAAGTAGTTGAATCACTTATATAGGAGAAAAAATAATAATATTGAGGTGTTTATATGATATATATATATATATATATATATATTTTAGTGTTTAAATAGGTGTCATTGGGGAGAATTTAGAAATTGAATTCAGAAATATTTTTAAACAATGAAGAGGGGAGTGCCTGAGTGGTTGAAGCGTCTCCACAACTACTATTTTGATGCTGATTTCAAATCCCTTTTACTCCCTATAAAAGTTTCCATCATTTTCTTTTATTTGATTTTAGTTTATATTTATATTCTATATTCTACCTTTAAATCAAATCCCAAAATTTTCCTTCTTGAAAAAATAAACAAAACAAAAGTGACTGTAACACCTCAAGGTTTTATGAGATTTATTATTTTTAATTTCTTTCATATCTTCTATTGTACGCTACACCAAGATTATCTTGTACTATACTCAAGACCGTATTAGCTTTCAGTATATGCAACACTATTCTTGGATCGTGTTACACACAATTTCAAGTTCGTTTGATAGTAGTTATTCTACGCAACATTGAGTGTATATATATATATATATTCAATGTATAAATGAAATATGGTTGGATTCTGTTATACGCAAAAACAAAGGAGTCATACACTACACGCAACCTTGACTTGGCTTACATTACATGCAATCGCGACCTTCCACGATAGCGTGTGTTATACTCAATACCGAGTTTCACTAAAAAAGATATGCTATTAAAATATTATATAAACTTGCTGTTATGAATAGTAATACCCAATTTTTTGAATTTTATAAATTTTATATTTCAAAATGGACTTAATTTTTGGATTCAGAATATTGAAATTAGCCTAGGGTGAATTTTTGGAATTTTTCTGAAAACTTTCAATTTTTGATGAAGAGTGAAAACACTGGGTTACTATTTAAAAACCGGATTTTTATTTTAATAATTATTTATTTTATTTAAATTTATATTAGGTAAAAATTGATACATAATACCTATATATGTTCAATGTAACTCATTGGAGTCATTTTATAATTTTCGATATATAAAAATTTTATTGAACTTTTCACCGTCTTTTACCTACCTCCTAGGAGCTTTTTGCAAACTTACATAAAACTTAATTTTACCGCTTCTGTGAGTGGAATTTCAAAAATCCGAGAGACATGGTTAATATCAAAGAGTAAAATGTGGTTCAATAAGATAAAAATAATTTTTGGTGAATAGTAAGGTTTTACTTTTATTTACCACGGTTAAAAGTAAATAGGGTAATTAAGGGAAAAATGATATTATTATTACCCTAACACATGTCCTAATTCTATTGGATAGGTGTAATTCGACCAAAAACAACCTTAGGAATAAAATATTTCCCTTTAGGCGCACTTGGATTAGATTAGGACATTTATTATTATTTTATTTAAAGAAGAGTTAAAATAGTTAAAATCAATGTTTAATAACTAAAACATTTTTAATATAGGGTTATACATAAGATAAACTAGACTATAAATATTTATTTTTAATCTAAAAATATTTCCTACATAATGGTATTTTATTTATAATTTTTATACATTAAATATTTTAATTTATTTATGACACAATGATGATGCAGTAATTATCTTATTAATGAAATATTAACATAATTGATTTTATAAATACCCAAATAAATGTAATTTAAGACTTTTTATGAATTACATTAATTTTATAGGTTAATATGACATGTTAGTATTAATTTAATTAACTCTTTTCGAAGTAATCATGCTGTTATGATTTTCAGAAAAATCAATTACCAAATAGTGTCAAAATTGACATAAAATAGTTTTTAAAACAAATATTATATTATTAATTGTCATTATGTTACTAAAAATCTATGGTTTGTCCAAGATACTTATATCATGATAGTTCTATCATTAATGTATCACTTGGGGGTATCTTGGATGTATATTTTATGTTTATTAACTATATAATATAAAAATACAAAGTGACATGGTAAATGTCAATCTAATTAACTAAGAGTTGAAACTAAAAGATAAGGTTAATATAATGAACCAAACCTATCTAAAATCTATTGGTTGAGTGTATTTCTACCCATCACCACTTTAGCTTCGAAAGAAATCAATTTGGAGCTATTATAAACTGAATATGAATTTATTATAAAATAATATTTTAAGTTTTTCCTAAAGTGCCGCTCTCCTCCCTTATAAAAAGTGAACCCCTTCCCTCTTATATTCACACCCTTTTGAGCCTTGAAGCTCGGAAAACCCCTGACCATTTCTCTTCTCCAATTCTCTAGAATCATTCTAGAAGTTCTGGTCTTCTCAAAAGACCAACTCTACTTCCTTAAGAGGAAGCTTAAAGGAGGTGCGTCGAAGAAGAGGTAATCTCTTCTTCCGATTCTCTCAAGTTTCTTTCTTCTTCTACTTCTTCTTCTTTAGTTGTCTCATTATAATGTAATAAAATCAGTATTACTTATATAATGATATGTTTTTATAAATATGAAACAACCTTATTTCACATTCTATCCATCCTACGGAAAACGAAATCACCGCGCATGTGTACATACGGAATACCGTCTCCACCCCGTGGTGTAATCTGTTTTCGACCACCACCTTACTTGGATGGGTAAAATGGTGTAAATAAATAACTGTATATGATTATTGTAAAGTGATATTGATTCTGAAATATTATACATACACTTAAATATAATTCCTTGATCATGAGAATGATATCATCGCTCATGCGTACGTACAGACTACCGTCTCCACGACGCGATGAGATTCTTTCTCCATGATAACCATTCATGAATGATTATAAAGTATATATAATTAATAATAATGAAATATAAGACATAATAATGATACTTTATTTATGTATATATATATGTATGTCATCTATTTAATTCCATTCAATTCAATAAGGAAACGAAAATAGCATTCATGCATACGTACGACCTACCGTCTCCATGAACAGTGTATTTCATTCCATTTATCGATCTATCATATATATATGTATATTATGAATATATATTATATATAAATCGTGTTTTAAATTATTGAATTATGTAAATTAGGATATAATTAATAATATCAAAAACAACAAGTCGAAACACGCATAATAAATGAAACGATTTTACCCAAATCGTTGCTTTTACATCGAATTTACAAAAGAACAGGTAATATAAAGTCATAAGTAAACTATATATGATATAATAACAATTAATATGATTATATAATAAGTTAATTACATTATTTAAATCATTATACCTGAGGTTCAGATACATACAAAGCATATCAGACATAAGGTAAGGGATAACTTTTCCAATCTCATTTTTATCCGAGATTGTTTATTCGTAAGTATTTCCTGGGGTTATATTTTTCATCCATGTACCTGTTTTCTAAAAATGGTTTCATGTATTTTTAATGTCCTTCTTACCTATTTTTGACTTTTACTACATGGTGTGTAAGGAATCTTTCTTTTTTTCACCATACGAGGTACTTTTTGACTTTTCTGACAAAAGTATGAGGAGAATGTTTTTTAACTTATACGACATGAACGGATTTTTACGGTTTTATAACGCCTTATTTTCATGAAGATTAATCTACAAGATTTCATGAATATTTTCAACGAAAACCTTTTCTTTTAAAATTGCATGGAATTTTGTAAAAAGAAAATGATTTTGAAAAAGAAAGGATATCTTCCTCAAGAATTCATTTCAAGTGTTTTATCAAAACCATTTTCCCTCTAAGATAACATTATTTCCAATGTGTATGTTTTAAGTATAATTTCTCTATGATTTACATGGTTTAACTTTTCTTATAATGAAATATCCATTTGTTTTATATGGTTTATGTGATAATGGGATGATGTTTATGAAACCCATTTTATTCTTTGGGTTATGATGAATGTTTTAAGATTATTTTGTGGAACAAGTAAGAATGATTTCATTATGAGATGGGTGAGACCTATATCTCCCTCCAATGCATTGGGTAAAGATTTATATCTCATGATATAGACATGGCTGGAATGAAAAGTTAATCTGGTTCAGTGTTACAGTACTGGAACGGGGAGTGAACTCGATTCAGAAAGGGACTTTGTCCACTAAGATGGTCTTGGCAGTAATGCCTTGGATACTATGGAAATTATATCATGTGATTAATGGTTTTCCACAATTAAATGTTTTATTACCATTCTATTTTATCATGATTGATGTTCCATTATGATATATGCCTTACGTACTTCCAAGATTTATGTCTTTTCTCAAGATTATGATGTTTAGATTTTATGTTCAAGATTTTGCATTAAAATGATTATGGATTGTTTTATGTTATCTATGTTTACCCTTACTGAACATTTGATCTCACCCTTTTTATGTTTTCTTTTCCCTAGGATTTAAAGAAAGGTTTTAGGTAATAAAACCAAAAGGGGAAGATCATTATGGGAGATGTTTAAGACCTTTCACCATGATTAGAAGATTACGTTCCGAGTTTCCAAAGACACTAAACTACAATGGTACTTTTGTGTCTATTTTTGTTATGTATTAAGTATTCCAAAAAAGTAATGTAATGTATTTGTACATCAAGCTTTGGGTCTCTACAGTTGGTATCCGAGTAAAGGTTTAGTTAACCTTTGGTAACTATGATGTGAAAACTTTAGTGAAATCCCTAGAGATATTTCTAAGGTATGTCTAGGGATGTCCCTATGGTTAAGTATACATATTGGTTAGAGTCCTGGAATTATGTTGACAATCATGAATAACCTAGGGTAAACCTAAGTTTTCATGGATTAAAGAATTTTTGATAAGTTAGACATCCCAGAAGTGACTTTTTATGATTATGAGGTTCCTCGTTAATTTAACTTTTTCTTACACTGTGGTTTCTGGTCTTAGTCAATGGAGGAAACGAGAAGGAATTCAGTTAACATTGATTAAAATGGACAAATTGGTGACTATGATCAAAAAAATTATGTAATGCTTGGAGATAAAAATATTTTGATTATGCCAAATTAGTCATCTCGATATATGATTAACAAGGTGAACTTTAGTTGTATTTTTAAGTCATGAAATAAGAGGAAGAAGGAATTTTATGCATGTTCGCATGGTGATGAGCATAGATAAAGGAAGATTGAGATTTCTAAAAAAGGGAAGAAGAACCTGTAGGAATACATCAAATGGAGGGGAAAATTTTATCTATGTGGAGAAAAGGGTCAAAGAGTTACAGACTGTTATGGAGTCCTATGTCTTATCTGTGGAGAACATGGGCATTACCCAACTCAATGCCCTGACCTAAGAAGTTACTTCTAAATCTAGGAAGGACCTATTCTATGCCAGTAATTGAAGAGGATGGATTGAAGGGCTTATGTATTGGAATTCATTAATAATGTTTTTGAGGTACTTTTTTAGTATATTGAAATATCTGTGTATTGGTTAATTGTGGTTTTCTATAATAATATGGTACTGGTAACCATGAAAAGTGATTCAAATATTTTGGAAAGAAGATGATATGCACATAATAAAGGGATATAGAGAAAATAAATTGTTTGATAGTATTCATGAGCTCATGATTGATATAAGGACAAAGTGATATCATAGTTTGAGTATATAGAAATTTTGGGATTTTGGTATACGGAAAGAGTTAACTTTTGGCAGCATTCATGTTTTCACTAATGTTCAATGGGTATTAATTTTTCAAGATAATACATGATTAAGGTATTCACATATTTGGAATGTGACCAACAAGATATATATTATGATATATGGGAGATAAATGATGGTATTCACATGTTTGGTAGATGACCTTTCTAGTAATCGTTTTCTTTATACTATGAACTTGGACCAAAGTATTTTGAATAAGTCTAAAGATTGGAATCGATTATGTTGGACATTAGATAGTATTATTTATGGATAGAACATTTTTCGATATTATTGATGGGATGCTATAATAATATAGTTTTAGAAAAAAAGGACATCCTGCAGGACGTGCAACAACCCGTCATTTCGGACAAGGCTGTGGGAATCGAACCCCCAACCGAAGTGCGACGTGCCTTTATCGCCTACCACTGGCCTACAAGAAGTCCCTGGTTAGTAGAAATGAGTTTTATTTTAAGTGGTATGATAGATGAAGTATAAGTGCATTTTTGGAATCATATACGATTAACCTCACCATAGATAGACTTATATATATTTGATAACTTTTGCAAACCTTATGTTTGAAATAGATGGAATGACCTATCATTCTATCGCATGATCTTCTAACACTTCACGAAAGACTAATTCAACTTCATTTATTTAAGAGATGAAGTGGAAATTGTTTTAGGCATGAGAAACATTGATATTGTACCAAAATCAAGTAAGTATTTCTTTTAATTCAAAAATTATTCAACTTTAGGGAAATGATCTTGAAAACCAAAAATGTTGTCCTAGTGCTCTCATATCTGATGAATTAGATGGTACCTTAGATCATCACTATTTTATGGATTTGTGACTATTTTATTTTTCATAGCCATGTTCTCTACCACCCTCCATCATAAATTGATGGTCAGATTTCTCTTCCATATCCATATTTTCACCTATGATCTCCTATGTGGGAACCCAAGTGATGAGTTACTTTGGGTATCTGTTTTGTTTCTAACGTTCATTTTTTTTAAAAGTAAGTTTTAGTATTCCTATTTACGATGAAAGAAACTCTCAAGTAATAAACCATTTATAACCCCAACGAATTTCGAGGGCGAAATTCATTTTAAGGGGGGTAGAATGTAACACCCCAAGATTTTATGAGATTTATTCTTTTTAATTTCTTTCATATCTTCTGTTGCACGCTACACCAATATTATCTTGCGCTATACGCAAGACTGTATTATCTTGCAGTATACGCAACACTATTCTTGGATCGTGTTACACACAATTTCAAGTTTGTTTGATAGTAGTTATTCTACGCAGCATTGAGTATATATATATATATTCAATGTCTAAATGGAATATGGTTGGATTCTGTTATAGAAAAAAACAGAGGAGTCTTGCACTACATTCAACCCTGACTTGGATTACATTACACACAATCGCGACCTTCCATGATATCGTGTGTTGTACGCAATACCGAGTTTCACTAAACAAAGATATGCTATTAAAATATTATATAAACTAACCGTTATGAATAGTAATACAAAATTTTTAGAATTTTTAGAATTTTATCTTTCAAAATGGACTTCATTTTTGGATTCTTAATATCGAAATATTCCTAGGGTGAATTTTTGGTATTTTCTTGAAAACATTCAATTTTTGATGAATAGTGAAAACACTAGGTTACTATTTAAAAACCGATTTTTTATTTAAATAATTTTTTATTTTATTTAAATTTATTTTAGGTCAAAATTGATACATAATACCTATATAAGTTCAATGTAATTCATTGGATTCATTTTATAATTTTCGATATATAAAATTTTATTGAACTTTTCACCGTCTTTTACCTACCTCCTAGGAGCTTTTTGCAAACTTACATAAAACTTAATTTTACCACTTCTGTGAGTGGAATTTTGAAAATTCGAGACAAATGGTTAATATCAAGGAGTAAAATGTGGTTCAATAAGATAAAAATAATTTTTGGTGAATAGTAACTTTTTACTTTTATTTACCACGGTTAAAAGTAAATAGGGTAATTAAGGGTAAAAATGATATTATTATTACCCTAACACATGTCCTAATTCTATTAGATAAGTTTAATTCGACCAAAAATAACATTATTAATAAAATATTTCCCTTTAGATTCACTTGGATTAGATTAAGACATTTATTAATATTTTATTTAAAGAAGAGTTAAAATGGTTAAAATCAATGTTTAATAACTAAAATTTCTTTAAAATAGGGTTATACATAAGATAAATTCGACTATAAATATTAATTAGAATGATAAAAATATTTCCTACATAATGGTATTTTATTTTTAATTTTTAGAAATTAAATAATTTAATTTATGTATGACACAATGATGATGCAGTAATTATCTTATTAATGAAATATTAACATAATTGATGTTATAAATACACAAATAAATGTAATTTGAGACTTTTTATGAATTACACTAATTTTATAGGTTAATAGGACATGTTATTATTTATTTAATTAACTTTTTTCGAACTAATAATGCTGTTATAATTTTCACAAAAATCAATTACCAAATAGTGTCAAAATTGACATAAAATAGTTTTTAAAACAAATATTATATTATTAATTGTTATTTTATTACTAAAAATCTAAGGTTCGGCCAAGATACTTATATCATGATAGGTGTATCATTAATGGACCACTTGGGGGTCTCTTGGATGTATATGGTAAGTTTATTAACTATATAATATAAAAATACAAAGTGACATGGTAAATGTCAATCTAATTAACTAAGAGTTAAAACTAAAAGATAAGGTTAATATAATGACCCAAAACTATCTAAAATCTATTGGTTGAGAGGATTTAAGACAATAATAACTTTATCTTTAAAAAAATAAAATTTCAGCTATTATAAACCGAATATGACTTTATTATAAAATAATATTTTAAGTTTTTCCTAAAGTGCCCCTCTCCTCCCATATAAAAAGGGCACCCCTTCCCTCTTCTCTTCACACCCTTTTGAGCCTTGAAGCTCGGAAAACCCCTGCCCATTTATCTTCTAAACTTATCTAGAAACATTCTGGAGGTTCTGTTATTCTCAAAATACCAACTCTACTTCCTTAAGAGGAAGCTTAAAGGAGGTGCATCGAAGAAGAGGCAATCTCTTCTTCTGATTCTCTCAAGTTTCTTTCTTCTTCTACTTCTTCTTATTTATTTGTCTCATTATAAAGTAATAACATCAGTATTAATTATATAATTATATGTTATTATAAATATGAAACAACCTTATTTCACCTTCTATCCATCCTACGAAAAATGAAATCACCGCGCGTGCGTACGTACGGAATACCGTCTCCACGCCGTGGTGAAATCTGTTTTCGACCAGCACCTTACTTGGATGGGTATAATGGTGTAAATAAATAACTATATATGATTAATGTAAAGTGATATTTATTATGAAATATTATACATACACTTCAACACAATTCCACGATCATGATAATGATATCATCGCTCGTGCGTACGTACGGACTACTGTCTCCACGACGCGATGAGATTCATTCTCCATGATAACCATTCATGAATGATTATAAAGTATATATAATGAATAATAATGAAATATATGAAATAATAATGATACTGGATTTATGTATATATATGTAAGTCATCTATTTAATTCCATTCAATTCAATAAGGAAACGAAAACAGCGTTCATACGTGCGTATGACCTACCGTCTCTATGAACTGTGTATTTCATTCCATTTATCGATCTATCATATATATGTATGTATATTATGAATATATATTATATATAAATCATGTTTTACATTATGGAATTATGTAAATCAAGATATAATTAATAATATCAAGAACAACAAGTCAAAACATGTACAATAAATGAAACGATTTTACCCAAATCGCTGCTTTTACATCAAATTTACAAAAGAACGGGTAATATAAAGTCATAAGTATACTATATATTATATCATAACAATGAATATGATTCCGTAATAAGTCAATGACATTAATTTAATCATTATATAAGAATTTCATATACATACTAAGCATATCAGACATAAGGTAAGGGATAACTTTTCCAATCTTGTTTTTATCCGAGATTGTTTATTCATAAGTATTTCCTGGGGTTATATTTTTCATCTATGTCCCTATTTTCTAAAAATGGATTCATGTATTTTTAAAGTCCTTATTACAAATTTTTGAATTTTACTACATGGTGTTTAAGGAATCTTTTTTTTTCACCATATGATGTACTTTTTGACTTTTCTGACAAAAGTATAAGGAGAATGTTTTTTTAACTTATACGACATGAACAGATTTTTACGGTTTTATAACGCCTTATTTTCATGAATATTAATCTACAATATTTCATAAATATTTTCAAAAAAATCATTTTCTTTTGAAATTTCATGTAATTTTGTGAAAAGAAAATGATTTTGAAAAAGAAAGGATAGTTTCCTCAAGAATTCATTTCAAGTGTTTTATCAAAACCATTTTTCCATCTAAGATGACATTATTTCCTATGTGTATGTTTCAAGTATAATTTCTCTATGATTTACATGGTTTCACTTTTCTTATGATGAAATATCCATTTTTTTATATGGATTATGTGATGATGGGATGATGTTTATGAAACCCATTTTATTCTTTGGGTTATGATGAATGCTTTAAGTTTATTTTGTGGCAAAAGTAAGAATGATTTCATTATGAGATGAGTGAGACCTATATATCCCTCCAATGCATTGGGTAAATATTTATATCTCATGCGATGGGCATGGCTGTAATGGTAAGTTAATCCGGTTCAGTGTTACAGGACTGGAATGAGGAGTGAACTCTATTCATAAAGGGACTTTGCCCACTAAGATGGTCTTGGCAGCAATGCCTTGGCTACTATGGAAATCATATCATGTGTTTAATGGTTTTACACAATTACATGTTTTATTACCATTCTATTTTATCATGATTTATGTTCCATTATGATATATGCCTTACATACTTCCACGATTTATGTCTTTGCTCAAGATTTTGATGTTTAGATTTTTATGTTCAAGATTTTGCATTCAAATGATTATGGATTGTTTTATGTTCTCTATGTTTACCCTTACTGAGAATTTGAGCTCACCCTTTTTATGTTTTCTTTTCCCCTGGATATAAAGAAAGGTTTTAGGTAAGAAAACCAAAAGGGGAAGATCTTTATGGGAGATGTTGAAGATCTTTCACCAGGATTAGAAGATTACGTTCTGAGTTTCCAAAGACACTAAACTATTATGGTCCTTTGGTGTCTGTTTTTTTATGTATTAAGAATTTATCAAAAGTAATGTAATGTCTATGTATGTCAATATTTGGGTCTCTATAGTGATAGTCTTGTAACTAAAATTAAAACCTTCTAGAGAGAAAATACATGGACTGCTCTATTGCATTTCTCTCGGGGATAAAATTTTAGATTGAAGTTTTCATGAGAAAATTCTTACATTAGTCAACATATATTCAAATACTTTATGATGGTTTGTAAAAAGTTCGCGAATTTATAAAACATATCTCCTAGGAGTGTCAAACCAAGTGTGGAATAATGCTCATTTTTCGTCACCAGGTGAAGATCGAGTCAAAGCCTAACACACCCTTTTCAAAATTATTACCCCTGGGTACAACTGTGACATAGATAAATCCCCTGGTACTACTAATACAAAAAAAGTGACCTTTACCAACATAAAATTATTGAAATATAATATATTTTTTGGTAAAAATGATTTTATCCAACAGATATTAAATCCGTTTGATATTAACTGGAGGTACCAACAATTTTTTTACCAACATATATAACTATTTATATTTGTAGTTTAATACCAACAAATATTTTATTAACATTCAAATCTGTTTCCATATCATAATAATACAAACAATTTATTTATCAATAAATGAATATGTTGTTATTAATTATTAATACCAACAAATCTTATACCATTATAAAAATATATTTCTAGAAAAAAATCATAAATTTCAAATATTTTGAAAAAAATTGAATATATATATATATATTACACATTATAAACATATCATTTTGATAATAAAAATATATGATTAATTAAAATATCCAAAATCTAGTAATATTTATTGATAATATATATAATCATAATCCTTTTATAATAATTTTTGAAAGAAATTATATATAAATTTGTAACGTTTTTAATTATATATACTGTAACGCCCTGACCCTAGTTACCCAGAGTCGGTGCATTATTACATAACATTGTCATGATCACAAGGAGATCATGTCTCAAATGACCGATCAATTTACTATTATTGGAAAAAAGATTCATACATATGTTGAACTTTACATCTTGAAGAAAAATACAACAAAAATATATTTCATTAGAAGCATCCAAGCCTCCTAGATTATGCCTGTAGGTCACTCATAACTAACTTCTTCATATCATGGGAAAATGAAACATAAGAAAGGGGTGAGCCCAAATGCCCGTTAAGGGTAAGTAATACAGCAGAAAATGACATAAATATTAAGCATGACAAATAATTGAAACCACATTCCCTTACCAATAATGAACATGAATACTTTTATGACAAGAATATGAGATGAGTAAATAATGCCATAATAAAACATAATCATGGGTATTCTACTAGTCTAATGACCACATGAACCATCAATATTATTTCCATAATGAGGGAATGTATAATGCCAACCATTCTAAAACATTTGGTCAAGCCCTCAGACAAAAACATAAATCAAATTGGGAAAGGGCCACTGCCAATTCCATGTCTAGTTGTCTCATGAGACTTACCGATGCATCGAGAAGCTATATAGGGCTCCACCAGTTACTTACTAAGTCTAATACATTCCTCATATGAAATGGTTTAAACATATCATAAACATTCGTATTAAAACTAGCATATGAAATGTCAATACTTTTACCATAAGAAATGAATGGTATAAAAATAGCACATCCACAGTCAAACATATCACAAAAACTTCAATACAATATGGAAGTTTTGAATCATAATAAATCAACTTCAAATAAACTTAAAATCCATCAAATGATATTGACATAGATGAAATCAAAACCTTTTTTTAGAGACATATCTCTTTATATTTTGAAATCATTTAAGATTCACATAAAGAAAATATTTATTTTGGAAATATTATTATAAGATTTTAAGGGAAGCTTTGACGATGTTATAACGGCGGAAAATAGCCACACCCTCCGTATAAGTTAAAAAAACATTCTTACCTTAATTTTGTCGAAAAGGTTAAAAAGGACCTTGTTTGGAAAATGACGGAAAGATTCCTTTATAAACTTCTTATAAAAAGCCAAAAAGGGTATAAATGACTTTAACCTATATTCTTTAAAATATTAAGAATGTTTTGAAATACATTTTTAAGAAACATGGACGTGGATGATAAAGAGGCCCTAGTAGATAATTACGTATAAACAACCTCAGATAATGAAGAGATTGGAAAATAAACCCTTACCTTGTACTTTTCCTTGGTTGATGGTAGGTTAAACTCTTGTATAATGGTGAAATAATTTTTATTGAATTATATAATAATCATATATATTAATATTATGTCATATATGATCTTTTAACATCGCTTTGTTAATAAAATATTAGTATTATCGTTGTTTTGGGTGTTAACTTACTCATTTTATTTTATATAAGATGTGTTTGTTATGGATTGGTTGTATTATACTCATATCCAGAATGATATTAAGTCCTTAAATATTATTTTTAATCATCCAATAAAATTTATTCTTGAATGGATACGATGGGGAATGAATCTCATCGCGTTCGTGGAGACAGTAATCTGTACGTACGCACGAGCGACAATATCATTATTTTGATATTAAAATAATATATAATTGGATGGTATATCATATATACAGAATAATTATCATGTTATATTTATTATTTACATTAATTATACATCATTATTATACCCATATAAATAATAGTATATTGAATACCAATTACACCACAACGTGGAGACGGTAGGCCGTACATATGCACGTATGGTGACATGTCATTCATGGGATGGATAGAATAATGAATTTGTTTGTTACATAACTATAATAACATCACAGTATATATAATGTACTGGATTTATTATTTTTTACTAGAAATAACAAATAAAGAAGAAGAAGAAATGAAATTGAAAAAGGGTGGTGAAAACATTACCTCTTCTTCGGGTTCTTCCTTTTGATTTGATCAAAAGGGATCATTAGGCTGGATTTATGATCAAAATAAGGCCTCTAGGTTGAAGTGAGGGAATTTTATTGATTATTTGGGCAGGGTTTGGCCGAACCTAAAGGCTTTTAATGTGTGAAGAATTGGTTAGAAGTGGTGTTCTTTTATAAGGGGGAGGATGGGAACCTTAGGAAAATCTAGAAATATTATTTTATAATAAATTATTATTCGATTTCTAATGGATACAAAGTGGATTATTTAATGTTTAAGGTGGGTATGGGTAGAAAACCACTCAACCAATAGAATTTAGATAGGTTTGGGTCATTATAATAACCTTATCTTTTAGTTTTAACTCTCGGTTAATTAGTTTAACACTTACCATGTCACATTGTATTTTTATAATATATAGTTAATAAAATTACTATATACATCCAAGAGACACCAAAGTGGTCCATTAATGATACACCAATAATTATATAAGTCCTTTGGCCGAACCTTAGGTTTTTAGGAATAGAATATAAATTAATAATATAATGTTTGTTTTAAAAACTCATTTATGTCAATTTTGACACAACTCAACAATTGATTTTTGTTAAAGTCTTAACAACTTTCTTAATTGAAAAAAAATTCATTTAAGAAACCCTAACTTGTCATATTAACCAATAAAATTTGTGTATGTCATCAAAACTTTCAAATTATATTTATTTTAACATTTATAATACCAATTATTTGATTCTTTCATTATTAAGGAAAATACTGCATCATTATTGTGTTATATATATTTTTACTTTTTCAATGTCTAAAAATTATAAATAAAATTTAATTATGTATAAAATATTTTTAAATTTCTAATTAATAATTATAATAAAAAATATAACATATATAACCCTATGTAAAAATTGTTTTGTTAAAAGATATAAGCTTATGTCATTTTTGTATTTACTTTATATTAATTAAAATAAAGTGTCCCTATCACCTACAAGTGGCTCCATGGGGTCCCAAAAATAGGCCCAAAGATGCCCATGGTAGGAAATGTATCCACCAATATGGTTAGGATACGTTTTAGGGTAATTTATTATTATTATAATATTATTTGTTAACCCTTATTTACCGGATTTACCCTTTAACCATGATAAATAAAATATTTACCGAAGTAATTATTCAAAATGTCTAAAAATAAAAGTTACCTATTTAAACAATTTAGACATCATGATTCCAAATATGGAATCCATTTTCCCAAATTCAAAACACAAAAGTGGCAGAAATTAATTTAAAATTAATTCCTGCTGTCAAAACAAAAAGTGTGTTTTTAAGATTTAATAACTATCAAAAGATTGATACTTTTTTATGTCCGGTTTAATTGTGATATTATGTAAAATGGCCATAATTTTAAATGATAAAAATATATTCTAAATATAATTTAAAACCACTCAAATTCATAATTTATCACTATTAATTATTTTGATTAAAAAGTTGTTTTTAATTAAAATTTAGTAATTTTCACTATTCATCAAAATATAAATTTTTTCCAAAAATTACCAAAATTTCACCTTAGGCTAAATTTGATACTCCGAATCCAAAAAATGAGTTCTTTTTGAGAGATAAAATTTATAAAATTTCAAAAATTGTGTATTACTATTCATAACGTCTAGTTTGATTGGTTGTGGTGTGTGTTAGAACTCGAAGTTGCGTAAAACACATGCTACTGTATTATTCAAAGAGAAGCATATTGTGGAAGCTTCAGGTGTTACATTCTCCCCTCCTTCAAATAATTTCATCCTCGAGATTTCTAGAATATTACTGCATAAAAAATACTCGGGTGGTTCTTCATCATAAGTTCCTCGGGTTCCCACGTTGCCTCTTCAATTTTATGGTTTCTCCATAAAACTTTTACCAGACGAGTCGTCCGGTTTCTCAGTACTTGTTCTCTCGTATCATGAATCCTGACGGGATCTTCGCAATAATACAGATTGGGATCAAGTTCTAATTCCTCATAGGTGAGTACATGCGTTGTGTCAGGCATGTATTTCCTCAACAGTGATACATGTAACACATCATGAACTTTGGAGAGACTTGGTGGAATTGACAAAAAGTAAGCTACAACCCCAATTCATTATAGAATTTCGAAAGGTCCGATGTACCTGGGACTCAATTTACCCTTCTTATCGAAACATATAACTCTGTTCCGTGGAGATACCTTCATGAAAGCATGATCTCCTACCTGAAATTCCAAATCCTTCCTTCAGTTATCGGCATAGCTCTTCTGCCTACTTTGAGCTGCTTTGATGTGGTTTTGGATTACCTTTAACTTTTCCATTCTTTCCTCCACCAGTTCTGAGCCTACAAGTTTTCTTTCACCAACGTCATCCCAACAGGTTGGTGTGCGACATCTCTTTCCGTATAACGCTTCATATGGTGCCATTTAAATACTCGAATGGAAGCTATTGTTATAGGAAAATTCTACCAGAGGTAAATATTGATCGCACATACCCTGGAAGTCAAGTGAGAAGGATCTCAACATGTCTTATAAGGTTTCAATACTCCGTTATGATTGTCCATCTGTTTGAGGGTGGTAGGTAGTGCTCAATTGAAGTTCAGTATCTAGGGATCTCAGAAGACTCTTCCAGAATCGAGATGTAAAACGAGGATCACGATCAGAAACAATCGATAGGGGTACTCCATGAAGTATCACCACTTCATTAATATATAGTATTGATAGATGTTCCAGTGGTAGATCTTCTCTTATAGCAAGAAAATGTGCTGACTTGGTAAGACGATCAACAATAACCCATATTGCATCATTCCTTCTAGGAGTCTTTGGTATCCCCATGGAGAAGTCCATCGTAATATTATCTCATTTACACTCAGGTATGAGAAGAGGTTGCATGACTCCTCTAGGCTGTTGCCTTCCAGCTTTCACTTGTTGAAAAACCATACACCTTGATACAAAATCAGCAATCTCCCTCTTCATGTTGTCCCACCAAAAATGTTCCTTCAAATATCTATACATTTTGGTGCTCCCAGGGTGTATAGAGAAATTGGAACTCTGAGAATCATCCAACAATTCCCTTTTTAGATCAGGTATATTGGGGACACAAAGTCTCTTCCCAAATTTTAACATTCCCTTTTTATACACAAATTCACTCAATCTCCCATCATTCGTAGCATTAATCTTATTTTTAAATTCTTCATCATCGGTCTGAGAACTCTTTATCATTTCTAGTAAAGATGTTTTGGAAACCATTTGAAAAAGCATTGATGTTTCACCTTCCATGGTGATTCCCATATCCAACTTTACTAGGTCCATAAAAATAGGACCCCTTTCAATTCTCATCATGTTCAAAACTCCATGATCTTTTCTTCTCAAAGCATCGGCCACCTTATTTGCCTTCCCCAGGTGGTAGTGTATTGTGAAATAAAAATCCTTGAGTAGTTCAAGCCATCATCATTGCCTCATGATGAGTTCTTTTTGTGATAAAATATACTTCAAACTCTTGTGATCAGTATAAATATACCATTTTTCACCATAGAGGTAGTGTCTCCATATCTTCAAAGAAAAGATCACAGCTGCTAACTCAAGATCATGAGTAGGATAGTTTTGTTCATGAATTTTAAACTGTCATGATGAATAGGCAATAACCCTATCATTCTGCATAAAGACACAACCAAGTCCTTTTTTGATGCATCACTATAAATAACGAACTCATCTTCCCTGATGGTAGAGTCAATATAGGAGCATTAAATAATATTATCTTTAGTTCTTCGAAACATTCTTCACGCTCTTTTGTCCAAACAAATTTAACCCCTTTACGTGTGATCTTTGTAAATGGGTTAGCCAATCGGGCAAAATTCTGGACGAAACGTCGATAATAACCTGCTAAACCAATAAAACTGCATACCTTATTTATACTCGTAGGTGCTGGCCATTATTGGATTGACCTGGTCTTATAAGGAACAACAGAGATTCCATCTTTAGAGAAAATATGGACAAGAAAAGAAATCTCCTGAAGCCAGAATTCACACTTGCTAAACTTCCCATATAATCCATGTCTTCTCAGAGTCTTCAGGATAATGCTCAAGTGATTCTCATGATCTTCGTAGCTTTTGGAGTATACCAAGATATGATCAATAAATACCACCACAAAATCATTTAGATATTACTTGAAAACTCTATTCATCAGATCAATGAATACAGAGGGTGCATTAGTCAATCCAAAAGGCATTACTGTAAACTCGTAATTCCCATACCTGGTTTGAAATGCTGTCTTCAGAATGTCTTTCTTCTTCACACACAACTGATGATATCCATATCAAAGTTCAATCTTTGTAAAGTATTGAGCTCCATGCAGTTGGTCAAATAAATCATCAATGCGAGGTATGGGATACTTGTTATTTATTGTTATAGCATTGATCTCCTTGTAGTCAATACACAACCTCATAGATCCATCTTTCTTCTTAACAAAAAGGACAGGGGCTCCGCATGGAGAAACACTAAGGTGAATAAATCCCTTATTACTCAATTCCTACAGTTGTTTCTTTAGTTCAACTAATTCCGCAGTGGTCATTCTATAAGGGGTTTTCGATATGGGCCCTGAACCAGAAATGAAATCAATGGAAAACTCAACTTCTTGTTCTGGAGGATGTCTAGGTAAATCTTCTGGAAACACATCAACATATTCTCTCACAATAGGGTAATCCACTATTTTAACATTCCTTTCCTCATCGACAGTTATTTAATTCTCTTCCTCCCCGATAATTGAATTTAGTTGAGCTATTGGGGGTGGATCTAGATAAGAATTAGGTGGTGACGATTCTGCTCTAAAGATAAGGTGTTCCTTATCATCATCATCAAGAATTGTAACCTCATTCTTCTTACAATAAATCTTTGAATCATGGTCCGAAATCCAATCCATACCGAGGATTATATCAAATTCAATCATAGGTATGATGATGAGATCAGTAGATAAAGTACATTTATGTGCTCTAATGGGGACTGATTCACAAAACTTTGATGCAATGATACTTCCCTTAGGAGTTTTAACTGACAAATCCCTTATTAAATCAAATTGGAAATATCTAATTTTCTTAGAAAACTAGGAAGATATGAAACAATGTGATGATCCAGAATCAAATAATGCATTCTCTAAGCTTGAGGAAAGCATTAAATTACCTACCACCATGTCTTTCGGGGCTTCTACCTTCGCAGTAGTGATTTAATAAGCTTGGCCTTGATCCCTTGGCCTTTTCTGAGGTATGTTTCCTTGACTCCTAGGACATTAATTTTCATAATGTACCATCTCTATCCAATTGTAGCATTGACCATTGGTAGCATCTTTCTTTCCTTTAAAATCACCAGCTAGATAGCCTTCCTGTCCACATTTGTAGCATACTCCTTTTCCTTTTAGACAGGCACCAGGGTTCTTCCTTCCACAATTATCACAGGGTGGAAATTCAATTCTACCCTTCTTCCATGTTTCCTTATTTACTTTCCCAGAGTGTTTAGCATATCTCTTATTCTCTTGATTTGATTTAAATTCATAAGACTTAGAGAATTTCTTTTCTGTCTTGATAGCACATGACACAATATCTTCGTATGATGAGAAGGATTGTGATACTAATGCTCGACGGAGAAACAATTTTAACCTATAAAAGAAATGATCAATATTACTTCTTGGGTTACGTATATAATCTGCAGCATTCCTCGCTATCCTCGTAAAGTTAGCCTCATACTTTGCGACATTCTCATCCTCAATTTTCCTTAGACTCAGAAATTGTCTTTCCATATCTTCTCAATGGTCACGAGCAAAGTATTTTTCTAAAAACAGATCTTTGAACTCCCTTCATTCCATATTTGATACTTCATCATCTTCCTTCGTGTTTTGAATCAATGACCACCATTGATCAGCATCTCCAGTGAGGCGATAAACTGCCATGACAACTTTTTCCCTTTCACTACTCCCCAAATCCTAAAATATTTTCTCTAGGGAACTTATCCATTGCTCAGTTACTAATGGATTTTTACTCCCATTGAATGTTGGTGGTTGCTGCCTCATGAAGCGATCTAACATTGATCCTCCACATTATGGATCAAGGTGCTCCATATGGGTAAGGCTATTATTCATAACCAGAGCGAGTTGTCCCAGTATGGTGATTAGTTTATCAGCACCAGTTTCATTACCAGCTCCACTATAATTATCTTGAGCAGGAGGGAAATCCCTACATGGAGTGCGTGCATTGATACGGTTTCCATTTCTTCCACTAGGCACCATTTCTAAACAATGGCATAATCTAGATCAGTTTATGAATCAAAATACATAATTTCATACTTATAAAACACTTAACATAAATTGAACTATTTATGGATATAATCAATTTTCATAAAAATGTTTTCTTTGAGGACGTATATACTCATAAACCCTTTATAATGATTTTAAAGAAAATGAGAGTTATCCTAAGCATATCCCCCAGGAATGTCGTAACCAAGAGTGCATCAAGGCCCGTTGTCATGCACCAGTTCCCATTCGAGTCTAGCTCAAAGCAGTGTTTTCGGGTTTTACCCTTAGGTACATCTGTGCCAGAGCCGCCTCTACCTGCTCATATCCAGACAGGGATGTATTGCTTGGAAAACTCACAAAATCTCTACAATACCAAAATTCTAGGAAGTTCTTCTATACTAATCCTCAAATTCCATCTTAGGTCTATGTGCTCTAATAAGAGTTTATCTAAATCTAGATTCCAAGGTTTTTACTAAACTTCCTCTAATACCAACTGTAACACCCCGACCCCAGTTACCCAGAGTCGGTGCATTATTACAAAACATTATCATGATCACAAGGAGATTATGTCTCGAAAGACCGATCAATTTAGTATTATTTGAAATAAGATTCATACATATGTTCAACTTTACATCTTGAAGATAAATACAACAAAAATATATTTCATTAGAAGCATCCAAGACTCCTAGATTATGCCTGCAGGTCACTCATAACCAACTTCTTCATATTCTGGGAAATGAAACAAAAGAAAGGGGTGAGCTCAAATTCCCAGTAAGGGTAAGTAATACAGTAGAAAATGACATAAATATTAAGCATGGTAAATTACTGAAACCACATTCCCTTACCAATAATAAACATGAATACTTTTATGGAAAGAATATGAGATGAGTAAATAATGCCATTATAAAACATAATCATGGGTATTCTACTAGTCGAATGACCACATGAACCATCAATATTATTTCCATAATGAGGGAATGTATAATGCTGGACATTCTAAAACATTTTTTCAAGGCCTCGACCAAGACGTCTAAAATGATTAAGGCCTCGACCGAAACCATAAATCAAATTGGGAAGGGGCCTCATCCAATTCCACGTCTAGTTTTCTCATGAGACTTAACGATGCATCGAGGAGCTATAGCGGGCTACACCCATCACTTACTAAGTCCAATACATTCCTCATATGAGAATGTTTAAATATATCATAAACATTCATATTAAAACTAGCATACGAAATGTCAATAATTTAACCATACATAATTAATGGTATAAAAATAGCACATCCATAGTCAAACATATCACATAAATTTCAATACAATATGGAAGTTTTGTATCATAATAAATGAACTTCAAATAAACATAAAATCCATCAAAGGATGTTGACATAGATGAAATCAAAACCTTTTTGTAGAGACATATCTCTTTATATTTTGAAATCATTTAAGTGTCACATAAAGAAAATATTTATTTTGAAAATATTCTTATAATATTGTAATGGAATCTTCGACAATGTTATAACGACAGAAAATAGCCACACCCGCCGTATAGGTTAAAAAACAATCTTACCTAAATTTTGTCGAAAATGTTAAAAAGGAACTTCTTTGGAAAACGACAGAAATATTCCTTTATAAACATCTTATAAAAATCCAAACAAGGGTATAAATGACTTTGACCCATATTATATAAAATAGTATCAATGTTTTGAAATTCATTTTTAAGAAACATGGATGCGGATGATAAAGAAGTCCCAGTAGATAATTACATATAAACAACCTCAGATAATGAAGAGATTGTGAAATAAACCCTTACCTTGTACTTTTACTTGGTTTATGGTAGGTTAAACTCCTGTATAATGGTGAAATAATTGTTATTTAACTATACAATAATCATATATATTAATATGATATCATATATGATCTTTTAACATCACTTTGTTAATAAAATCTTAGAATTATCGTCGTTTTGGGTGTTAACTTACTCGTTTTCTTTTATATAAAACGTATTTGTTATGGATAGGTTGTATCATACTCATATCCAGAATGATATTAAGTCCTTAAATATTATTTTTAATAATCCAATAAAATTTATTCTTGAATGGATACAATGGGGAATGAATCTCATCGCGTTCGTGGAGACGATAATCCGTACGTACGCACGAGCGACGATATCATTCTTTTGATATTAAAATAACATATAATTGGATGTTATATCATATATAAAGAATAATTATGATGTTATATTTATTATTTAAATGAATTATACATCATTATTATACCCATATAAATAATAGTATATTGAATAACAATTACACCACAACATGGAGATGGTAGGCCGTACGTACGCACGTATGGTGACATGTCATTCAAAGGATGGATAGCATAATGAATTTGTTTGTTCCATAATTATAATAACATCAAAGTTTATAGAAGGTAGTGGATTTATTATTTTATAATGGAAATAACAAAGAAAGAAGAAGTTGAAGAAGAAATGAACTTGAAAAAGGGTGGTGAAAACATTACCTCTTCTTCGGGTTCTTCCTTTTGATTTGATCAAAAGGGATCCTTAGGTTGGATTTATGATCAAAATAATGCCTCTATTTTGAAGTGAGGTAAGTTGAGAGAGTATTTTGGAAGGGTTTGGCCGAACCAAAAGGCTTTGAAAGTGTGAATAATTGGTTAGAAGTGGTGTCCTTTTATAAGGGGGAGGAGGGGCACCTTAGGAAAATCTAGAAATATTATTTTATAATAAATTCATATTCGGTTTCTAATGGCTACAAAGTTGATTATTTAATGGTTATGGTGGGGATGGGTCGAAAACCACTCAACCAATAGAATTTAGATAGGTTTGGGTCATTATAATAACCTTATCTTTTAGTTTTAACTCTTGGTTAATTAGTTTTACACTTACCATGTCACATTGTATTTTTATAATATATAGTTAATAAAATTACTATATAAATCCAAGCTACCCCCAAGTGGTCCATTAATGATACACCAATAATAGTGTAAGTCCTTTGGCCGAACCTTAGGTTTTTAGGAATAGAATATAAGTTAATAATATAATATTTGTTTTAAAAACTCATTTATGTCAATTTTGACACTACTCAACAACTGATTTTTGTTAAAGTATTAAAAAATTTATTAATTCGAACCAAATTCATTTAAGCAATCCTAACATGTTATATTAACTATTAAAATTCATGTATGTCATAAAAACGTCCGAATTATATTTATTTTAACATTTATAATACTAATTCTTTGATTCTTTCATTAATAAGGAAAATTCTGCATCATTATTGTGTCATATATATTTTTACTTTTTCAATGTCTAAAAATTATAAATAAAATTTCATTATGTAGAAAATATTTTTAGATTTCTAATGAATAATTATTATAGAAAATATAACATATATAAACTTATATAAAAATTGTTTTATTAAAAGATATAAGCTTATGTCATTTTTGTATTTACTTTATCTTAATTAAAATAAAGTGTCCCTATCACTTACAAGTGGCTCGATGGGGTCCCCAAAATCGACCCAAATATACCCATGGCCAGACATGTATCCACCAATATGGTTAGGACACGTTTTAAGGTAATTTATTATTATTATAATATTATTTTTAACCCTTATTTACCGGATTTACCCCTTAACCGTGGTAAATAAAATATTTACCGAAGTAATTATTCAAAATGTCTAAAAATAAAAGTTACCTATTTACACAATTTGTACATATTGATTCAAAATATAGAATCCATTTTTCTAAATTCAAAACAAAGAAGTGGCAGAAATTAATTTAAAATTAATTCCCGCTGTCAAAACAAAAAGCACATTTTTAAGATATAATAACTATCAAAATATTGATACTTGTTTATGTCTGGTTTAATTGTGAAATTATGTCCAATGACCAAAATTGTATTAAATGGTAAAAATATATTCTAAATATACTTTAAAACCACTCAAATTCATAATTTATCACTATTAATTATTTCGATTAAAAAAGTTGTTTTTAATTAAAATTTAGTAATTTTCACTATTCATCAAAATATAAAACTTTTCTGAAAAGTACCAAAATTTCACCTTAGGCTAAATTCGATACTCTGAATACAAAAATGAATTCTGTTTTGAGAGATAAAGTTTATAAAATTTCAAAAAGTGGGTATTACTATTCATAATGGCTAGTTTGATTGGTTGTGGTGTGTGTTAGAACTCGAAGTTGCGTACAACACATGTTACTGTATTATTCAAAGAGAAGCATACTGTGGAAACTTAGGGTGTTACATTCTCCCCTCCTTTAAATAATTTCGTTCTCGAAATATCTAGAATATTACTACATAAAAGGACTCGGGTGGTTCTTCATTATAATTTCCTCAGGTTCCCATGTTGCCTCTTTCATTTTATGGTTTCTCTATAAAACTTTTACCGGACGAGTCCTCCGGTTTCTCAGTACTTGTTCTCTCGTATCAAGAATCCTGACGGGCTCTTCGCAATAAGACAGATTGGGTTCCAGTTATAATTCCTCATAGGTGAGTAAATGCGTTGGGTCATTCATGTAATTCTTCAACAGTGATATATGGAACACATCATGAACTTTGGAGAGACTTGGCGGCATTACCAAACGGTAAGCTACAACCCCAATTCGTTCTAGAATTTAGAAAGGTCCGATGTACCTGGGACTCAATTTACACTTCTTACCAAAATGTATAACTTCCTTCCTTGGAGATACCTTCAAGAAAACATGATCTCCTACCCGAAATTCCAAATCCTTCTTTCGGTTATCGACATAGCTCTTCTGCCTACTTTGAGCTGCTTTGATGTGGTTTTAGATTACCTTTACTTTTTCCATTGTTTCCTCCACCAGTTCTGGGCCTACAAGTTTTATTTCACCAACGTCATCCCAACAGGTTGGTGTGCGACATCTCTTTCCGTATAACGCTTCATATGGTGCCATTTGATTACTCAAATGGAAGCTATTTTTATAGGAAAATTATACCTGATGTAAATATTGATCCAACATACCCTGAATGTCAAGTGAGCAGGATCTAAACATGTCCTCTAAGGTTTGAATAGTCCGTTCTGATTGTCCATCTGTTTGAGGGTGGTAGGCAGAGCTCAATTGAAGTTCAGTATCCAGGGATTTCTGAAGACTCTTCGAGAATCTTGAAGTAAAACTGGGATCACGATCAGAAACAATTGATAGAGGTACTCCATGAAGTCTCACCACTTCATTAATATATAGTCATTCTAGACGTTCTAGTGGTAGATATTCTCTTATAGCAAGAAAATGTGCTGACTTGGTAAGACGATCAACAATAACCCATATTGCATCATTTCTTCTAGGAGTCTTTGGTATCCCCATGACGAAGTCCATCGTAATATTATCTCATTTCCACTCAGGTATGGGAAGAGGTTGCATGACACCTCCATGATGTTGCCTTCCAACTTTCACTTGTTGAAAAACCATACACCTTGACACAAAATCAGCAATCTCTCTCTTCATGTTGTCCCACCAAAAATGTTCCTTCAAATATCTATACATTTTGGTGATCCAGGGTGTATAGAGAAATTGGAACTGTGAGAATCATCCAACAATTCCCTTTTTAGATTGGGTATATTGGGATCACAAAGTCTCTTCCAAAATTTTAACATTCCTTCTTTATACACAAAGTCTCTCAATCTCCCACCATTCGCAGCTTTAATCTTCTTTTGAAATTCTTCATCATCGATCTATGAACTCTTTATCATTTCTAGTAAACATGGTTTGACAACCATTTGAAAAAGAAATGATGTTTCACCTTCCATGGTGATTCCCATATCTAACTTTACTAGGTCCATAAAAATAGGATCCCTTTCAATTCTCATCATGTTCAAAACTCCATGATCTTTTCTGCTCAAAGCATCTTCCACCTTATTTGCCTTCCCTGGGTGGTAGTGTATCGTGCAATCATAATCCTCGAGTAGTTCAAGCCATCACCTTTGCCTCATGTTGAGTTCTTTTTGTGAGAAAATATACTTCAAACTATTGTGATCAGTATAAATATCACATTTTTCACCATAGAGGTAGTGTCTCCATATCTTCAAAGCAAAGATCACAACTGTTAACATAAGATCATGGGTAGGATAGTTTTGTTCATGAATTTTCAACTATCGTGATGCATAGGTAATAACCCTCTCATTCTGCATAAGGACACAACCAAGTCCTTTCTTTGATGCATCACTATAATTAACAAACCCATCATTCCCCGATGGTAGAGTCAATATAAGAGAATTGACTAATCTTCTCTTTAGTTATTCAAAACATTCTTCACACTCTTTTGTCCAAACAAATTTAACCCCTTTACGTGTGAGCTTTGTTAATGGGTTAGACATTCGGGCAAAATTCTGGACGAAACATCGATAATAACCTGCTAAACCAATAAAACTGCGTACCTGAGTTATACTCGAAGGTAATAACCATTCTTGGATTTCCTTGGTATTAGAAGGATCAAAAGAGATTCCATCTTTAGAGACAATATGGCCAAGAAAAGAAATCCTCTGAAACCATAATTCACACGTGCTAAAATCCCAATATAATTCATGTCTTCTCAGAGTCTTCAGGATAATGCATAAGTTATTCTCATGATCTTCGTAGCTTTTGGAGTATACCAAGATATCATCAATAAATACCACCACAAAATCATCAAGATATTCCTTGAAATATCTATTAATCATATCCATGAATACAGAGGGTGCATTAGTCAATCCAAAAGGCATTACTGTAAACTCGTAATGCCCATACCTGGTTCGAAATACTGTCTTCGGAATGTCTTCTTTCTTCACACATGACTAATGATATCCAGATCAAAGGTCAATCTTTGAAAAGTATTGAGCTCCATGCAGTTGGTCAAATAAATCATCAATGCGAGGTAGGGGATACTTGTTCTCTATTGTTATAGCATTGATCTCCCTGTAGTCAATGCACAACCTCATAGATCCATCTTTCTTCTTAGTAAAAAGGACAGGGGCTCCCCATGGAGAAACACTAGGGTGAATAAATCCCTTATTACTCAATTCATCCAGTTATTTCTTTAGTTCAACTAATTCCACAATGGCTATTCTATAAGGGGTTTTCGATATGGGCCTTGAACTAAGAATTAAATCAATGGAAAACTCAACTTATCGTTCTGGAGGATGTCCAGGTAAATCTTCCAGAAACACACCAACATATTCTATCACAATAGGTACATCCTCTATTTTATCATTCCTTTCCTCCCCCACAATTATTTCATTCTCTTCCTCCCTGATAATTGAATTTAGTTGAGCTACTGGGTGTGGATATAGATAAGAATTAGGTGGTTGTGATTCTGCTCTAAAGATAAGGTGTTCCTTATCATCATCATCAAGAATCGTAACCTCATTCTTCTTACAATAAATCTTCACATCATGGTCTGAAAGCCAATCCATACTAAGGATTATATCAAATTAAATCATAGGTATGATGATGATATCAGCAGATAAAGAACATTTATGTGCTCTAATGGGGACTGATTCACAAAACTTTGATGCAATGATATTTCCCTTAGGAGTTTTAACTGACAACTCCCTTGTTAAATCAAATTGGAAATATCTAATTTTCTTATCAAACTGGGAATATATGAAACAATGCGATGATTCATAATCAAATAATGTATTTTCTAAGCTTGTGGAAACCATTAAATTACCTACCACCATGTATTTTAGGGATTCAACCTCAGCAGTAGTGATTGCATAATCTTGGCCTTGATCCCTTGGCCTTTTCTAAGGTAAGTTTCCTTGACACTTAGGAAATTAATTTGCATAATGTCCCATCTCCCTGCAATTGTATCATTGAACATCAGTAGTGTCTTTCTTTCCTTTACAATCACCAGCTAGATGGCCTTTCTATCCACATTTGTAGCATACCCCTTTTCCTTTTAGACAGGCACCAGGGTGCTTCCTTCCACAATTATCACAGGGTATAAATTCAATTCTACCCTTCTTCCCTATTTCCATATTTTCTTTCTGAGAGTGTTCAGAAGATCTCTTCTTCTCTTGCTTTGATTTAGAGTCATAAGACTTAGAGAATTCCTTTTATGTCTTGATAGCACACGAGAAAATATCATCGTATGATGAGAAGGATTGTGATACTAATGCTCGATGGAGAAACGGTTTTAACCCATAAAAGAAACTATCAATCTTTCTTCTTGGGTTACGTATATAATCTACAACATACCTCGCTAACCTCATAAAGTTAGCCTCATACTTTGCGACATTCTCATCCTCCTTTTTCCTCAGACTCAGAAATTGTCTTTCCATATTTGCTTGATGGTCACGAGGAAAGTATTTTTCTGAAAATAGATCTTTGAACTCCATCTATTATTTATTTTATACTTCATCATCTTACTTATTATTTTAAATCAATGACCACCGTTGATCAGCATCTCCAGTGAGGCGATAAACTGCCATGACAACTTTTTCCCTTTCACTACTCCCCAAAGCCTGAAATATTTTCTCTAGGGAACTTATCCATTGCTCATCTACTAATGGATTTGTACTCCCATTGAACATTGGTGGTTGTTTCCTCATGAAGCGATCTAAAATTGATCCTCCATGCTGTGGATCAGGGTGCTCCATACGGGTAAGGTTATTATTCATAACCTGAGCGAGTTGTCCCTGTATGGTGATTAGTTGATCTGCACCAGTTGCATCACCAGCTTCACTATAATTATCTTGAGTAGGAGGGAAATATCTACATGGAGTGTGTGCATTGATATGGTTTCCATTTCTTCCACTAGGAACCATTTCTAAATAATAGCATAAGCTAGATCTATTTATGAATCAAAATACATAATTCCATACTTATAAAACACTTAACATAAATTGAACTATTTATGGATATAATCCATAATCATAAAAATGTTTTCTTTGAGGACGTATATACTCATAAACCCTTCATAATGATTTGTAAAGAAAATGAGAGTTATCCTAAGCATATCCCCCGTGAGTGTCGTAACCAAGAGTGCAGCAAGGCCCGTTTTCGTGCACCAGTTCCCGTTCGAGTCTAGCATAAAGCAGTGTTTTCAAGTTTTACCCCTAGGTACATCTGTGCCAGAGCCTCCTCTAACTGCTCATTTCCAGGCAGGGATGTATTTCTCAGAAAACTCACAAAATCTCTAAAATACCAAAATTCTAGGAAGTTCTTCTATACCTATCCTCAAAGTCTATCTTAGGTCTATGTGCTTTAATCAGAGTTTATCTAAATCTAGATTCCAAGGTTTGTACTAAACTTCCTCTGATACCAACTGTAACGCCACGACCTTAGTTACCCAGAGTCGATGCATTATTACATAACATTAGCATGATCACAAGGAGATCATTTTTCGATATACCGATCAGTTTAGTATTATTGGAAAGAAGATTCATACATATGTTCAACTTTACATCTTGAAGAAAAATACAACAAAAATATATTTCATTAGAAGCATCCAAGCCTCCTAGATTATGCTTGTAGGTCACTAATAACTATCTTCTTCATAACCTGAAAAAATGAAACATAAGAAAGGGGTGAGCTCAAATGCCCAGTAAGGGTAAGTAATACAGCAGAAAATGACATAAATATTAATCATGGTAAATAATTGAAACCACATTCCCTTAACAATAATAAACATGAATACTTTTATGGAAAGAATATGAGATGAGTAAATAATTCCATAATAAAACATAATCATGGGTATTCTACTAGTCTAATGACCACATGAACCATCAATATTATTTCCATAATGAGGGAATGTATAATGTCGGACATTCTGAAACATTTTGTCAAGACCTCGACCAAGACGTCTAAAATGATTAAGGCATCGACCAAAACCATAAATCAAATTGTGAAAGGGCCTCGGCCAATTCCACATCTAGTTGTCTCATGAGACTTACCGATGCATCGAGGAGCTATAGCGGGCTCCACCCGTCACTTACTAAGTCCAATACATTCCACATATGAAAAGGTTTAAACATATCATAAACATTCATATTAAAACTAGAATACGAAATTTCGATACTTTAACCATAAGCAATGAATGGTATAAAAATAGCACATCCACAGTCAAACATATCACAAAAATTCAATACAATATTGAAGTTTTTTATCATAATAAATGAACTTCAAATAAACTTAAAATCCATCAAAGGATGTTGACATAGATGAAATCAAATCCTTTTTTTAGAGACATATATATTTATATTTTGAGATAATTTAATAGTAACATAATGAAAATATTTATGTTGAAAATATTTTTATAAGCTTTTAAGGGAATCTTCGATGATGTTATAACAACGGAAAATAGCTGCACCTGCCGTATAAGTTAAAAAAAAACATTCCTACCTTAATTTTGTCGAAAAGGTTAAAAGGACCTTGTTTGGAAAATGACAGAAATATTCCTTTAGAAACTTCTTATAAAAAGTCAAACAAGGTTATAAATGACTTTAACCCATATTCTGTAAAATAGTAATAATTTTTTGAAATAAATTTTTAAGAAACAAGGATGTGGATTATAAATAGGTCCCAGTAGATAATTACGTATAAACAACCTCGGATAATGAAGAGATTATGAAATAAACCCTTACCTTGAACATTTCCTTGGTTGATGGTAGGTTAACCTTCTGTATAATGGTGAAATAATTGTTATTGAATTATAAAATAATCACACATATTAATATGATATCTTATATGATCTTTTAACATCGCTTTGTTAATAAAATATTAGTATTATCGTCGTTTTGGGTGTTAACTTACTTGTTTTATTTTATATAAGATGCGTTTTTTATGGATATGTTGTATCATACTCATATCCAGAATTATATTAAGTGCTTAAATATTATTTTTAATAATCCAATAAAATTTAGTCTTGAATGGATATGATGAGGAATGAATCTCATTGCATTCGTGGAGAGGGTAATCCATACGTACGCACGAGCGACAATATAATTCTTTTGATATTAAAATAATATATAATTGGATGGTATATCATATAGATAGAATCATTATCATGTTATATTTATTAATTACATGAATTATACATCATTATTATACCCATCTAAATAATAGTATATTGAATAACAATTACACCACAACGTGGAGACAGTAGGCCGTACGTACGCACGTTTGGTGACATGTCATTCAAGGGATGGATAGAATAATGAATTTTTTGTCCCATAATTATAATAAAATAAAAGTATATAGAAGTTACTGGATTTATTATTTTATAATGGAAATAACAAAGAAAGAAGAAGTTGAAGAAGAAATGAACTTGAAAAAGGGTTGTGAAAACATTACCTGTTCTTCGGGTTCTTCTTTTTGATTTGATAAAAAGGGCTCCTTAGGTTGGATTTTTTATCAAAATAAGGACTCTAGGTTGAAGTGAGGGAAGTTTAGAGAGTATTTGGGTAGGTTTTGGAAGAACTAAAAGGCTTTGAAAGTGTTAAGAATTGGTTAGAAGTGGTGTCCTTTAATAAGGGGGAGGATGGGCACCTTAGGAAAATCTAGAAATATTATTTTATAATAAATTAATATTCGGTTTATAATGGATATAAAGTGGATTATTTAAAGTTTAATGTGGTATGGGTTGAAAACCACTCAACCAATAGAATTTAGATAGGTTTGGGTCATTATAATAACATTAGATTTTAGTTTTAACTGTTGGTTAATTAGTTTAACACTTACCATGTCACATTGTATTTTTATAATATATAGTTAATAAAATCTCTATATATATCCATGAAACCCCCAAGTAGTCCATTAATGATACACCAATAATGATATCAGTCATTTTTCCGAACCTTAGGTTTTTAGGAATAGAATATAAATTAATAATATAATTTTTTTTTAAAAACACATTTTTATCAATTTTTACACTACTCAACAATTGATTTTTGTTAAAGTCTTAACAACTTTATTAATTAGAACCAAATTCATTTAATAAATCCTAACATGTAATTTTAACCAATAAAATTTGTTTATGTCATCAAAACTTTAAAATTATATTTATTTTAACATTTTTAATACCAATTATTTGATTCTTTCATTAATATGGAAAATACTGCATCATTATTGTGTCATATATATTTTTACTTTTTCAATGTCTAAAAATTATAAATAAAATTTCATTATGTAGGAAATATTTTTGGATTTATAATTAATATTTATAATAAAAAATATAACATATATAACCTTATGTAAAAATTGTTTTGTTAAAAGATATAAGCTTATGTCATTTTTGTATTTACTTTATCTTAATTAAAATAAAGTGTTCATATCACCTACAAGTGGCTCCATGGTGTCCCAAAAATTGACCCAAAGATGTCCATGGTCAGACATGTATCCAAAAATATGGTTAGGACACGTGTTTGGGTAATTTATTATTATTATAATATTATTTTTTAAGCCTTATTTATTGAATTTACCCATTAACCATGATAAATAAAATATTTACCAAAGTAATTATTCAAAATGTATAAAAATAAAAGCTAACTATTTACACAATTTAGACATCCTGATTACAAATATGGAATCCATTTTTCCAAATTCAAAATACAGAAGTTGCATAAATTAATTTAAAATTAATTCCCGCTGTCAAAACAAAAAGCGTGTTTTAAGATATAATAACTATCAAAAGATTGATACTTGTTTATGTCTGGTTTAATTGTGAAATTATGTCCAATGACCAACATTGTATTAAATGGTAAAAATATATTCTAAATATACTTTAAAACCACTCAAATTCATAATTTATCACTATTAATTATTTTGATTAAAAAAGTTGTTTTTAATTAAAATTTAGTAATTTTCACTATTCATCAAAATATAAAAGTTTTCCGAAAAGTACCAAAATTTCACCTTTGTCTAAATTCGATACTCCGAATCCAAAAATGTAGTCTGTTTTGAGTGATAAAATTTACAAAATTTCAAAAAGTGGGTATTACTATTCATAACGGCTAGTTTGATTGGTTGTGGTGTGTGTTAGAACTCGAAGTTGCGTACAACACATGCTATTGTATTATTCAAAGAGAATCATACCGTAGAAGGTTGGGGTGTTACATATACACATATATATGAAAAATAACCACTTGTGTGTGACCAAAACCCACCGACCCCCCCCCCCCCCCC